>JARVJO010000140.1:18758823-18769336 GCA_031762555.1 Cynodonichthys magdalenae | reverse complement strand
GTTCTGAAGGCAAAAGGGGGTCCAACCCGTTACTAGCATGGTGTACCTAATAAAGTGGCCGGTGAGTGTATAAGTCACTGTTTAAACTTACATTTTTTAAATTGTTTAAAATACAATTCTTTGTTTTTGGAAAACAAAAACAATATTTCACTTCCTGATAATGTCAGCCTGTTCTAAAAGTCCATTGTTTAATTTTTGGGGTTCTGTTTTCCGCAACATAATCATCAGTTCAAACTCAAATTTGCAAGGTTTTCCTCAAATGTTAATCCAGATACAACACACAATGAGAAACAGGAGCAGTACTAACTTAGAGAAATTTAATATTTGTTCCAAACTCTGCACTGTATTTACTTTATACTTCATTATTTACATACATAAACATATATATCGTTAGCCTTATAACATAATTGCCCAAGTCATCCTTGGCCAAATTAGGCACTGTATGCTATTAGTACATAGATGAGTGTTCTTAATGTTAAAAAAACCTGGGTTTTGATACAGATTTGGAATTAAACGGGCAGTTCAAGCCATGATTCGTCAGTTCTTACACCAGTATAAAACTTGTAGACTCATGCAGGTGAGTTGCAGCTGAGCTGTGTTTTTGCAGCCGGAGGACGAGGGGCTTATCTGTAGACAGAGAGGGTGTCAGACGGCTGCAGACAGGTCATTTCCCATCCATGCAGGGGGCCAAAGTTGCAGATTCAGCAATCTTGGATTCAGATGATGATGACAGCTATGGATGCACCCGGTTGGTTCCTGTGCAAGGCCATTCTTCCTCATCAGCCTCTCAGAGGGAGAGTTGAGCCGAGTCAGCACAACACAGATAAAAGTGTTGCTGTGTGGCCTCCTCTCCTTGCCTCATTCTCGCATTCAAAAGCAAAGCATTATGTGCAAGGGGGTGAAAAAAAATGATACCACAAAAATAGAAAAGGAAAAAGTGAAAGGAAGAAAAAAAAGAACAGAAACCTATTGTTATGGAATTCAACCTACCTGTCACCTCTCACTCTCTTCCACCTTGTGTTGGAGGAAATTCTGGGTCCTGACATTAGATTGCATTTTCAATCTCCTTTCTAGCAATATTTTCAAAGAATGCTGGTCACAGCGTGAAGCAGTAATGGAATTCAGATGACAGTGAACCACAAAAAATATTTTGTCTTTGCCCTTATGGATTTCCATCTCAACCTATGCAGTTTACTCTACATAAGCTTTTCTCTTGGAGTTCTGTAATTAGGTTCTCCCTAAAATCCGTCAGGCAAGCTTACATTAAAAAAAGAAACATTTTTATTTTTTAAAATTTTAAAAAGTTTGGATAAAGACAATTTGAATGTAATTTACAGGTTGTCTAAGTATTGTTTTGTGATAAACAGTTTATATTCATTGCCACCACTTTGAGAAAACTGGGTTTGGGAGGACTTTTAGTTTTAGGTGATGGCAAAGAATGTATTTCACAGTGCTGGGTTTATTTTTTGTGAATAAATGATTAAGAAAACCCAAACCAATATTAGGTTTTTAGAGACCAGGAGTCAATGGTTAAGTGATAGCTTCCTTTTTTTATTTGATCACTAATGAAAAAATGTTTAGTATCAGTGTTGTCCGTTTCCCTTTCTTGCATTCATCTTCACTTTGTTCTTTACAATCACTTTTTTTTCCGGCCTCTACTTTGATGTACCTGGCCTTGTGTAATTTCTCCCTCCTGTGTGTCTAATAGCAAAAGTAGAACTACAAAGCAGAGCTTCAATGAGAGAGGTGAATCACGTTGGCTCAGTATCGACTAAGCCTGTCAGTCGACACGTTGTGACTCATGTTAAAGCATTTTTTGACTAAAAGGATTTGTAAAAGACGTGTCACTCGCAGAACATTTTCACGCCTCTGTTCCCCAGCGGTGGACTTTGTTTGGTTGGGAACAGTCAAACCTTTATCGTTTCACTCTTGACTTATTGACAGGATACTGGAAGAGAGCTGAACGGGGGTAGCCAATCACAGTTATTAAGGTCAAGCACATAAATACACACTTCTCTGACATGCTGGTGATAGGCAACGGAAGGGACAGACTTTTTCCCCCCACGGGTGTCACATGAGGATCAAAGCAACTCATACTCTGACTAATTTAGCCTTATTGAGAGAAGTAGACTTTTGATGTCATGAAACAAAGGCAAGTAAAGCTCGGGGAGAACATTTGGCAGTGCACAAGTGAGGCTGAAAAAGCCAATTTATAAAAGTAGACAGCTTGCTATTGTACAAAGGTCTGTGAGTCAGGTTCACTGCAGGGTGTCCCACACTGAATGTGAAAACATCTGCTATGTGATTGAATCTTGTTCTCTTGTTGTAACATTTTCTAAATTTGCTCTATTTCATATCTCTGTCGTCATAGCATTTTTAGATCTACTCAAACACTGTGGTACAGAGGATTGAATTCTAACCTGCATATACCATTCAGTCCTAGTTATAGAACATTGCATTCATGACTTTAGCTTTGTCCTTTGTGAACTCCTAAAGTGTGTTAGAACACATCGAGTCATTTCAGTCTAATTTTCTCTTAGATTAAGCATCCAGTTATGCAGTTTTCAACCCCAACTGATATCATCAGAAGCATTTTATTGTATTGTTGTTATGAAAAGTTTCATTGTGGAACCCAGCTTTAGCTTTGAGACTGCTGGAGACAGGTACCAGCGTTTTGTGACCAGGAGCGGTATCAAGCGAGTACAGAAGTAGGATGGAAGGTAATTTTAAAAAAAGATTTATAAACAAGACAATGAAACTTTGCACCTCTAAATGGGTGATATATAAAAAATAATAATAAATAATAATATGCTTCACTTTAAAACATGTAAACTAGTAATGGCCTTACGTTACCCAGGCTTATTTCTCAGGCTACTTTTAAATTTCAACACAAATAGTACATTTTCATTTATATATAATATACAAGAATATATATACAAGAATATACACAAGAAGCTCTGTTTTGGACTACTTCCATCAAAACCAATACCTACAACCTGCACTGTACCAAACGTGTTGGTAAAGATAAACTTAATCCATATGTGTTGTTTTTTTTGTTTGCTGGACAGGAAGGTGTCCAACAGAAACCTTCAAACAAACTACATATAAATACAATAAATAAATAAATATAAAATACAAGGCAAATGAGAAAAACAGTTGGCGGGAGATATGATGCTAAGGAAAGTTGAAGACCCACTCACCCAGACACGCTTCTCGTGGTAAAGCTTGATGGATCAATTCTGACGGCAAAAGTGTTTATACTTGTTCCAAGTGGTCACTCTCAATAGCAGGCAAAAAGCTTACTCTACCAACAGAGACTTCTCCTCACTGCCTCAGCCAGTCTTCTTCATTTAGTTCTCTGTGGGCTCAGTCTTGGCAGCCCCATCAATAAACTGCCCAACTTCTGTTAAAGTCACAATATTTTAGACATGTTCTCATCTAAGTAATTTATAGTGGAGCTGAGTATTGTTAACATTATTCAGAATATCTTCAGGAGTAAATGAACCAATTTGATAAAATCAAAACCTTCTCAGAAACAGCAGAGGAGCCAATTACCAACACTGGTTAGATAATAGTTGTCATCAGTTACACCATGTAAGTTATTCTAAAACTCATCTTAAAGCTCACTGTGCTTTTTTGTCCTTATAGACATAACTTCATTGGTATGCATTCAGGTTTTGTGGACTTTAATGTTCTGAAATGATTTTTACTATATGTGTTCTTTCTGAAGATTTACTTGCTACTTCTTTTTAGCCTTTTATTATGCTTGAAGTGTTTTCAGTAAGCCTAGCACATTTAAACATGAATAAAGTGTTTGTGTTTTACAATTGGCAGAGTGTTCTTTTTCCTTTATAGCTGAAGGAAATTTTGTAATTGATGAACTAAGTGTTAGATGTAGTTATGTATTTTACACTTCCTAAACATTGCAGCACAGTAAAAAAATCCCCATAAACACACTCCTAAACCTTGTGGACAGCCTTCCCGGAAGAGTTGAAGCTGCTCTAGCTGCAAAGGGTGGACCGACGTCATATTGAACCCTACGGATTAGGAATGGGATGTTACTTAAGCTCATGTGAGTCAAGGCAGGTGAGCCAATGCTTTTGGCAATATAGTGTATCAATACTTGGATCACTATGCACACCCCTACTCAGGAGGAATGTTCTGTGAAGGCAAACACTTGATACTGTTGTGACATGGTGGAACTTCAGAGAGTAGTTTACTGAAGAATACAGAGAATTCTGGAACACAAGTAAGCTAAAACTCTTTGTTAAAGTGCAAAGATGGTTCTTAGGCAGTTGTAACATTAAAATCTAAATGTGACATTTATAGGTTAGACCAAGAATTGTTATTCATCTCAGCCTTAATAATGGTGCGTGGTAATCATCGGGTGCTGTCAGAACCAGCACCACCCAGAAACGGCCCTCCGCAGACTCGTCATGCAATGAAATGATTATTAGACAAAGAAGAAAAGAAAAAGAAATAGGAATCCTGACGCATATTAGGTGTAAAATTAAAAGGTACAAAATGAATTGGACCTAAATTTTAAGGTGCCACCTTGCTTATATAAGACCTTTACAGCATCACATTCTGGCAGGAAGACTAACGTTACACATCAAGTGTGCTTAGATCTTTCTAGAGCCTAGATTTTTATTAGTGGCCCTTAAACTGTGGAACAGCCTTCTTTATTATAGAAGCACTTACCAGACACTTTATCATTCTAAATGACTGCTCAAAAAAGCATTTGTGCATGTTTTAGCCTACTATGTGCAGAACTATTGATCCTTTCAAAAATATTTTGCGTAAACATTTCAAATGTTTTTATTAATTCATATAAATTTAATAAATCTAAACTTTATTTTTTGCTTGCTTGTTCAACATTTCAGCTAGGTGAACCAGAGTTGTGGTAGATGTGATGTAGGAATGAATTTTAAAGAGGACATATGCAAAATGGACTTTTTAGCTGTTAAATTTATTTGGTTGTGTACTTCGAGTCTTTAGGAGTGCAAAAAAGTTGAATTTGGTCTCTCCTGGTGAAGAGATATACTGTATATCTCTATATTCTTTTTAGGTCATATATTTCAACCCATTCTGTTTTTATTATTTGCCAAATAAGGTCTGGACTTACCAACTATAATTTTGTCGTCTTCAATCTCCTCTGGCTCTGGGTCAAAAATGCCTCGTTTGGATTAAAAGAGACAGCTTCAAAATGAGTTGATCTGAGACATACCTCAGAAAAGGGGGTGAAATAGGGGTTTGTGGAGTTACAATAATGAATTCAGACCAAATCATTGCAGTTCCATTGTATTTAGACCCCAACTGAATGATTTAATTGTGAAAAAGAATGATTAAAAAACAGGATATGTCTTTAACTTTCCTAGCAGAAGTCCACAAACCTATCAATAACTTTCTGGAGATTTGTCTTATACAGATGTTTTTTTGTTTCTTTTTATAAGTTATATGCTGCCTCCTAGGTTTTGACAATTATTTATAAAGAACGAATAAAGGCAAATGTCCTTCTTTTGTAAACAAATGATTTAATGTCTCTGTATTCCCATCTGTGTCACTGATAAATGCTACAGTATAGACAGATGGCAAGGGACGAAGCTCTATCAAGCAGAAAATTAAACAAGGTATTTCGCATAGTAGCTACAAACAGATGTTTTGCACTGTTGTCACCAGCAATGACCTCCTCATGCACATTATCATTAGATGCCCGCTCTTCTGACTGTGGTTGCCATCTTGAATTAGTAACAGCGGAGTGTGCAGAGGGCCTTCCTGTCTCCCTGTCATCTCTATGGAGACATAGGAAGTGGATCTCGCCCACAGCTTGTGCCCACATTTCACATCTACTCAGCTTCACACAACACCATTCCTGTAGGCTGCCACGGAGCACTTTTTTTCAGCACATGAAGCCAGGCAGACTTAATAAACATGATCAACCCCTCTATCCCTCTTTATTTAGAGCTTTAAAAGTCTTCTGTTGGGCTAACTACGACAGCGGGGGAAGAAATTTGACTCAATATGACATTTTAAATTGAGGTGCAAGTGCAAGCCAGCATATTTGTAATTCAAATTTCTGTGTATTGCACGGAACATCTCCTAAAATGATAGCCGGCATGCTGAAAAAGACAAGTAACAGGAGAGTGTGCTGCTGATTTCTCCCAGCTCTTACAGTGTCCGCTGTCGAGCACTGTTGAAGCCAATGAGGTAATGGACTAAGTATAATTTTGGATCTGGGTATTAGAGTGCTTTTAGGGCAAATTAAGTTGAAGTGGTGTTCCAGTCTTAGAGCTTGCTTATTTCAACTAGATACATGGCGATCAGCATATAAAAGTAAAAAATAAATAAATAAAATAAAAAAACTTCATATAAAATGGCAACTTAATCAAATCAGAAAAGTGTTCATTTAAAGCTGGTTTTATTGTGGTCACTGCAGTGCAAGGTTGACAATGGTGTCACAACTGAACACAACTTTAAATGTATTTTTCAGAAGTCATTCATATCATAATTTCTACATCATGGCACATCTGAGGTTTATACAAAATGAACAAGCTGGAAACTGGTCTGAGCATTTAAAGACCACTGATATGATTTATCAACTCCCAAATTAAGCACAAAAAGAGTCACAGAAGTCTAAAATATGATGCTGAACTCCTTTTTCCTCTTATTTTTCACAGTAAAACATTTTATGTGGAAACAATAAAGAGCACTTTGAATCTGAATGTAGGTAAACAAGAGTAAAATTCACAATCACTAAACTGACAAGTTTGAAACAGTAAAAAGCCTTTCATATATATTTGAAAAAGTAATAAACATTCCTTTTTAACATTTATTTACACACCAAAAGTAAAGCAAACTAAACAAGGAATATAACATTAAAAGCTTCATTTGACACAGCAATGGGGAAACACAAACGAAATGATTATTTTGACAGCAGCTTTGTGATGCAAGTCCAAAAACCAAACACTAAAAGACTGATGACTGCAGTTCTACAATATTTATAAATTCACATTGGCATTTAGCTTTGCTTAGACTGAAAACTTGCTCTGTACTGTCCCTGTCAAAATATTTCACCTCATTTCCAGTGGATAGTTTATGTTATTTGACATTTGAAGTCAGCTCTGAACACAGAATGAATTGGCTTAATGTGGGTGTAAGTAGGTAAACTGTGCAAAAATAGGAACTTCACTGTCTACCGCTAAGGTTGTAATTATGTAATTTCCTGAAAAAAATAAATAGTTGCAGTTCTCCTAAAATTGCAGGTTATGTGTAAATGACTAAATAAATGCAAAAAAAAAACATTAAAAATGGGTAAAATCTAGACAGTGAAAATCAAATATTGCAAGTACATTGACAGTACACAGTTCACACTATACCTCTAAGGCTAGCACTGAAACGTTCTTTAACGTTTGGGGTTTCCTTGTTCTGCAGCATTGTCCATATTATTTGAGACGACCTTATCTCCTCTGCAATATGTTACACAATGAACATTACAGGACAGCTCAGCTAAAAGAGTGCAGGTGAAGAAAAAAGGTTTATTTTTTTGTCCTAATATTCATGCCACTCACCATACATTTATACAACTTGACATTGCAATTATTTCCATTCAGGGCTGGGGGGTGGGGGGAGTGGTCCTGTAACCAGAGGGTTGCCGGTTTGATCCCCTGTTTCAGTCGTCTTAGTCGTTGTGTCCTTGGGCAAGACATTTCACCCGCCTTGTCTACTGACGGTGGTCAGAGGGTCCGGTGGCGCTAGTGCATGGCAGCCCCGCCATCAGCGGCAGCTGTGGCTACAATGTAGCTTACCACCATCAGTGGGTGTTCAGTGTGTGTGTGAATTGGTGAATAAGTAGTGTAAAGCACTTTGGGGTCCCCATGGGGCTTGATAAAGCACTGCATAAGTTCAGTCCATTTACAATTCAAACTAATCACTTGAAAAAAGAAGTTAATCAAAGTTAATTTTTCTCCACCTAGAAATATTTCCATTTTCAGTGTTTCACACAAATAAACATTGACCTGTCTTGTGATAATTTTGGTTTCAGTTCTGTTTGTACAAAAGGTATGTTTGGTGCTTTGGAGGACGAAAATGCAGGAAAACATAGCCGCAGTGATGAAGTCAGATCTCTTTTCTTTTTTTTTTTACAAAACTAGCAGGTGGCAGACTGAACAGAGGTAAACCGGAGATTTAAAAAAAATGCAAAAAATATATATATATTAATAAGCAAACTGAAGGGGGGAGATGATAAGCAAAGTATAAATGGAACAGAGGGAGTGTATATATGCTTGAAGGGAAGTAATTACCTTGAGCTGCAGGTGTGCCGATTGGAAACTGAATCCAGGTGTTGGTTATGAGGTAAAACTAACAAAACAAACAAAAAAAGGGGCACATGCAGGCGAAAGATCCCAGTCTGGTCTGGTTCAAATAAAAGCAACTGGACTTCTAAGAAACAGGGTGTGTGACGGTGCATAAATAAAACAGGAAACGTACAATTTGACTAGAATCTAAAGGAAAAAACAAACTAAATAAGAATATCATCCATTTCAAAATCCAATTTTAAATGTCAAACTTTGTTTGCACCATAAATTACTCAAAGCATTTCAAAACAAAGTTATTTTGATTTGCTGTACTTTGGAAAAAGGAAAAAAAGTTGTCATAAAAAAGAAGCTGATTTATTGAACAAATGCTTGTTGATAAGCTCATCCCATGACACTTTTCACAGACACACAGCAACCAAGCCCATTTTGTCAAGGCTATGACATCTCTTTGTATGCAATATTTCATTATCACCCCACACACTATCTTGTCATCATTTTATTTTTTTTTTTGCCAGACTGCATGTCATCTTATCTTCCTCAGCTTCTATGAACTGTTTTCACAGCCCTGCCTTCAGAGCACAGTGAGAGCGGATATCTCAAACTCGCCTTATTAAAAACCAAATAGAGTGAAGGCCACAGGAAAACACAGTGACAGAGCAGCTGGGTTTGTCCAGTGTCATGGAGAGAGCAGACAGTCAAATCATTTTTATACTGTATATATAGATCTTTTTAGAATGTGAGAAAGAGAGACATTGTAGTTTTGGCCTAAAATCACTGTGGGAGTACAAGTAAACCTTTGGTGCTCATGATTTTAGTAACAAACAATCTAGATTAAGATAAGATTTATGGTATTTTTGCTATCTCATTATGCCTATTTGTCATGTCGAGCCATTAACTGAAGTGTTTCTTGAGTCTTGCTATTTTTCTTGAAAAGATAGCATCATAAAGACTTTGACTCCATGGTCTAATAGATTCCTCAGAAGCAGGGACAAAGTCCTTGTACAGTGTTGGCATCTTAGAAATGCCTCTGGGCAGTTTTTCTATGACCTGTTCACAGTTTAAATGAATTTAGAGAGAGAGCTAAATGAAGTTCCAGGTCCTCCTTAGACATAACAGCACTGAAAAGCTGCAAATTTACTAAAATGAAACAGAAATTTATACAAAAAAAATTATTTAAAATTCAAATGTTCTACCCAAATCAAAATATATATATTTTTCCTAAAGTAAAAGTAACCTGTGCAGACTGATGGGCCTAAAATGCCTTAAACAAAAAAAGCATGTTGAAATTTAATGAAGTTCTGTTCACAACCTTGGTCTCTATGTAAAGCTATCCATTTGAATGTTTAACTTCAGTAGTCATATTTTTGTAACTGTGACTTGCATTTAGTTACTTCAGTTAAAATACAATAAAATCACAAGATTTTTAAAGCTTTCCAGAACATGAAGGGAAGGACATTTTAAGGAAAAATGAATATTGGGCTAAAAATATAGATTCCCAACTATTACCAGTTCAAAATTACAACAACATCAAAAATGAATGTTTGAGACATTCAGCATGTCCATCATATCTGGACAGGTCTCCAGCAAATGTCCAAACTGGACAAATATTTCCAAACACTAATTTCTAAATGCTTCAACACAGTGACTTCACTGTGGATTCAAATGAAAGATAAAACTCCCCTAAAAACATATTTTACCATCCATATTTACTCACAGCATGATTCAAATACAAAAAGTATTAATTACATGAATCGCAGCTGGAGGACAAGCAGCAAACACCCCACCAACAACCTTTTTTTTCTCTTACCAAAAACGATTCAAAAAGGCGGCCGGACAAAGGTATAATCCTTTCTTTTATGACATTTCCTGGCCACAAAAATCCATCCTCCTTGTCTTGAACTTTTCATAACAAATATGTTTCCTCTTTAACAGCAGGTTTAGCCAGCTAAATGTAAAAAAATGAAAAAATAAAAAAATGCCATGAAAATCATATTTTCCAGTCTGCTCTTGTCTCCACTCTGGACAAAATGGCCAGAAAGTTTGGATCAAGCAAGTTTCATTTTATGGCCTTTTCCAATCGGTGGCTACTCACTTGCCCTACTCCCTACACATTCAGTTTGTGCGTGCCCGCAGAGGGTTGGCCATATTAAGTCCCATCTGAAACCAATTACATACGAGGGCGAGTGGCTTATAAGGCC
>JARVJO010000140.1:18698264-18721566 GCA_031762555.1 Cynodonichthys magdalenae | reverse complement strand
CACAATATATAACTTTTTTCTGTTATGTTAAAATTACGTAGGTTCAGAGCAGCTCAACAGTAGCAACAGATCACTTTCTGCCGGCTTCAGATAATCCAACATTACGAGCTGATTACATTTTGGGTGAAATGTGTGCAAATAGGACATCAACAGGTTCTTTGACAGCCATATAAATCTGGTTTATATTTACATTTTTCATTTAGAAGAAAAAAAAGTAAAAATCAATAGTCTGTGTGACTTCAGACAAGGCATCCATTGTCTTCATTTTTATTTTAGGACTACAGTGGTTGAGACCTACTTCCTTCCCAGATTTTGATATAAACACTGCACTTTTTTAAACAACCTATAATATTTCTTAACAAATGCTACAACATTCCATATATTCTGTCACAACCTAAAGGACCAAAAACTTTGTGAATCATTGAAAGTATTCACGAGTACCAAGTGAGATTCATGATGTTTCTTCATTTATCTAAATTTTTATTATTATTTTTATTGGTTTAAGTTGTAGGTGTCAAACTGTTTATTCAGGGGGGCAGGGAATGCTCTGAGCAAAACTCTAGATATTTATTCAAATGAGTCATGTTATAAAATATTGTTTTCGGTTTTGTTTTGATGTTTTCTCAGTAAATTGTCTTGAATTAAATTAGCTTGCTGCGTCATGTTTGAGTGTATTATCTGTGTTTTGGGCTCTTTTAACTACGACTGTTGAACAATCTCAAAACTTAGAGGGATTTTTAAAACCACATTTCAGGACAAAATAGGAAAAGCAAAACAAAAACGAAAAACAGCAATTTCTCTAATTTGGGCTAAGAACTGAATATCTAGAACATCCTATATTCTCAGATTCAGGTAGCTTAAACAAAGCTGCCAGATTATTGTTTTCTGCCTCTTGCTGTATGTGAGTGAGTCAAAATATCACTGAAGTGCTTAGAGACTACTTGTATTAATAAATTAATTTGATGAAAATTAAGCTACCACATATGTTATTTATTTGTTAATAATATTTCATGACTTGGAAACAACAGTTTAATATATTGTTACAAACACTAATAAAGTCTGGAAGTATTTCCTTTAACACCTCTTCTATTTTAAAAATAGGTGGGTATAGTGCTATGATGTTATTACATAGCAGCTTTATTGTATTGTGAACTTTGACATCAATAAGAAACAATATTCATGATCATCACTGCAGAGTTCTACCTAACCACCCTAAGGAAGACAGGAAAAAGCAATAAAAACACAAAATTTTCCTAACATGAATGAAATGTTTCTATCCTGGCAGTCTTTGCTATTATCATATTTATAATTGGAGACTAATGAGTTGGCTTGGGCTGATTTGGAGGACATCCTTCCTTATGTGTTAGGCTGCTGTCCAGCCTCTGTAGAGTCACGGCTGAAGCTGGTAGCAGTTTTGTCAATGACAGGCAGCAAATAGCAATGAGCCACTCGTGTGCGCTCAAAGTGCACCAGTTAGTGAGTCCATTTGCCAAGTTATTAAGCTGCATTTGGTTTTATTTTAGGTCAGCAGTAAAGTGCACTTACTCTTTCTCTGTTAGGGTTGAGAGGCAGAAATAGCCATCTTCCTTTGCTGAGGACAGCAGGGCTGTCTGCTGCATAACAAAGCCTGGCACACATGCCTTTAGACAAACTTAGTTTTTATTATACATCTTGACTACGAGGAAGAAATGCAAAAGTAGCAGCAAAAAATGAGAAACACAGATCAATGCAGTTTTAGATTTAAGACTAAAAAGCAAGAAAAGCGTTTTGTATAAAACATTTTTATTCGGGCTTTCAAAGTGAGGAGGAAGGGAAGAAAGGCAGATGGAGAGTTCAAATGGAAAGAGATTCAAAAGAATAATAATAATAAAAAATGTTTTGACCACACACAAAAACAGACTTCTCATCGGGACAACATCCTGATGGCTTCAGGGTTCAAGGGCATGCAGAATTTACTATGATGGAAGGAAAGGAAAAAAAAATCCTTGCAGTATCATCAAATGGAGCTGGAGTAAAGGAACAGTAATGATGAAAAGTGTCTCTGGTAAGAGGTAATAGAGACAGAAACCCCTTGAGTGACACCTGGGAGGGTGACTTGTGCTGCTTTGTGAATAAGATTAGACGAGGAGTGGGGAAGGTGATGGCTTACAGAGGCATTAGCTCATAGATGTCTCATTAAACCACATACAGTGTCAGTAAAGGGAGAGTGGAATCTTAAGAAGCAGCCTCTTTCTGTTAGAGACGTTTCAGTCACTTCTAATAATGCAGGGATATTTTACATATGGGGAAAACAGCAGTGTTGCTTCCTCATTCTCCTGAGATGCAAGCCAGAAATAAAAATTGTAGTCATGCTTAACAGCCCACACATTTTATTCTAACATCAAAAAGTGTTTTTTCGATTATGATTGTTTTGAATGCACATGGAACATTACTCTTGGGCATTCTTCTGCAATGCTATGTTTTTGCTTTTCTCTACCCAAGTTTTTTTTTTTATTCTCTCTCTCCGTTTCCCGTTAGCTTTTGAGGAAACAAATTGCTTGCATTCAGAATTGCTACATCTCGTAATCCCCGGCTTTTGTGTACATTAAAGTATCACAGTTCTCGGATCTAGAATGAGGAAACATGATTGATGTAGCTGCTGGTATAATCAATATCCAGCACAAATTATCTGCATAGTTCCTTGGTTCGCTCCATCTGTAAGGAATGATGAAAGAATCGTCTGAAAACAAACAGTAAGTGTTTTCTCTTTCCGTTACACTGTTAGACACCAACAAATACACATGCAAAACCCATATGGGATCAGCAGATGCTTGGCAGTGAGTGAAATGGCTATGTTAGAAACCATATGCTGTATGATGCCTCTCAGCGACTCTGTGTCAGGCACTTATTTCTGACAAATCCAGAAAATATTATTGAGATTCCACAAAACTCCAGTTATGCTTAAATGTCTTAACTGCATTACAAGTATCCAAAATGTCTAAGGCGCTTCCTTTTTCAAGCTGGGATACGTCGTCACTGCAGCACATAAGACAGCATGCACTTTTTAACATAGAAGTAGGGTCACTATGTCATGAGAGAGTACAATCTAAGCTGCATCAACAGTGGACTACTTCTATCAAGAAATATTAATCTTATCTCAGTCTGATTGTGGTAATAAATCCCATACTTTACGATCTAACTTTCAGAAACACACATCAGCAGTGCATTCCTTTACACTATCCCCTCTAGGGGAAATCAATGTGTCTTAATGACAGATCATTAGTTGCTCTGTAAAGGGGAACAGTTTTAATGGAAACAACTCAGTCCCACCTAAGAACAGAGCAATACAAAAAAAAATTGTCACTGACCTCTTTGCCTCAGCAGCATTTGGTATTTTTGTTATTTTGTGTATTTCGGGTTTCACCTTTGACATGCAGCACCCACATCTGTTGGATTTGGCTTTTAAACCTTATATTTGTAATTATTTTAAATGTAAATTTACAACCTAACCTATATACATATACGTTATTGCCCGTTACTCCCAGCTTCTTTTCCAGATTTCCTGGTCTTTCCCTCAGTTTCACTCACCCAGCAATGATGTAATACAAGCAATGCATTTACTAGACTTCCAAGCTTTAAAGTAACCACTGGTCAATGTTACACACTATTTTCTCACAAGCTGCACATGATTATTTTAGATAGGGTTTTGTTAAATTTATTATTTTTTTTTGTGAATAGTGCATTTAATCATACTCTGTATCTTCCAGTCCCAATATGTGCAGGTGCATCTACCAGAGATGCTACTTATAAGAAACACCTGTATACCAATTTATTTGCCCAGTCATTCAATTAAGCATTCAGATGGGAGCCGTGTGCAGAAATAAATCATGAAAATCAGGGCAGGATCATCATACCAAATATAGGAATTTCACAATGACAGACTTATTTCTTTTTTTCTGTATCCATTGTGTGTAAACTTGGACCATGACATGTTGAGTTCCACTACCTTTGTGTTGTGTTTTAGTGGCAGAGCTGATTTATACTAACGGTATATGACATCAAGACTCCAACACACTCTCTTCTTGAAATATCTAAAATGCATTTATGTTCATAGCCAGTTCATGGCAATTCTATGGTCATCTTTAAACAATTAAATTTCCATATTTACAACACACACAGTCAGTAAGACACACATTTTACTCAGTCATACTTTTGACTCTAGTGCTAGACGTGCTTTGAAATATACTTCAGCCATTCCATGGTTACACAAAACCAAGCATAACAAATTCAGTCTGATTCATAGTTTGTTTTATAAAAAAAAAACTCTGTGGGATTGTACAACACATCACTGCAGCAGCAAAAAGAAGAGTTGTTGACTGTGTGACTACGTGTGATTTTTGTGCATGAGTGGGTTTGTTATCTTATGTTTGCATTTGTAAGCTTTAGAGAATTGAAAATGGTCACAGGATACAAATTGATGTGTTTTATGTTTAGTTTTTGTACAAGTTATAACAAAATGTGAAAGTCATTTCAAAATACAAAAAATAAATAAATACAACACAAAAAAAAAAATTTTTCCATTTAATTTTTGCAGTACTTTCATTAATTGTTTTACCAATATTACCAATATTCAAATAAAGCTAGCTATTCACTCGTATGAACAAATATCTAGATAGATACAATATCTGAAGTTTTAGTCAAATTTGCAAAAATATTTTAGGTTCATCTTCTGAAGCTTTAAGGCTTTTCTTGGTGTCTGTAATAAAATCTTGTATCATCTTCTCTTCTTGGTCATATAAAAACAAGTAAGGAAAGAATGATTTGTAAATGTCATGGTTTTCATTATTGTACGAAGAAATTACATTTTTTTGGCATTTGCAATTCCCTTAATGTAATTTACAATTGTCAAAAGTACATATTTTTTAAATGGTAAAAGTGTTCACTCTTCTAAAATTTTTTCTTCCCTTTTCTATTTCCTGTCTCCATTACTTTCACTATAGGCTCTGCTCTGCGGCGTCGCTGGCTAGCTTTCCAACTCCTGATGCAGGTGTGGCTGGCGGCAAATCCATCACTCAGTGAGCGCCAATGCCCCAAGAGTTGTCGCTGTGATGGAAAAATTGTGTATTGTGAGTCAAGCGCCTTTCGTGACATCCCTAAAAACCTATCAGGAGGCTGTGAGGGTCTGTCATTGCGGTACAACAGCCTCTCCAGTCTTCGTGCAGGCCAGTTTGGTGGCCTCAACCACCTTATATGGCTCTACTTGGACCATAATTACATTGCCTCTGTGGATGGGATGGCCTTCCAGGGGATTCGAAGGCTTAGAGAGCTGATTCTAAGTTCCAACAAGATCACAATGCTCCACAACACCACGTTCCACCCTGTCCCTAATTTGCGCAGTCTGGATCTGTCATACAATAAACTACAATCTTTGCAGCCTGGGCAGTTCCAAGGTTTACGTAAACTTGTCACTCTTCATATACGCTCAAATTCTCTAAAAACTATTCCAACGCGTCTGTTCCAAGACTGCAGAAATCTTGACTTTCTTGATCTGGGTTACAACCGTCTGCGAAGTATCACACGCAATGCATTTTCAAGCCTTGTCAAACTCACTGAGCTGCACCTGGAGCACAATCAGTTCTCCAAGATCAACTTCTCTCACTTTCCTCGACTCTACAGTTTGCGGTCTCTTTACCTACAGTGGAATCGTATTCGCTCAATGAGCCAGGGGGTTCCATGGACCTGGGCCTCTATCCAGAAGCTGGATCTGTCAGGAAATGAGCTAACAGAAGTAGATGCTATGGTTTATCAATGCTTACCAAAGCTTCAAACTCTCAACCTGGACTCCAACAAGCTGTCCAATGTCTCTCAAGAAGCAGTTGATGCTTGGATCTCCTTGACTATGATAAGTTTAGCGGGTAATGTATGGGACTGTAGCCCTGCTATCTGTCCTCTGGTGGGATGGTTAAGAAACTTTAGAGGGGCAAAGGAGACAACCATGATTTGTGCCTCTCCCAAGAAAGCCCAAGGAGAGAAAGTTATGGATGCCATTGATGCCTTTGGTGTTTGTCAATCAAACCAGGCTTCAACACTCACAGTGAGTATTTCCTCAGACCTTTCCAGTAACCCTGTTCAAACGGAGCACAACCCATCTATTCTGGCTTTACCAACTAGCTCCGAAAAGAGAGCTGAGGGATCCCTTAGGGGTCCTACATCACTAGCGGTTACCCCACCTGTTGCACTTCCTCCAGACCAAGACTTGGAGCCGGTGTCCTTTCATAAAATTGTGGCCGGAAGTGTTGCTCTTTTTCTATCTGTTGCAATGATCCTGTTGGTAATCTACGTATCCTGGAAACGCTATCCTAACAGCGTCAAGCAGCTGCAGGAGCACTCAGCAGCAGCACGCAAACGTCGCAAGAAACCTAGAGAGACAGAGCGCACCCTTAGCTCTCCCCTGCAGGAGTACTATGTGGACTACAAGCCCAACAATTCTGAGGCCATGGATGTGCTTGTCAATGGAACTGGACCGTGCACATATACCATCTCAGGCTCTCGAGAATGTGAGGTATGATTTACACACTCTTTTAAAGCTAAACTCCATCCAGTTGTTTTGTAGTTCTGCTACTAGATTGTCTAAAGAGCAGGTTAGGCAAATACTGTGTATCTATGAATTAATTCTAAAGGAAGCAGAGGTAGTTTTGGCATCACTTTATGTGTAACAAGATGTGACTTGTTTTATGAGGAGTGTTTGTGTATTCATTGAAATCCTAATCTCTAGCGGTATGCAAATATTAGATTTACCACTGAACTGTATAGAATCACAGATAAATGAGAGTGATTACATATCATATGCTGTATATTATTGAGTTTATGCCATGTGGTTTGTATTACCACTGATCCAATCTTCTTTCCTTTTTCCTTGCTTGCATGCCATACATTTTTTCTCGTTTGTCTGTTCACAGTGCTGTTTTTTCTTCTATATGAGCATTTTTCTCTTATACTGTTGGGAAATTTTGACTAACTTTTAGATACCAGATGTGAATGCTAATAGTGTTTCTTTCACTGAATGGAGCTTCCTCAGAGCAAATGTTTTCACACTTTTTTTGACAGAGCTATGACTCAAGACTTGTTTAAAAATCTCATAGTCCCCCAACAGCATTGCCGCTCAGCTTTTCTCTTCTCCCCTTTCATACTGTCTGGCTGAAGTTACTCACTTGTTTACTCACTTGCTAAATTGATTAGTCAGGCATAAACCAAAATGAATACTTTCGCTGGCCGCTGACACTTTAATTCACATGGGGGTAAGGGGAAAAAATGTATTTGTCACACACAGACAGAAACAGCCTTTGATAGTCTTTAAAGGAATTGGAATCCTTTGAAATGTTTTGTACACAGGGAAGTGATTTTCTTCAAAACAGTATTTACACACTACATCAAAACTGGAATACTATGTTTTTCTTTTGCTTTCACTAACCCTTGTCTCATATGCCTGACATACTGTAAAGTATTGGGTACACTTAATATTTTACTGCAGTTTAAACCCAAATTTTCTAAATAACGTACAAACATACAAATATAGCACATGTTCTAAAGAAATGCCTTTACGATTTCTAAAGCATACCTCATTATAAATCTAGGTACCAGTTTTCATTTATTATTTCTATGAAACACATTTTTTTTCTCGCCCAGAAAAAAAATGCAAGTTTCAACTACAAGGACATGTACCGAGATATAGACATTTTTCTTTTTCTCATTTCAGTTACTGACCATCTGGCTTCCTTGGAGGCAGGTCACTTGGTGATATGTAATACTTGCAGGTAGCTCTCACTGGTGTAATTATAAAAGAGGAGCACAAATCATGTATGCCATTGTCTCGTTGGTTGCCCTTCACTTCCCCATTGAGTTTTTGAGCAGCTCATTTAAGCCCATCATATGGCTTTATCTTGAGGGAAATGTTTGCAATACTTTAAATTAGGCATGTACCCCCTGCAACACCAGCTGGTGGATGGAATCGGACAATTTTCAGCCTGGTCGGTGACCAGCCAGGGTCACAATATTTTAAAACTTATTTTTAATTCAGATTTTTTCCCCCCTCAATATCAGCCTGTCCTTGGTGTACCCCATCACCTTCCCTTTTATCCTTGGGGATAGAAAGTACCCCTGTACAGACAAAGGATGGATGGTTAGAGTCAGGATTTTGAATTTGACTAAATAATAGAAAATTAGCATTTTGTCTTTTGGTAATTATAGTTGGCAAGTCAGAGTTTAGCCAAAACTGCAAATTGGAGCAATCTCAGAAAACTGCAATCAGTCTGTTTTCACTTAAAATGAATGCATTATACAAGGGAAATCAGAAGTTCTATTAATTTTATAAGTGGTGTTTTAGTTTGGAAAAACATCCACAAAGGTATAGCTATTACATAATGTTCATTGTATACAATGCCAGGTGACCAGAGTTTTAAACTAATGGCAGCACGACAGCTCAGTGATTAGCACTGATGTGTCACAGCAAGAAGATCCTGGGTTAGATCCCCTGGTTTGGACCCGGGGTCTTTCTGTGCAGAGTTTACATGTTCTCTTTGTGGTTTCGTGGGTCTTCCCAGCTACTTCCGTTTCCCCCATCTGACCAAAAACATGTACAATAGGCTGCTCTCAGGTGATCTCAATGGAATTTGTCTGGTTAAATAGAAATAATAAAAATACTCAGTGAAGCTAGTCACTTAACATTTTCTGTCAGAGAGCATTACTTTAGATCAGCAGTGTGAAGTAAACAATAGCACAGATGCATTGAACATTGGAATTAGGAACTTTGACAAACAAATGATACAGTGACGTTATTTGAAGGCAAACAAACACCAAAAAAAAAAAAAAATCGGTTTCCTTCCGATGTGCCATGTGAAAGAGAAAATGTGAAAGTCCTCCTCAACTATCACTGTTAATCTAAGTATGCTCATGCAGCTGAATTGACTATTATTAGACATATCTAAAAAGTCTTATAGAAGATAATACTGATGAAACATACTAGTGGTCGACCCATACATCAACCGGCCGATATTTTTGGCCAATATTTGTTTTTTCCTTTTATCGGTATTGGCCGATACGTTCATGCTTTCGACCGATCCATTCCTTTGATCACACGAGCGCAATGTAATGCTGCTCCCCGCCTGGCAGTAAGCGGCTGGTATGTTGTAAGACTGAGTGCCAACAACAATAAGAGTGAGTTATTAACTTTTAATGTGTTTTATTGTCTAATTTAGCTGTTTCTGCCTTCTGTTTGGGACTATGAGGGGGAGAGAACAGCGGTCTGTTCAGTTTCACTTTGAGAACAGGAGCGCCATGTTTTACTTTAACTTTCGCACCGCACTGAAATTAATGTGTCCACGTTATTTAGGTTTTTGTTAAGATGCTGGAACTACTTACAGGAGGCATTGAAGAACACCTCTATTCCTTTACCCGCTGGAATAAAATAAAAAAGCACTCTGTCTGTTCACGCTGTTACATTCATAAAGAGTGAGTAAAGTGCCGCCGTCCACCATAGACATATAAACGAGGTAGAGTCCGCTCATGTCATGTTTGCTCTGACTGCAGTATAAATGTCGTGATGCAGGTTTTCTTCGGTGCACATTTCAAACTGCAATCTAAAGCTTGTCGTTAACATCAGCTGGTTTAAATGCATTTTTTGCCCAGTGTAAAAAAATGGACGCAGGCTGAAGCAGAGCTGCTGTAGGTGCTCTGTGTGTGTCTAGTCTTCACAAAGATAGCAAAATGTATGTGTGTGTCCCTCTCCTTTTCGCTGTGTTCCTCTGATAGTTTTTTTAGGCCTGTTGCTGGTTTTGCATCAGAAATGCTGGGATATTAAAACATGGCAATTTTATTTCATTTTATGTAAAAAAGATACTAATCTGATTAATATACAAATAAAAACAGAATATGTAGCACTATTTTTTTTTTTTTAAGAAATGGCTGAAAAAGGAAATCCTGTGTAGCAGCACTTCACCAGACAAGGCTCAGTTAATACATTTTTTCATTTGAGTTTAAATTGAGACTTGTGTAACATTTGTTATCATTGTTATTTTTACCATGTTATTGGAGTAAGAAAAAGGAGTATCGGCTTCAAGAATTGGCCCAAAAAAATTGTCTACAAGTATCGGCGTATCGGTTAGACTAATGTCAAAATAATCGGCATCGGCCTTCAAAAACCTGATCTCTAAAACATACTTTCCACCTCCACCATGAGAAATCCCATCACAGGAAAAAAATGAATAATAAAGAAAGCTCCAAGGATCTCTGTTAGTTTAAGGTAATATACTATGTCATTGAAATAAACAAAACATGTACGTTTTTTCAACCAAAAATGTAGCCACGTTTAACTTTATAAATTTGACATGAGAAGATTTTCAAGCATCTTTCTTATTGTCTTTCTTTTTATCCCATTATGTGCTTCTTTTTTTTTTTAGAAATTCTTGAAAATAAATCTTGTCTAGCCTTATCTGTCCTTCCCTCTCCCCTAAAAAAAAAGCAGTGTTAAGGTGAGACAGGAGCAATCCGTCAGTAGTCCACAAAGTCCTGAGTTCATCTGAGAATGTGCTCCAATCTTGTTTCTACATTTTGTTGCCTATGCATAGACATAAATCACCAGACAGAACATGGCAGCACTTGCCTCATTCTGCCCACTTTGCAGTCTTACTTTCACTCTTCAAGCTTGAGGACGTAACAGCTTATGTCCGTTTATCCCTAAGCAGGAGTTTCCTTGTCCTTCTGTGTCACTCCTTTCCCTGCTCTCATTTGGATTCTGTGCAGGCCTCTTCTTGTGATTGTCCTTTATCATCTTCCAGGTCTACTTGACATAAGTTGGAGTTAGACAACCTTTATTTTATTTCTTAGTGATCGACCTGAAAATATTTCAGTCCTCATTTCCCCGTGTCACTTAAATCAGATTAGACTTTTTCCTTTCTTTCCTTTTTTTCCTCTGTCATTTCATTTTGATCTTCCTTTGATCTGTTCAGTTGTAGCAGCACTCCTGAGCTATGTGGTGGACTCCACCTGATCTCATGTTTGATGTCGACTTTTTATGTGTCAGAACACCGTTTTGTGCCTCCTGGCACTTTTTTTTTCCATTACATTTTGTAACCTGGCAACACTACAAGATAACACATGCTGTCTTTTTTTTTTTTTTGTATTTCTGTAACATGTTCTTCCTTTTTAAGAATTATCCATGTGTCTATCAACCTAATATTTATCCTTAAACATTCATGCTCATCTTTTGAGATTTGATATGTGCCTTTTAGTAAATGAATGGAATCAATACAGTAGCCAGTTTCCACACTGAGGTCAAAGTAGATTGTACTTTTTTGTTAGGATTAGGATCTTTGGTCAAACTATTTTGTCAGATTAAACCTTGATTTTTATAGTCAGCTCTGACTTTTTTTTTCTTTGTTACACTCATTTATGCCCTTTAGCCTCAATCGTGCAACTGACAAGTTTCCAAATGCCAATTATTGGAAAAAAAACAAGCAAATGCCAAACTTTTCAGAAAAGCATTGTGTTGGTCTTGCGCAACATTTTTTTAGAGTCCTCCAAAGGTTTGATGGTTTATGTTAATGTTTTTGCACTTAGTCAATACCTTTTGAATCATTTTTTTTCCTCCCAACTGAAACGTAACTACATTTTTTTCATACAATCTCAGAATTCACTGTAGTTAAATGAGAGCCCTACATCACCATATTACCCATGTGTTATTCTCTGACTATACAGTATATATATAATATTTTTGTAAGGCCTCATCTAAGAAGCATAATCAACAAAGTCTGATGTTAAGTGTGGTAATGTTTTATTTAGCCTCTTCTTTTTTGTTTCTTTACAGCTAGCATATGTATACTCAATGTTCCCTTTTGTTGCTTTTTTTTTTTATTTTATTAATTATTTTTTTGTCCCTATGTTGTCCAAGGTCATAATGTCAAGCTGTTAATTGCTCAGACGAAGTCGACACAAACATTAGAAGATGGGCCAAGGGCAAATTAGTTTTCTGTAATTCAGTGGGGATGTAGAACTTTTTTTCCTGCCTCTGTCTTCAGTTAACAATAAGCCAAATGAGAGTGTTCAAACATGCACTGATGTGCAGTGTGAGAAAACATGTCTGTTGTTCACAAATCCTGTCTGTTTCACACTCTGGTCCCATGCAGCTGCTTTTTGCTCTGCTGTTTGATCCATGCATCACTGTTACAGCAATTACATTACCTGGAAAAGAGGCAAAACTAGTTTTGTTTTCTCATACTTTTTGCAACATGTAACAATACACTTTGTTTTCATTGGTTTGGCAGTTATTTGTTGCTTTATTTTTTTTTTCTCCAATCACTTCCATTCACTTGCTGAACAACTACTTCCTTTCTCTCCTTTTTTGTTTAAGTTTCAAAGGCATTTTTTTCAAAGCTGTGCTCATTTGTTATACCAAATCTTTTCTTCTGTCTTATTACCTCAAACCTGCTTCAATATCTGCTGATAAAATGCACCTCTTCGAAGCAGCTCTTCAGTAAGTATGATGAGAATAGTTTGATTTATTGTAACAGCCTGTGAGAGAGTAAACTACCACCCACTGAGAGAGAATGAACAGCAGAGAGTGCTATCCTTTCGTTACGCCACAGCATTGCCTTTATTCATATGTCCACTCATTTTGAGATAATATTAGAGCATGGAGGGAGGCAGCAATTAAAAATATGGTTTTATGGATTTAAACTATCATCTCTCTGACATTAAGTTAACATTTTAATATCCACTGTAACTTTTAATACTCATCTATATATATATATATATATATATATATATATGTGTGTGTGTGTGTGTGTATATGTATGTGTGTGTGTACTTGTTTCTGATACTGAGTGAGGACAGTCAAATGTTTTTAACCAACAAAGTGAGGTCATTTTTGGGAAGCGAGGACATTTTCCTGGTCCTCACTTGTTTTGCAGATCTACTATGTTCTACTAGTTAGGTTTAGACGTATGATGTGAATTAAGTTTTGGTTCAAGCTAGGGTTAGGAATAGACTAGTAATGGTTAGAGTTAAGGAAAATGTCTTGGTTAGGCATAAATGCGGTTACAAAAACAAATGGAAGTCAATACAAAATTTGATGGATGTACAAAAAGATGTGCTTGTGTGGACATATTTTTGCTACATCGTGGGGACCATTTTCTGGAAAAACACAGCCTCGTGGGGACCCAGTGGGTACGGATGCTGATTTTGGGTGGGAGGGTTAGGTTCAGGACCAAGGTGTGAATTGAGTTTAGGCTAGGTTTAGGGTAAGATTGTTAGTTTTACGATTAAGGCTCAGGGTTAGGCTAAATGACTGGAAATGAATGGAAGTCAATGCAAGGATGCCACAAGGATAGAAAAAAAAACCTATATGTGTGTGTGAATGATAATAAGTGCATGGTTCTGTGCACTGCTATAAAGACAAATCTAGTAACATGGATTCAGTCCCATTTCTCTATGTGTTGATCATTTTCAGTAAAGTTTGCCAGCTGCACCATCCTTCTCTTTGTCACAAACAAATACTTGTAAAATCATTGAGCATGAAAAACACAAAGATTGATTTCCCTGCATCTAAGCATATGGTTCTTGCATTAGCACGTGCGCACAGGGCATAGTGCTGTAAAATGAAAATGGAAAAAAAAACATACAAATAATAAAACCTGCAGTAGACATTTTTTTTATTTAAGTGCAGAAACAACAAAGCACTGCTATAAAAAATATTACTTTTCTTTTTCATCAGACAATTTTGACAAATTGACAATGAGTCATGTATAACTAGACTTTTATAATGCTGCTGTCAGTGGAAAACTTGAACTTTTCAGTTTGTTTTATATTTTCTAATAATCAGTTTCTTGGGGTTACATGTGATGAATCGTACTTAGAATTCATGACTACATTTTTCAAAGAAATGAGGTCTGAATTTACTACTCCAGGTAAGAGTTATTATAGTTGTGCAACTTGTCCTAATTTGCCATCCATTGTATTTAAAAGGAGCCGACCAAGAAGAGAGGCTGGAGGTTTTGTCTTTGCGGTCCTGTGTGGGTGGATGAAGCATTAAAACTCAAACCAGTCTCACAGATTTGTTTCTCCTCCACAGGATCTTTTTTTTCAATCTCGTTATTTTAATGTGCTGCTCATTAAGCAATAATATTTCTGTCTCAAAATCTACCAGATATCATCGGTCTTTATTTCAACAGATTTTTGTGTGTGTTGTTTCAGAATAACTTGTAAGGATCAACATTTTAGTTTACTCTGTTTGCAGTTCACTAATTTGAAGTCTTTTTAATGCTTTGTTTGACAGTTTTCCAACTCTGTTTTTGTTTCTTTGCTCTGTAACAAACTTAACATTTTAGTTTTTGTCCTTGTGCATTATGTCATAGTCCCCCTATAATTATTGTGTACCTATTCAAAGTAAATACACACCAAAGCTTTGTAACTGCATACATAAAAACAATTTTTAAAACATTACATTGCAGTTCTAACTCCAGTTAAATGGGCACCCTTCACAGAGCAGAGGACGGGTGGTGCAATTGTTAGTTTTGACAGTATTTTGGTCAACCTGTCATGCAAATTCAGGAGTCAAAACTGGCTGGCACTCTGATTTCAAGTGAACTAGAAGACAGGTAGAGAGTGAAACACCTGGCAGAGAAGTGCGTTCAACACGACTGAGCAGTGGACAGGCCAACAGGAGAAATGCTTAGAAAGCCAGAGGAATCAGACGGTCATCCAGACCGCTTTGATAGATTGGCAGGAGTCCGTCCACAAAGACACCGTCCACAAAAAACACAGAGGCCTTCGTCTGGACAGCTGTCCATCCTCAAAATGCTCAAAGTCTATGTTTTTTTTTCCATTTTAAAGATTTGAGTGTTAAATAAATCACAGGACTTGCCCAGCGGACTCACAGTTCTCCTCAAAATGTTACAATAGCTCAAAACCAGATCTAAGCATGACTGAAAAGCTGTAGTCGGTCCTTTTGCATACAGATAGAGTGTCAGTGATTCTCAAAGAACTTTATTCAAATGATGTCATGAAAAATGACTTAAAATTGCTCCACAGTTAGTTATTTCTGATTAAATCAGTTCTCACAGCTATTGTATCACAAAGTGCACTTTTAAGCAACTGCTTCAGTGCACCGTGTTTTAAAGTTCTTTCTTATGTTTCTTTTTTTTTTGTTTATAATTTTTTTTTTCCTTTCTTTGTCCAAAAAATGTATTTGGTGGCTGGATCAGACTTCTTTTAATTCTGTCCACATCTTGTGCTTTTGTGTTGTTCTTTCCTCTCTTTAACTTGATGGATTGTTTTCATGAAAACATATCTAAACTGAACAAATCTGTGCTAATCATTTACTACTTTTTACACAAGTAAGATGCAGCAAAGACAATACAACCCAACATTTGTGATGTTAGTTACCACAACAAAAATAAAATCAATAGAATGGAATGTGGGTGAGTGCACTGCAAAAATGAGTAATTGAAAAATAAGTAAAACAAAAAAATCCTGGATTATGTTCATAATTTTTCAAATTCTGTGAATACATCAAGACAAATGCCACTCGTAAAACTTCTTGAAATGAAAAGAAAAAAAATCCATGCTAATAAGATTAATAATCGAACACATTCGGCTCTTGTTCAGTATATCAGTCACTGAACAAGGTGAGAAATAGTTTTTGGGTGAATGCAAGATTGTAAGACTTGGTTAGATAGACAATTTTTGCAGTGCAATATTAATCCATATTTTTTTTGTAAATCAGGTTAAACTTTTTTCGGCCTGTGGCTGTAGGGGAAGAGCAGGATGTCTGCATACTTTGCATCCTGTCTAAGCAACACACAGTATAACCTTCATTTTGTGACTATTCTATTCTTAGAGTTTTCTTTTCGTTGTGCCATCTGTGTCTTTTAAAGCCCCTTTTTTGTGTCAAGCACATATTAGCCTATTTTTAGTTAATTACTTGTCTCTAACAACCTCCAGCATCCCACTCACTGTGCTCTTAGTCCATAAACTCACAGTTTGTCCTGTGGGATTTTTTTTCCTCTTGTGACTCATGACTGTGTGTCTGAACTGCTACAGACATTACATGAACATATATTATATTAGTGTATTCTATATTTCCACTGTATACAGTAATTCAGCTTTGACAGATAAACACACAATAATGTTTCTTTAATAATTAATAAAAAGAGGAGTAAACTTATTTACATGTGTATTGTAGGGTTTTTTTCCACTACTCTACACAAGTACAACCTGCCTTACAGTGGACAGAGACACGTTACCAGTGTCATATTATTTGAGACCATCTTTAACAGTAAAATATTACATTCCCTTCTATTGATTGGATTAGGGTATAATAAAAGCTCAGTATTGACAAGCTGACAACGGATACATAGCAGATTGATTGTGCCCTGAAGCTAGAGAGGCTACTTACAGATCAGGGCCTATTTCTATTTACAATGGCCACCTTGTGAGATGTGAAAATGACCACAGATAATGATGATCATAAATTGAGGACAAAGCTGAGCTTTGTGTCCTTTATTTGTAATGTCATCTCAATTTTTTTTACAAGTTTGAAAATGTTCATATTTTCATTGTTAAGAAGGTAAATAAATTCTCTCTTTTTTCCCCCTCACATATTAAAAATGAGGCAGAGTGGGGAAAATCTGTGTTTTGAGTATATGCTAACTTTCTCCTTTAAGTCTTTTGTCCATTTTCTATGTAATTTGTCATCTTCCCAACAGGAATATTAAAATTTTCATATTCCTCTATGTATTTGTCTCACTTGAAAATGTTTTAGTATAGGAGCATAAAGACCAGGTCCATAGCAGACAGTGTATTCTTTAGCAAAACAACCCAAGTCTGTTCCAGACTTTTGAGATGTACCCCCCCTAGAAAAATCAGCCTTTTCTGTAAGTGCTCTGATAGGTTGTGGTTTTATTTGAAATACACCAAGTATTTTTCTTGATGCATTACAAACAGTTACCAAAGGTTTCCCCTTGCATTGATCAGCACACCATGGGGTTTTAGAAGCAGTAAATAGTGTCCTGGAGTGAGAACATTAAGTGAATTAACTGTGAAGCATTCCTGCACTTCTATCTAAAAAAACAAGTTAATAGATGACTGCCAATATATATATTTAATCTTAAAAATATTGATCGTAAAAACATAATAATTTACTGCAAATTAAATCACTATGGCTCTAACTGAAACCTCTTTGTGCTTTTAATGGCCTTTCGTCCGACATGGATCTCTGTGTAAGTTAGGTTAAGGTGAATCCTTGAAACGACTCTGGTTTTTAAATCATTCAGTCATCTTACTTGATTTGCAGCCCTCTCTATGTAGTTAGATCCTCAATGCCATTTTGCCACTGAATATCACCATTTAAAAGCAGTCAGTCTTAATGGATGGGGTCACTGCCTGACCAATTACACCATTCATCATCAAATACAATGCTCTTGATGTTCTTACCTTGTAATGTGAACATTAAAAACTGGGGTGTGTTCTGAAGTGCATGACAGCCAAATGCAAAAGGAACATTTTAATCACATTCTCCTCCAACTCACTTCTGATCTATTGAACTGTTCACCTTCGAAAACATATGCGTGTTCAGCACTTTTTTGTGTGACATAAGCACATTTAGAAAGAGTCCAATATTTATCAGTGTTAGTAGCTCAGGAGTATTTGTGCACTTAAAAAAAGTCTGCATTGTTTTATTGCTAGTTAAAAACAGCTCCCAAATTAAACAAGGTAATCAAGGCAGGTGTATTTTCCTCCTCAATCTTCTCATAATAATGGCAGCGCAGGGCAGAAATCTGCATAAGGCTAACCTCATTTACATCAACAAAATGATGTTTTGGACCTTTGACCTCTCTATTAAATGAAGGTAGAATAATCTGCCTGGTGCACAGAAGTGCTCGTGTGTGGTTGAAGTAGCTGCTGTCAATCTGGTTATTCATTCAGAAATGACTGAAACTTACATACAAAGCATCTGAGTGTATTACAACAACAAAAAAAACAGGGACCGTATAAGAACACACACTGCTTGATACTTATGTCTTTCTATAATAGCTTCTATTTCTCAGAGATATTCTCCCTCCCCCGGTGGAACATTTTATGACCTGAAATTTATCAGGTCAGATGAAAAGGAAGGTGTGTTACAGAAAGGCCACAGGGAAGCAATGGAAAATTACAAGTTGAGTCAAAAACACAAGTAGACAAAAAGAAAGAGAAATGGGTGGGTGGGTCACGACTGATGTAGGGTTTAAGGTTTTGAGAGAAACGGATCGTTAGGAAGAAGAACAGGGTGCACAACACAGTCATGCTCTCTGCTCTGGCTGACCAGGGAGGTGCAGCCTGCTTGATTTAGTGCCAATCAGAGTTTTTAATGTCTGTGCAGAGCATCGTAATTTATTAGGATTATCATAAACTTGTGCTGGGTAAAGGAGCGGGCCACTTGTGCCTCCCTCTCAGAATGAATTACTTGCTGCAAGCTCGCGCGTCAATCAGGCCAGAAATGGTGCAACCCGCTTTCCCCCATTTTGTTTTCTTCCATGCAGCAAGGACCGCCAATAAATATTCATCCTCATCATATTCAACTCTAGAGGGAGCGAGGGATATTAGGTGATGGAGAGCTAAAACCAGGTTTTAATTATTTTTTCGGCTCAGAGGATTGGCCTTTCTCATTAGCATTAGGAAGTGGGAACTTTGCACTTGGATAAATGGTATTCCTCTTAATGCAATAATAAACAATTACACAATAGTAGTTCCTGCCCCCCACCTCCAAAAAAAACCCTATATTGATTTTGAAAGGTCTTTTATTGTTGCAGCTAAGCTCCCCGTTTAATTTGGAGGTTTTGAAAAGAGGATGTTCGCTTCTTTAGCGGTTTTTTTTTTCACAGAGATTGAAATGAACACTGATGCTGATCTCTCATCTTCTGCTAAGCCCTTTTCACTCGATTCTGATCACACAGAAAATGGAAAGAGCCATTGAAGACATTGTGTTGGATGAGGGCGTAAAGTATCTTGTAGCTCCCCAAGACTGAGAGCCCTCTTCACTTCCTCGTCTCTGTGATGAGCCGATGTCAAATGAAATCAATTAGGGCAGGAAGGAGGTGAATGCAAAGATAAAAAAAAAACTAATGCTGTTACTTGAGACAGTTGTATTAAAGGTCCCTGCTTAGGTTGTTTTCATTGCTACTTAAAAAAATATTAACTATGGGCCTATTAAAAACATTGCTTAATTGCATCAGCAAATCTATAGAGTTGAGCACAAAGTAAGGCTTTTC
This sequence comes from Cynodonichthys magdalenae, assembly GCA_031762555.1. NCBI lineage: Eukaryota > Metazoa > Chordata > Actinopteri > Cyprinodontiformes > Rivulidae > Cynodonichthys > Cynodonichthys magdalenae. The sequence continues at coordinate 18,702,286 of JARVJO010000140.1, read as the reverse complement.
ATATTTCTATAACTAAAAGGTTCTTTCTCAAATTGTTTGCTTCTGTTACATAAATATAATCTGTATATTTTTATATTTAATTGCAACATGATTTTGATATTTTACAAAAAAATAGTATTTGTTTTTAATTAAATAATATTTACATATATTTATATTATTTGCATGTCTTTGCCATCAAAACTTTGAAGAAGTCTTAATACAAACTTTGGTCTCTGAAACTGAATTTAGTAACTTCTTTATTATTATTATTATTATTATTATTATTATTATTATTATTATTATTATTATCACCCTGACCTGCTCTTGCTTACTCAGTTTACATCTATAATGCCTCAATGAACTAATGAGAGTCATTTGAATCTAACGCAGTGAACAGCTACTGTGCACCAAAGTAATTGCTCCCTAATTGTGAGACTTATTTACTTGTTGATAAAAGCAATTTCTCAATCAACTAAGACCTCTGGCTATTAACTCTCAGTATTAATCTAAAGTTATTACTATGCTAATGATGTGTTTGTAAGCAATGTTTGAGTTTTGTTGTTTTTCATTATTTACCTTGTTTCATATTGTTATATTGAGTACAGTTTGTTTTTGCTTTTCGTATAGTTTATCTTCCTTTTTTTTAGATCTATATCATCTTTTTTGTGAATTAAAGTAAAAAAAAAACAGTTTTGACATTTATTACTTGAATGGGCAAACTTTTTAAATGCAAAACACAAGCTGAGCTGGGTTTCACAAAATAACAGCCATGTTTTTAACTTGACAGTTTCCTCTTTTCTTTCTTTGTGCTTCTTTAGTTAATTGAGATTTAGCATTTTCACAGCATTGGTTTAAAACTCATGGTGGCATGCCTTCATGGTGGATGCTTACATTCCAATCAATGAATGGAAAATCTGTGTGACAATAGAAGGGCTGACTTTTGGGAGTAGGTTTGTGGCCTGTACAGCCATAAAGCTCATTGGGAGTATAAGAGGCAGGAAGACTGGAAGCCTAATTAATCCAGCCTTCCTTAATTACTCACCCTCCCGTCCATTACACTCTCGCCAATCTTCACATGCCCACTTACCCTCCTCCTCTCCCCTTGTCTTTCCTCAAATGCTTTCTCTTTCTTTTTTTTCCTAATCTAAATGTCTTGGTCTTTGTCTCTTATTTTCTCCTGCTCTGTCTGCTTTGCCATCTTGAATCCAGGCTTGACTGAATGGTGACAATATGTTCCGAGGTGATAAACAAGCACATGCTGCTGCAGAGGCCAGCTTAGGCAAAAGCTATGGATTTCTCTGCTGTTGCTTGTGTTGCCATTTGAGAACAAGACAAAAGCCCAGCTGTAGGCAGTAGAAAGTGCCTGCACCGGGTTGCCTTTAGAGATATGTAGTGTTTCACAATGCAGGTGGTCACAGTGTGGTTGGATGGCACGATGCCCCGAGCGCTGCGCCTACTGTGTGCAGATTGTGACAGCAATGTGCAAACACTGGATGCATCCCTCCATCGTTGCTGGATAACAGGCCATGGCAGCAACTGTAACCAAGGCCAAGGCTTCTAAGCTCAAAAATGCTGACTTTAATGGCGCTGGGCGATGAGGCCCAGCCCTCTCACTCTGTGCCCAGAATAATGAGGCAGTAATTCCACCGGTGACCATTCAAAATGACTGCTCTGTGAATACTGAAGTAGACTAACTGTTGACTTATTCACACAGCATGCTGGTTTGATAATGAGCTGCATGATAAACTCATCAGGGTTTGTTTGTGCTTTTTACACGGAAGACAAAATATCTTAAAGAGCAAAGATTTACGAGAACATTGAATTCAATGTCTTTATCTAATCATAGTCATTTGTTCATGGCTAAGTTTAAGTTTATTCATTAATAATTCTATCACACAGTGTGTGCAAGTAAGTATATTCCATACAGTTTTTAACATAACTTTTAAACATTTAACAAATAAACACAGACGTTTGTACAAAGCAGGGCAGGCACAGATTAGAAGCTTAATCTGGGAGTTTATCATGAAACAATGTGCAGAAATGTGATTAGTTAAAGAAAAAAACTAAATGTTGAGTTTAAAACAAACTGATACTTTTAGTCTGATGTTGTTTTAGGCTTCCAGGCTAATTTCATCTCACTTCCATTATTAGATATCAGTCTTTTCAACTAAATGTCATTTTTCTGTCATTTTTTTATTCTAAATTTAACAAGCAGAAGTTCTACATATTTTAATCAAAAAGACGGGAAATTTCTCATACCTTGTGTTTTGTGTTTAATTGGATTTATGAGTGTACATGCATCATAAGAGTTAGCACATTCACCAGCTTTGTGCACAATGTGCATACAAATCATTAAGAATGATTAAATAAAAAGGAATAATTACTAAAAATCAGATCTATCTGACTTTTAATGAGCCATGATGTGAAAGATATCTTGAGGGATGACTTTTTTATCTTCCCCCCTTTATATATGTACATGGGGACTAGCAGGGTCCTAGCTGCACTTTCAGTGAGCACTTGTCTAGTTTTCATTCCTACTTTCCCTTTTCTGTCTCTTTGCCAGTCATTGCTCTTGATTTACTGTTGCACACAACCTTATATATTTATTCATTTTAGAAACCCATGGGGTAAAGGGAATGCTACAATATGTAAAGTTGTAAACTTTACAAAAAAAATGGTAAAGTGAACTTATCTTTTATGGTTTCTTTGTAAAAGTCAGTAATGTATGTTTCTAACTCTCCATCATTTCATGCAATCCCAGGTTACTGTAAGGCTGTGTGGGGCCAGGATTTGAAACACTCGTGTCTGTACTGACTCACCTAACCATCACATTCCCTGAGCACAAATCTGTGTTTAGTCTGCTCCAGTTTAGTTCTCTTCTCCCACGTCCCTTTGGTTGACGGTATGATTCAGTGGCTTGTCTTTTTTTTTTAGGGGGCCTATTCAGTGTGGCCTGTTTATATATATATATAAATATAAATTATTGGTTCTCTCTGTGTCTTTATTCTTTAGCTCTCTCTTCTCAGGGCCTGCTCGGCATCATTTGCATGGCCTACTTTCTGCAGCATGTGGTTTTGTTAATACCCACAAGTAGACACTTGAGCAGTAAACACTCCTCTTGCTGTTGCTAACAGTGGACTTTCCAGAATGAACCGCTTCACTTAAGGCATCTGTACAATGCCTGTTATATCATCCTCGGCTACTGTTCCCTTAAGGGGTAAAAAAAAAAATAAAAAGACTATTTTTCATTGTTGCTTAAAATAAAAATCAGCTCAAGTTTGTTTATGTAAAAAAAAAATGTTGAATTGTGTGAAAATCAAGTGAGTTAAAAAAAATAACATGTTTGTAGGAGAAAAAAAAAAACCCTTTATAACAAAAAATGTTGATCATTTATTGTTTGTTATTAAAAAGCAAACAAATAAACACAAATATTTTTCATATCTCTTTTAAATTTCTGGTTATTTACTGTGAGTTTCTAGATAATATCGTCTTCTAATGATTTTCTGTTATACCAGTTTCAAAGTCAGTCAAATTGGTTGTTACTCACTTCTATATAAAACTGGTGATTACATTTAACAAACATATTCTGTCTGCTTCTCATGTGCTCATACTAGACGTCAGTGCCATGACAGTTTGGCACAAATACCTCTACTCTTACAACTTTAGTCTATAATTTACTGTAGACTAAGGGTGGACACATACTTGTGTGTCTAGTTATGCATAAAAGGACATAAGTGAGTCCCAATTTGTTGGACAAGGGCTTATTTTTGTTTGGTGTATTTTGTTCATGACAAGCTTTCATTGAAACAATACACCATTCAGCCCTAACTCTTGTTTCCTGCTTTTCTCTGAAAAATGTACCATTTGTCCATCCACCTTCTTTCGCTTATCCGGGGTCGGGTCGCGGGGGCAGCAGCCTAAGCAGAGAGACCCAGCCACTTGGGCCAGCTCATCTGGGGGAATCCTAAGGCGTTCCCAGGCCAGCTGAGAAACATAGTCCCTCCAGCGTGTCCTGGGCCTTCCCCTGGGCCTCCTCCCAGTGG
>JARVJO010000140.1:18652226-18675099 GCA_031762555.1 Cynodonichthys magdalenae | reverse complement strand
AACCTAAAGCACTGTTCGATACGGTTTGATACGGGTACATGTATTGTTGCACCCCTAATATATATATATATATATATATATATATATATATATATATATAAATAAATAATATGTATCAGTAATTGCTCTCAACCTTGTAATTAACCATATTAAGTAATAGGTAGATATACTGGAATGTAGCTATTGTGCTTTATTTGATAAAATGGTTTTCTGTGGTTAATACATTTTCATCCTAAAACAAAGTATTTATTTTTTTCCCCTAAATTCAGCCCTTGAATATTATCTGGTCTATAATAAAACATAATGCTACATTTTATATTCATTCCCTCAGTCACTTCTTGTAATTTTTTTTTCCATCTTTTTTTTCAGCACATATGAAATATTTTGACAAACAAACTTTCACACATTGGCATAAATTGTGCAGACCTAAATTGTGCATGTTTCTCATGTTATTGTTATCAGCTTTTAACAGGTTTAATGGACATATTGTTTTATACCTGAATACCCTGTAAGCTTCATGAGAGTTTTCAAAGCAAGCCATTGTATTTTTTTTTTGTTCTAATCAAACAATTGAATTGAATCAACACCCTTTCTCAAAAAATAAAAAAAAAGTTTTCAAAAGTATTTTCACCTGCTAAAATACCTAATTATTCCTCTAGCTGTAAATTATGTTATTGTTTAAACTATTTTGACTCTTACATTTAATTTAAATTTCTCTGGATGATTTTTCTTTTTTTTTTTCTTTTTTTTTTTACTTTGTTTCAGGTATAGGGCAGGACAGGTCATCAGTAGATTTATCATAATAGGTAATCAGAACTACAGGCTGCACCAATAGTCTCAATTTTGCCCCATGGACACAATCTGCTGGTTCATTGTTACCTCCACTGCTAACACTAGATCTCACACCATCTTATCAAATCCAGGAATGATGTGCATCATAACCTTCTGTGTCCAACAGGAGAGATTTTCTGTTCAAAAAATCCACTTGTAAAACTAAAAAAGATGAATTATCAATGAAGCAGCCTGGAGAAGACAGACTGAACATGAACAAAACCCAGAAAACTGAAGACAGAAGGGATATTTACAACATGCCATTTTCCCCAGGCCTAGAGTTTTTTTTTATATTAGATACTCATAGTTGCTCAGAAGTGAATGTTTTTAAATAACTACCTGACGTCTAACCATAATTGGTTGAGGCTTTAAAGGAAAGGGATGGAAACGTATGCATGTAGTACCTTTTAGTTTGATTCTTTTTAATATGTTTGACAGAAAAATTGTTGTTTTTTTACTTTGGTAATCTGATTTTGTTATAGCTTATAATCAACATAACTAATTAAGCTGCTACTGAATACTACAGACATAGAATTGGGTAATTGTTTTGTTGCTAACAATAAGACATGATCTTACAAAATATGAAATAAAACAGTATATTTAACTTTGCATTTTGTTTCAGACTAAACAGGATGATTTCTTGTGTTTCTACTTCTGTGATAATACCAGCAGAAAGTCAGTTACCAAGCTCCACATTATGTAGTGGAAAGATGGTGTACTCATTTAATACATGCCTATGAAAGATACATCTGTCTTCTCATTTAAATACTCTTACAATATTTTGCTGATGCTACATCAAGCATAGAAATTGCAGAACCTAAATAATTGTACATAAAGAACTAAACAACAAAATAAGTCACATCGATTGTTAAAATGGATAAAACATCTCAGATAGCAAAATATGAGTGAATCAACAAAATAAAAGTGCACCAACAACCAACAATATTGCCTTTAAGCTAATTTTGTTGTTTTACTACAGTTATAATACTTATACTTTGATATTTTGCTAATTTTGATCTACTTTTGTTTAGTGTCGTCACGGTTGCTAGGCAACATGACACACGCTGGGGTAAGGGTTGGAATAAAGCAGAAGACCAGACCACACAAATTCACAACCACTTTTTTCCAGTTTTTGCGGTCGACCAAGGACCCGGCCCACCTAGACTGAATAGAGCGGGACCTTCGAAGGACTCAGCCCCTGAATTTGGACACAGCGAATAAAACACTCAATTACTAATTAGTGATCAAATATCTACTACTGACTGACTTTTGGACCTGATTTAAGATGGGTTCCACAGCTGACTGACAATAGCTTTTGCAAAAATAAGCAAGTTTATTTTACATATATTGAACTAAAACCTGGGGTAGGTAGAGTAATTCACAAGACATTATTCAAGCACTGTGTTGTAGACGATATACTATGCGTTCCTTCAAAGATGCTAGGCTTTTAATATCATTTTTTATACAGTTTTTTGCAATTTTTATTTGCCTGTAGGTGATTTTTGAAGTCATCATTACAGCAACGCAGCATATGAAGTTAGCTGCAGAGCAGGATTAGATTCTCACTGAGGCTGATGATGGATACAGCCCACAGACGACAACATGTGTTGACAACCTCAAACGACAAACTTGTGCTTTTTAGTGACCGACAGCCTACCAACAGCCTAGCTTCTACCCAGATGAAGCTTGGTATTCACCACAGTGTAAAGTGTACTTGGGCCACATGAAGCGCTGCTTTGTAAAGATAAAGTGGGGTCATTTCTAAAAATATCTTATTTCCCTGTAATGCCTGTTCTTTGGTTTGATTCAGTCTGTGTGCCTTGTGGGCACAAGTGGTAATTAGAAAAGAAAGAATTACTGGGCCAGTTGTTAATTATAACCACTGTGCACTACACTGTTGTGCTCTTAATATAGGTGTGTGAAAGGGTGGGTATGTTAGTTGTGTAAGCACACACACACACGTCACACTTCTACAGACACCAACATATAAAGTAGAATAGTTTACAGAGGCGCTTTTGTTACATTTTTATATTGTAAGAAACTGCTTGCAAAAAATGTAGAACACCCAGATGAAAAATTTAAGGAGGTAACAAGCAAGTTTCCTGTAAAATTTAGTCTTTTGTAGATTCCATGACCTCGTTTTTTCCACAGAAAACATCCATATGAAAAGATAACCCTGAAGGTAGAAAAAAAAATGTATCAAAACCTTGTCTACTTTCCAATTGTTATGTCTTTTTCTCTTTGTAGCATGTGAACCACAATTCCTGGCAATCTAACAATTATTAGAGGGCATGGGGAAACCTGGGAAAAAAAGATAAGCTGAGACATCCATATAAGTACCTCTCTATCCATTAAGATAGGGAATATAAACTTCAAAGCTAATTGTTTTTTTTTTTTCCTGTCGTTTCTGTTCTTTTCATGAGGAACATACTTGAAACGAAGGAGTGGGAACCCTTCTTTTCACTTTCCCTCCTAATAAATTCCACCGCTTTTATCCCCTGTCCTAATTTAAAGGCAAATTAAAATTCATTGGGTTTCAACATGTTCATTAGGCTATGAAGGTGAGCTCTCTGTGAGAGGATGTGGTGCTTTAAAGGTACTTGTCTGCCTCTGTATAAGTGAATGACAAATAGAGTCACAGAACAGAGAGCTGTGGAAGTTAAAGAGCTTATGGAAGTTTTCCATTTGCAAAAGGATTTTTATTTTATAGGATAACAAAGTGGTGTATACTCCTACATTTACAGCATTATTGGATGTATATTCTTTTGTCTAAGAACAGACATTGCAAATAAGCAAGTAGTGCGTAAAATCACAGCTCATCTGCATTAATGTATAGTTCCTTTGTTCATTCCCTCAAATACAACCAATACAGGAGTCATGATTTATGATATGCAGAAAGTTTATTTTTCCTCAAATAAATCAACACTTTAACAGGCCACAAAGTCCTCATCGCTTTAAATATGTCCTTGCTACAGCCCCCATTTGCTTGTGGCATGTAAATGCATTTTCCTTGCTACCTAAAATTAGATAGTGTTAAAAATCTAAATTATTTAAGTTTAATGACAATAAATGGTTATGGCTGCAATGAAATGTTTGCTACCGTAGTGCTGTTAGCAACCATTTTGACACTTTTCATTTGGTTGTTCTCATGATTACATATTCCAAAACATAATTAAAGGTCCTAATCCTCTGCACAAACAAATGAGCCACGGGTTGATTTAGTAAGTAGGACAGTTTCTGCAATCAATGTCAATTAGATCTATTCAGCTTACCCTATACACACATATGTTTTTTTCATCAGTTTTAGATGACAAAACAAAATGCAAATTTATATTTGAGTTGGGGACATGATCATAAAACCAGTGTAGTGAATGGATATAATTCACCTCCTCACTTCAATACAGCTCTAGCCTTTAAGCTGATAGTCATTGATTTTTACATGGGAAAAAAAAAAGCTTTTGCTTAAAAAAAATCACAATCATGGACCCATCTACTGCAGTTCTTCACTTATAGTCTGGTCATGCATACAGTTACAGATAATGTAAACGGTATTTTCCACTTTTCTTACTAAAGTTTCTTTTTTGTTAATTCTTAAAAGAGGGTTAGTAAATTAATGTGATAAAAATAGGCTTTTATTCATGAGATCTTAATAAGAAAAACATTCATAAAGTAATGCCAGTGAGTAAGGCCAATGATGTTGCACACACTTTTGTGTGTTTGCAATGTTTGTCAATACTCTTTTGGATTTGAGTTTGCTTTTTGACTTTATTATGGCAAATGAAAAGAAAATTGGGGTTTTAGGTCACCTCATAAAATGTAATAAAAGATTTTTTTTAATGTATTTATTTTATTTTGTATTATTCTTACTAACTTAGTCTAGGAGGGGGAAAAAAAAAATAATCCCAGCAGGAAACACTCATTATTTTGCACTTAATTAAACCATGTTATACCTGGTGAGATTCAAATCTAGTTAAATTCATCTTTTACAAAAGCATTTCCTTTTTGGTATAAATCAGCAAACTGTGTTTTTGAATAGCCTTTAAACACTTGTAGATTTGAATTCCAGGACAAATTAAAGAGCAGAGAAACAGTGACAGTACTTATATTTACATACAGCAGTCAGTATAGTTGCTACATGCATGTAGATGACACCACAATAGTGCTAAAGTCAGTTCTGTTGAATTGGTCGTTTTGACTCCTTTCTACTGTCAAAAGATTCACATATTAGAACCTAAGTGTTACTGTTGAAACTGTCTAGAGGGCTGCAGGACATTGGAAAAAAAATGGTGATTTTTTTCTATCCCTACATCTCGATATGAAAAAAAAATACATGGAATTTTAACAATCAACTTAAAAAATGCTTTAAATTATGTTGCCATCCTTTTGAAGATGAACCTGCATGAATCTTACCTCTTTTTTGTGCGTTACAAGTATGTTTTTGTCTGTATTTAAAAGTTATTCCTATTTATTATTGCTTTTATTGTGTTGGGGCCTGCGTTTATGTTTCCTCCGATCATGCGCAAACGTGAATTGCGTTTTACCAATAAACAAATCTAACGTGTCGCCTCTGCATCTCATTGTATCTGCTTTATTAGAATTCCTGCTAAATCATATATTTCCTCTTTTCCTCCATTTTTGTTGAGACTCTCGTTGTCTTCCTCCACATTTAAAAAAAAAAAAAATCATCAAAAACAAAAAAACTTTCTGTAGACGTTTTAGAAGTTCCAGAAGTTTTACGACAAAATGCAAGTTTGCTTTTGTTTTTAATATTTATTTTTTTACAGGAAGCTCTTGAAGCTGTCAAAATAAAAGTCATTTAGAAATTTATGTTTTGCATGTAGATTTAATTTGCCCCTTACATTGCAGCACCTGCAATGTAACTATTGCAAACGCGTACGCCGCAATGACAAAGCTCAAACGATATATCGTGCAGCTTTTCCACAGTGTATCCAATTTAATGACTAAATTAAGCTTTGACAGTTTCCAAGCTTGTTGCAAACCTAAAAACGCAAAAGTGGGTGCAAATGATAAAATAATGGAAACATTGATTGAACAGCACTGAAGATCCTTTTTTGTTCTCTCTCTATTTTTCATTATAAAGTTTCCATTCACCTTCAGCTGCCACAGTTCTGGTTGGGAAATTAGATCTACCCAGAGCTTAACTTGATTAACCAGCCCTTGATAATCCTATACCTGTTGCACTTAAAATATTTGAAACTATTAAACAATTTTGTAGGATGCTGTGAAGCTTTTACAATTTAGTTAGCTTGCTGGAAGAAAAAAATTAAATAAATAAAATATTGAACTGCTGCAAACAGAGTTTAATGAAAAACTACAAATAAAAAGAGTTTGAAGAACTTTTTTTTTTATTTGTTTACAATTTACAATTTGTCTTCCTAGCATAGTACAACCCCATTCACCCATTTATATCTGTTAACAAGACTGAATGCAGTGGATTTATCCAAAACTATGCAATATCAAATAAAACTGGCAACATGATGGTTAATAAATTTACATTTAAATGCATTTCACCTTCTCCTTTCCCTGCAGAAAAGACAATGATGACGAGAACAGGGAATAGATAAAGAAGGTGGACAGAGAAAACAACAGTTCATTGGGTCTTGGCTTATTGTGAACGTTAGAGCAGCAGTGTGTGTGTGTTTGTGTCCGTGTGAAGGTTAGATGTGTGTGTGTGTGCTGGGGTTGGGGGTTGATGGGAAAAAAAAAAAATCAAGGACAGCCGCCTGTGCTTTCCCTAACTCAGTTAGGCCAGACTGGCATTTTAATAAGGGCTGGTGAATACCACTGCTTCATCCCCCAGGGAAGCCTTACACACACGTTCACACATCCTTTGCCACATGCCTACAAATTATACAAAGGAAGGTAGAGGCACAAATCATTTGTAGGTGTGTATGGATGCTAAAGCACATAGTGGAATACTCTGTGTATATATATAAAACCCTTCATGTCTGCATTTTATAAAGATAAAAAGGCACAGCGGTGAATGCGCCGCAGATAATAAATCACCTCAAAGGTAAATCTATTAAACGTAAATTAAAGGGCTGGCAGAGGTAGCCACCAGTGTAATCCTTGCCCACATTCTAATGCCATTACTGTCCACAGAAGTGCAGCGAGGGCGGGTGGTGTGAGTACAAGCAAGCTTTCATGTTTTCACACAGTACCAGCTGAAAATAAGAAGGTAAAAGCAAGAAGGTGAGGGAGGTAAAACACAGTATATATTAGCAACTGTAGCACAATTTGTCCCAAAGCAGAGGAAGAGTTGAGGCAAGGTAGACTCATCTGCAGAGACTAATACAGATTGATGAGCGCTGACGGATATTGAGCAATTCAAGTAAAAAACAGAGACAAACATAATATTCACACATAGCATGCCTATTCCTGATATCGATTTGTAGCATGGAAGCGATGATGGCGGCGTGCTGTGATACGCTCATTTGATTGCTGCTTTCACCATTCTTCAATGTGTGTAAAGCTCTGAACGGAAGGTCGGTTCAGTTAGTGTGTTTGCTCTTCTTCCCCCTGAAACTTCAGGGGAAGAAAGAACAGGAGCCAGTATTGTCATCATAAAATGCAAAACATTTGCATTTGTGTTTAATGAGATTAAGAACCATGAGCAATGAGCACCGTTTACAATGACTTGACTGAAGCATCTTGAAAATGCAGTTTTCAAGCTGCTCTAAACTAATATGTTGACCTTTAAAGATGACAAGTGTGTAATGCGATTGCATATCGGCTCTGTTTTCATGTTCTCAAGATTCATTTTCACTGCAGGAAGAGAAACTTGTAAGATGGATCAGAGTGGCTGTGATACCACTCACCCTTTTTAAGGAAAAGAGCTGAAACAATGTCCTGACTGAACGTAAATCCACCGGGATTGGCTTTGCTTACGACTTTTTGTTCTTTCCACGTCAGTTACTGTTTTTTTTTGTTTGTTTTTTTTAAACCTTTTGCACAATTACTTATTTAAAGAGTTTTGGTGTTTAGAAAAGGGATTTAGTTCTGTGTAAAGCTAGTATACAATTAACATCTTACTTTCTGTGGATAACTCGTTGAATGACCTCATTTTAGAGAACGACTTTAATTCTGATCAGACTGATGAACTGAAAAACATTCCACTCAATTAAGTAAAGTACGGTACCAGACTATAGCTATGAGCTAATTTCCACCTTCAGTCTATGTGGCAGGTAAAAAAAAATACAAAATACAAAATAGTAAAACAAAAAAAAAGATAATTAAATAAAAACAAATACATACTGTATAAAAAACATCAGGTATAGCGAGTGAGATGGAAGGCAAAGTTATTTGCTGAAAACAACTTAAATCTAATATATATGTGCTATTTAATAAACCTTTTTATTTCTGTCACTTTTTACAATACATGGTTATTTCAAAAGACATGTTGTACCTCAGGCTTCATTGGATATGCTACAGCTACCTGCAGCTGTCACTGATAGTGTTTGTAAACAATTTTCTGCGCAATTTATAATACCTGAATAGCTGTTAGCTCATCAATATAGTCAAGTCTACGATTATTGATGATTGATTACTATTTAAATTCTAGAAATACTGTTTGTCAATTTATTTTATTTTAGCAGGAGTATAAATGCCATACTTCCCACTGTGCATACTACTACTACTACTACTACTACTACTACTCTCATGATTTAGTCCTATACACACCTATGCATAGCCCCAACACATACTGGCTCCTGGTTACACCTCCCCCACCACTTTTACATTATTGAAATTGCCCAATGGGCATTGAAAGCAGGAGTTTAATGAATTAAAGTGGACATAGCTGACTCAGTTTAATCGATAACTGGTCCCCAGTGGAGCCCTCTGTTCTGAGCTCCAGAGACAGCCAGGAAGGCAAGCTGGAAAGACAGAGACACTGTGACAAAGAGAGCAAGAGAGACAGGTGAAAGAGAGAATAGAAAAGAGCATGCAAAAAAAAAAAATAAAAAATCAGGGCTAACTCTCAAGAGACAGATGATGTAAAAAGAGCAAACTGGGGATGGAGGTGAATGCAGAAAGTGATGGAGGTGCAGAATGTACACTGACTGATGAAAGGGTTAAGTGTTTTGCAGTTCTTCACATTAACGGCTCCCGAGGCTTCTCCTCAGGAGGGTTGGTTTCTGCCGTATCCCTCAAGATCCTTTGATATACACACTTGATTCATCCCCCTTTTTTCATCTCAAGAGTAGCTTGTTTGTGCTTTACAGCTCAACAAACAAACTGGGACTTTACAACACATGTGGCCTCATTCAGTCCGCCGTACATGGAAACAACATTCGTCTTGCACTTTGTTGCAGCACTGGAAACGTAACCGCTGGGGCCTTTTGAGCATTAAACACTTTACACTGGTGCACATTGTTCCAACATGCAGTCTGGCACAAGAAAAAAATAAATAAATAAAAAAAGAGTTTTGTTTTGCTTAAGAAAGAGATTTAACAAAAGCAGTGGCCTGGATAAAGTATTGCATATGATAAAATGCAAACCATCTTACACAAAAAAAGTAAGACTTCACCACACATTTTATTTATTTATTTATTTAAAACTTTTTTTTAAGTAAAGGATTTAAATCTAACCACCATAGAATAGATTTTTGCCTCTATATGTGATGCTGATAAACAAACCTGAAATCAAAAGAATACGTCTCTCTTGACGGCTGTAGCAAATTTTAAGAAAAATTATAAAACATTCGAACATTTGAGCTCTGATCAGCCAACTACACAACTAGACCAAGTCTTTGTATTTTTTATTTTCTTTTTTCAATAGAACTGTAGGTGTTCTGAAAAAAAAATCACCTTGACTGGAATAGCAGTTAGAAAACAATGGGGCTTGTCACCACCTGGTGCCAGTAAAATTAAAAAAAAAAAGTTGTGACATTCACAATAACTTTGCAAGGTGGCTCATTTTATTTTAACTACTGTATGAAAGTGCTTTACAATATCTACTACACCAACATGTGAAACTGGTTCTCCAACTTTGCTCCTCTGTTTTATTGCATACCCAGGCCTCCATGTATATCTGCTGATTATGTACCTCTTTAAGGCATCTAGATGTCGAAGAGTCTTCAGCAGTGCAAATGAATACAAGAATGATTCCACCAGTGGCTGCTTGCTGTATGTGATGGGCTAAAACTACTCCTAAAATCTACTTTAAAAGGCTCCATTACATAAAAACAAACTGCAAAATGCTAGAAAAAGTTACATCTTGAATTAACAATTCTAAATGATTTTATATTAATTTTGTATTTTTTTAGAAATTATTTTTGGTATCATGTTTAGTTTCTATAAAAAAAGTTTAGTTGCTTTTTTTCTTGTCATACAGCATCTTCCTTTTTTTTCCCCCCCTCCTGGTGTTTTTGTTTTAGCTCATCCCGAGCCTCATCCTCTCTTTCCATATTTTCTGCCTTGACAGGGAACGGTTTCGGCTGTCATGTCACACTTGTGACTGACTGTGTGATGGATGGTATTCTGGTTAGAGCTCTGCTCTGTTTAAGGCACGCAGTGGGGCAGAAGCACCCTGCCACCTCCCACATTACCTGTCACGCACCGCACCCTGCTCACGTCATCCCTTATTACCGAGATTTTCTCTCACTTGCTCAAGCTCCTGGACCATTTGTTGGTTTTTCATTCTCCTCTTGCTCTATTAGTCTTTTCCCCGTGCAACTGTCTGCTGCAAACAGTCCATTATTGTATGTGCTTTGCCTTGTTTCACATAATTTAACAAAACTTAATAGATTGAGTCTTAGTTGTTTTGTTTCCTTGCAGGGATTGGACATTTTTGTTTGTCTCTGCCTGACTTTCTTCAGTTTTTACACCTGTCTTTTAACAATTCCAGTGTCATCTAGTGGCTCCTTTTTTACTTTTTGAATTCCATTAAGCTCTCTATTCCACTATCTTTCACTCTGCCAATGTTTTCTTGCATTAGCCCATCCTGCTAATCATAGTGTGCACGGGTGGACAAAGTATTGGAATTTATTTATGCTAACAAGAAGCAGAGTGAATGCAGCTTTTTCCAGGTACCACTCTGGTAATGGGTCCTTGACTGATTGGCAGGCCTATTCTCTGCTCCTCCTGAGTGACAAGTCTGCAGTCGCCCGTGCAACGAAGGAAATGAGAGTGGAATTACAATACCAACCATGTCACCTCCTAAGGGGACAGGAAAAAGAAAAATACAATCACAGTCCCTATCAAACACCCCAACTCCCACGCACGCACACACACCAAGACACACAGTTGCAGTCTCAATTTAGAAAGCCTGCATGCTTGCACACCTTGGCTCCAGCAGTGTTTTTCCTTGCTATTATACACGCTTGTAGTTGATCTTAACATTTTATTCACCCCCACATTTTTTTTTTTTTTAGAAGCAATGGAAATGAGTGAAACGCTGCATGTTTATGAACCTGTCATCTAGCTCACTGGTTTTAGTTTTATAAGCCTTTCCAATAAACGCTTCTTATCGAACCTGCCAAAATTAGGTCCATTATGTTTCCAGGAGTTTATAGATTTTTTTCCCTTCCTTGATTGGACACATTTGGAAACTAAGCTTAAAGAGCATACACAAATCACTGCACGCTCATAAATAATGCATGAGTTTCATTTTGAATAAGGTGACAGTATAAGCACAAATAAGCTTAATTATTTCATCCCCCATCCCACTGTTGGGAACGAATGTGTTTGTTTTAAAACTGGCTGCAAAAACATTCCTAATATTTTACACTGTCTTAGGGATTTGTTTAAAGTACTGTATTTGCAAGAGAAGTGTCTCTCTGTTACTTTTTGTGTGTTCTGGTATATAAAAACGAACTGCGGCATTAAAAAAAAAAAAAAGCGTGAAATTGTGCAGGGGAGCAGAGTTATGTTGTCTATTTACAACATATTAGAAAATGCAAATTTAAATCCACATTTTCTTCACCGTCAGTCAGCCCTAATCCCTGTAAGCTGGCTTAAAAAAAAAAAAAAAAATCACAAATAAAGAAGTCAGTGATGATGACCAAAGCATCAACCATGGGAGGAGATTTGCAGCCATTGTCCAGTTCATACTGTGCATTACTCCGTTTGTGTCATTAAAAAGCCTTGTGAATATGATGCCTGGATAGATTAAAATTTAAGTGGGGACATTTTCTATTAAAAGCTTAATATTATGTCTGCTTTTACATGGAGGTGGCCACCCGCCTGGAGTCTGTTTGTGCTGCTTTTACTGTTGTTCCCTATTGCTCTGGCTTTACTGCCTATGGCCTGAGCGAGGGTGTTTATGAGTTCATAAAGGCTCGTGATGCATCATCGTACTTTTATGAATCCAAAAGCAAAAAGCCAGACTGCATGTCCTTCCCTTGCACTGCCCTGCATGAAGCCCCCTCCTCTCATTTCTTAACCATCCCAGCACACTCATTTAACCTTGTTAAACCCCTTAAACTGGGCCGCTCATGGGCTGTTACATGCCACAGTAATCTCTAACAGGGGATTCATTTCTGTCGCTGTTAAAGAGAGAGCTGTTCATATAAGCCATAGTCAGTATAAATTACAGGCACCGAGCACAAGATGTTTAGAGGAGGGGTAGGTTTTGTTGTGTTGCGCGGGGGATACAACCTCGAGGGCAGAAATAAAGACTACAGGAAGGGCAGTTAGCAACGGAAAAAAAAAACAAAAAAAAAAAAAACAGACCTTTTTGTGGCAAAACAGGCCAAAACAAGGTGAAGGGTTTAGGACTTTATGTGCACAGAAGAGCTAGTAGTAAGAGCAGAAAGACAGATCCATGACTTCAGTGTTAAGCAGCAGCTGGGTGGACGCACAGCAGCCAAAATGAACCCTATTGAAGGTGAGCAGGATCCAGGTGGCCAGGCATTCAGAGGTGGACAAAAGGCAATCAGCCTTGTGCCCCCCTTTGTTTGTTTGGATATGTGTGTGAGTGCTGCACACACTTATTTCCCAGCAAATCGGGGATCAGTCAGAGAATAAAATTGTGTATGGCACTGAGAATTGCTTTCAAGGGAGTGGGGGGTTGCTGTAGATAGACTGGTATTAAAGCTGCAGCAGACATCTATTGGAAAATCCCTTCAGAATTCGTTATGGTTAGAATAAAGTCTTTGTGTCAAGCATAAGACCAGTCAATAATTCTCAACTGTAAATTGATAGTTTTGAGCGTATCGCCTCTCATGGTGCCGTGGGCTACTGAAATTGTTTTTTCTCTGAGCGATAGCTATCCAATCTTGAAGTTAATAATACTTATATTTCATTTTTTCAGCTGCACCTATATGTACTCTTACTGCAAGTTTCAAACTGGGTTCATGAGTGTACCTGTTTGAGTGAATTAGAGCCGCTGCAATATTGCGCTGTTAAGAGGCGCCATATTGGGAAAGAAATGGTGATTGTTTTTTTTCCAAGAGATATTCTCCACAGTCACAGCATGACACATAAACTACCAGATGTTTAGAGTCATAGATTTGGCTTTAAATCACTTTAATTGCAGCTTAACCAACAAATGACAGAATGGATATATAGGGTCAAATCACTGTTTTAGACAGCACCCTACAATTTTTGCACTTGTAACAACATTTTTGATGCTTTTCCTTCAATCTTTCCCATCTCATCAATCGTTCAGCCCCTTAAATTTTCTACAAGGTTCAGTTTTCTAGTTCTACAGCATTTTTTTTGTCAGTGGCTAATTAAATCTGCAAGATCACTTTGTGCAGCGTCTGTTACACTCTTAATAAGCAGGGCTGTCTTAAAGCGATTACATTAGTTGTCATCAAGCGCTGATTGAAGAATGTTCACTGGTCAATGCATGGTGAACCTGAATGCTGGGTTGTGCTTGCTTTGAATTCACAGACATCTTCAGACATCAAACAACAAGGACATTATTGTTTTCTGCCTGTCCTAAGACAGGATGTCTGTTCTTATGTCTGTCTGTGAACAATTTCTTGTCTGAGTTCTAAATTTCAAACTGCACAGCTAGACACATCAACCCTCAATCAGGATCACTACACTCTTCAAGGTCACGGGGGTTAAAAGTTAAGGTTATCCTGTGCTTTTACTCTGCAACAACGTAATGTAGGAATGTCAGATTGTGTAGATTACCAATGGTCATATAATGTGCTGTAAGCAGGACACTTGTTGTGAAAAACATTTTCCTGGGTGACTGCTAAAGCGGTTCAATGACGGCATTTGGTCGTCTGGCTTTGTATTTATTGGTTCATGGAAAATTTCTTCAAAAAACAAAAAACTCTGAAGTATTCTCAAGGATCAACCTTTTATCTTCACAGTAAAAGAAAAAAAAAATGAGGGAAGGAAACTAAAACGTCCTTATTTGAAAGTGTAAAAGCAAAAGATCATACTGGCTTTAACTGTACCGACTTTACACGTTGTCTCTGTGTAAAATATTTATCAACTTTTTTCCTTTATTATTATTAAATGCAATGCATGACATGCTTTCTGATTTGGATACAAAAAGAAAATTGAGGGAAGGAAAATTTGGGGCTATAGAACACTTTGTTAAACTATAAAGAAAGTCATGTCAGGGTTTTCAAACTCCATGATATTTATTGCACTATTAATAAGGTCTTTATTAAAACTTAATAGATGTGGCTGGCTCAGACTAATCTTTGAGACTTTTGTGCTGCTAAAGATTCTCTTTTTTTAAAACCCTGCTTGTTTTTCCTCCACCCTGCAACAGATTGGATATTCTGTCTTCCTGTTTTGCAGCTTTTTCCTCTTCTTTTCATCCCTCTTTGCAAGACCTTTATTGTTTGTCGCCATATAATGTCTAAAAGCCAGCATTCTGAGTCCTATTGTGTAAAGCATCGGTGTGCGATGCCGAACTAATGGCTTTTAAGACGTCAAAGGGAAATGTAGTGCACAGAAAAAGAAAACTCCGTGGCCTGTGTGGGTTTCATCTAAAATGGGCTCCAGTGCACTTTGCACATGGACAGCCACCATGTATTCAACAGAACACCACTGTCTCCCTCTCTCAGAGATTGGTTAACAGCAGCAGGCAGAAAGTGGATGCATATTAAATGTTGTAGATGTTCAAACTGCTTTGTGAATTTGATGTTCTTACATCTAGTTACTCTTGACTGTGGCACTTTTAGGTTTTTTGCCATGGAAATATGACAGTGATGTGGATCTAATCTTGTTTATTTTACCTGTCCTTACAAACCAAGGCTGGTCAGCCCTGCAGACAAGCAAAGAAATTGGGCATATTTTGTAGCAACACACGGTCTGTCAATTTATGCAATGCTTTTTTTTTTTTTTTTAACTCTGGTAATCTTTTACAGGGCAAATAAAGAATTGTAAGAGTTTTATCAGCACTGCAGTGCTCCTTCTGAAGGTTTCCTCTCAGGAAATAGAGGAGGAAGTGAAGGGTTGTGCACCGTCGGTTATCAGATATACAGTAGTTGCTCTGGGATATTACTCCCTGATAGATTCTGAATGAGACATCTGCCAGAATGCTTCTCGCAACTGTATCTAGAGAGTCACCACTGACAAAAGGGCTTCTCAGAAAAGCTGACACCACTTTATTCCAAGATTGGACATTTTAGAAGTTGCAATTGTTCTGGGTTTTTTTGTGAAACGTCCTGAAATTGCATACAACCATACTCCACATTGCCCACCCCATCACACCCACATTGCTGTCCACACACTAATGTGGACAGCAATGTGGTTTAAGAGCACATGCAACACACAAAAAAAGAACAAACTACTAAATTCACAACACTTGAGCTGACACATCTGACATGTGCTAAAATGAAACATAAGGACCAGTAATATCAGTTCATGGAGAGGAAAGGTAACTGAAAAAACTGCAGATTCTGTGGGAAAACTAAGAGACACTGTTGTCTCAGTCCAAAACCCTGACAGCCCCACTGTCGACGATTTGTCTTCATAGATGTGACAGTTCTTAATTATTTCCAGGGGAGGCTGAATGATTTGTATTTCAGTCAATGAGTTTTAGGGCTTTTCTTCATCTTGTGTCGATGATTTCACTAAGTGCCTCTCATGTGCTTTATCTGCATATGAAAAACCATAACCATATTTTAAGCTGAGTCGATGTTTGCTGATTCTCAGACATTGGTTCTCTTATGATCATCCACAGGAGTATAAAATAACAATATTACTACAATTCCATTTGCCTGACAATGTTTTATTATAGAATCTTCCTTTTCTGTTTAGATGTCCTTCAGTCCACAGTGTGCTAAAAAAATAAAATCCTTTTGAAAATCACCTACAGGCTTTGAAGCTGTGCTTCTTGCCCCATTCCATGTTTTTTCTTTTTTATTTTGTTCCCTTGTACTGTGAATTCTTTCCTGAAGCTCTTTTGTCTTTCTCTCTTCCCCATTATTTCCCAAGACACTAAAGCTGTAAATAGAAATACCTTTCCCCATGGCAAAGTACTATCTTCATATATTTCCCCTCCTTGATCAAGCCTTTCATCCCTGACTATGTAACTCTTAGTTCCTAACGTGACGGTAAACTAAAGAGACAGATTCAAGTTATCATGTAAATAACAGATCCCTCTTAGCTTGTCCAACGTCTTCTTAAGTTTCATTTCATCTATATTCCTATTATCTTCATTTTGTTTGTTTCTTTTTTTTTGATAATCTGTGGTTGATTATATTTTTTAAAGAAACAGAAATATGCAAAGACAAGAGAGCAGTGAATGCATATACTGGGAATAGTTGAAAATGGCTTGTTCAAAAACTGTATTAGTCTACCATTATCGTCTTATTGAGCTGACAGTGCTACCTTTGTGTTCAGGATTGAAATTTTACAGTTGGTTGACAGCAAGCAACGTAGAAGTGTCTTCCAAACTTTCCACTAATCCATCTTCATAGCGATTACCACAAAAAGTGCCTCTTAACTGCTTGTGACAGCCGACATAAAACACTAAGACAGATGTCATAAGTTATTGTCGCAAGCAGTCATGAAGCATTATGCAACTTTAATGACAACTTTCATCAAGCATCACAAAGCTCTGTCAGCTCCAAACAAGGATGCTGTAGTGCTTGCTGTCCAATTTCACTACAGCTGCAACTCTCATCTGCTGCAAGAACAGCATAGCTCCCAAAAGACTTATAGGAGCATGGCCTCAGGCAACCTTGAACTATAGAACTGCTCCTCAAATAACTCAAATGGAGGTCATTTGGCAGGTTAGAGTTACTCTATGAGCTCAGAATGTGCTCATTTGACAGCCCTACTAGTCCAAAAGCCTAATTAGGGTCTTGAAAAATAAAGTTTGGTATTCTCTCTCTCCTTTTGCTGTAGAGTGTGCACGCATCCTGAGCATCCCATTTTCTTCTGATTATATCCAGAACTACTTCTTAGAGGATTAAGTAATAGTAATGTTATCAGGAATCCACAGACTGCAACTCTAACTGGCATCCCTCAGCTTGTGTTCAAAAAGTCCTTTTCAAGTTTCCTTTCTACCACCTACTTATGCTTTACTGTGACTCAGAGCCTATTTTAAACTCAATTTTCCAAATCCAAGTCCTTCATTGAACTAACAAGTTCCATTGTCTTAAATTATCCACAGTTGCTCCAGCTTAAGGATGGAGCCACAAAACCAACTCATCCAGAGAACATTTCCTTTTTTTTAACCTATGATTACCAACCAGGCACAGAGGCATTATTCTCCACCTACCTCTTCAGGCCGCTGATAATGATTGTCAGATCTGCCAAACCACTTAGAAAAAGGGGAGATAACAGGGGAGGTGTTAGTGTGGGCGTATTTGAGGATGATCTGGTTTCAGAAGTGAAAATTATCTTTGCGAAAGACCACCAAAGTGTGCCATCATAATGAATGAAATAACAAATGAGGAACTGGCACATACAAACACAGGCTGTCTGAATTATTCCATTAGAAAACAGTCAATGTTAATTTGGGCCATAATTAGCCCCCCTTTCCCAGAGACATGCTGATCTGATTGATAGTCAAATTGCAGGAGATTGTGTTTACTTTATTTTAATCATAATCTATTTGGAATTCCTCTTCCATCTCATGTCCTGCGTTCTCTCTTTCATCCTTCCTCCAAAGACCCGTCCAGCTCATGAATAAAACAACAGAATGACTGGAGGATTGATTCTTAGAAACAAAATCTGCAATTATTGTGAACTCAAGGTAGACCTCTCTGAAGGAGGGATGGAGTGAAAGTACATACATTTTAATACTAATAGAGTATTCTTGGATGTTTTTTGTATGCATATTACTTATGTTCTCTTTTCTGTCTAAATTTGTGTAAAATGTTTAAAAATGTAATGGTATTTATATTTGCAGCTCTGATGGTGAAAGAACAGTTCTGGCATCATGGTGTCATAAACCTTAAAAGCCTTTGCCTTAGGGCCTTTTAGTACTTGCTGGGCTTTTGCAGTGGTGGAGTGTGCTCTTCAGTGCAGTGCTTTGTACAGTAAACATACTGTACATTGCTTGAAAGTAGCATTTTTTTCCCTCTCTTTTACACAAGTGGGTGGTATTGCCTTAATGACTGTGCCGGATGACTTGTCCTGGTTTCAGCGTTCACAAAATAATGCTGTTTCCTCTAAGTACCTGGATTGATTGCATTCTGTTGTGAGGTGAATCAACTGAAATCAAGTGATTGCAACAAGGTGCTGTTAGCTTGTTTCTTCAGATGTTACTTGTGCACTTTTGAAAAACTTTCTACCCTATATCCTGACCCTTGCAACATTTGTTCAAGAAACAGCCCAATCAACAGAAAAAAAGCTGCATTTTTTATTTTACTTGTTTTGCAGTTACAAATACACACCACTATCTGTTGGTATTTTACATTTCTGACATTCACTGACAAATATTTTTCTACCAAACATATTTGCAATATCAGCTTGTACAGAAGTGTTTGCTCATAGTCCTAAATATTGTGACTGTTACTTCTACAAGTTTTTGTTTTTTTTAATTATTATTTTTTGCGTTCACCCATATTCACTATTTTGTTAGAGTCAAGCAGGTAAAATGATTAAGCTTTTACAAAACATGTTTGTGCATCTCACCAACACAGAGACACACAAAGTACACAACCATGGCCCCCAACACCCCCCCCACACACACACGCACAGACTCTTGCACCTAGGATTTTTTTCAAGATGTCCAGTTAACTTAAAATCCAAAAACATAAATAGTGAGAGAAAACCAAGTTCTTGAAAAAGGAAAAAAAAAAATGTTATTTATAAAGAGCACAAGAAAACTCCACTCATGCCAATGTTTTGCTTCTTGTAGCGTTAAAAAAATAATAATTCTTGGGTCTAGTTTGGGGGTACTTTTGCAACAACTGTGCATCAGTGGTGTTAATGTGTCATCTATTCATTATTTCTATAAATATAAATGGCAAAGCCGGAAGATCCAATAGGAACGCACATTCCCTGGCAGCCATGTGCACAATTGGAGTGCACTGGTAGCGCCTGCAGTAATGACTTAATATCAGTCGTCCCGTGGTGGAGCAGATGAGAGCCCAGGTGTGCAGACTTATTATGGCATTGTAGGGCCGACACACACTAATAACCATTTGTTAACCTAACATTAGGTTATTAATATTCAATATGCATTCTGAAGTATGTATATATATATATATATGTATATATATATATATGTATATGTATGTATGTATATATATATATATATATATATATATATATATATATATAACATGAACAAGTGTGTTAGTGTTCGTTCAAACTTGCTTTGGCTCACTTTCTTACATGATCTGCATTGTCTGCATAAGCACACTATCTTACACAAACACAGGACATGTGTTGTGTAAAATGAGGGGAGGCAAATGATGACGATGAGCGAACCAAACATGGCTTGCCTTGAAACCCTTCCAAAGTCATCTCAGCTGCCCCAAGCGAGGCAGATGGGCGCAGCTGCCATCACAGACGCACATGCACAGCTCTATCAACAGGTTGGCATGAATCACTGCCGCCAACTTTGCTCTCCCTCACAAACTGCAGCAATATTCTTTGCGCTCCGAGCTCGAGCCAGAATTGCTCAAATTTACGCGACTTAAAAGCAGAGTTAAAAACAGTGTTGTTGGGTTTTATTGGTTTGCTTTAAGCTGACGTAGAAGGAAAAGAATCACTCAAAGAACAATAAAATCGGAATTCACAGTACATTACTGAACAGCAGTTATACATAGGCTGTTTCAGCAGGCTCACACTTAATGTTGACTAAACAAGACAAAAAAAGGGTTAAATGTGATTGGACATAATTGACAAGAAACATACATTCAAGGACAAAATAAATTCACAGTTTCATCATTAGCATTATATTTCAGTTGTTTCAGTAATTTATCTACAATTTACATATTAAATTACAGTCTAATTACCAACCATTCACTGAACTGTAATGTAAAATAAAAATAACAGTGATAATTAACAAGTTGAGTAGTTCAAGCTATTATCATCTTGGCTCTGGAAATTATTGTGAATACAACATTCACAATGATGGTACTTTGAGAGCTTGATGTTTTCTGAGGTGGTGCACATAAAAAACAAAAAAACATTTGAGGCCCATTGATGTAAAGTACAGAAACCATTTCTCACTTCTCCCTGGAGAAAAAAATAAATAAAACTATGACAGCATATGTGCATGATCTGACTTACTGTTACATACCAGATATTCATTATCTTAAAAAGCTTTGTTAATATAAAAAAGGAGAAGAAAATAAATACTACACATGTCAATTCACGTTGTTAAATTGGTTTTCATCAGAACAAAATTACCATGAATAAAAAGAAAAGCATGAGGCAACATTACGTCTCCGATCTGTCTGCATGACATGCACATAAAAGGAGGATGCAAATTCCAGGAACATAAATGCTTTGTTTCCATCTTTGATTTTCTGTAAACACTTCAATTAAGGACTTACAGTACGCAGGGCTATTGAGCTTTGAAATGAGTTTAAAGCAGTTGGCTCATTTAGCCAATTGAAAGCATTTGGTCAGCCAAGAACTCAAACATAAAAAGCTCTTTTAGTTTAGATTTGGTTGTTGTTTGCATTTATGTTGACAAGATCAACAAAAGAAACATCAGTCATTACTGCTGCACTGAGTGCACAGTTTTTTTTTTTTTATCCTTTTCACACAGAACATATAAGCGCTTATATTAACAAAGATTCCCTCAACGAACATTAGTGCTCAACTCCTACTTTAAATAATGCTTGCTGGACGGTTCAGGAACAGTTCTTATTTTATAGCTGGATCAAACTTGTTACAGTGACTTTATCTGTGACTTTGTGGTCGAACTGACTGCTGGATTGTCTTTAGTTTTAAAAATATCTGCTTAAATATTAGTGTTTCCTCAATAGGATCAGTATAAAGCATGCAAATTAAATACATTGAAACATTATGTAACTTTAAAAAGAAAGTTGTTTTACTTATTTATAAAGAAAAATGCTTAATTTCCACAGTCTGGTATGGTATGGTAATTTTTTTTTCTTCATATTTTACAATTCAAATCCCATTTGCTGTGCCAGTTAAGAGTTGAATATTTAAAAAAAAAAAAAAGACAGAGCCAATTTTTTTTCGTTTACCAAATGTGTGCAAGTAGTGATATTCAAACTGTAGCTGTTCTTTTAGCTAACCTTGCGACATGTTCGGTACCTCACAGCTTCACAGATGCATGAGTCATACCATTTGTGGCAGAGCTAAGTGGAATGTGGGTGTAGAACTAGATATTGGTTTGAAATATGAACAATTGAGCCTGGAGTTTGTATTAATGATTATGGTGCACATTCAGAACTAAAAACATGTAGTAACAAATACAGTATATAGATATGTCTTTATGTATAGAGGTGTGGCAGGTCAGTGGTCTGTGATGTTCAACTAAGGGGATGAAAAGGGGCGGGGCAGACATATGAAATCACTTATTTTTACAGATAGACCAAAATGGTGGCATGCATTATATGTTTTAAGTAGGAAAACAGAAACTCATGTTTCATAACCATGTACAAAACAAAATAAAACAATACAAAATATTATAAAACAACAAAATCATCATGCTTATTTTGTTTGTTGAATTTGCTTCTGTCAAGGATCTGTAGGAGATGGAATGGTTCTACCCAGTAAACCTTTGTTGAAAACATTTGCTAGAGCTGAGATCAGCATTCATAAATTTTCAAATTATTATTTTTTAACTTTGACCAAAAGCATGCTTTTATGAAAGAAAGCTACATTTTTTTAAGCTGTGCATGTGATTTTATTCTTTTTACTTTTTTATGTCTATTTCATTTTCTCACTTTAAAGTAACACAAACCTTATCTTTTCTTGAAGAAAAATGATTGAGACAGTCTGTTTTCTCAGGGTGTAATAAGATTGACTCAGATGACACATCCCCTTCATCAGACTAATTGCTCTTTCGGCAACAGAGGGATTTATAGGAGCCCACGGGACATCAAAGACAAGCATCATCTGCTCAGCCCAATATCCTCTGCCTTTTCAACAGCCTTCTTACAAAAAAAAAAAGCACTGGTCTGGCTTAATTGACTTGGCCTCATGCAGAGTTTTTCTACCATATTAGTAAAACTTAAGTTGTTCGTGAGTATCATGAGGCAAGCTAACAAGGCCTGGGGAGAAAATATGCTGTGACAGTTTCTTTCTCCTGTGCACTTAATACTCTTCCAAAAGCACCATTGGCTGAGAATAGATCATTGGGATGATTTAGGAGTCCTGATAGTGTGATGTTCCAGTAGTCCTTTAGTTGATGGATTAGAGGTATATCCTGTCATACAAGTTTAATCTGGTATCCAATGTTTCCTGTCTTTGAGTCTCAGTTGTCCTGACACCTTGATCATCTTCCAAGGGGTACAGTATCTGCTGCATTTGAGGCAAACTATCTCATTTTGCCAGTCCTCTAAAAGTAGTTGCTTAGTCAGTAAAATTCTAGTTTGTTTTATCTCAACATGTTACAAATGGACTAAGTTGATAATCTT
Organism: Cynodonichthys magdalenae; assembly: GCA_031762555.1. Lineage (NCBI taxonomy): Eukaryota > Metazoa > Chordata > Actinopteri > Cyprinodontiformes > Rivulidae > Cynodonichthys > Cynodonichthys magdalenae. Next base: position 18,652,307 of record JARVJO010000140.1, on the reverse strand, counting down.
TTTTTCTACCCACTGTGCCTTTACATCATGATGGCAACAAGACAAAGTGAATCTTCGTGACAAAAAAAAAATATATATATA
>JARVJO010000140.1:18622120-18646681 GCA_031762555.1 Cynodonichthys magdalenae | reverse complement strand
TGGTCACTTTTACCATCTGTCACAGGACACATTCTTACCTGACAGTATTGCATTGATTTGACTGTCTTACAGGATTTTAAATTTGATAAAGTGGTATAATTTTGAAAATCAATAAGGTGAAACAGACAGATGTGAGCCACGGCCTATACCTTTTTGAATGACTGCCATTGCTTTTTTGACAGGTTTCATAAGAAAAAGAAAGGGAACAAGAAAGCAAAAAATGAATTTTAAAAAGAGACACAAAGATTGAAGCAAGGGAACTGCTTTTGACTACGACTGGTCCTAACAATAGTCGTGTCATTTCTCTCCAAGAGCAGATGTCCAGGATCCCAGTGGCATCTCCAGAGAGAATGTCATGGGAGAAATAAATCTTCTCAGCCAATTTCTGTGAGAAAGGTTAACTTTTTTAAAAACTAGTTTCCATAGTAAAAGAAAGAGAGGAAGATTACTGACAGCTCCAAGTGGAGATTTTCTTTCTTCCTTGCCCGTTGACATGGCATTTTTATTCAGCGAGCCTCCAGAATGCACTCTTGTGCAACGTCAGGGTGAAAGAGAGTCAAAAACAGCCCATGTGAAACTCCCCTGGCTGCAGGGTGGTACAAAAAAAGAAAAAGTGAGAAATGCTTCTAGCTTAAAGCCCTGCTGAACATTTGGCTCCCCAAACCCCAATCCATTTTTGTAAGTATGATACCATTACAGGCAAGCTGTAAATACTTGTGCAAGTGGCTGAAGGGGCACATTTCATTACCTATTTGCTGAACAAACATGTACTAAGCCCTACACTTTTTTCCCCCCAACATTAAACACCTCTGAAGTACATGCATTGTGGCATTTACCTCTAGCAAGGTACATGAAAACCTAGTGGCATGCAGCAATCATCCTTGACATCCTGCAAAACAGGGAAATATTAACATGAATCCAATTTGTTTTAGAGTGAAACGACCCACTGAGGGGTTGATGCAGGTTTAACTGCTTTTACATTCACAACTCACTGCATCAAAAAACTGTTTAAAATTCAGCATAAGTAAAACGTATCGATTGATCATTTCATGTCAAACTAAGTAGATAAAAGGAAAAAAAAGTGCAGTCTTCTTGTAGACTTTATCATATTAAAAAACAGATTATTACGTAACAAAAGGTTCATAAAAAATAGGCATAAAAAACAGCTAGTGTGGCAACTCAAGAGCAACATGAATTGAAATAAAAGTTGAGCTATGGCAATGCTAGAAGATCTGTGTGGCTGCAGATGTGAACATTGGTGAACTTTGCATAAGATTATTGTGTTGTTATACATTAGATGTATACATATATTTTTTGTGTTCTAAAAATAGTGGTGGGGCGGTGCCCTAGCACCCTTTATTGACCAGCCGCCACTGGGCAGAGAGCTTTCTGGTCTGGCATCGCTGTGGCATTGTTTCGATAAGCTTCTGCAATGTCACAAGATTTCTTTCCATCCAGCGTTGCATTAATTTTTCAATAACATCTTGCAATAATGAAGGTAGAGTATGACTGCTGCTCAAAGTCTTCTGCAGCACATCCCAAAGATTTTCAACGGGGTTAAGGTCTGGACTCTGTGGTGGCCAAGCCACGTGTGAAAATGGTGTCACATGCTCCCTGAACCACTCTTTTATAATTTTTTTTAATTTTACTGTCATTTAACCAGGCAAGTTCCGTTGAGATTGCAGATCTCCTTTTCAAAGGAGGCCTGGGTCTGAAGGGAATCTATTGTACATGTTTTTAAGGGTGGGGGAAACCGGAGTACCCGGAGAAAGCCGTCGTGCCTCCAACTGTTTTACGATTGGAGCCCAACGAATCCTGGCATTGTCATCTTGGAATATGGCTGTGCCATCAAGGAAGAAACAATCCATTGACGGAATAACCTGATCATTCAGTATATTCAGGTAGTCACCCACATCATAGCACTACACCGCAGGCTTGTACAGTAGGCATGATGGGTGCATCACTTCACCTGCCTCTCTTTTTACCCTGATGCACCTATCACTCTGGAACAGGGTAAGTCTGGACTCAGACCACATGACCTTCTTCCATTGCTCCAGATACCAATCTTTATGCTCCCTATAGCAAATTGAAACCGTTTTTTCTGGTTAGCCTCATTGATTAGTATTTGTTTAAGGCTACACAGCTGTTCAGTCCCAATCCCTTGAATTCCCTTCACATTGTGCATGTGGAAATGCTCTAACTTTTACTATTACGCATAGCCCTGAGTGCTACTGTTTTTCTGCGATTTGATTTCACCAAACATTTAGGTCATCGCCAATCACGATCATTCAGGACTTTTTTCCAGCCACATTTCTTCCTCGAAGATGATGGGTCCCCACTATCCTTCCAGTTCTTAATAATGTGTTAGACAGTTCTTAACCCAGTTTTAGTAGTTTCTTCAATCTCCTTAGATTTTTTTCTCTGCTCGATGCCTGCCAGTGATTTGACCCTTCTCAGACTGACATATTTTCCATGACCACGGGATGTGTCTTTCATTTCAACATGGTTGTTTAAGAAATGAATAGCTACTCATTGCATCAGTTGGGATTAAATAACTTGTTGCCAGCTGAAAGATAATCACCCATGCAGTAATTATCCAATAGGAGGCTTGAACCCTTTTGCTTAGTTAAATCCATGTGGCAACTTTTATATTTGGCCAGGCAGTGTGTGTGTGTGTATATACATAAACATAAGCTTCATATACATATATATATATATATATATATATATAAAAAGTATAACACAGTATGATTGTGAGTTCTTGTACATGGTGGGCTTTTCAGTGTGTTTTCTAGGGAGTGAACCAGGAGTAAACCAGGCAGGCAGCTTGAAGTTGTATTAGAGGGAAACTCACTACAGGGGTCAGCGACTACGTTTACTTTTTCAGAAAGAACGAGATTTTGCACTTAAGAGAATTTTTCTTGTGTCTTACTGGTCACTGCACTGAGGATATTTTGACAAGACTACATGTAGATTTAGTGAGAAAGTGAGAAATTAATTTCCTCGTTTTTTTAAGAGATGTCTCAGAGGCAGAGAAAACATAAAAGAGAGCAGTGAGGTGGAAAAGCTGCTGTTAACTAAGTTGTTTTTTTTTTTTTTGTTAAGCTGTGTATGAACCTTCTGGGCTGTATTGCTTTCAGAAATGTTCTGCTTTATAGCTGAAAGTCCTTTATTTATGTGGCACCTTCAGATTTTACATAAATGACTACATAAATGACTTATTCATGTTTGTGATGTTTGGTGGAGTCCCCTAACCTGGAATGGGCATACATGTGGTGTAACATCTCTACTCAGAGATCTGCTAGTCTGTTAGGTTTTTGTGGTTCTTATGGGACATTTTGGGATGTCAGCTTTATTCATAAGTAGCCAAACCTGCTAAAATATTCCAGAACAGCCCAATCTCTCTGTTCTAATGAGAATGGTGCATGAACAGGCACATCACCTCCACTATCTTGGCACAAAGAAGCTCATTATTATGTGCATAATGCATAAGGTGGCATGGAGATGTACAAATGGCATGCTGTCCCTCCATCCAAGGTGGCATTAGTATGTGCATAACATTTGCTCAACTGATTTATTCAATATATACAATCAAAAAGAATGTGGTTTTAGGCCTCTCACCCCATGTTATTCATAAAAAAATGGTCATAGGGTTTTGCTTTTTCTGTTAAACAATGGGGCTGCATATCCAAAGATAGCTAGAGGTTGTTTGTTTCTTATAACAATACTTTCACAGTATATGTCAGAATGTAAGGCCTACCGTTACTCTCTTTTTTTAATTTTTATTTTTTCATTATTTCTCATCTATGAACAATAGCAAATGACTTATGTAAAAACAGGATTGACAAAGATCCCTGATTTGCACCAAATGTGATGATTTCTAAAGATTAGTTGTCTCCAGTGGGTCTCATAGAACCCATATGACTCATCACTTCTCAGTTTTTAGGTTTAAGGTAAAGACGTTACCATTTTTTTTTTTCTGGAAGGACATCAATAATGGAAACCGTCTAAGCAGATTACTTTCCAGGCAAATTATACTCAAAGCCCATTTCCTCCCAGTAATATTTGATACAGTTTCTTTTAGGGCACAAGAAAAAAGGTCAAGTTAAGCCGCTACTAACCACAGACACACATAATCTTAATGTCTCTCAGCAAATGCTCCATGAGGAGGCTGTTAAAGTTGAAGGGGTTGGCTATTAATCAAAAAGGTTACTGGCTCAATCCCCAACTTCCACTGTTCACATAAGCTTCAGTTAAAAGCATCCGCTAAGTGAATGTAAGGTCATGTAATTGGCAAAATGCACAACAGATTTTACCTTATCTCAGCAGGTCAATGTATTAGTGTTAGAGGAACAGCGGTAGCAGCATTTGAATAATACTGGGACTTTGAAGATCCAGTTTGGATTTGTCTTCGGTGCTTCCTAAAACTCTTGCTTGTGAACGTTTTACTGTGGGAAATTATTATCAAACTCTCTTTGTGCACTGGGGTATTGGAACGTTAACACACAGAAATGCCTTTTGTCACGAGCGAAATATTTTAAAACATAACTCCTAAACTGTTACAAATGAAAAACCATTCATCCTAAACCAAACAAAGGAAACTGTACAGTCAATAGGGTAAGGTCCGCATTTTTATAGATTTTTATTTCTTTCTTTGTGGCATTTTCTTTTCTGTTTTTGCACATTGTTGCAAATATGGAATTCACTGTCGATATTTGTTGAAGTCTTGTGGGACATTATAAACTAAGCTTATTAGGTGTAGCAGATTTGCTTGGTGCAGCAGGTTCAGTTTTGCCTTCTTCAGTGCCCTGCTTTTTAAAAAATCATTTAGTAGTACTGTGGTTTTATGTCATGCCATGCATCGCACAGCAGTTTGTTGTAATGAAAAAAAAATGTGGTAGTGATGTCCTCAGTACATTGGAACAACATTAATGCTGTCAGAAGGTACAGGAACATCTTGTACATGTGTTTGTGAGATGTGACCCTGCATGACTATCCATAAACAAATGTTTAAGGCATTTTCCATTTCATATTTTTTGTGTACAACGATGTAAGAGTACATTTCCACTTTAGGACTTTAGGTCAGCTCTGGACATGCCAGGAGCACCTCGGGTGATTGGATACACTGCCACTGACGGCCATCCTTCTGAGATAATGTTGTAATGGTGAACTGGGGGGGGACAGCTGGCAGCTTTGTTTCCTGTCAGCGCAAATTTTCTACTACATCAATAATGAGCACCGCAGCCCAGCCATGAGCACCACGGCTCAGTGGGCTCATGACTGTATTCTCATGTGTCCTTTCGTTCTTTCTCAGTGTATTTCTCCTCGTCTTCATTTTTTTGTTTTTGTTTTGCACCTGTTTCCATCAATTTTTCTACTCATCTAGATCCATTTGTATTTTGTCACAGGGAATGTCTTCTTTCTTATTAAATCCATTTCTTCTCACTTAAAAAATACATGATTTTTCTGAGTTTGAATTGACTTTACATGAGAAATTTTAAAAAAATAAAAGAAAGCATGAAATCTGCAGTGTCTTAATGCACTAATTTAAAAGCTTTTCTGAGTTGCTTATTTGTATCTTTAGTAAATATTGGGATAGTTCAGGGCATAAACAATGAAACTCCCATTAAAGCCGTTTATGTAACATATGATTATATGCAGCTTTGCAACCATCCTCTAAGTGGAAAGCTCAACCAGCGTAGAGAAAACTAAGAATACCCCAAAGACATTCAAAAAAATGATCCATTTTTACTTGGATGTAAATTTGGCTGCCGTTGGCAAGCTCATCTAATTCACAATATTCTTGGCGTCCTAATATAATTTTGCCTCTTCAGTCAATACAGGCTTTACCATAAAATACAAACAAAAGAAGCTGTTTTAAAGTGTTCTACCAAAACAAATTTGCTCTCGAATTGCTTTGAAAAAAAAAAAAAAATTAAAAACGGCCAGCCAAATAAAAAGGAAGCAAACATAGATGGTTCACTGTTACAGTACGCCTTTGCAAACCAGTGTGTGAAATGATTGGCATGACAGATGCATAAATGAAGTTTCAGATTTTGTGTTGTCGAATCAAAATGATGTTGCAAAACAAACTCTTCATCTTTACTTTACACATTTATTTATTTAATTATTTTCAGTGCAACAACCCACAACCAACCATACAAAGTGGTCAAACATGTTATGTAACGTGTTACTCAGTATAGTCCATCAAAAAGGCTGGTTTCTTAACCAGTCGACTAGTAACTGTGTACTGATGACCATGTTCCTCAGCTACTACAATTTGTGTGTTTGTTCCTGATTGTGCTGATGAGGTTGGGCAATAGTTGTGCCTGAGATGGAGATGATTTCTCCTCAGTACACCACCTGCCTCCAGCTCCATTTCATAAGATCTGGGACTCACTGGTCTAATCTCTTTAGCTCTTTTCCACGTTTGACAAGGCTCAAATGGTTGGACTAGAACACTGACCCCGAGGAATATAACCTGAACTAACAATCCACTGGTTACAGTCAGCAGGGTGGAGGACCTAATAAAAACACTTTACTCAAAATGCAAATTCCTGCATTAAAAAAAACATTGCATGCAAAAGAAATTCCACATATCCATGTGCAAAACATGCAAACTCCACTCACTACACTATACTGTGTTGACCAGTTTAGATTTCTATAAAAGTCTAATAAGGAGCAGGGATTTAAGTTAAGCTGTTATATGTAAATATATCTTTATTAATGTTAAAACAATATAATAGTGATCAAATCATCAGAGATACGTTTGTTTTAAGGCCTTCCTTGGGGGAAACAGCAGCGCTTTGAAGACTTGTCTTATATTAAATTCAGCCAACCCTAACAAATGAAGCACAACACAGTCAAATTTGAACGTTTAGATGACTTGCTATGCATAAACAGTGGAATAATGATAGCTACTTTGGAGTTTCACATTCTGCAATTTCAAAGAGCTTTTTTAGATGACATAAATCACCACGGTGAGATGACATTAAAACATTCATTACCATTTAGCATTTTCACCCTCAGACATTCGGATGACTATAATACGTTTGTCATTTATTATAAAAGAAGTTGTTTTCATTTTTATTTCATGATGTTTTTTTTTCTGCCTTACAGCCATCAAAGTAATTTAACCTATTTATAAAGTATATTTCAATGGAATATGTGTATTTTCACTGGTTTGAAATATGGAGAACAAAAGTACCACAGATTAATTGAGATGAGTTTGCAACAGACACTTTTTGAGATGTGCCGGGAGAAATTGCCAAGGAAACAGACATTTTAATGCCCGCGACATGACCGCACAATCTGACCACTTAGCAGAGAGTTGGAGAAAGGTGATTCTTGGCTCCCGCTCTTCTCTGTAATTCACTTACCACTGGGCTGTCATTTCGTTTGGGCAGACTGGCAGGGCTTTAAAAGGTGGGGAGGGATCTGCAGTTACCCTGGGAAAAAAGGCACAAAAAAGGCTGAAGCCATCAAGCTGCTTTCATGTCTATGCTAACATGCATCAGTGAGGATGAAGGAAGCGTCCAAAATTATTTGTTTCTTTTTTGTTTCTTCTTCTTCTTTTTTTTTTTCATGAACCGCACAGTGTGCTGTGTTTTGAGCTTCTCAGATGTGATAAGACTCTATTAGCATCATCAGAAAGCAGCATGTCATGCACACCGGTGTGTTCCACATCAAAAACAGCCAGAAATTGGCATTTGATAAGAGGCTGATTCAAATACAAAGATAGGCCTGCTTGTTGGTAGAAATCATACACATCCTGTCCAGTTGATAATAGTTTTTAAGCTGATTTGTCTTTAGAACTCCCACATCAGATAAGGCACCTTTATTGCTTTTAAGAGGTGTAGGCCTATGTTTCAAGTCTGTCTGTATTTCAGTCAATAGAGTAACCACTTAGCAATACTATTTTTTACTAGGGAAATGATAAATATATCAACTGTCAGACTACTCAGTTCTTTGTAACTTCTAAATATCACACAGGATGTGAGAATAAAATCAATTTGGTATTTCTGATGTTAGATGTTATTTATGTTTTAAAGACCTGAACACTATGCCAGGGGGAATAAATTAATTTACCTAATATTCTTTGCCCTTTGGGTGGGTGGATGGATTGAAAATTTGTTTGGTATTACCCATTGCAAAAACAAGATAAAAAATACACTTGACAAATGAGAACTCCTATAAAAAAGAACATGGCAAATGTGAAATATATGTTAAATGTGTTCTGCCTACAGGAGTTGTCAATTTGGATCACCTAACCCATGTAGATTGTGTGGAACCTTTGCAATTACATGGGAAATGTGAGGTTTTCACAATATGCAACAATCTAGAAAAATTGTTGGCAAATCAAAACCTCTAAATCTAAAGTAGCATAATGAAAAAATGAATAAATGATAGAAATCATGGCTTGCATAAAGCCACAGAAAAGTGATAAATGCTGAGCGAAAAAGTTAAAGGGATAAAAATAATACCAGTGATAATAAAGCATTTAGGTCAGAACTTCACAAACACCTATCCATTCACACTGCGTTTAATTACCCATGCAGCCTTTTACCATGTTAACATCCACTAGAACTGAAAGTAGGTCAGAAACAAGAATGGGTTTAGAAATAAAATTAAATGAACCTGAAAAAGGCTGTTGCTCTGTAACAACACATGGATGTAAAAATGGTTATCTATTCATTTATTTTTTTTAAACCACCATCACCCCTTGCACGTGTTTTATCACAAGATCCATCTTTCATTCTAGTGTTTTTAAGATATTACCTTATGTGACTGTATAGAATTATTACTTAAATTATCTAATCCAACTTAAAAAGTTGCCTGCGTGGTTTGTCTACAAGTTTTGTTGAACAACTTAAAACAGAAGTAGGACAACTGTATTTTTCTACAGCAGCCAGTATTGTAGATTGACATGAACTAAAAAAAATATAAAGACATTTCTGATTATACCAGTGCATTGATTTTTAACTTCATGAAGTTGGAAGTTTAATATCTTTACAGTTTGATTAGATGAGTGACTAAACGTTGACTATTGACAAGCTATCTGTTACTATTAACGAGATGGACTCAAAAGCACGTCTCTGGACAGACGCCCCACCTGGTTCAGACAATTGCGGCTCAGAGAATTTCACAGCTAAACGATTTATTGTTTCCGAGCACAAAAGATATGACAAGGTTTGCTCAAAAGAGCTTTTATTTTGTTTGATATTTCTCCGCAATATGTCAGCTGTGTCTGCAATCTGCCAGCTCATTAGTCAGCTAGTCACCGGAGGATAGGCTTGTCAGGTTCGTCCCGCATTTCTCAGAGTTGAGAAAATAGAATCATGACAACAGTTTACCTCAAGACAAAGCACTGACAAGGTTGTCAGCTCAAAATGCATGTGTTTTTTCCATTATATTTATGTTTTATTTTCAAGGCTCATATTTAATGAATAGGTTCACATTTTAATAAGCTTGCCACCTGTTATGTGACTTTTTATATTAAAGTTGAGTTGCTCAGTCAAACAATTAAAATAGGCTTCTGTAAGACCTTGACTAATATAATTAAGGGGTTGTTGATGGTCTTGAATTTGACGTGACCTTTAGGAAACACAAGTTATTTGATTTACATAATTTTATTTTACTTTGAATCATTAAGAAAAAAATGATGCAAGTTGGAGATGTAGGAGTGATAGTGACAGGAAGCCTATATAAAGACACATCACTGCAGGCTTAGACTGGCTATTGGTCTTAATGTGCCACGCTGGGGTACTTTGCTATTAAAAATTCTGTCAGGTTTTGACTTCCTTTTGATTCCCTTAGTCCAGCTGTGTAACCTTATCTGTTAACAGAAACACTCTGGGATCATGCACAGCATAGAACTCTACAGGTGGTACACGGGTCATTTTAAATTTTACAGCTATAAATGTAATTTTAACTTAAAATAAGCATTAGGAGGAAAAAAAAAAGGTCTGGGCTGTATTTTTGTGTGAATGCTGATTCAGCAGTGTTTGCAAGAACTGATGTGACATTTTTTTATTACATTTGTTTTAAAATGGCAGAAACATTACTTGATCTTTACCCAGCTCAAACTTGCCATTGGTGTGGGTGAGTTTGTATTCTCTTTAAACACTTCTTTTTTTTTTATTATTAGTAGTTAGTCCTTGAAAATATTAGTATTTTCATTTATTTTTTTTTTGTTTCATTTATCCTTGCATTTTGCATTTGAAAATTTTTTTGCTCAAGGGTTACTGTATTGTATGTGGGTTTATGTTAATGGATGGTGCATTTACTAGAGCATGTATAAGTCCTGATGCATACCAGGTAAGGGAAATGTGTGGGAGAACCATAAAGGAGGAGGGGCACCATTAGAGTTGATGCAGTAATTTCCCTAAAAACAATTTTAATATTGTTGCTCTACAGCAATAGCCATCTGAAAAAGCCGTATGATTAAATATTTATCTGGGATTTGGGAATACAAGCAGTTTTTATTATTATTTGGCAAACAGAGCTTTTATCATGTGTTGCTTGTCTCTTCTAATGCAGCATGTGTTCTACTTCATGTGTGCTACAAGTCAAAAGATGTGGTTAAAAAAAACAAAGGCAACTTATTGTTTATGTCATTAATAAACTATCAAACTAAATTCTCCGTTACAGCTCATGAGTCCCTGCACAGTTCTGTCAACCGAAGCTTTGATTAGAACTGAGGGTTCTAATAAAAAAAACAGGAAAATCAACAAAAAAAAGACATTTGTCTTTGACCCTCATTAAAGAAAAGAGCAAGGCAAAGGAAAAAAAATAAAACACTTACTTATTGTTCTCCTTGCATTCCTGACAGACAGATGTGTCAGTTCTCACTTGTACTGGGTGAGAAGAAGCACCAAAGGGCAAATTACAGTGCAGACCTCCGTAATTACAGTATCCAGCAACTACAGCAGCTACAAGAACACAAGGATGGCAGAATCTAAAAAATACACTGACTGTACTTGGTTAAGTTAGAAAAATAGGCTGAAGATGGATTGAATGTTTCATTTTTATTATTAAATAATTATTTTGACAACAAAGAAGTATGGCTTATTTTATTTTCATGTTTAAAGGTCAGCCTAAGAAACCTAGATTTCAAATGTCCTCCACAAGGTTTGCTTGAGCCTGAGATTTTTCAGTCCTGAGATTTTTCAGTCCTGAGAAGAGCCTCTGATTTGGTAATAATAATGGGTTTCTTTCAATTAATTATTTTAATTTCTGTTGATATAAAAAGGGCAGCGATCACCTTCCTTTCTTTTTAAAACTGCTAGAAATTGTTGAGAAATCCTCAAATTACCTGCGGTAGCCACAGAGAGCTGCCACCTATTTAAAGCACTGCCTATTTACACAAAGCTCCTCCCAGCTGAGCTCCCACCCCACAGAACACCACTCCCCTGAAGCATTGTTTAAAAACATGTTGAAATGGGAGTGTCTGAAACAGTAGCAAGTTCTTAAAGACAGAAGCCAATTTCAAGGCATTTAGATGTGAAGTCAAATTTGCTTTTGAGTTATACAGCCTTTTCATAACAACTGAAGGTAACAATTAATTAGTTGTAGTATAGAATTGAACTAAGTCCTGGATAATGCATATTACACCCCCTTTAAACTGGGAAGAAACTAAACTGAGAAATTTTGATTGAGACTTAACTTGTGAAAAACTGCAATATTCATGAATATGTGAAACTAGAAATGTGACGTTCACGAAGGATCCGAATCTTTTGAACGGGTCTTTACAACGAACGATAGGAGCCGGATCGCGTTCAGTAACGAGCCATTTGTAGTTTTATTTTTTTATTCCTTTATTCCTTTATTCCTTTATTCCATTATTCCTCATATAATCATTATTTTTTTCATCCTTAAATTGCTCCCGCTTTGCTTTTTCAAAGAAAACAGGCAGAGCAGTGAAGTACAGAAGCTCACGGGGAAAGGGGAGGGGGTTTCAGCTTGACAAAACACATGGTTCCACCCACGTAACGGGATGACGTCATCATGTATGGTGACGTATTTCCCTACATGATTCTATGAACCAAACGGCTCCTCAAGATCCGGATCCCTTCAAAGAGCCATTTATCCCATCTCTATGTGAAACTGAAAAGAGATACATTATTAAACATGTTAATTTATGTAATGTAAACTCACTTAAAATAACTACCCTCAGATTTTTGAGGTAGACAACAGATTTAAAACCCAAAAAGCAGTGTGTTGCTCAAAAATGGAATTATTTTACTTTAATTTGAAAGGAGTTACAAACAATAAACACATAATAGACTTCCCAAATTTTAGCTCCATTTGCAACCTGATGAGTTCAGAGGCAAGACCTCTTTTTGCTGCTATGTCAGCGTGTGAGTTGGGTCTGATCACACGTTATGAGTACACTAAGTGATTACTGTGTCTGATTACTTTGCTTCTATTAGTTTAATGCTTTGCAGGCCAATCCAGTGAGTTTTGTGGGCCACAGTTTGCGTGTGAACCTCCAAATGATTATAGCCATAAATAAAAATAAACATACACAGACATTATTAGGTTATATATATATATATATATATATATATATATGCATCAAAGTGCACTTGGTGATCAAAAACCTTATATTTTCCACAAACTCCTACTTCTGGACGAATACATCTCAATCCCATTTGCACAGATTCTTATTAAAATTCAGAAGAGATATGTTGTAGCCTTAAAGAAACTGTCAGGTCAGAGTTTCTCCGAGGAAAGGTTCTCTCCTGAGGGATTTGCTCTGCTGTTAGTGTATGCAAAACCGTGCCCCCAAGGGATCGCCTGGAACGACCTGGATTTTCCTGCAAGAACTTGAGTACTGTGGCTAATTACCTTTTCAGATGAAAACATACGCCTCTTCATTAATTCAACACATAATCTATTATAATTAGTGCCAACGAAGTAATTGGTATCACTTTAATTTCTGTTAGTGGCTTTGATTCTGGCAAATTTTCATGCATGTCTGTGTGCAGTTGTACATTGTAAAACTTACGGTACACATGAGGAAATTGACTTTACACTGTTCATGGAGCAAAGTACTGTGTTTTATTCATTTTTTAAGTGTGATACTGGAGCTATTGATGAAGTATTTACTTTTATTCTGGTATACTTTCCAATTTATGGTGCAGGTAAGGTTTTTTCATGCTTTTCTACAGGAAGCCTTTTTTCAGCTGACACTGCTGGAAAACTCTGCATGAGTCTTTTGCATGCAGGGTCTACAACATAATACTCCTATTCTACAACACATCTTTTTCTCAGTGCTCACAGACACTTCAATACACAACAGTGCTTGGAATATACCACCAATTTAATGATTGGAAAACAGTTACTTTACTGCTGACCCTTGTTAGTCAAGGATTTTTTCCATCAACAAGTTTTATGCACATTTTGTACCATCTCATTAGAAAAGGTTGATGGAAACGGCAAAATTAAAAAAAAAATTTAAAAATTCCTCAATTTCTCAAAGCAGTTTTTATACTCACTTGTGTTGTTTTCGAAAAAAGAGTTAATCCACAAAATGGGGAGATGGAAACACATTTGCCAAATAAGTTCTAACGTAGCGACATGAAAATTGGCATGAAGGTAGATGTGTCCGACTTACACTGTGTCAGCCAATGGTTTCATGATAGACCCCATATTTGAGGAGGGGGCTCCGTCTAAAAGGGGGGTTTACAAAAATGCTTATAACTCAAAAACTATTAAAAAATAGGAGCTTCAGATTATTTTGTTGTTTATTATATATTTTATCATTTCTGATGAAGGGATATCCATTGAGCCCACCAATGAGCAACCCTCCACCCCCTCCGGACCCCCACCCAAAACAATAAATCTGTTCTGGTGACTTCTGAGTTCTAGTGCATTGGTGCTTTGCGTATGTGCGGGGGTCATACATGATACCGCTATCCAGTATCTAGTTTTAACCTGTTTTATCTATCAGTTATCATTTGAACTGAGTCTTATTTCTGTGCTTTAGGATAAAAATGAGAGTTTAAGGTTTTCTAGGATGCAAACATGTGCATTTGTTATGTTTTATGGATTCTGAATTTTGTAATATTATTCAGGCCTCCACAGTGTTAAAATGTGTATCGTGTTTTGATGTGGTTGGGTTTTTTTTTGTTATAATATTGAGCTTTTACATCATTTTCTCAGTTGGCTCTCTGGTCTGACTCTGTTTCTCTCGCTTTCTGATCTCCTCTGACACCTGGTCCTAATTTGCTAATGGGCACACCTGACCTGTGTCTGTTTATGGATACGGAGTTCTTTGCCAAGCTAGAATAAAAACTCGGTAGCACAAACACTTTCCATTTGGAAAGAGTGTTGATTTGAAGGCTGAAAGTCCTGGAGTACTTTCAAAAGAAAAAAAAAAAAACAGAAGAAAAAAGGAAAAACAATCTTCGACCTTAGGCTTTTAGGCTGACAGGAAAACAAGGCTAAATAATGTTAAAAGCAACCGAAAAGGAAGAAAACAATTAGAAAAAAACATGCAAAATGTTGGAATCTTGGTTCTGTTTGTTTGTTTATTTGTGTCAGTGAAGATCTTGCTTTGTTAAAAGACCATCTGTGCTCAAGTGCTTCTGCTGCTGGTGTAGTGAGGATGGATATAAAGCCGATAGGGAAGGTCTGCATATCTGCACTGGCTGCACCCAAGTCCCTTTGACATATCTTATTAGTCAGGTCTTTAAAAGCCTCGGCATGCCTTCCTAGGCACACTCCTCCACAATATCCCTGATTAAAGTGCGACTGATGCTCCCAGTGCAGAGCCAAGTTGGCCACACAGCGTTTATGTTGGGTCATGCTCATTACTCAGACTCTTTGCCTCCGTGACTTGAAGCAAAACCTAGCGCAAAACATCTCCAACCAAGGAGTCTTAGAATTTCACATTCTTAAATGGGACAGCAGAAATGAAACAACAAATTGTTCTCAGCCTGTGTCTTTGCCTTTTTAATATGCATTTGGACACTCATCAATGTGTGCAGGTGATTTACAGTATAAATGGAGCTGGAAGCAATTGAGGGTTGTTTGTTAGGCCATGAAATAACATCGGCGTGCCCTGACTTTGATCATTTGCATGTATATAGATAATAAATTGCCACAGATGGGTTTAGCTGCACACAGCTCCTGTTGTAAGGTTACACTATTACACCACCTAGATTTAATGTCAGCCTCTGCCATGGGTCATATATTTTATATATGTTTACTTGGTATTGAAAATTTACTTTTATTAAAGTAATTGGGCAATAATATAAAATATATAATCATTAGAATTATCAATAGTCATTATGATGTTAAATCTGTTGACTGGATGAGTCAATTTGTGATGTATATGATGAATTTGTCAGCTATATTCAGTGGTATTTTATAACTGTAAATAAAAAGAAACCTCGCTGACTGGGTATTAGCTAGGAAAGCAAATATTCTAGTAACTGAACAACTGCCATCATAGGTGCTTCGAAGAAATGCTGTGCAAGAAGTTTTGCCAACACATTTATCTATCAATAAACCAGTGGATGACCCATTACTCGCATATATTCATACTTTTTTTTTTACTTTTATCATTGCTACAGACTGTATTTGTTTTGCTTTTAAGAAAACCAAAACAAAGCATACAATACAGATCAGGTTAAACATTGCTTTTAGGACAAATTGAGCCGAGTGTGAGGACTGAACTAACTGAGACTCTATATAAATAGAATTTAATAGATATAGATTTTTTTTTACTTGAAGTGGCAAATAAAAGAATATGAAGTGCCTTGCTACAACTAACTACAACTACACCATATAACTCACAGTTTACTTTGATAAATATGACATGAGTTGTCTAAAAATAACCAGTTAGTAGTTGACAAAAATGGGTTTTCACACAGGAAAATCAACAAATTGTTTAATGCATTTGATCCAACACTGTGTTGGATGGAAAATATTGGGTAACAAGTAATAATTTCCATCTTGAATACTAAAATTACTCCATTATGATCTATTTTTTTCCTGTAATAAATAGAAAATAATGTGTTTAATGTAAATGTGATGACATTTTGTGTTTTGTTTGTTTTCATTTAATAACAAACAAGTAACCATAATGTAACCACATTTTTTTAGGTTTTGGATTGTAAAGAAGTAATAAATACATGTAAAAACTGTCAATTGAATTCCCTAATTACACACTACAAAGAAACTCTGAGACTCAGAAAAAACCTGGAACATCAATGAGCATTTATTGTGCACAGCTCTTTTTCTCATTTACTCTGTTCCATCGAAGTTCCGCCCTCATTAGTTGTTGTAAATGTGTGTAGTGCTGAGAGTGTGTGTGTGTGTGTGTATGTGAAAGCAAACTGAGTTAAGAAACGTGTTGAGCACTGAGTAACATTTCATGGCCCATTTGCTGTGGCCTGCAGAAGCTCCTTTACTGTACGTGGCGTAGAACGGGAGGCGGTTGTGATGAGCCGACAGTGGGCACTCATTGGTGCATGAAGGGGTCCTCAATCCTCCTTTCTCCTTCCCTGTCTTTCCATGGTATTTTTCCTTATTTTTTTCTTCAAAAAATAATAATAAAGCTTACCAAGCAAATTTCTTTATGCATTTGCAAGTTCGCCTGCCAGTTTGTGGTTTGTGAGACCAGTAATCAGGAGTTGCTGCACATAAAATGACCTTCAGTCATTAAAGAATTAGTGGGAGGCTAAAAGCTTGTTTATGGAATCAATTAGTTTAAAATGTGAACAGGTGGGCTCATTTTATCACAGTTCTAAAAGGAAATGTCAAGGATTTACACTCTCTGAAGTTAACTGACCCTTCATGACTCCAAAATTACCACAGTCAGGGGAAGTCACACAGAAGATAGAACAGCTCTAATATTGTGACTTAATGTTGGAAAATCCATCCAAGACCTGATTCTAGGAAAGATTTGATCAGTGGGAGCTCTTACCAAGGAGTGTTAGGGGAAGAAAGCAGTGCTTACGATTAGTGTTCATTGTTTTTTGTTTTTTTTCCACAGACCTTCCTGCACTCAATAAAGGTTGGTTAAAACCTGATATCACACTCCTACAAAGTGTCCTGATTGTTGCCAAAGACAGTAATTCTAAAACTCAAATGGATTCTGTTTTTTTTTATTATCAAATGGAATTAAAATACCAAAAATGAATTGGTTAGAATTATAAACCTCTGATTATAAAAAAAAAGTAGTAGTCAAAATAATTAGAAGTTTGAACTATCCATAAAACCTATTATAGGTGGAACAACAAGGACACTCAAATTGAAATTTCAAAATCAAAAAACGTTTTTTTTCTAAAAAAAAATAAAAAAAAATAAAAAATAAAAAAACAGATTTTGACATTTATTCCCTCAGTTATATAATTTGTTACTTCTTTTTGTTGTTTCAGCTTGTCAAATAGAAATACATTGTGAAACAAATCTTGGTCACAAATTTTGTTTTGTTTTGCTTTGTTTAATGCACACATGCATTTACACATCCAAACGGGCTGTCTGAAAACAAGCCGACGGTGTTTATCTTCACACCTCCTCAGACACGCTGCTCTGGTGAAAAGCTGACTGGTGGGCTTCGTGTCATTGATGCCCGCCTAGCAACATCTGAGCAGAGCTGACAGCCCCCGCATGCTACAGCAGCAGACATCTGAAAGACGACGTTCACCCACGCAGCAACGCAGAGTCATTCACACACGAACGCAAACAAAAACCACATGCATGCTTGGTGTTGCTGAAAGACTCACACATTGCAGAGGTTGCATGATTATGGTATACTGATTTGAACTAATGGGGCAGAGGCGGGGAGGGGGGGGGTTAATTTGCATCATAATTGAAAACTATCGAACAGTTCAAAATATAACCCCCAACTTAAACCCAAGAAAACCTATTCAGACTTAAAAATGCTGTGAAATGCTGCTGTGGTGTGGTGTACTGACATGTTTCCAGAACAATGAAATATTCTTGAAATATATATATTTATAAATGTTGGATAAATTGATTATTAAGACACAAAAAATGTAAATAAGTAGCAGATCTGGTTGAGCTATTTTACACTCAAAAAAATAACAAAAACATATTCATCTACTCAACTGAATTGAGTAAATCTAACACAATTACTTCATGTTAACTTATTAAGTAAGTGGAAAAATTGATTTAGATTTACTTAATTCAGTTGAGTAGAACCTATTGACATAATATATTTAAGTAAATCCAAAGGAAACATTTTGAAAATCTTTTTTGACTTGCTGCAAGGAATTCATATACAGAAAAGGTAAAATACATAGCATGAACTGACTTTCTGTACAGCTGTCAGGCTTTTAAAGGGTCCCCTACGAAGGAACTGAGTGTCCTCCTTTTTTGCGACCGTGCAATCTCTTGTTCTCCCTAAGCGTTATCTCCAGTTGCTTTGTCCAGGACCACCTGTCTAGTCATAAAAGCAACTGAACTTTATAATCTAAGTTAACAGTTTAGGATGTCAAAGATCAACAACTGTGTCTTCACTCTAATAGCATAACTGAACACAAGCAATTAAAAAGTCATGCAAAATCAAACAGATCAACAGCTTTAATATTTCTTGTAATTAAATGAACCATAATATTTTAATTCACAATTTAACCAACAAATTATTTCTTGTACAGACTATTTCTTATTTCTTGTTTGACACAAATATTTCAAGACTCCTCCGTGAGATCATCATATGCTAACAACAAACGAAAATACATGCACATGCTACAAATGCTGCCATAATAAATCTTTATTACCCCCAATAATGCAGTCTCTGCTGCCAAAACTATGATTCAAAACCAATTGCTGACTAATTAGGTTTAAATTAGAATAGATTCTAAAGTGGTGAGAGTAGCAAAATATGTTAACATGCCCACTCATTATTTCCTGTTCCATTATATTAACAACTTTCAGTCTTGGCCTCTGCTCGCTTATTTAATTTGCAGCAATGAGAGATGCCTATTTAGTTCTCAGCAGCAGCAAATACTTTATACAACACTGAGCTGTAGAGTATTGTCATGCAAATACTCTTTAAATACACACACAAAGAAACAACATCCAACATGAATTACTGCCGGCATTACCCTAAAAAAAATATGATTTATTTCAAGACTTCAAAAAAGGTAATTGTAGAATAGGGAAAACATAAAAAGTAGCAGATAATCAATTTACAATAATATTTTTCTACATATCTTTTTCTTTAATATACATAATTAATAAGACTAACACAAAAAGTATTTACCTTTACTTTTGAAGAACTTTTGATTTTGTTTGTTTGTTTTAGGGAAAACTGTTTTATTTTCTGCTCAAAATAATACAGTTCCAAACACTTTCTATCAGAAGAAATTTAGGTGTACTTTGCAACTTTTCATTTTGTAACATGTCTATGTGGCCCAATGCAGTGACGTGAGAGGATCAAAGTGTTTGGCAGGGAAAATTACAGACTTTTGAACTGTAATGCTGCAGAAGCCTGGGGAGGCATTAGTATTGGGTGCCTGTGGCACCGCTGCTTCCTCCGTAGCTGCTCATAAAAGCATGAAGGCAAAAAGAAACACAACTTCTAAAAGGGCAATGGAAAACAGTAAAATTTAAGTTATGGGATTTTTGGGCTTTTTAAGAGTCACTGATGAGTTTCAACAAATTAGAGCTGTTGTGAAAACAGCAGCGTATCCACATAGGGAAGTGTTTTACACTTGTCTTATTATGGTTTTTATAGTCCCCGGTTATGGAAGATCCACAGAGCTTTTCCTGACAAGAAAAAGATGATTTCATTTCACAAGTACTTTCAATAACGGCATAAAACAGTGTGCTCCACAATTTATAAAACATGCATAACCATCAAGACAAAACAACACAGTTAAAAAAAAGAATCGGATTGACTATTATCATTTTTTGAGCAGACTGTGCAAAATTAGGAGGCTTTAAATTATCCTCTAAAGTGTTGTGGTATGCCAGGAGGCATGGTGCCAGTCATTGTTTGCTGCAACACTTGCAGGTAATGTTGGAACAGATTCAGAGCAAAAACCAGCATGAGGGAGTTTTTTCCTTCTTGTTTTCTTTATGCTAATATCTTCTGACAGACAAGGCCATGGTATACAATACACAATGATACACCTCAACTGTACAGTATTAGGCTCCTATGCTTAATCAGCAACAGATATTCTGCAAGTTTTTCACTGCTGAGATTTCTGAGCACATTGAAGCTGGTTTTTAATACTGTCACGTTTTACTTTTTTTTTTTGACAGTGAACTTTAACGTGATGACAGCCGTAAAGGAACCTAAATGTGACCAGAGTTTGCAAAAAGAAAAAAAAAAAAAAATTGTGCACCGAAGCCCTTCATCCTTTTTTAATGCCAGCTGTCTCTGGACAATAAACCTTCTCTGTCTTTATCTGAAATACATAATTCATGCATGTTGGGCCAATTCTTTTGCATTTTAAATGTCTGCTTGTTTTTCTTTCTACCTGTCTATCCATCCATCCATCCATCCACCTCATCTTGTGCAAGGTCGCAGGCCGCTAGAGTCTGTCCTAACTGCCACAGGGCAAGATGCAAGGTACGCAGTAAACAGGTCACCGTTCCATCAGCGGCCTGACAGACAGAGAGAATCACCTCTGAGAGAAGGGTAAAGGAAAGAAACCAAATCCCAAAGAAACACCTAGAATTTCATTTAGTGCTGATGGCTTCTCTAAGAACAACATAAAGGTGTGGCTGAAGCATCAGTTAATTGCCAACAGTATTCTGGAGTGCTTATGAGCAGATTTTAAGGTCCCAGGGAGGTCAAAAGGTGTTTGATAGTGATTATGTTTTAAAAGAAAAAGAAAACTCTTCAGATGTTTTGCTTGAAAGTGCAGTTTTCTGCATCTATCAACACAAAAGTTGTGTTTTTATTTAGTAGTTTTGAAATTCTAAAGAATCCTGACAAATATACTTTATGTGACACTATTAGTGTGAAAAACTGGTCATACAGTCTCCCTTAGATGCAATTACACACTGCAAGGAAAATAAATAAATGCATGTATGTGGGTCAAAGCCAGACAAGATATTGGTATCTGCAACACCTGCTGTTTAAATGGTACCAATGCAGCAAATTTTCTTCTGCTTTTTGTTTTGGCTGCTGCCTTTAGGGTCGTGAGAGTGGGTCATCAGCCTCCATCTCACCAAATCTATTAGTTTTTGTCATATCAACCCTCTGCAAACCCTGGGAATAAAGAAGCAGATCATGTTCAAAGAACAGAACAAAATAAAACAAAACAAAACAAATACTACATAATCATGCAGCCTGTTTGACCTGTTATTTAGAAGACTTAAATACACTAAAAAGTATTTTTCCACAAATATTTTTTCAGGTGATTGAATGAAACATACACCGTATTTTTCTTTTTCTTTGTTTTCTATGTTTATGAATGACCTTTTAAAACTATCAAATCAAGGAAACATTTTCAGCTAAATCTGATGCTGGCAGTACAGGAAACCCATTTTCTGTGTGTGTGCTTGTGAGTGTTTCTGCACAAATGGATACCTAAGAGCCTGGCAAGATTGATTCTGTTATGATTATGATCTTGCTTATATTGTGTTATGCAGGAAAAAACGGTAACATACGCATGCTACAAACACACATATGCCAAGTCAAAACACAACTTGCCTATTTACTGTTTAAGTAAAATAATAGTAAATGAGCTGCTGGAAAGCTTATAAGTTATACATGTATTATAAATATTTATACAAATCAACAATCATTGATTATAGTTGAATCAGGGCCAAAAAAAAGTGTTAAACATGATTAGAATTCACGCACATGATCTAAAAAGGAATACAGCAATTTTTCCAGTTTTTTTTTTATTTTATTTTTTTACATTTTGAAAAGATCATTGTACCTAATAAAATATTTACTTAATTGTTAGATTTTTTTTGTCTTATTCTTTAAGGAATAAGAAGCTAAACAATTACTAATAAACAAACTAGATACCGTAGGGGTAGCGTATATGACCTCCCCCTCGCCCACACATATGCAGAACACCAATGCACCAGAATTCAGAAGTCACCAGAATGGATATATCGTTTTGGGCGGGGGTCCGGAAGGGGTGGGGTTTGCTCATTGGTGGGCCCAAAAGATAGCCCTTCATCAGAGCTAAACAAAAACAAAACAAAAAAATCTGAAGCTCTTATGTTGAATAATTTTTGAGTTATATGCATTTTTGTATGTCCACACACCACATTTCAGATGGAGCCCCCTCCTCACATATATGGGGTCTATCGTAAAACTGTTGGCTGGCACAGTGTAAGTTGGATACATCTCTATTCCTACCAAATCTCATGTTGATCGGTTGCTGCAGTTTCCGTGCTGCATTTAACCAAAAATGATAAAAAATAAATAAAATAAAAATAAATACAGTGTGGAAACAATATGAGTACCGCTTCACGTGCGCGGGTCATAATAATAAAAAAGTAAAAACAGTCGAAACAGCCATCAGTGCTGCTAATATCGACTCAAAACACCTATATTAAAGACTTATAGAAAGCTAAAAGAAATGCATGTTTGCTAGTCTGACCAGATGTTATTCATTTGCATATCTGACTGTCAACAGACCACAGGGTGTGAAGAATTACTAATGTCCTAATGCTGAGAGGCAAAGCGTCTGACAGCATTCCCAATGAGCCAACTAGACCCTGCAACGATGGATTACAAAAAGAAACAGCACCTTTTGTTCACATGCTGACGTGAGAAGCATTTTGGTTACATTTGTCTGGCAAAAGTGAAGCCATGTTATATGAATGATTGATTCGATGTTTAATATAAATATTTGTTTTTAAATTTATGTTGATGTTAAAAATATGCTGTGTGCATTCTTAAACATTGTCTTCTGCAGCACAATTGCAGACATTCACTTACAAGTATGTCACGTACAGAAGGGCAGAATTTTATTTGGATAATTTGACAGAATCCACTGAAATGATTGGGCGGTAATATGGGTTCATTAACTGATTGGAGTTGCTCAGGGAGTGTGGAGCGGGGCAGAGGTGTGTGATGGGAAAAGAGTGGAGGTGTGGCTGCAGGAGCAGCATTTGGGAAGGGTTTAAAAACTAAAAAGGGAACAAGAGGAGTAATCCACTGAGTGCCCATAATGTAATGAGTCAGCCTTGCTTAATGGAGTCCATTTGAGGTGAAATGAGGTAGAGAAAGTAAACAGGTAGTAGAGGAGCAAAAGTGTTGTGAGACTAAAAAGCTGGACTGAGAAAATGTTTTGTGGAAATTGAAATCTTACTTACTGCATTATCACTGGACAAACAAAAGCATTATCCAGTACTTGGCTATGACTATGTATTTTTTTCTAAAATATTTTGTTGTATTTAAAGGGGACATATGCAAAATCCCCTTTTTACCAGTTAAATACATTTTGTTGAGGAGTTCGAGTCTCTAGGAGTGCAGAAAAGTTTAATTTAGTCTCTCCTGGTGCCTCGACCCAGCCGGTCGAGGCAGATGGCCACCTGCCCTGAGCCTGGTTTTGCTGGAAGTTTCTTCCTGTTAAGGGGGAGTTTTTCCTCTCCACTGTCGCCACTGGGCTGCTCAGGATGGGAGACTGTGACAAAGCAAAGATTTGCCTCAGTCTGCTGGCTTCTTCAGCTTTTATTGTTTTTTGTGTACAGAGCCCTGAGACAACAATTGTTGTAACTTGGAGCTATATAAATAAACTGATCATATTTTTTCAGCCTTTTTAGTAGACTACTAAACTTTCCTTGTCCTTATTCTCCTTTGGTTCTGGGTCAGACTCTGGCTCCAACATGTAAAGCTGGATGGACAAGTCTTCTGACATATTTTAATTAAATTGTAAATATAGAAAACAAACCCCCCTTTATCTTATGTTGTGATTATTATTTTCTAAAATAAGTTTAATTTTACTTTGGGTGACTTTCAAATTTTAATTTACAACTTTCTTCTGTTTGGAATATAAAGATCAGCTTTATCAAAAAACAAGATGCTTTCATGAGAAACAAGTCAACAATTACTTTATATTTCATGTGCCGGTTGTTTATTTAATACATCAGCATCTAAAATTGGTGCCGTCAACAATCTTGTCAAAAGGCAAAACTGAAAAGTGCAATCAGTTCTTTTGACAACAAACAGATCTGTTCTATCTTTATGATATGGGAATGACAGCAAAAACCTTTGTAATATAATTATCCTTATCTCAGTGTGATGTTACCCAGAAAGTTTGTTCTACTGGGAATTTGGTACAATAAAAGCAAACATTTGATTGAATTTATTTTCTCTGTCACAGTAAAGGGCATTTTTTTAATTTTACCGTTATTTAACCAGGCAAATCCCACTGAGATCACAGATCCCTTTTTCAAGGGAGGCCTGGGCCTGAAGGCAACCTATTGTACATGTTTTTGGGATATGGGGGAAACTGGAGTACCTGGAGAAAACCCATGCTAGCATGAGGAGAACATGCAAACTCCGCACAGAAAGACCCCCGGTCCAAACTGGGGATAGAACCCAGGACCCTCTTGCTGAGAGGAGTTGGTGCTAACCACTGAGCAGCTGTGCTGCCCTTTTTGTCC
>JARVJO010000140.1:18611165-18622110 GCA_031762555.1 Cynodonichthys magdalenae | reverse complement strand
TCGTCTGTTCAATACCCCAGACTTTGCCCTGTGGAATGTAGTTAAAAATAAGAAAGATACAACAAGCATGGTACATTTGTGACACACGCTTTGTTTCACCACTGCCTCAAGAGTCAAGGGTTGTATTATTCATTGTTTTCAGTGTCATATCTATTGCTCCTGCAGTTGTGCGCTTCTTGTCGCCTGCGTGTGCAGATCGGATGATTTGTCTCTCCGCCAGCCTGCAGTATTTATTCCAGGTCAGCTGCCATCTCACCCTGCTGTTTTTCACAGCCTGTTAGAGATCTTTTAATTGGCAAATAAGTGTGTGATTTAAAGTTAGGCAGACAGAGTGTCGCAAAAGACTCATCTGCTTGTTTGAGACTGTGTATGAATCCATGGAGGGAACACAAGTCCAAACACATGGCCAGATGTGACGAGTGCTCCTGGCTATGAGACAAGCTGCACTGCTCTGGAGACAGTGCAGAGTTCTGCGTTCCAGCTCTTGCACCAAGATTTGAGTTTAAAAGCGTGTGTGGCTTTTGTTGTGTGCAACGTGCTTTGTGTGTTGCTCACAAATGCAAAAGGAAAGTGACAATGAGCCTTATGGTAAGAGGCGTGGGCAGAAAGAGTATGCCAGTTTTCACAAAAGTAAGTTTCTCACATCGTTAAAGCGCAGCTGTAATAAATGCTTGTTTGTTAGGGTTTGTGCACCGTTAGACTTTGGATGATTGGAGGCTCATGTGGAAGCCATGTGAGGACAGTGACCTGCCAAACTAACTTTAGGTTGACAGAGGCTCAATGAACCGTTGCAAATAAAATTAACAGTGAGGCAAATGTTGAAATATCCTGTGAGAAATTTTGTGAAATTAAAAATAAAACCATCTAAGTTCATTGCATTGACTTGCTTTTCCTTTTAATTTTGTTTCTCACATTTCTGACAGTGATGTGTTTTTTTTCTGCTGTGAAATTTTCTTACTAATCTTTTTTCTTCTTTTCCTTTTTTATCCTCATCTCTGTGTTTTCCTCTCCATATGTGTGTCCTCCTCTCCATCTTTTTCCTCTCCATCTCCCTTTCCCTTTGCTCCTTTTTTCTGTCCCTCCTATCAGGTCCCCCACCAGATGGGTGCTCTGACCTTCTATCGCTACGAACAGCCTATTGTAGACTACTGCCAGGCCCACCAACCCCTGCGGCTCAACATGGGCTACGAAGGCCCACCTCAGGCCCTGGAGGGACTCGAAGACCTGGGGCCATGCGATAGGGGCACAATACAGACAGTGGCCCTGCCTGCTGTGCCCTCAGCTGCCAGCATAGGTGCCCCTGTGCCAGGGACCCGCTCCCCTCCACCCTCCCTTATACCACAAACTGAAGTTCACAGCAGTGGTCCTTTTCCTCCCGCCGAGCGCACTGGCACACTCAAATTTGGACGCTAGTGAATCTGGTTGCTGAAAGTGGGCCAAGCGTCTGTGATTCGCTTTGACTTTTAAATGAAGGTGCAGATGAGGTGTTTTTTTTTGTTTTTTTTTAGCGAGGCCTTGTTTTTAGTTCATGATCTAAAGGATTACATGTTCAAACTATGCCAGAGGGATCTAGTATCTGAAACACAGTCTCACTAACGTACAGTATAAAGGTACACTGATCATTCAGATTTTTCTTTTCAAAGCATTTGAAAGCAAATCCCCCAAAAAGACCTCGCTACTGACTCACAGGAGGTCTTTATTTCAGCATGTACCTGTTCACAGTGTCGAAAGTCGAATTCTGTTGTGGCAAAAGTGAAGGCTAAAGAGAAATAAACACAATAACTTGATCATTAGAGGGAGGAGACGTGACTAAAGATCTAAGATATAAAGCTGAGGTTATGTGAAATACGCTTCTCACTTTATGTAAAATTTTATTCAAAAGCTGTTGACAAAGGGAGACCTACATCGTTTCACAAATTAGCACATACAGACTTTGTTTTGTTGCTATAATTTTTTTTTTGTTTGTTTTCTGAATGTTTTTAGTGCAGACTTTAATTTATGTGCATGTTAAACCAAAGAGTTTTCGAAAACATTTCTTTAATAAACATGCATAAACTATCAGTTGTACAACAAAACAAGCCTCTGTCAATTTACAGTTGTCACCAAAGCCCCCCACTGTTCTCAAAAGACCTGGTCACATATTTACAAATGAGCAAATCATTCAGAAAGAATGATCAGGTTGGGTAATTTACTTGGAATTTTAAAGCAATGTTAAAGTCACCCAACATCACCCAATCCTCCCAACGTTAGTTTATTTTTTTTACAACAGCAGAAGCTATAAGTAAAAGAAAAAACATTGAAGATCTTATTGCACAGTAGAAAAATCTAATTACTGTATATGATTATAGCCCAGCTGAATGACTCAGTATTCCTCTAGAAAGGCAGTGGTGAGCAATTCTTTGAAAATAACTTCAACTAAGTGGAAGGGTGTAAATATTATCGAGAAAAGGTCCTCTTTACAAAAGGCGAAACCACTCTCACTGCCCCAAATGGTCACCTGAAACATGGTCAAATCAATGTTTGACTTTCATCAGACTGAAGAGCACCATGTTGCTGGGCTGACGGTGCTCACTTTGCGTGCTCCTGTCTCCTGTTTGCCACAAAGAACTTTGCTGCCTTTTGGGGGGCATGTTGAACCAGCACGTTGACTTCTCTTTGACCTGCTTAAAAACCCGTGGACTGTACTGGGAATATCGCCAGACATGCTCTTTTCCATTTTTTTTTCCTTTCTCTTTTTTTTTTTCCTCTGAAAGTGCGCCCACTGCACTGGAGTTTTATGCTCTCAGTAACCCGGAGGTCACCATGTGAAGCATCACTAGACACTGACTCGCAGAGCCATTGAGGACTTCACATGCAGCAGTGATACCCCGTCAGAAATCATCTCTAGCTCAGTCTAGAGCCTTGTGGAAGCTATACGTGGTCCTACCGCAAAACAACGGACTGATTTACAGCCTAAACTGCAAAGGATCAATGGTGGATGCACCCTCAAGAAGAGAGGAGATATAAGGAATTATTTTTTTTTAAGTTTAAAAGTGTTCAAAGATGATGTCAAAAAATTCTATAAGACTAAATTAAAGGACAACTCAAATAGAACTTAATTATCCTGTAAATAATAAGTCTTTAAGATGGAAAAAAAATAAACTTCTTCTAAATGCAAACTGTTTGTGAACAGAAGAGGAGCCTTATTCACTTTCCAGAGGGAATATATTACCAAGATGACTCGGTGAGGGGGTTCCTAATGTAATGCTTTCATTGTTTTAATAATGACTATTTTTTCTATCTGCTCCCTTCATGATTATATCATTAAATGGAAATAATGCTACTGAGGTTATTTCTCAAATCGAGTCATTTTACTTAAGAAGAGGGAAAGATTGGAAGCCTCGTTATTGTGATGTTCTCAGAACGCAAAACCTCACAAATCCATTGTTTTATTTTTTTTTTTTTAACCTGATATGTTTGAGAGTTTAGCTTTCAAGTGGTGGTCGCATGATGTGGTATTTGTTTATCTGCTAATCCACTTATTTCAGTTTAAGGGTTTCAACACTACCTGCCATTTAAAGATTTTCTTAAGGATGGAAAGTGTTTAATTGTGCCATTCTTTTGTTAAATGTTTTACTGAAAAAAAAAAAAGGAAAAAAAAAAGGCAGCAAAACAACAAGTGACACAAACTTGCCCATGTCATCACAACTAAGAAAAGTGCTCTCTCCCTCTTATGTACAGAACATCGTATAAAAAAAAGCAGTTGATTCACCCATTGCGGTTGCTTAATCGTGGTGAAGTTTATTTTGTAATAGCAGATGTGCCAATGTCTTTATAATGGGACCGCTCTCAGTTTTGTTTATTTTTATTTTATTTTATTTTGTTTTCCATGTCTTGTCTTGCCTTGCTCTGTATCACTCCTATAACTTCTTGGCCTGAATCTCATGTCTGCTGCTTGGTGACTCAGGTGAATCTGTTCAACGTTGTTCTATTTCTGTCCGCATGTTTATATATCGGGGGAAACTTTGTCCAGTTAGGGAGGGACACTGGGGCAGAGACAAACCGTGAAGGAGCCATTTCCTGCCGGGAATGGCCTAGAACCAGCAGCACACACCATGAAAAACATCAGTGTGTTTTAAAGCATCACATTGGCTGACCCATTCCCGCTCTTGTCTTGGCATTGTAGTCTGTGAGGCAGACAGCGCTGTGCTGGGTACTCACTTCAGGCACAAACTTCCCCTTTTTACAGTCGCCCGTTTAAGCCCACACCCACTGGTTTTGCTGTTATCTTATCTAATGTTTAAATTTCAGATTAAAGCTTTTATTTTTGCCTTACATGTGTGATAAGAAACATTATTTCATTATACGTGTTTACTATTAAATCAGTAACTAAATGTCATTTGATTAATCGTAACTACCTTTCTGATAAAACCAGTTATGTTTACCAGAATGTTTCAAATCCTGCTGCCAGTTATTTTCCAGCCTTTTGTCCGTTTCGTTTGCCATCAGAAAGCTGGAAGCACAAGCGCTGCATGCTAATGATGCATGTTTAAGCTGAACTCCAGGACCGGCTGTGCAAGCTTCTTCAGTGCCAGCAGGCTTTATTTTCTATTCTGCTTTATTTGTAAAGTGTTTCATACACCCCAAGCTCCCCAGCTTCAGTCTCTTTTTGAGTTAGGGCCCAAGACCTAACAGAAATCATTCATTTATTTAATTTTTTTTTTTGTTTTTTTCTTGCTCGTGTAGGCAGAGCATAGGTCCTATGAACGGTAGTAGGGTTTTTATTTATATATTTTTTTTTTTATTAGAATTTTTTATTTTTTACTTTCAAATATCTACACTGATAAGAAAACTACATTACAGAAAGAAGAGTACAAAAAAGGATCAACAGGAAACAGAAAGTGTAGTAAGACAGACATACAGCTACAACTAGTTTAGTGACACATTTTATTCCATTGCTAAAATCGTTCTGCTTTTTATTTATTCATTTTATTTTCTGAAATACCATTTTATTTCTACTTTAAGAAGAGCTCTTCAGCAGTAAAGCCTCACACACAAAATTATGCAGAGTCACATACGGTACACAGCCTAAACAAACAGAAAACCTGCATCTTCAGAACTGTATGTATTATGCATGCTCTCATCCAAAGATACATAAATAGTAGTTCACATGATTACCAATAATCCACTTTGACCCATCAGTCTGCTGCAGAAAAAAACAAGCATAAACACACAAGCAAAAACAGAAAAAAAAAAAAGATAAAAAAAACAGACATACCATGATAAATGATAATAAAATACTGCAAGTTTTGACACACCCATTCATTCCAGATCACCCAAGGCCATCTGTGACGGTTCACTGGGCTCTAATCTATTACCTGATAAATAGATTAAAAAAAATAATAATTCTAAGCCAGACATGGATTTGTTGCTTTTTCTTCTCTGCCATACATCTGTGTCTTACCAGCAGGCAGTTCGTATGTTCTGACAGCACACAGTTGAGTTAAGTCAGCATACATGTGAACGGGGGAGGAGGGCAAAGCGCTCCTCATGTGCCGATTTCTGTTTGAAGTTTCTGTTATTGTTCATGTGTTGTTGCGCTGAAAAATGGTAGAGACACGTTTTCATTTCTCAATATTACAGAGAGACTGGAAGCACTGATTGAGCTACCCTGCATGTACATGATCGGTTTGTGTGTGTGTGTGTGTGTGTCTGAATCTGCCATCCAACAGCACCTACTCCTCTACCTCCTTTGAACGAACATCCCCGTTACTGATGTTCAGGCCGACCCGCTCCCCATTGATTGTTATTGTTCCACGCTGTTTCACATTAGCAGAAAGTCTTTAACCTTCGACCCGCATTGTCCCAACTTTGTTTTTCTGCCATTGCTCATGTCAGAGGTGGCACAGGAAAGAAAGGCGTGATCATTAACCTCTGTCGGGGGGGAAACACACTTTTTCTTTTGCCTGACAAAGCTCTAATTGGATTTAATGTACTCTCTGAAGAAAAGAAGATTTGTTTTTTTTTTTATTTAAATGTGCTGCATTCATGTCCAATAGCTGACTACTGAGGGAAAGCAGAAGGAGCCTGACAGAGAGTAATATAAGAATTAAACTTGTTTCTTTGCAGCCTCAAATTATTTGCCTTTTCGAATTTTTCTAATATTTATTCTATTTTTGTTGGCACCTAAATGCGTTCCACACAGGCCACGGGGTCTCTAATGTCTCCTTTTCATCCATTTTTTGCAGAAAACTTTTTTTTTTCCATGTAAGTTGTAAATATTTGATGCAATGCTTTTTTTTTCTTTTCTTTTTTTTGTAGCTTGTTTGAATTTTTTTCTTTTTATTGTAAGAAAAAGCTTTTTTTTTGTGGAGACCTGGTCAAAGCGCAAAAATATGGCTCTTCAATGAGTATATTATTGTCAGAAAATGTTTTGTAAAAATTTTGATGATGATATCAGAAATAAAACTATAAAGGTGGGAATTGTAGTGCTTTTCTGTACCCCAATTATCAATCTATAGATTCGTGTAGGACAAAGTGTGACAATTGTGAGCAGCTGTCGACAACTCTAGCAAACGTGAATTCAGCACTGAGCCCCATAAAGGTTTCTGTTCATGTAGCTTCATAAAAAACACAGTAAATAAAACTAAAGCCTTTGGGAGGACTGTGTTTTTGCAAGTTTATTTCTCCTATTTTTTTTTTTTCTTAGCAAAGATTGTCTGGAAGCTGTAAAATTGATGCAGTGATTGAATTACTCAGCCAGCATTTTCATTTTTTTTCCTCAATTCCCTTCAGTAATTTTGAATTTCTTTAGCAACTGACTCATAATTCTGTTGAGACAGTGTTTGATTTATATTTCTTTTCAGTAAACGTGAGATGTCAGAAAATGCTTATATTTTCAGGTTACAATTACCACAAGCAAACCTTATCACGCTCTAGCTAGAAAGCAGCAGGCTTTAGGAGGCAGTTGTTAGTTTCACTGACATGCAGCTGGTGGTGAAGTTGATATTAAGCATCAATCTTTTAGAAGTTTTAGACAATAAACAAAATGTTGCTACCAGGTACTGTGTAAATAATAAGCCTTCATTGCAATTAGGATTGTTCTTTTTTGGAAAACCTGCAGATTCGTTAACCTGTAACAAGCTTAATTTTTTTTTTTTGCAAAAGTCCTGTGAAAAATATAATAATAAAATTCCAAAATATCTCAGACCTCTGACTCAGGTGTGTCTGAAGAAATCAGAGGATTTATAAGCAGAACCAGAGCAAGTACAACCAAACTGTGTGACCAATGAGGTAATTATTCATTACATTTACCTTGTCTTGTATTAAATATTCATTATGTTATGACAAATTTAACAATTGCTTACAAAAATAAATGCTTTTTGTTCCTAAGGCTAACGATAAAACAGCTCTGAAATGCAAGAAACCCATTTGTTTAAAGTGGAACAAGAACACAATCGAATTGTAACCCACTCGAGTGCCAAAGTATTGTACATACTCACCTATTCATTCACTGACACAACTGTAATCATTTAATTCAGCCAAATGAATATACAGAAATGAGAAAATAGCGAAATATATTTGTCTTTATCTTTGCTACTGAGATGTATGGGTTCATTTCAGGGACAAAATAACCAATTTTTGACAGAACCGACACAGAGAAAGAAAGGTGGCTGACATCAACATTGCTCTAATCAATTACAGTTTCTGCATTTTTCATCTTTAACTGAATTACATCATCCAAGTTACACAGTCTCTGTAGCACAGGCAGTGGGGGAAATCTTTAAAAATATATGCAGCTGTCACTGACATTTAAGCTTTTCTAACTACTTTTCAAACTTTGGGGAAGACAGAGCTGGAATCAGGGGAGGATCTCCGTGATTGTGGCTAACTTGTTTGGAATGAACAAAATACCCACGGCAACAAAGTTGAGTACCACAGAGACGGGAGATCTGTTTGCTTTAGTCTGCTGTCACTTCAGATGTACACATCACGCCATCACTGCCTTGGAGCAACACGACAGGCCCTGCTCACCGTCCAGCTCGCAGCAGTTTTCAAGACACAAAGCTCTGCTATCGCTTACTTTTTCTTTTTCTTCTCCAGTGATCGTCCGTTCCTCAACTTTCCCAGTCTTTTGTTGCCCCTGTCCCCTTTTGATTGAATATAGGCTGAAAAAGATTTGCAATTCATCATATTCTTGTTTTTATTTATGTTTTACACAATGTCCAAACTTCATTCGAATTGGCGTTGTACACAATATAAGCTGGACCACAATGCAACTAAAGAAATACTGCTGAACATGTTTGTAATAAGAGTTGTGATAAAGCCCCGTTATTCTCAGTTCTCTTCTTATCATTCATTTTTGCTTTTTGGTGGCAAGTTGTTGTCTGTGTTTGTATTTGTCCATTACAAAAATATTACAGGAACCACTGGACAAGTTGTAATAAAACTTGCAGAAAGTAATACCTGAATGAACCTCTACTACTGACTAACTTTTGGATTTACTCTGATCCTTGTCCGTCAAGTTAAGAGCACAGAAATGAGTTAAAATTTGGTGTGGTAGTAGTTGAGACACATATTCTGACAGCTCATAAATTGCACAAGTTCTTTATTTAAAAACTATACATTAAATAAATTAAGTCTTTTTGTATAAGCCTCAGTGTCAGCTTTTTCTTAACCAAGATGCACCTTAACCAAAGGTTAAAAAAAATAAAATAAAGACTGTCATGGTCAAGGGGCCATCCTGTTTTGCTGATTGCACATAGTCCACCTCATTTATGACAAAAAGCAAAGGCTGTAGCTGATGTTTGATTGGCCTTTTAGGGAGGGTCCAGTAAATATGCAGTATCTGGTTCTCACTGACCTTTAATGGTGTGGGATTTTGGAGTGTGGCTGAAAACTCCCTACCAAAGAAGAGCTTAGAATTCATTCACTTCAGATGTTCCAGGGTTGTTTCTTGGGGTTTTCTACCCAACCACCCTTTACCCTCATCACTGCCTAAAAGCCAGATACGTTTTTTATTTTCTATGGACAATGGAGCTCCTTGAGTATGTAAAAGTCTCTCCCAACCTACACTTGCTTTCCTGTGTCCCGGCACAGTTTGGATCCAGCTTTTGTAAAAGTCATCCAACTGGAAGTCCAAACAGAGCCCTTTTCCTTTACCCTTTGGCATTTTCTTTTTAGACACTGCACTGTATCTTTCCTTTGACCTGAGATGAGCAATCCACATTAAAAATGGAGTTTACATTCTGCTCTACTTGCTCTTTTTTTTTTTTTTTTGGTTTTATGATTTTATCCAGTCTTCCCTCCAGTGATTCTGTATATGGATGCATTTTCTGCGGGTGTTCTGAGAAATTAGTCCTCATGGAAATCCAATCTTTGTTCTAAAAATAACCCATTGACCTGGATAAATAACTAACCAAGAAGCAAAAATTAAGATTTATGTACCTGCAAATATACATTAAACAGGAAAAAAAAAGAAACAGAACTAAAACTTTACATCGTGTCTGTGGATGCTGTAAAAACACCAGACCATGCAGAAACAACATGCAAATACCCCACAGAAAAGCCCCAGCTAAGATAGGAACTCAAATCCTTCTTGTCGTATAGGTTACATGGCCACCACTGTTTGACTGGACTGTAAAATAATAATAATAATCAATTTTTATATAATGATGTCTCCTGATAACTGTTCCTGGTCATACATGAAATAAATGCATATGTCTACTGAATTAACAGCATAGCAACATTGCCAAAATTAGAATAACTGCATTTTTTCTTTATAGTCCTAAAATATGTAAAAAAAAAAAAAAAAAAAAAAAAGAGCGTGGACCCACCACACATGGTGGCCTCCGGCAAAAATACTGGTGCCTAGTCTTTAGATGCAGTCTATTGAGAATTTGTTTTTTATGTAAGGCACATACACTATAAAAAAACACATTTTAAATAATCTCAGAATCACCTGTTCAACTATTTTCAGCTAAATTAATTACCTCCCCAGAGCCCTTGAGTAGAATAAATGAATTACAGAGCACAAACAACATAATGCACAGTAGCTGTATAAACAGTGCATCTGGGGTTTCAACTTTAAAGACATCATTAATCCAATAAAATCTGAACCCAGCAACTTTTGGAGCCTGTTACAGATGTGGAACAAAATGACAGGGCCTGGAAATAGGAGGAGAGGAAGCACTCTGGCAGCTATCTTGTTATTGAATTTATTTTTCAAATAATAAATAATTGCCTTTCTGTAAAAAAGGGGAAAAAAAAGATTTATTGGCTTATCACCTTTGTCACAAAATGTTAACAATATTATCAACATAAAATGATGGCATTTCATATTAATACCAGTGGTGTTTCATATTTTCAAACTATGGCTGTCATAAAAGAAAAACAAAATCAAAGAAACACTTTATAGAAGAGTGTTATTTTTACTGTTGCTCTTTTCTCTCACCTTTTTATTACAACATTTATTATGCTACAAAATGAGCAAAAACAAGTCCCCTGTGTGGTAAAGTACAAATGTCCTGGAGGAGGCAGACGTCTCCACCATCACTGCCACTACTGCCCAACGACTGCTCACATGAGCTCGGGTTGTAATTCACATGGCGGACGTCTGCCTCCCGAAAGAAATCTTGAATTCACAGCTTGTACAAGGACAACATGCCTCAGGGGGTCAAAGAGAAAAGTACAAAAATAATATGAAGTGCCACATAGACTTCAATACCTGGAAAGATGCTGTAGCCAATAGAGCAACCTGGAGAACCATTGTCTGAGAAAGTGCTGCACTGTACAAAGAGCATTTCTACCATGCTACCCAAAACAAAGGCAAACTTTACAAAGGAGAGAACCTTTGTCCAAACTAGCAAGTCAACCACCCAAGGACCACGAACAGTGTTGTATAAAGTACTACAAAGTGATACTTGAGTAAAAGTACAAGTATCTTACCAAAAAATTACTTTGGTAA
>JARVJO010000140.1:18580942-18603299 GCA_031762555.1 Cynodonichthys magdalenae | reverse complement strand
TTCTTGAATGGGTGTTCTTAACTCAATTTCATTCTACATTGCATCCCTGATGTTGTGTTGAACGACAATAAAGTTCTATTCTATTCTATTCTAAAAGTTACTTGATTGGGGTGAAGAACTGAACTATGTGCCTGGAAAATATATAACCCCTTCTCCTTACTTTTAAATGTGAACTCATGGCGATTCTCTGATCTACTGCCTCTAGAGGTAATTTCACTTTATTGTTTTCTATCATTTTCTGTGTGCTGTTTTTTTTTTTTTTTTTTCCTTTGGCATAGAAACGTGGAGATTGAAATCTGATCCCCAGGTGATATGAAGCAGTTGCCAGCAGGTTATTTCAGTATTATACAAGTGCACACATTGCTGAATATCAAGTCTACAGGGGTGTGAAGGATGCTGCAGCATCCCCTAATTTATTTATTTTTTTTATTTCACCTTTATTCATACAGGTAGTCTAATTGAGATCCAAGCTCTAATGTAGAAGAGAGACCTGTTTTGATAAAACAAAACTTATAAATACAAGTAATTAAGAAATCTGACTCAATTAAATAAGCTAATAAAATGTGAGCTAAAAACAAGAACAAGTTTCATAAAATTTGTCTTTTTGTCTAAAAAATGCCTAATAAATGCTATAAGATACATATGTCCAAATACATTGTTAAGAAACAATGATAATAAAAAATCATTAGTGTTGCAAATGTTGAAATTCGATTTGATATTACATTTTTTTTTATAAAATATTCAAAACATATGACACATTTATGTCCCAATTCGGACAGGAAAACATGAACAGCAAGTATGTATTTCACTGTATATGTTTGGTAATATAATGCTATTTTTATGTGCTTTTAAAATCCTTGAGAACTGTTAAAAGCAACATGTTTTCAATGATTTATCTTCTGCGATACCGTTTATTGATATTGCATGAAATTCTGTCCCTTCAATGATGGCTAGGGGCGTCATTTGGATTGTCTGACAGGGTGAAAATGAGTTCCTCCTCAAAACACAGAACTGCAATGGAATGAGAGCTTCTGCATGCAGAGCGAAGTGACTTTTCTTTTTCAGAAGCAGCAGAGAAGAGAGAGACAATGATGAGGGAAAGAAATGACAGAAAGAGGAGGATTAACAGGAGGATGAGGCTGACAAGACACAAACAGGCAAACAAACAGCTCAACAGACTGACTAGAGATGGAGGCCATATGAAAGCTACAAACTGAAAGAGTAACAGCCAGAATTCACAAACTTGTAAGCAAACATAGTCATTCCCTATAATGAACAACAAAACAAGTATTGTTAAAAACCCAACTGTGTGGGATAAAATCAGATGATGAATTCTGAGCACAGAAACCTGTCGCTGTTTAATTACAAGATCAGTGCCTTAATTACTGATGGGAATAAAACAAGAGAATCACTGTCATTTTGCTCATTACCTAAAACGTGAATGTTACACTGCACTTTTCCACAGTGTCTACTCCTGTGATCATTTAATATGAAAGCTGAGACAAATTCTCCTCCCCTCCATCTAGATTAGCTCTGAATTTAAACATTTGTAAGCAAGAGAAAACGAGTGAGGAACAGGCTAACACAGCTGTCTGACAAAATTAGTTTGTTCTGAAAAAAAAATGATGTTTTTTTCTGCAACAAAACATTTTTATTTTCCTAATGTTTAACTTCTAGTAGAGAAAAGTGTGGGTCAAGATCAAATATTTTTATTTACTTATTGTTGAATATTTATTTGCTTGTTATTGTATTTGTCAGAAGGAGGCAGCATTTTCATTCCAGAAAGGTCATCCAATAAGGATGTCTTGTTGCCAAGGCATCCAATCAAACTGTTTTCTGTTTTTATACACTCACCAGCTACTTTAGCAGGTACATTTGTTCAAATGCTTAACACCAATAGCTGCACTAAAAAACAAACAAACAGATTTTTGGATCAACTTGACCAAGTTATATCAACCATTCCACTCAACTAGGTTGAGAAGGTGCAAATAAAAAAAAGCAACTTTCACACTTATTTTTAAAGAAAATGTGAAAGTTACTTTAAACCTAACTGTTTTTGAGTGAGCCAATCACATGGCAGCAATGTAATGCATTTAGGCCTGTATCAATAGTAAACATGACAAAGTTCAAATTTGGTATCTAGATGGAGAGGGAAGGGGATAGGGTAGTTTAACTGTGACATGGTTATTGGTTAAAAAAGCATTTAGCAAGTGACATCTGTGTCAAAAAGTCTAAAGAGAATGAGTAAACTGGTTTGCAGAGGTTTATACAGTAGTAACTCAGTACATTTACTTTGTTACCGTAATTAAATTTTTTGAGAATTTGTAATTTTACCAAATTTTTTTTTTAAAGTTCTTATCTTTTCTTGTGTTACATTTAAGACCTAAAACAATACATTTACTTCTTTACTTTAAAATTTAACACCTAGTTACTTGTTACAAAATTAAACATGTCCAAATTCATCATGAAAGGAGTTGTTTATGTGCTCTAAAAAAAAAAAAAATGAAGTTCACTCAACCAAGTCATGTCAACTGGTTCCACTAAACCAAGTTGAGTAAGGCCTGCGTCACACGGCAGGATAAATGTGCCCAATTCTGGCCCGATTTTGCCCTTTCGAGTTAAGAGTGATCTAGTCGACTTGTAAGGACGTCGAGACCGCTCTGACCTCAAATCAGAGATATTTTGGCCCGATATCACAGCGTATGTGGTGTTCCCTGAGGTCAAATGAGCTCACAGTCTGTTGAATTTGACATGTAGTCAATCAGAAAGTGAGCTAGTGTAAACACGGAAGGGAATCCAAAATACAGAGGACATAAAAAAGTCCACTGGACATACAGCCATTTTGAATTGTTTTTCCTCTGTTAAAAATATTCCACTAACGATTAACATTTTTTCTTCATTGTCACAAATTTTTATTTACTCAGAACTCACATCTGATCTCTGGAGGTCACATTAGATTTTTCCTCTGACATTTGAATTCTCACGAGATTTCAAGAAGTCTCGCGTGATTTCACGTATGACGTCTGCGTGTTCGTCGAGAGGAGCCAGTTGAGGTGGCTCGGGCATCTGGTTAGGATGCCTCCTGGACGTGTTCCGGGCATGTTCTACTGGGAGGAGACCCAGAGGAAGACCCAGGACACACTGGAGGGACTATGTTTCTCAGCTGGCCTGGGAACGCCTTGGGATTCCCCTGGACGAGCTGGCTGAACTGGTTGAGGACAGGGAAGTCTGGATCTCTCTGCTTAGGCTGCTGCCCCAGTGACCCCACCCTGGATAAGCAGAAGAAAACGGATGGATGGACGGATGGA
Source organism: Cynodonichthys magdalenae (assembly GCA_031762555.1). NCBI lineage: Eukaryota > Metazoa > Chordata > Actinopteri > Cyprinodontiformes > Rivulidae > Cynodonichthys > Cynodonichthys magdalenae. Next base: position 18,599,991 of record JARVJO010000140.1, on the reverse strand, counting down.
TGGACAGACCGATGGACGGACATCTGCGTGTTCATGAATGAAATATCTCTCCATGTGTGGTGTGTTGTCTCTTGCTGTGTGGCTGTCCACCACACAGTGCAGGACCAAACCTGATATATCCATGAATCGGTCGACAGTTTTCCAATCTTGCCATGTGAAGCAGGCCTTAACTGAGCAATAAACATATTTTCTTTTAAAGAAAATATGCATGTTGCTCAATTTACTCAACTTTGTTTGGTGAAACCAGTTTTAGTGAAATCAGCAGTTTATTTTTTTAGAAAAAGGTACTTTTGCTTTTAGGTTTCTGATTTTTGTGAACAGTTTTATGACTTACTTAAACACTTTTCTCATTAGTAAGAATGTATTTTTTACCAAAGTCATTTTCAGTTAAGGTATTTTTACTTTTACTTTTTTCAAGTACTTTATAAACCTCTGCTGGTTTGTAAAGACTGAAAGGCAACATTAGCACAACAAAGAAAAAAAAAACAAGTCTGCAGAATAGCATACCTGATGACAACACATCCAACCTTTACAGCAGCAGAAGATGCGTGCCACTCCTGTCAGCTAAGAACAAGCAACTGAAACTAAAATTCACACAGGCTCATTAAAAAATGGACAATAAGAGATTAGACAAAATATTGCCTGCTTTTGATGAGTCTTATTTTACTGCAGTCAAAAAAAAAAAAAGTCACTAGATCTCACTTCAATTGATCACCTTTGGAACATGGTGGAACAGGAGTTACACATCATGAAAGCTCAGCTGACAAATCGACAGCGTCAGCATGATACTATGTCAGTATGGACCAAAATCTCAGAGGAACGTTTCAAACAACTTGTTGAAACTATGACATGAATAATTAAGGCAATTCTGGAGGCAAAATGGGGTCAATGCCAGTACCATCAAGGTGTGCCTAATGAAGTGGGTGAATTTCTGCCTGTCTCATGAAGGGGATGGCTTTGCTAGGGTTACTATTATTTTTTTGACTAAAGCTGTCATGTATATCAGAACACCAGAGGGACTACTTAAAAGGCACCATTGGCAATGCAAACACTCACCTGAAAATCCACAAAATCTAACTCCAGCTGTACCTGCTGCTCTGTTATGTGTGAAGTGACAGGAGGAGCACACCTGTTCCAACATTTGCTCCTTCCGACAGGTAGGGACTCTGGAGAAACAGCTGAGGTCCAGCTGTAATCTCTCAATGTGTTACTTGTTTGAGTGCTGGAAGGAATTTATAAAATGTCTGCGGCTACAGCCAATTACAGGGAGCCAGGTGTTAATTAGTTGAGGCGAAATGGGATCAGCTTGATCCATACCACTATCTTTCATGGAGCTTCAACTCTTTAAAGTCCCAGCTGAGCCTAATGTGCCACCGTGCTTGTCATTTCCAATTAGGATGTTAAACAGATTTCCCAGAGTTGTAACAATTGTTACAGATTCCCTTTCTTATCCCAGGCAAATGAGTGGAACACGAACGATGACAAATCAGCAGGGTGGATATTTTACTTCTGTCCTTTTCTTTTTCTTTTCCTTTCAACTGTCAGACAGGAAGCTGTAGCTCCAAACACAAAGCAACACCTGCTAAAGATGACACAAGAAGAATAAAAACATAGCAACAGTTGTTTTTTTTTGTCTGGATAAAATAAAATGGAATCATGCCTTGTCACTGCTATACTTTAGTGAGAAGGAAACAAAAAGAAAATAAAGAAATAGAATAATCCTTTGTGAGCTGCAAAACTGGAAACAGGTGCAATGAAATATTTTGTTCACAATAATGCAATAACATGTTAAATATGTTCCCACTAACAACAGAGCAGTTTTAGACCAATCAATGCCAACATTACTGACTCATTTTTTGTCTTTTCTGGGTTTTTTTGGCACATGTTTTACAAGCAATTACCGTCTACAAATTGTGTTTAGCCACTGATTTGTGGGTCTTGTATTCCAAATAAAATACTCCAGAACCGCTCGTGTTTCAGGACCAAATATCCAAGCAAACAGACTCCTGTGGCCTTCCTTAATAAGGGTTCGTCTATACCTTGCTAGTGTTTCATGGTTCATATGGGTAATATAGGATAATAATAAAGTACCTCGCTGAGTAATGCAAGAGGCTGATGAGTCAGCAATCATAAGCTTTTCTCCAAGATGGTCTTTTTATGGATAATTAGGGAAGCACTGCTTGTTCAGCTTTGACCAGGTTCCTTATAAAATAAATAAATAAAATAATCCTGACCATTTCTAATCACTGATGGAGAAATAGAATAGAGGGTAAATTATTTTACTAGTTTGGTAAACAGTAAATTGAAAATAGCAGAATTATGAGTCAGAAAGAACATTCTTTTTTATATTTTTTGTAAACTTTGTAATCTGTATTTACTTATTTTCATGTTCAGTACAGATTGGGTTGCTTGACCCCAAACAGTTACACAATAGTCAGGGTGCAGATAAGTCATAGCAACCACAGCAGCTCTTATAGGAAAACAACATTTTAGTTTTAACAAATATCCAAATATTTGACATTAGCCTTTTAAAATTTATTCTGTGATCAATAACAATAAGAAAAAATTGTCACACACTTTAAATTTTGAAGTCTATTCAAACAGTTGTTGTACAAAAGGAATGATCAAATTAAAATAAATAAATCACATTAAACTGATTGGAATGTAAAACTAAAATCGTTAAACACTGTCAAGGGTTTCCATGAACAAGTCTCAACATTTGGTTCTAATAAAAATGACAAAATGTGAATATGTTGGGAAAATGGATTATTAACAACAAAACCTTACTGATCTCTAATTTGCATCTAGCAGATATGTCTTGCTGCACCGAATCTTGTAAACACTTAATTGTATGATAAGAGGCAGGTAAATGTGGTGGTGAATATACTGCACGGCATGCAAATGCAGAATAAAGGTTTTCAAACGACATATTTGCATATGAACACACTCTTTACTTATGGGAAATGTTTGATGCCAACAGTTTATGGATGAACCCTCATGACTCATGTCTCTTCTGGGTGAGCATGCACAAATAGCTTGTCGGTTTTACTTCTCAGTAGGATCCAATGGATGGGCTTACACAGAATTAGCCTGGTTTTGTAACTGTAGGATTTGGTACAGACACAAATGACAGGTCATTTAACATGCTGCCTTAATGTTGGTGGAGCAGCGTGGTAATCGCTTGCCTGTGTAAATGCAAACCTGCGTGTTCTCATTTTAAACTGTAAATCTGTGTGAACAAACCACAGAGGAAATGGACAATTAATTGGATGGGCTGCATGCGTGTCCTGTGTTTGCAGTGGATGGAACGGATGGGTAACAGAGCAGAAGGAAATTTCTGGCTACGGTAAGATGTACAATTACAGCTTTCAGAACACAAAATTTGTGTGTGTGTGGGAGGAGAGAAGTGGAAGGAAAAAAAAAAAACAGGAAGAAGGCAAAGAAAATCCATCAGAGTCTGAAAGGCATGTCACTCAACTCAGCCAGGTTTTATAAACACATGGGGGTGGGGTTGCACATTGGGGCTAGAGAGAAAAAGGGAGGGAATACGTCAATAAAAATATAACTGACTAATGATACTGATACCCCTGTATGTTTTGTTTTTTATTTCATTTTAATTTTTAATATATCAAGGATTGACAACAATTGAGTCGAAAAGTCCAAAGGAAATAAGTGATGCAGTGTAAGGATTCTGAGTGGTTGCCAAGACTACAGAACAGCATCAGCACCAAGAAATGTAAAAAAAAAAAAGGCAATAGAAGTAAAAAAAAAATGTACAGAACTAAGCAAATCTGTGCTAATTGAGAAATGCAAATCTCGACTCTCAAAGAGACATATGAACCTTACTACACATTTCTCATAGAAAGCTGATTTTAACACATACATTTTATACATTTCAAGACTTTAACCATCTCTCACCATGTTTCTTTTTTTTATCTGGCTCTCTTTCTCTCTCAGCTGTGTGATAGACTGACCTAGGGGATATAAATGACATGAATTCCTATCTATCATCCCTCCTCCGTTCGCTCTCCCGTTCTTCCTCGCTTGTGCTGTGAAAATCAAAGACTGCTGAGCCAAGGGGAAAAAAGATTCCATCAATCTTCACTTGTCCCTAACAGTCACGTTTACCTGACAAAGTTGCACAGCACTCTGTGAAATGCAGCTCCTTGCTGCCAAAGCCTTGGCTTGTGCCCCTGAAATATTGTTTCTTTTTTATATTAAATTCTATTTAATGGGACGCCTTGGTGTCTCAGCAGGTGTAGGTGCGTAGTGTGAACTTGCAAGATCATGAAATCTGTCTCATGACCTTCGTCATGTCTTCTTGCCTCTATTTTAAGCTCTCTGTATTCAACGAAAATCTGCTGAACATGCACGCTTTGTTGCAACAATACCTAGCTTATCAACTGTACAATAACATTCACTGAGGTCCACCCTGAACGGTTACCTGTCAACTGTTGGTCACTGTGCAACAAGAAGGACTGAGATAATCTTTAAGTTACTTACTGGGGGGCTGTGGATCGCAAAGAAGAGCTGTTGGCTCCAAAACACAAAAGTCAGAGAATCTAATCTTGTATCTTCCCAGTCCACACGCCAAAAGGGAAAAATACATTTTAATCAAACACCAATGCATAAAATGATATTTAACAAGAGTTTACAAAAATACATATTTTACTATGCCTCTGCCCACTGGGGCTGGGGGCATATTGTTCTCTTGCTTTCTGCATGTGCGATGTCCGTCTATCACGGGTGGTCTTGCACGATATGTACTGAATGAAACGTTATATTTACTTATAAATGGGCACAGTAACTCCATCAGGACAGTACTCAGTCTGATTAAATTTGGGCATCAAAGGGTCAAAGGTCAAGGTCATTTATGATGATTGGTAATATAAAACTGGTGTTTTTTTCTAATTCCTTAAATAAATAAAATACCTGGTTAAAAAAAGGAAATAAATTAATATTTTGTATGATACACCCCTAATTTGATAAATGTGAATGTTTCAGGCCACATTAATCATATGAACCTATAAACATGGCCTTGGCACTGCTAGGAGACTTGTTTAATCTGTTAATGTTTCTGAGCAGTAGTTCGGTTCGATACTTTAGTCTCATGGTTCAATTTTTTTATTTGATACAAAAAAAGAGAAATTTCCATGCCCTTCTTAACTTGTAATTTATTTAAATTAATTATGAACATTTGTTTAACCTCAAAAGTACAGTTTTTTCAAATAAATGTTGCTGAAACAGCAAGTTCATCAGTGGATCTGTGCTCTACATTACAGCCTAAGTGGAGCAGTCGAACACAGAGACACTGAACCTTCAACACAGAGCATCTTCATAAGACAAGCTTATAAAATAAATTTTAAAAATCTGTATTGTTCCATACAGTGTGTATTAAACCTACAGCACTGTATTAAATGGTTTGATACAGACACATCTATTGTTGCACCCCTAATAGTTATATACTTCTTAGAATGTTTAGATCCAAAAATAGATGTCAACAGGTAACTTTATACACAGTACTTTAAATGCAGACCAGTTCTGGGCAGGTGAGGCATACCAGTTGATGCTTTGGCATCGAGTTCTACTTTGTTTTTAACTTAAAAAAGCAAAAAAAGTTTTGTTTGTAAAGTGAACTACATTTGCATATGGTTCATAATTAAAGAACCACTAAAACTGCTAAGATTTACATTCATGCACAAAATACTGCATTTGATTAAAACACAGACAGTCCAAAATATTTCTAAACCTACTTGCACTATGTGTTGCTTTATACAGGTTAAAGTAAGACTTACTTTCAGTCTGCAACAACTTTTCTTCTACATTTGGTCTTTTAGATGCCAAGAACTGAAACATATATCATCCTTTAGGGGATTTGGTCAATATATAACCCTCCAAAAGACCCTATTTAGGTGAGTTATTTCTCTGTGACATACTTTCAAAAAGAGATGTGGAACTGAACTGTCCTCAGCTAGCTGAATAAATTAAATTTTAGGGCAAATATATTCAAGGACTGCTTTGTAGAATCTCCAAAGTTGGAGTATATCAGTCCTCATTATTGTGATATGATGTTGCCCTAAGACAGATCAGGCAGCAGATGCTAACTATTCCTCTAAGCTCAAATACCCCCTTCATTTTTTTTCTTTTGCCCAGCTGTATTTTTCATTGCTGGGTTGAAAACATTATTGCAGATATGCTTATGATGGTATTTCTAAGTATAGAAAGTTCTTTCAGATTGGCTGAAAGCCCAGAGGATCAACATCATTATTGCAGGCCAGACAAGAGCTGCCCAGAAGCTTGTCCCCACAGGCTGCTTAGTAAGAAGACAGCCCAATTGGTGGTGGAGTTGAGGCACCTGAGAGCTCGCCATTTCCAAGGCAAGAAAAAAAAAAAAAAAGATCTGCTGTGAATGTACAATGTGCATCCACTGGGCCTCTCAGGACAGTGTCACAACCCTGCTCTTCCTTCCAGTCACATCGCCGTTTATCTCGGCCCCCTGTAGCTTCTCTGGTGACTTAACATGAGATGACTCGACAGAAAAGGCTAAAGTCTGGAGGATAAAAAGCTTATCTGAGAAGATGCTGGCCTTTTGCATCACATTTACTACACTGTTAAAAATTGACAAGATACACACCTTCTGGAATAACCAATGCTCCTCTGGTTCATGTGCAGAAAAACATGCGGTCCTCTCTTACAGGCCAGGAGCTTGTCTGAGTCAAGTGTAAAAGCTTACATTTAAAGGGCAGACAGATGGAACAGGGGATCGAGCCGGCAACCTAACAGTTACTGGATGACTCCCCTAACCACTCCACCACAGCTGCCCAGTATATATTTAAAAAAATGAAAGAAAGAAAGAAAATTCTCTGAATTCTGATTACCAGTGAACTGGTCCCAAGATGTATTCCCTTTCCTGCAATTTCAGTCTCAGAATTTGTTGCAACAGGCTCTCCACTTTTTCAGCTACTGTGACAAGGCTTTTCTTGTGCTATTGACAGAAGAGTGTAATGGAAGGCAGAACATGTGAGTGGTGCTGACAGAGTCGCTGTTGTTTAAAGGACTCTTAGGTAAAACCATGAGACCACTGAAGCACAAATTTGCAGAGCAGAATGCGACGAGGAGTAAAAGTTGGCTCTGGCCTTTTGCAACCTCTTTGGGAAATTATAATGCAGTAATGGAAGTAGCCTCCTTTTCTAAGTGACAATATAAACAAATGATGGATCACAATAATCTGAGCAGTTACCAGAGCGCATCGAGAGCTCCAACACCCATAAGCACAGCAAACACTCAAAAAACAAATAATAAATGAGACATGGACAAATTTAGTGGTGGAAAAAAATAGCCCCTTGTCTAAAAATGCACAAATAATAATGTGTTTACCGTTGTAAACAAGGAAAAATAGAAAAATAAAATCCTCTGCTTCATAATAACACTCCACTCGGTGTGTTTGTGTGTGCGGACCTATGTGTGGGCTGGCATGCCTGTGTGTGTTTGTGTTGTCGGGGAGAAGTTTTGTCTTTTTTTTTTTTTTCTCGTGTCTGTCCAGTGTATTGTTTGTACCAGACAGTGAAAACAGGTGCACTGTTAGCCTCAGAGGTTTCTTCGCTCTGCTGCATAGTTTTATTCTTTAGATTTTTGTGTGTGTGGGTGTGTGTGTAAGAGATTGTTTATTTCTTTGTTTAGCCTAGCAACTGTCTCAGGAGAGTTTTATTACGCATTTTGAAAAAGTGTCATTTTTTTTTTTTCTACAAAAAGTAATTTTCTACATTTCTTTGACCATCAAGGAATACTCTTGCTAACACTTTGAAGGTATCTCATCACAATGTTATTGTATCTTTGTTACAATAACATGGTAAAATGTGTGCTCTATGGTGCAGTATGAGGGCCAAAATTAAGACTATTGCACAGCCAGCAGTTGCTACATCCTTGTAGCAGGAGGCTACAGCAACCACTGGTTGCACGATAGTTTAATATTGGTCCTCGTACCGTTCGATAGTGCTCTGCATCTAACCCATCACATGTGAGATACACGAAAGTGGAGAAGCAGGCAGCTGTATGTAAGCTGCCCAGAGAGCAGTTAGAGAGTATAAATCTTGCTCAAGGACACCATTATTTGTGGTCATGACATCCTGGTCCTAAAATGCCTGCTCTAGTGCTACTACTGAGGATGGAAAGGAGAGAATGAAGGAGGTATCCAAAGCAGTAAAAGGTCATATTATTCAGCTAAGACAAAAAGGAAAGCAGACATGTTGGTGTAAGGGGGGAACAAAATAAGTTTGAAGATGATTTCCAATTGCAAAAGTCTTTTACAATAATGTAAACAAACAAACAAAATGTGATAACATTTAATGAATCTAAAGTAACAAAAACAAATCACAAGGAAAAAATAAATAATTAAATAAAAATTCAAGCAGCTACTTTTTTAGCTCTGAAAGTGTTCAGTGACAATTTGAAAGCCAAGGTCTAAATATTTCCTTCTTTGCATGGACAGAACTCAGCTGGTGAAAGCAGGGAAATATTTTAGTAAATATAAAGTTGTTCAGTGCTTCTGCTAAGCTTTTGACAAATCCCCCAGGACATTTAGGTGATAAAACACTCCAGACCAAGAAGAATGTCTGTCGCCTTAAGAGGCTAATTTTAAACTTGAAACTACAAATCATACTCGTTTTGTGCATCTTTTGCCCTGCATATTGTTTTCTACAAGCATTATTAGTAAATTGAGATAAAATGTGAGCTTTAAAATCTGAAGAAAACAAGGGAAGATTATAAAATAAGTCCACGATTTAAATTGATAAACATTTTTTTTCTGAATTTATTTTGTTCAAATTCGTTTCACAGAACTCGACAGTAGCCCCGATTTGCAATAAACCAAGGCCTGAGTTTGAACAAAAACAGTATTTAAATTGTCCCATTAAACTGACTGACCTGGAGACTGGACAGCAAGATTAACCTAAAGTTTTTAAAGTATCTCACATTCAGAATGTCAACTATGGCCACCATGCTGGATTACAGGACAGGAAGTCATACTTCGTGTACATTTCACAGAAGGATGTCCCGTTTTGTCTTTTCATAAAAGAGAAAAAAAAACATTATTCTCTTTATAACCTCTGGAAAAGGCAAAGTTACCACATATTTCTATGAAAGTCAGAATTGTTTGATCACCTTCTACAGAGACTTTGTCCATGCAGTTCTTACAGATCACCATGATGTGCACCTGCTCGTCCGAACAGGTCTCCTTTAGGTCAGGGGCAAGGACAATGAAAAGCTAAAGGCTGCACTGTGTATGAGAGCTAAATGCAGCTCTGCTGAGTCTGCAAAATTGTAAAGCTCATGTAATTGATGGTCATCATATGGCCTTTAAAAAAAGCTTTAGATCTGTGCTGGCTGAATATCTGCTAGAGGTCATCACAGGCAGCTTGAAAAGTGGTTTCTTTGCCTCTTAGCTGCAGGAGACTGGCAATCATCTGGTAATCTAAAAAAAAAGGAGATCACGATGAGATGAAAACCTGAACTTCTGCCTTTTTAGTTTTTTTCAAAAAGGTTATGAAGTTCTGCCCAAGGTTGTGACTTGCATTAAGCTAGTGAACGTGTTGGTTGCTAATGATAGAACAACATACTGAGTGGACAGGTGTTTGTCATAGACCTGCTTTATTTAGACAATGAAGAGGTAGTAGCTCATTGGCTGCTGGTCTTATTTATATGGGTCACAAAATAGGTTTAACACATGTAGCAAAGTGTCACTGAAGAAAAGCATGTTTTGGTTTAGGTCAGTTATCGCATTATTTGAATAGCAAAGGTAAACTTGAATGATTTTGTGATCAAGATCTAGGTGTGACATTGTAAATATGCAAATGTTTTTATTGTGAACAATTAATACATTATATTAACCTTTTTTGTTTGTTTGTTTGTTTGTTTTATAGTGTACGAGAGTTAGTAATGAGAGATATGTTCACTAACAGAGATGCTTTGTACATAAAATGTCTCACAGAGCAGATATCCTGGTGATTACCAGTCTGGTTGCATTTTCTCTGTTCTACAGACTAATTTATGTTGATCCTTTAGTTCCTATTCTGTCTCACTGTCAAAGACTGATTTCTTCCTGTGCAGGTTGCATTGGATTCTTAATAGCATTTTGTTTTTGCCAAAAAAGGGTAGGTAGGTATCTCACCACCCAAGGCACAGTTTTCTCTCTCCAGTTCCTACAGAGATTTTTAACTGGGTGCACAGACTTGGTGTAGTCGATTCCGTCTTGGTGCAGTCTGCAGATGGTTGGTTGTTTTGGCCATTTTTTCTTTTCTTTTCTATTTTTTTTTCTTATTTTTTACAGATTGCCACCAACTGAACACTCAGCTCCTGCCAACAACGTACCATAGTGTTCTTACAACATGGTCTCTACTTAAGAAAAAGATGCAATATTAATCAGACTCTTTGTACCAACTGGTGGAACATGTTTGAGTCAAATAAACAATAACTAAATATTTTATACACACAGAACTTTGTATTCCTATGAAGGTAAGGTGTACCAGACATCAGAGGTAGTTCAACATAAGAGGGTCACAATAATTTACCAAAACACAAAAAAAAAAAAATGTATTAAAAATCAGCTATTCATCAGTCTTTATGGACTTTATCAGTCTGTTTACTGATTATTGTTTATCATCAGTAGTTACTAATGATACAACAGTTCAAGATGTTTTTGGAAAAATAAAACGTTTTCATAAGAATACTTGTATACACACATATTAATGAAATAAATATCCTCCGACTACTCCACACTGGCATAAACACTTTTGAAAAAAAAAGAAAAAGCAATTACACTCACAAAACTAAACTTTATATTTTGCAGATGAAGTGACCCCTTTTATCTCTTCAGTGGCAGTGTTGAAGATAAATTCATTTTCTGAACTCAGAAAAAACACAAACAAACTACATTGCTCAAGGATGCATTCATTTCAACCCATTAAAAATATATATTTTTTCACTTTTATGTTGTTTTCATTTGTGGTTTTAATATACTTGCCAACAAAACCTTCAATATAAATGTTTTTGTCTTCTTTTAGCACAAGCTGAAGTGATTAAAGTAGACAGGGATGTGGACAATGTACAAGGCTATTAATGGTTAATTATTTATTGTTTAAATCAAAACTACTTTTGGAGTCAGTTCAGGTTTGGGACATATTCATCCAGCTTTGGGACTACAAGGCGATTCTTTGATTATTCTCTGTGGATTAACTTTTCTTGAGATGTTCACTGATGTAATCTGAGCTACTCCATCATCTTTCTCTTTTTCTGTGTGAGGCAGGGTACTCTCTGGACAGGTCATACGTAAGTCTGTCACAGGGCTTTTGGAAACAATATAAAAAAAAAATTTAATCTAGTTCCATGTGTCTTATTTTATGTTACTTTTCTGTAAACTCAACATCTAAGTCATGTTAGGTTCTAATCGCAAAATATATTGAAAAGTGAACAGATGATAAAGCTGTTTGGTGTTTGTTTCTTTTTATAAAACAGTCTTAATTAACAGAATCAAAACATAGCTTAAAGTCAGAAGAATAAACCGTGCTAATGCTTCCTCAATCTCAATCTTATTAACACCATGGCTCGAATTTATGCAATGCATTCTAACTCCCTCTTTGCAAAAAGGGCTGATAGTTGTTCTTTTTTATTTATTACCTAGATTAGTTCCCCGTAGGAAGCAGGCATTGTTCATTAAGTCATCGTCGATGAAACGCTCGATGATAAAATTACTTCAACCAATTACAGCACTGAACTGACTGGAAACAAGGGCATGCTCCCCCTGCATGGCACCACTAGAGCTGTAACTGTGACAGCATGTGGCCTCAGATCTCATCGACATCTTCCCCTCAGAATCCTTTTTACATGATTCATGGGCCTCACCATTTGCCTCAATGAGTTGGTGAGAGTATCTGGAAGCAGTGAGCTAACGCTAAGTCAACTGGCTTAAATAACATCATTACTTGAACAAGCAGGGCTCAGCAGTGGAACAGGAGGATGTGCCGATGTGTTAGCTGCTTGCTGTGTCACCTGCTGAAGGGCAGATGGAAAATACATGAATGGAAATGTGTTTTTCACTATTGTCAATATTAATATTAATGACCCAGGAGGCAATTCTGAGAACAAAACTCTGACCCCCGCCAAAAAAAATTAAAAACAAATAAAGCAAACATACACACACACACACACATGCGTAGAAAAATAAACAGAAATGAGTACACCGGTCAGGAGAATGGGTTTGTTGAAGGTCACAGGAGGACTCACCTGTAGTGGCAGCAGCCAATTCAAATCCTGCAAATAGGATTTTATTCCCCTAAATGTTTTCCACAAGGTGAAAACATCAAATGTGCTTTATGATGTAAGCTGTGTTTACAGTTACAATCAATTTTCTTTTTTTCATGTTTTTTTTTTATTTACACAAACTTAGTGTTACTGATTTCATTTTTGAAAAGTGATCCAAATCATCCCCTGGATCGTGAGTCCAATATGCCTGTTTCTAATAACTGCACAGTATTTTCTGTTGTACAGTACAGTATATTACTATTATTATTGTTAACCATTTTTTTTAAATATATACTGTTAATAACACTAAGAATTTTTGTGTGAATATATATACCTGTTGCAGGACAATAATGGCTGCATGGTCACTCAGTTGGTAGACCTTTTGTCTCTCAGCAAGAAGGTTGCCGGATCGAATCCCAGCCCAGGACCTTTCTGGGTAGAGTTTGCATATTCTCTCTGTGCATGTGTGGGTTTTCTCCGGGTACTCCAGCTTCCTCCCATAGACCAAAAACATGACTGTTAGGTTAATTGTTCAGTTCTGTTCCAAACTTGAACATATAAATTCAAACCATTCTCATTTCATGTCTTCTCTTTTCTGTTTTGGAGATAAAGCCAGCAGGACCTTGTTTATTGGAGCTATAAACATGTTGTAGTTCTGGTACCATATGTGCGAATAAGGGATGCTGGCCATGTGACTATTAAATGTCACATGGCTTTTTTTTAACCTTAAAATTACTATTTGTAAAATTAGGCTTAAATTTAAAAAAATAGCTAAATATTTGAACAGCAGCAAAACTAAAAACTACGTAAGAGTCCTCACCAAAAAAAACAACAAAAAAAAAGGTGGTTTTCGAATTCATTTTGTTGTGAATAAATTCCATCACCAGGTTCAGTCCCCAGCTCCTTCTCTGTTCTAAGCTCCCACTTCTTTGGACTAAGATGTGAGGGCTAGGAGAGAAAACAAATCCAGCAGAAACGTCGTGTGATCACTCCCAGAACTTGGAAACAATAAGGAGGAGGGTGGAGTACTGAAGGGAAATATATTTTGTAAATCTAACAGCAAGGACATAATACAAATCTTGCTTGCTATTATCTCCATCCGAGTTTATCTGTACTTGAGATAAAGCTGGGGAGGAGGGGCAGAGTAAAAAACATGCTCTTTCCAAATAATGTATGCATCTGATTAGCCTGTGGCTGTTGTCAGCTGAAAGGGAATAGTATTACCCAAGCTTTGATGGCAAAAAGAAGAAGAGACAAAATGAAGAAAGAAGCAGGAGGAGGGTAAAAGTGATAAAGGAGGGCTTTTGATGTTGAGACGGGCCTGGACCATTCCCTGACGCAGTGAGGAGAATAAGGGTTTCCAATTTTTAACACACATCCTGTAAGAACAAAAAAAACGTATGTTGCTTTCAACTTTGCAATTTCTGCTCTCTGTGGTCTTAAAACAACTACAAATATTTTGTGTCTTTCTTATTGCTTTTTTTTTTCAATTCCACCTATAAAAAAAAAAAAAAAAGAAAAAATTGCAAAAAATAAAAAGAGTGTGACTGTATCGTGTTACTGCAAATGGAACCAGTCCTGCTATGCGCACATAACAAGTATCCAGCATGCAGCAGGGTGGTTTTTGTCACTTCGTTATTCCTTTTGGATTCCTTATCAAAGTGCATACTGCTGCTATGATTTTCTTTTCTGGTTCATCATACCAAATAGATCAGCCCAAGAATCATGACTAATTCTATTAGCTCCAGATCTCTAAGGGAAAAGTAGTAGCTAAAATGTAAAGAGGGAAAAAATGTTGTGAGTCTTTTTCCCTTTGTGAGTACTGACTGCAATCCTATTCCCTCTGTGGATTCTGGCACTAACCCTTAAGATCCCTCAACTCCCTTTTGTTTTTGTTATGTTGTCGTTTTTTTCTTTTTCCTCTTGATATTTTTTTCCCCATCTTTCATGTTTAGGCTATACCACCCTGAACATGCCAGACCCTGTCTAAGCTTGGAAGCTAAGCACGGTCAGGCCTGGTTAATACTTGGATGGGAGACTGCCTGGGAATGCCAGTTGCCATAAAAAAACACAATGTAGGAGTTGCACCCTCATTGGTCACTAGCAATATAACATTTGACCATAATAGGTTGTCTTCTAGAGGGATGCCAAATAACTTTTACTCGTTACATACATCAGTAGAAAAAAAAAAATACACTCCATCCATTCATCCATCCATCCATAATTGGGCACTTTTTCCAGAGCTGGGTTGCAGTGACAGCAGCTTGAGAAGGTTGGCCCAGTAAATTCTTTCCCCAGCCACCTCTTTCAGAAGATAAGGCATTCCAAGGCCCAGCAGAGACATAGAATCCCCTGCATGTCTTGGGTTTTCCTTGGAGTCTCCTATCAATAAGACATGCCGCCATTGGGAGGAGTTCAGGGGTATTCTTACCAACTGCCGAAATCAGTCTGTCAATCACTACCCAGAGTTTGTGACCATAGATGAGGGCAGTAACGTAAATTGAGAGCTTCACCTTTCAGCTCAGCTCCACAATGGTCTAAAGTATACAATTCTGTGGAATCTGCACCTATCCATACGTCGATCACATGCCCCCATTTTTGAAAGAAACATTCTCTTCCTTAGTATTGTTTACGTAAGTGATGGAGTGATGTTGAGAGTCCGGTTGTTTTGCTCCACAACTCGATTTTGTTGCCACCATTGTTTTCATAAGTTTAATGTCATTCTCTTCTCCTTCTCTCTGGCATCTGCTGGCTGCCGCTGTGCCTGCAGGACACCAGAGGAGACGACAGGCATCCTCAATGAGGAGGGGAACAGTGCTCGCCTTCACGCTCCACTGCCTGCACGCCTGAAGAGATGACAGGGAGAGGGAAAGGTGTAGGTTGACAGGCCAGAATAACTTTTGCGTTTACACAAACACATGAGCACATTTTCCCCAAATACATATGCATTTTGCATAGACATGCATACCGGCAAGGGCTGAACATGATGACAGCAGCTCTTGTAGGATATAATAAATTCTAATCCAATTCTTCCACCTCTCAAAGGGTTCACCGCAAAACCTCTCAGGAAGGGTTTAATATTAAAAACGAGAAAAAAAAACTCAGATATTGTATTATATTACATTACATTTTGTTACATGTCAAAAAACAAGTAGACCACAATAGTTCAACAAAACCAGATTTGTTAAAGTGACATTGATGAAAAAGTCTATATAATAATATTGGTATAAACTGCTAGTTAATCTAAGGGGTTTCATGTTATATTACAACGATTATTTGGTCTTAGTATTGCACAAAGTTGTTTGGTCAATTATCTGTCCAGAACTGAACTATATTTCTCCAAACCGAGGCCATTGAAAGAGCTCTTTAACATTTTAAGGCTTATTCACTAAAACCTTTTTCAAAACATCTGAGCTTTTGCTATAAATGTGTGTTGCACCAGGTAATGACATCACAATTGGTATGAAGAAAAGACAAAAGGAAAATCCAGGTGTTCTAAGGGCATAACAACAATGATTGTAGAGCATTAGAGAGAAAGATAAACTTTAATGACTTTTATGTTTCTTCTTGTTATTACAATTTATCACCATCATTAGAAACATGCTTTAGGTGAGATAAACAGGAAGTTTATTTTTACTATGGAGTCGGCGAAGTGGCTTCAGGCTTCACCTGAAACACCTGAGCCTTCGTTTTGCCTCAGGTTAGCCTGAGGTAGTTTTTGATCTAAAGTCATTTTAATTCAAAAGTCATGGTGCATCAACAGTTCATGTTTGATCTTCAAACATCTCTAAATTTTACATATTGAAACTTAAGGCATCATTAAAATGTTTGATTGGGAGTTATTCAATTTAATGTTTATAGAAATGCCAGAATGTGCAACTTCAAAACATCTCTCTGTTGTGATTTTTACATTTAGCTGTCCTTTCATCACTACCTTTCACATGCATATGTCATTTAAAGCAGTCTCCACTGTTTGCCATGTCTGCCCTACACTTTACCAAGCTTCCTCTTCAATAGGATTTTGGTGAGGTCATTTAAGACAATGTTCCCCTGAGAAATAATCCAGTAACAATTTCATTTGCTGCGAATTGCATTTGCCAGAACAAAGGAGACCTATACAAACATCATTTCTTGAAGACAAAGTCAAATTAGATGCAGCCTCAAAGATTAAATGTCAGAGCATTCTCGAACATTGAACTGGGAGAGTTTTAGGAGACGCTACCATTCAGTCATCGTTTACTGTAACTTTGACAACAAAAATGAAATCAAAAGGAAGAAAATGTTCAGGGTGATGCATGCCTATGTCAACAGGCTTTAAAGACTCTGCAATCTGATTTATATATAAAGCCAAATGGCTATTAGCTGATGGCAGCCTGGAAATAATAAAATATAATTTAGTTTACCACATAGAATTATATGACCTTGTTCCAATAAATAAATGCAGTGATTTAACTTGTATTTGTGTAATTGCACCTTCAATAACTCTTCAGAGTGAAGTGGTTTGTTTTCCTGACAGTCATTTCTGTCACTTTTCTGCGCTTTCGAAAATAATCTCCCCATTCCACTTAATTTAAAAGTTTTTATTTCTAATAATGATTTTCTGCCTGTGAGTAATTGCAAGCCCTTGACCTTCAGAGGGATTCAAGTGATTCAAACAACCCCCCACCCCCAAATGATTTCTTCCTTTGTCACATAGCTCATCATTCATTAAAATATTCTACATTAACTGTAAGAAAATTTGCATATTTCACACCTTTAATGATAATTTTTAAAGGTATTTTGATTGTGAGGAGAAGGATTTGACAGCAAATGAACAGATTGCTCGTGCCTGATTCAACATTTGGATTGCCTGAGCTTGTGGGTGAATTTGGCTCCATAATGTGGACAATATTATGATGACAAATTGTCTCAGCTAAAGGTTGTATGTTAGCAAAAAGCATAATTAGATGCAATTAAATAATCTCTCGTCGCCTGCTGTCAGCACACTTAGTATAGGCACGTACAGACACGAAGCCGCATATTTGTAACTTGAGTTATGAGGACAGTAGAAAACAAAACTAATTAGAAGCCCTAAGAGTTTTGTTAATACTACTTAATATACACCCAGGGACTTACAGAAACTTAAAACCCAAACAAAAATGTAATATATGCTTAGTTTAGCACAACTGTTAAAAAAAATATTCATAACTAATTACACTGTTAATTAAACCCTTGAAAACTTTTACAATTAGAATTGATGGTGATGAATATTTATATATTAAGAATATCAGTGATTGCTTTTGTAATTTTCATTACTTTTTTTTTTTTACTAAATGTATTTATTGCAGCTTAACAAGACTTAAAGTCAAAACAAATACAAACAGGAGGGCATCATTGTTTGCCAGGATTATGTTTTTATGATGCATGATGTAGCCGTTGGCTCATAAACATTTTAAGCGCCTTTTTATAGTTCACAATGATGTCCACATTTCAGCTGCGATACATGTCACAGTGAGTTGAGACTCCGAATGATGCACAGTCCATCGTTCATTAGGACATTTATCACTAAACACAAAGTTTAACAGAACATCTTAACTATGTCAGTGATTTGGAAAAAAAAAATCATTGGATTTCTTGGTGCTTGATGGATCGGAACTATGGGAAAACGTGTGCTAACCTGCGAAATCAAAACAAAAAAAGGAAAGAAGCTAACATTAGCGTTCTCATCATGCTGTGACAGGAGTTTCTAAAAGACTCTGCAGTTTTATCAGCAGAGAATATTCGAATCTGAAAATTATAAAGCTATGGCACAGTTCAACTATGCTCAGGTGTATGTCAGGTGGAAAATTAAGTCATTGACAACATACAAACACATACTGATTATCAGTGAGTAAACCAAATAACATGGTACACTGCATTAGTTTTGCACAATATTTATTAAAATTATTACAAAATCAATTGCAAATTTTAATTTCATACTTCTCACACTTTTGTTTTAAACCTAAAAAGGTGGTTTATTTGTTGTATGAAACATAGCCATGATTAACATTATTTTAAATCAAATAAATAAAGGAAAAATCCTAATGAAGTCTAAAATATTTATTTGAACTGAAATGATTTTTGCTGTATTTTCCCCAACATTATTGATGTTTCCTGCAATTTAGAGGTTTAAATTGACTCATGCAATAAAAAAAGAGAAAGAAAGAAAAAGAGAGATAATACAATTACATTTGTCTCAGATAACTAGTGGAGTCACATTCTCAGATGTGAAAGAAAAATTACAAAGCTCATTTTTTAGGAAGACGTGGTTTCATAATGGCATTCCATTAAAAGCTTTTTTCCAACAAATGAATTATCACAGTTCCCTCCAGTCAGATTTAGTGATTTATTGTAGTGTTGTCTTGGAAGTGGTCCAAGTAAAAATCAGTTTTTAAGCAGTGACTGCCATCCAAAACAAAACTGTCTACTTCTGTCAATTTCTTCTTGTTTTAATTCCCTTCAATTCTTTTCTTTTTCTGACTGAGCTTGACTCATGGTTATACCAAACATTTTTTACCAATACTTTGAAAATGTCATAGTGTGCGACACTTTAAGAAATATAAGGACTATATGAATTTGCAACCAGTGACCTCTTTTGAAATGATATATTTTATTACAGGTTTAGTCTTTGTGTATGAAAGGAAGAGACTGGCAGGTCCAACAGAGCTGGACACTATTAAAGAAGACATCTATGAGTGACAACCAGTTAGATGGAAAAGTGGGAGGAGGTGGGGGGG
>JARVJO010000140.1:18540614-18575690 GCA_031762555.1 Cynodonichthys magdalenae | reverse complement strand
TCCATCTGTCTCAGGTTAGTGGGAATCATTGAGGAGATTATCCCGTAGATAGAAAATGTGCCACTAAGCGGAGTCTCTCTGATTGGTTGACACTCCACATCTAGCTACTAAATTTCAGAGTTTCCAACTCAAGCGTCTGCCGCTTTGGACGTGCTTTAAAACGCACAGCAACACTTCCCAATGCCCCTTGACGTGTGTCCACCATAGACTTTGCATGTAAACCCGATGCCCCTGACACTCAAATCTCGTTAAGTCTGAACGCAGCATTACATGGGCTCATTTAAGTTTTAAGTGGTGATCTCTGTTTTAGCATTGGGTACAGGTAGAGACACCACTCTGGTCCGGATCCGAACCCAGGTCCGCCTATTAGTGACCCTGCCATACATGATGAAAGTAACAAAAAATCACACTGCACTGTATGCACTGTCAAAAATATACAAAATGTATTTTTACATGAGTAAATACAGTTGTATATAATATTTCATATATTAGCTAGCTTGCTTCATATCCTTTGTGAAGCGAGTACTTTTCCCAAGTGTAGCACGTTTCACTGAGTTGGTGTATGTTCTGCAAGTTTTACAGCAGAAAAGTGATTGAAAGTTTTTTTTTTTTTAATGCAGATGAGAAAGTGTCATTTCTCCACTCTTGTGGAGCAAGATGGCAGATCTGTAACTATTCCATTCCCAAAACATGTGAACTTTGCCAAAAATTAGGTCTGGCTGATTAACACGTGGTATGAGTTATTATTTATTCATAAAACACATATTTATTTCTTTTTTGCTTCATAGATGGGGGACAAAAACTTGAAAAGGATATACAGTATATAAAACTGATAAAAGAAACAGCTTAAAATTTCCCCCTCTTTTAAAATTAAACAATGTCACTGTGTGTCACTACTGTTATGTCTAACAAAACTTTATATTTTTCTCATCATATGATTTTATATTTCCAAAATTTAAGTTTGTTGAAAAGGTGCATGCAAAGTGGAACATGGAAAAGTTCATGAATTAAACCGGACCAAACTGTTTCTCTCTTTCTGTTTAACACGACTGAAGACTTTGTTGAGGATTAAAAAGTAATTTACCATAAAATGTCCCACACATACAATTAATCCAGTCAGAATCAAATTAGGAAGCGAATGCAGACTTGAATGAAAACGTGTTTATGTAAAGCATCAAGAGAATATTTACCAAATCCCAAAAGGGATGGAACAAAGTGACTGCTCTGTTCTAAGACAGTGGATTAGTTGTCAAAGCAAATTTGAGTGGTTAAGAAATCATTCAAAAAGTGAAGTTAAAAGAATAATTCATCAACACTGTTTTCCTGTCTTTAATTGAAAATCAAATTAGAATTTGATTTTCAAAAGAAGCAAAAAATATTGGAGAAAAAATAAACTTTAAAAAAGAACTAACAATAAATGAACTCATTTTGGTCTTTGTATTGATGGGTTTTGTGCGTATGAGTGAAATAATTATTTAATTCTCTTTCTTCTTGCGATAACTGAACTTTGAGTTTGTGAACTTTTATACCACTGCCAATCACAAAGTGAATAATATAAAAATAAATAAAGTGAATTTCATTTTCCACAGTATGTATGAAACTTGACAAACATTTTCATGAATTCTGGGTATAAATGCTCCTCAGGGAAATTCCAGAGGAAACAAAAAACACATATGGTCTTAAAGGAGCACGATCAATAGCAGGTCCTCTTCTTTTATTATTTTCTTCCCCAGTCTCATCTACTTTTGTCAATCCTGTTAGCACCGTATAATCTGTCTCAGTATGGCACCTCTCCTGAATCCAGCCTACTTGGCTTGTGGATTACTGCCTTTTATTGGAGAGAACAAGAGAACAAGAGCAGGCTTTAGTCACTATCGGAAAACTATAAGGGAGCATGCCTTGCTGTTGTAGCAAGGCAAGCCTTGAGACACTCAACAGGCATGAGCCAGGACACAGAGACTTAGCATCCTTCTGCTGAGCCTGCCGGTGCTTGGTAGCAGCTTGAATACAGGATTGGAAGAGAACGTTGCAGTGCATACAGTATTAGCAGAAAACACATCATCAAGTTTGAAGGCCATAAAGTGTCATATAAACCTAAAAAAAAAAAAAAAAAAAAAAAAAAAAAGCAGACTCAAAGATAATAAAAAACATTTTAATTGCAGTCGATTTATAGTTCATTTAGGAACGATTAGGGAGAGAAAAAGGTACCAAATTATAATTAATTCATCTTTAGAGTCTATCATATTCATCAGTCTCAGTCAAGGACTATATGATAATAATTAGTGATGAGAGAACCTAAGGCTGGTACCGGAGGCTTTTTTTTGTAACTGAATGTTAAACGATCAGAGCAGTGGTTTAGAAAATGACTGTCTTTTAGGCTAGCTGGGTCACCATGGTAACTTAAGTGGCACAGATTCATTAATTCTATGGATGCAGACCTGTTGAGCTGTAGCTTACATCATGACACAGAAACAAGCCGTGTAAGCTGTGAAAACCGTCTCTGCCGTGTTGCCACAGAAACTTTCATGCAGCAGGTTAATGATGGAAAAATGCATAAACATGTTTTTTTTTCTTCCAGTCTTGCTTCTGTTATGCAGCCTGTTGAGCTTTACTCCTGTGCTATTGCACAAAATGAACTTGCTTCAAGGATACGTATATATAATATTTTACTATTTTGCATTGCATCATTAGAGTTAAAGCTACGTTTCAGTGTTCTTTTTCTTTAATATTCAGCAATATAGATAAAATTGTGGAGCTCATACAACTGACAAACACAGATTTTTAAATATCCAAATTTACAATATAGAATAAATTATTTAAAGTATTTATTGTAATAAGTTTGTGTGTAATCTGAGAGTAGATCCTTTTTTGTTAAACTTCTCTGCATTATTAGAAAACTATGGAGACATGGCCTCAACATATATTTATGCACTTTAAGATATCTCAGAGGGTTCTTGTGGTTTGGCCTTGTTTGACCTTTGTAAAACTTCAATGTGTAGGTGTCAATAGGAGTAGGAAACTGATGTAAGTATTGAAAAGAAAATCAAACATATTCCTACCTTACTTTTAAAATAATGTACAAGTTACTTTGTCAAAAAAACAACTCTGTAGCAAACAGCATTTTTAATCATATGTGCATAATTTGAAATGTCAATTTTTAGAGGTTTCATTTCCTTCAGAAGCTCTACACTCAATATATTCTGTGAAATGTCACGAGAATCTTAATAAACAGTAACTTTTTTTTTTTTGTGACTTTATCCAAACAGCCAAAGATCTTGTCTGGGTTGTAAACCACAAACACTGTCCTCGCAGGCTTGTTCTCAAATCCTTTTTGAATGCCCAGTTTACTTCTTTTAATCATCACATTCACCGTTTCTTGGCAGATTTTTGGAGGGAAATTGATGAAGTATGATTTGCTGGCGTGTCAGATGGATGGTGCAGAAAATGGATGACTTGCTTTGATTAAAGCACCCCGCTTGGCTGGCTTTGCACATCATAATCTAAGAATGGATTACACTGCAGTAATGTGGGTCACAATATTTAGCAACAGGGAAGGCTAAGCCACTGCAGTAGATGAGGGGGAAAAACACTCATAGGGAAGATTACAATGAGATGCTGCTATATACTGCATGATTAAGTAGTGGACTGGACATTAAAATAAAAAAAATCATGGTTATTTTCCTTCTCCAGCTATCCATTTCATTCATTTTCTTCTGCATAAAGGTGAACATGGGGATGCAGAGAGCATATGTGTGTCTCTGCAAGCGCACACTCTTGCTCATGTGATTGAATGTACTGAGGTATTGACCTCTAGTGAGGGAGGAACATTAAAGTCCAGTGTGCCGTGAAACTGGCCTACACCCCATGTCCAAGGTGACTGGCACTGCCCTGTTCCATGGCACATTTCTGCTTTTGATGGATTGACTGGGCCTTGGAGTATACTGTGTCCCCCGTGCTCCTTTCATTTATCTAATGCGCTCCTTCATTTAAGTAACGAATAAACGTAACGTGGCTGCATTTCCCTCCCATCATGCTTGCCTTATCTCTTCCTCTCTCTTCCTTGCCCTTTTTTTCTCGGTATAAACGTTCTCTCCTTGTGATTGAATGAACCAGCTAAATACCTGAAGGCTGAAGTGGTTACACTGCATAGTACATGTTAGTTCCATTTACAGGATGAGATATAGATTTTCTCATATGGTACGTGGAAGCAGGAATTTGAACACCCTGACAACATACCTAAGCTGAAGATTTAATTAGAGTCTGCCACTTGCAGTTTTACTCCGAGACGTCAAATGAAAGCCTTGCTTGTCAGTGTTCAGGGAAGGCAAATTTTATCACATACTGGACAGAAAACAGGTTCATTTGATGATACACGTTCAATCTGCGTGTTCTTCTACTCACCATCACTTTTCATGCGAGCTGAACTGCTTCAGGGCAAAACAAATCTGCATTCTGAAGATCTAAATATTAAGATAGCTTGCTGGTAGAAATCTGGGATGATGTTTTCATTCAAGTATTAGAATTTAATAACTACCTAATTTGTGAGAAGCTTAAACTGCTGTATGAAGCGCCAAGCAAAATATAAAGATTAGAAATCGTCTATAGAGTCACCCCTTACCTGTCTCTGCCAGATAAGAAATGCCCCTACTCCAGCTCTCTTTCTTTAAGGGTCAGAACTCCTCCAAACCAGTTGATGTGGGAGTCTGTTTAAGCTGGTCTTCGAGAAGGATTTGTCCAGATTCTAACAAACGTCCAAGGGTCACGCCCTGCTACATCCAGTAAATCGACCTGTTCGAGCCTGCGTCAGGTCACCTCCTGAGTCTCTTTGTGACAAAGGCTCTTGTAGCATAGCTAAAACTTTTTGTTTTTATTGTTTTATTGTTTGCTGCTGTAGACAATTAACCAATTATGACCCTACTAGATGGGATTTCATAATTCTGCTAAAAGCTTTAGCACCATTAGTTGGACACACTTCACACACAGGCTAAGAGCAGCAGAAGAGTGTCACACTCACTCCTCTAGTCTATTCTCTTTTCATACCTTAAAAAAATGAATCTTTAAAATCAATAGAATCAAAAGCCACAGTTGGTATTTGCTTATTGCTCGCTATTTCTGTGCTTCTTAGTCAAAACTGGTTTCTTTTATTATTATTTCTATCATTTGAAACATTTTTACAGCCACTTGTCAATAAGATTATTTTCCACTGTCTTCAGCAAACACTTGATGTGGATATGTGTCTGCTAGCTTCTAATCTGTGATGACATTCATGGCCAATTACTGTGGATGGTCCTATAATGAATCTATCCTCTGCAACAGAAGTAATTATAAGTCTTTGTTTTCTGATGTGGTTCTACTGGGAGTAGCTTCTATCATTGCAGTAGCTGATGTTTATTTTCACTGAACTGTAACTGCACTTCAATAAAAAGTTATTGACATTTTCTGTCTTCATAACTTAAAACAACTATCATTTGGAAAAAAAAAAAGTTGCTGGTGTGGTATTACATTTTCTCTTCTATGCCTTCAATATTTTAACCAATTGCAACAAACACATTTTTCTTAGATAACAAAAACCTGCTTAACCTAAAAGTATTTGCACTTCATTTTTATTTAGTTAATGAAAATCTTGCCTTTTTTCTTTTTTTGTAACTTTCTCTTGCTGTATCATCTCCCAGCAGTTCTGACAGATAAGCTGCTATGACCCTACATGTCTACATGTCTCTGCAGTCGATGGAGATGATGATCGATGTTTCAAGTGACATTTCTTAGCTAATAACCTCTTATCCTATTGATTCCCTGCCCAGATATCCTGCTCTACTCTCTTTCAACAAATAGATTTTGTCCCTTGCTGTCCTTCTACCTACCCATCTTCCTTTCTGATGTTTCTGTTTTTCACAGAATATCCAACACAGAGATTCAGGATTCATTTCCATTTTATTCTTCTTATAACATAACCCCTGGCCAAAATCCATGACAAATTAGATTTTTTTTTTCTTTTTATACAGTGTGACCCTCTTCAGAAGTCACCCTTTAGTTAGCCTGCAGTAGTGATTGTCATGCAGTTAAAACAAATCTGAGAGGGAAAAAGCGGAGGTTACTGGGGAAAAAAAAGAGAGAGCCCAGCAAAAAGTGAAGGCAAACGTTACCAAACCCTTTGAGGTGATTCTCACAAGAAATGATGTTTCTGCACAGTCATATCACAAAAAGCAATCAGTGCATATTCACTGACATTTTAATTAAAAACCATGAGCTTACAGTAACTTTACACTGTACTGTTATATTCTACTGAAAAAATAATAAATCTTACTTTAATGTGATTTTAAAGTAGTTGTCTATGATTCACTGGCTCAAAATCTCATTGAGATTCAAAACTGAAAAGCTAAATATGTACAGTTAAACAAGTCCCTAATCTTCATATTAAAAAGGTCACCCTGGTTAAATCCTAACTTAATCCTTTTTAATGTTTCATTTACAAAACAAAAAAAATGGCCAAAATAGACACTTCATTTGCTAATGCGCTAAATGTTGAGGCTAATGCAAAAACAAGAAGGTTAAAGGTATTACTTCCTTTGAAAGTCCCTGTTCATCCATCAAGCCTGCTTTCAGCTGACAGAAAACTGTGCCGAGAAAGCTTTGATTTTCTGTCCTTTGGTCTCTGTGCAAGTGTTGATTACAGCTATTGAGACCAAACAAGCCTGAAGGCTGATAGACCATCACTCCAGTTATGTTCATGATTAATTACCCATTCACGGTATAATGCTGAATAAGAGTGTGTATAAACCACCATTCCAAATGGCCACTGCAGACGCTTGCATTTAAATCAGCAGTATATAAAAGTATACAAATATTCAACTCATTATGGACTTCAGACATTTATGCCCCTGCGTCAGTTTGCCAAATTATGTTTAGATGCTAATGCTATTAGTTATGATGAACTTGTGCTGATAAAAAAAATGTATAGAAAGGTTAAAGAAGAAAAGGGGGTAAGAGGTGGGCTGTGTGGTCACTGTTGCTTTCTGGCATAAAAAAACTTCTGGCTTCATCTTCAATCTTCATCTTCATCTGGCTCATTTTGTGCACATGGATTTTTATTGGTTCATTCAGGGTCTCTTTTTACAACTAAGAATCATTAATATAAAGTTTGTTAGCAACTAATTTGTACACCAATTTTGAGTGCACTTGTATTTTATAATTTTCCAATTTGATTTAATACAAAGAAAATGATACAAATCAAGCAATACAACTATTAGTTTATAGATCCTGTTAACCTTTGCTGGCTGTAAATTTGCAAGCTTTGTCTTTATGTAAAGCTATAAATCTGGATTTTTAACTACAGAAGTCATAATTTTGGTACCTGTAAATCATATTTAGTTGTTGAAGTTAAAATATACTAAATTCATACATTTTTTTTCCTCACTTAAAAATGTGTAAGATTTTTAAAGTGTCCCAGAACATGAAAAGGAGGTATTAAAAAGGTAAAAAAGCATAGATTCCCAACTATTATCAGTTAACAATAGCATCAAAAATGAATATTTGAGACATATAATCCAGCATGTCCATCATACCTGGACAGGTCTCCAGCACACGTCCAAACTGGACAAATATTTCCAAACACTAATTTGTAAATGCTTCAACACAGACTTCACTGAGAACACAAACGAAAGATAAAATCTCCATAAATCATATTTACCATCCATATTTACTCACAGCATGATTCAAATACAAATAGCATTAATAATCAGCAATATGAATCGCAGCTGGGGGACAAGCAGCAAAGCCCCACCAACAAACAGCCAAAACACAACAACAAACAAAAAAAACCTCACTTTTTTCAAAGCATTAGAGTCCACATAGCTTATAAAACCAGCAGCAGCAAAAAGAAAATGTTTTTCACTTACTTTTGATGCATAATTTTTCCTTTTTTCGACCAAACGCAATCCAATGTGGTGGCCAGACGATGGTATAATTCTTTCTTTTATGACATTTCCTCGCCACAAAACTTACTCTTCCTTGTCTTGAAGCCCTCAGAACACTTAATAGCTAATATATTTCCTCTTAAACAGCACGTTTATCCAGCTAATTGTCCCAAACTTCCAATAAATCCATGTTTTCTATGTCTGATGTTGTCACGACTTGGGGTTAGAAAATAGCTGCAAAGTAAGACATTTCTGTAAGTTTGACTTTCTATCTACACCCCACAAAGCTGCATATTGAATAAAGGTTAACTTGATTGGCTACACAGCTGTGAAGTTAAAATTAAGCTCAGAGCTGTTTGGTTGATTCTACAGTCTATCAATCACAGGTACTGCAGGCGGGGCATGAGAAGCTTGCCACACATTTGAGTTCTGGAGAGCCTATTGTTGAACCCAGTTGGTCAAAAGAGGTGTCAATCAAAAAAAGACAACCAATCCAATTGTTTCAATGGCCTATTATGCAAATTTGAAATCCCTGGCAGCCTGGTAAGGCTATAAAGGGACAGGAAATATCACAAACTGGGAGTGTACATTAGGTGGAACATTGGGAGCAAACAGGATAAAGGACTAACAAATCAGTTCTTTAATCAGTTCTTAGGCTTTTAAAGAAAATTCAACAAAATTTAGTTTAACACGCCAATAAAAACATTGTTTGATTACCTTTCAGCAGTTCATGCTGCCACTGCTGTTGGCACCATTATTTGTCTTTTTTCCTGTTATATATTTTTGAGCTACATTACAGTTGCTGTTGCTTTCTGATGAGTTATAGTTTGCTGATAGTTCACACCATCTGTTGGATTTTTTTTGCTAGATTACAGCTTCTGTTGTCTTTTTTTTCTGTTCTTTGTTGGATCATTATAGTCAGTGTTTGCAGCATATTTTACTGAAAATCTTTTGTCAGCTTTTTGCCGCCCGGGGTCTTTTAATTTTCAAATGTCTTGCGACTGGCACAGGTTGATGCATTTATATTTTTGGCAATGTGAAATCAACCTGGCAAACTTTGTTTCTGAAGAACAAAGAGTAATGTGCTACAATTCAAACTAGTTTTCAGTGTAATTTGAGTGAACATCTTACAAAAAGATAAAATTAGAGACTCCTTCAAGTCAATGTACATAAGAGTAGGTAGTTGAAAAGAAAGCTGGGGAATACAACAGCTCTAAGAACAATATTTCAGTCCTCCAGAGCAATAAATTGTTGTTTGATAGTTTTGACGAATGACAAAGAAAGTGAAGGACAGCCAGAGATAGTGACATGTCTCCTGCTATTCTTTGTCTGTTGTGGAGCTGTAAATGTTTACTTTGTGATTTTCACATGACAGAAAAACACACCAATTCCATGCTGCTGTCAGTCCTAGACATGGTGTACTGTGGCAGAATATTTGGAGAAAATAAATATATATTTTTTCATTTTTTATAAACTCTGTCAAAAGAGGATTTGGATTGTGTGACTTTCTGAAATGCAGACAATAATCATAGTGTTTGTATCCATTAACATCTTCTATATCTGTGTGTTAAATGTTGAAAAAAAACATTTGAATTGATTTATTTTATGAATTGCTGAGAAATACTGAATATATCACATGCCCATGCTTAAAGCGGAGACCACTGAGCTGTACTGGCTGCTGAGCTGTCATCCAAAGACGCAGCCAACCTGCTGAGTCCTCCCTCCTGCAATGACACATGCAGCTTTATGGGCTCAGACTGTACTCTTTCTGCCTGTCATACTATTTCTATTTTCAGTTTGTCTGAGGGTGAACATGCAGCGCTCTGCCCCGTGGCCTTGTTAAATATTGCAATACAACTTTAGTTTCCATCAGCTTTGAAGAAGGGGAGGATATTGTAGGATGGGGGATAGAAAGACAAATACAGATAGGGTTGTAAAGAGAGCACTGAGGGAGAGATTGAGTTCATAATATTTAATGAGCTCAATGTGGATAGATTTGTCAGCTCTGCAAGGTTCAGGCCTCTGCAAAGGCGAGCCAGGTTCTGGGAACTGGCTCAAAGAGCTTTGATGTATTGGTGATTTAATTAGCTGCTGATCACATGGAGAATTATAAGATTAATTAACACAAAACTCTTTCTGAAAAAAAAAATGGAGCTGGTAAAACTACTGTATCAGAGTAAATTTTTACTGTTTTTCAATAACTTCAATGGTGTGTTTAGGGGCAATATTGTTAAGAAGTCCTAATGACTAAAACATCTGCTTTCTTTGCTTGTTTCAGGTTGATCTTAGATTTACAGAGATACTTTAGCTCTTCAGAAGTGGGGTTCGAAGAACGGGTTTTAAATAATTGATATCTTAACGAATGCCCTCAATTTGAAGAAATAACAGTTATTCTTACCAGACTGGTGAGCAAAAAGCTACAGTAGTTCAAGCAGGAACAAGACCGAAATGATTGTGGATTCTGTGTAAAAATAAATAAATAAATATGTTTTTAAATCTTTGAAGCTCTTATTTGTTAATAGAATTGAATTAGAATTGCTCATAGCCCTTCAGTTAAACTCTTACTTGCTGATAAAATTGCTTAAAACACATTGTTTTATAGTTTTTAGTCAGACAGAATTTTCTGCTCGGATCAGTCTAATTTCTGGTGAGTACTGCAGGACTTTTTTTTGTATTAAATTCTTAAAAATCTCTCTTGCCACAACAATGGCTTTTTGAATACAAATCTAATCTAAAATAATATAAATAATAATAATGGTAATAATAATTTGTAATAAATTAAAAATAAAAAAACAAAACTTTTTTCTATCTTTAATGTGTCATGGTTGATTCTGTGAAAATATGAAAATGCTGCAAGAGTAGATTAGATGCCTATGGCTGTTAAAATCTTTTTTGCAACAGATTACGTAATAATTGTTCATACATTTTACATAATTCTATTTCAAATGATTGGAACTGTCCTTTTAGGCAAACAATTTCATTAGAATAGTGTGAAATGTTTTACGTTGCAAATTAGCTCTGTAACTTTTATAATAACAATGTAATTTTGTTTCCACTGAGGCCAGAACACATTGTTTATGCTGTTTAATGTCTCTGCTTTGCTTCATCTAACCCACCAATGCCCAGACCCCCTCCCAACATCCTTTAATTAAATGTTTGTGATCTCAGATTGTGTGGAACTTCTTTTTTCCTTCTTCCAAACATAAACAAATAAATAATGACAGTGACCATTATGATACCATTAGATTTTAACTCATGTGAAAAATGGCACCAAGGGGATTGAAACGTCATATTACATGTAAAACAAAACGTTAAAAAAAATCATTTAATGAGGAAGAAAAAGTAACTCTAAAGACAACGTGTTAACTGTGTGAAGATAAAAAAATTGTAATAACAAAGCAAGTTAAAACCTAATACTTTACATATGATTAAGCCATTAATCTACATAGTAAGGCTGAAAAACATTGTGACACAGTGGAATCACACTTTGTCAGTTGGTGCACTTAAGTGGAACTGATTATGACATTTTCATCAAAACATCATTTACTGGCATCATTTTCACCTCCCCCGTTATCCACACTCAGAGCTGTTTAAACTATTACAGTAGATACAGAACGTACAAAATTTCTGTTTAGTCAAGGAGTCTGAATATTAATCCTGTATTACAAAATTAATAACCACAATCAAAAAGTTTTTCTTTTATTTAATATTATTTTTTGTCAGTCGAAGAGATAATAAAATAGGCACAAACATAAATAAAAGAAACAAAGAGGGTGAGCCTGACGACAGCCCGGCCAAGGAGATGACAGAGGGAAAGAGAGCTCGCACGAAACAAAACCAAACATTCCGTTTTCTGTTTCCTCAAGCAGTTTACGCCTCGGCTTCCATTAACCTCCACGATGACAAGAAGAAAACAAATGGATACTCTCCACTACTATGCACCCAGTGGCACAGGCGCTGCTGAGGTGGGGAATGGATCAGAGGCGACACAGATTAGGAGTCAACAGGGTTCCCTTCATCTGGCTGGATGCAGCTGGAGGGCTGATTAGACGAGCCGAGGAAGGGTGAGGAAGGAGACGCTCGATGCTATCACAGCTTTTAAAGCCAACTTCCTCACTGGGAACTTTACAGACTATTGTGCAATTGATCAAGCTCTCTGAAAAGATGTAGTTTATGTCAGTGGCATGTCAAATGAAGGAAATTGGGATAATTGCTTTAAAAAGATGCAAGACAGAGAGAGAGAGACAGAGAAAACACTTAAATGTTTTTTTCATTTATAAAACTTGAGCATTAATAAAGATGTGCTCAGTGTTCATTTTGATAATTAAATAATGCAATAATATGATTTTAACATCAAATAGAAACATGGATCAGGGGTTAGTATATATGCTTTCAATCTGTTTCATTCCCTTCTATGCTGAACAAATCCTTATAGAGCTTACACACAGCATCAACCTTTATACCCCACACCCCTATCTCTGTAATTCATGAACATCACAGTGAGTTTAAAAGATTATGCCAGAGGTAAAGTCAGATAGACCTGTCTCTAACAGATGGAAATAATGAGATTCAAAAAATAATGACTGTAATCACAAAAAGCCTTTCAGAAAACCACTACAGCTTTAAATCATCTTTTTTTTGTCCACTTCTGTTCATTAGGAAATACAAAAAAATATATATTTATATAAAAAAAAAAAAGGAAAAGTTTACAATTTTGTCAGCTTCATCTCAGTGATAAACAACGAATTCCCTCCTGTTTATTCTTGGTGAAAAGAAATGCTTTCAAATTTAAACTAATGCTTCATTAAAAAAATGAAACTACTTATGAATGAGTCACCCACTTGTATATTTATACTGTAGCTCAATTACTGAAAATGCAAATCTTACTATTGTTGATCTTGTTTTTCTTTTGTTGCTCCCTTCTCCAGGGATTGTCACATCAAACTAATTCTAAGATTTGTTTGTTCTTAAAGACACAAACTTGCAGCTTCAGGATGACAATGTGTGGCACTGACCGCTCTACCGCAGCCCCAAATTAAAATATTACCAATATTTGACCAAAATCACTATTCAGTATTAGGGAAGATTAGCATATAAATGTTTCTTGTTTGAGTTAGCGGAACAAATGGACATGGAAATCCCCTCTACGGCACAACTTTCCCTCTCGGAATCATTTGTGTAACCTAATAAAGGGATAATGAGCCATCACAAAACTGTCAATTACAGATACTGTGATGTTCTCAGAGGCTTATTTGTGATGTGTGATCACCTCACAGTAGTTTAGACATTCAGAGTTAACTAAAGACAATTTATAGCTGTAGAATAATGTAACAAATGACCAAACTGAATGGAATCTGTGGTCTCTAAAGCTTTACTCAAAACAGCATGGAAATAAAGCACTACTGAATGTAAATGAAAAGTATGTTTGTTTGTGTAAAGCAATGTTATCATTAACAAACCTACTTGCTTTTATTTATTGGATCATATGTGCATTATTCTTATAAAACTGTCACAGTCAAACCCTAACAGACTTTTTCAAACCCTGAAGACCTCTTGCAGAGCAGGAAAACAACTAAAATATGTAGAATTGTGGCCCTCAAGGACCAGGATTGAGAGGCCCACTGTCTAAGAACATATCAGTCACAATACTGGGGTTCAAAGTCTGGCTTCAGAACTCGTTGACACATACCTGTGCTGCAGATGAAACCACCATTTTTCTTTGCAAGATTTATATCTAATAGAGTCAGCACAGTTCAGAGCTTTAGCGTGTGGGGTGGGATCATGGTGTCTGATCGACGACTGATAACAAAGAGCTTGTATGTGGGAACCTTTTCAATGTGCCTGAAGTGCCACACTTCCAATACACATTCAAAGACTAAGCTCAACCACTGCATCGTATGCATTGTCAAAATGCTTTAACATGTTGCACAACCTCTATGATGCTTGGCTTCCTTCTGATTGGGGAGTGGGTTTGTTTATCCAAGGACTTGTGATGGGTAATGGTACTACAGGTACTTCTGGTTCAGGCAGTGACAGCGGTGGTAATGCAAGACAAGGAGTCATTCTATCTTGAAAAGACTGAGTTTAGACTGAGTTTGTGTTTTAATATTCTTCCATGATGCTCTTGGGTGAGTGTAGCAGATAAAATAATAAAATGATGATGCTCAAAACCCTAATATTTTTAACAGTTTTGAAAACAGCTAAAAAAATGTCATATATTAGCAAAGCATTAATACAAAAGTAGTTTATTACTTCCCTTTTGTGGTCTTTGTTTCTCCTTGCCTTGAGCTTTGGTCAGCTTACCTAATGTGCTTATGTTACTTACAATAATGGAGTATTGAGCTTTAAAGTTGTCATAGCAACACATGTGATCTTAAAAGCTACCAAGAAGGAGTTACCTCTGTTTTATCTCTAATTTGCTACATCAAATTCCAGGAAATAGTCTCAAATGAACCTACATAAAAAGCTGAGTTGGACCTGCCTGCTAACATTTTGTTTAATCGCATGCTTTTTGCAAACATAAAAAATATGCAAGAATTTAAAAATATACCCACAGTTTTACATCTTTCTTTGACAATGAGCAATCCAAAACTACAGTAAATAAATAAATAAATGAAATAATATTTGAATTACCCCTCAACATTCCCCTGTGAGACTCTGTACTTAAATCTAACTAAGTAGCGAGCAGGCTGCCGTCAAGTTGCTGAGGGTGTCAGTAAATTTAGAGCTGCTACAAACATATTTCTGCTGAACTCAGAGATAGACTTGGCAAATGATTTTAATTGTGTTCTGCTACTTATAAGCAGAGGTACATAAAGTTCTTGAGAAAAATAATTAAGTAAAAGTTAAAACATCTGAACAGAAAATGACTTTGGTAAAAAAATAAATAAATAAATAAATAAAAAGAATTTCACCAATAAGAAAAGAACTGAAGTAAAAGTCGTAAAAGTGCTCACAATAATTGGGAGAGTAAAAGTACTTTTACACACACACGGGGCTCGTCTGTAAGGGCGCCCCACCTAAAACAAAATGTATTCACTTCACATAGTTCCTCTTCATAAAAAATTTAAAATGCTTATTTACTCAGTCGTCCAAGCATTTATTTATTTATTTGTTGTTCTGTGTGCTTTCAACTATTTTTACAAAGTTAAATTGAATTTTAAATATTTTTCAGTTATTTATTCTCTTTTTTTTTTTTTTTAAATACAGTCACAGGGCAGTACAGTTTGCCGCCCTGCCTCCTCTCATGTTAATATATACTCCCCCTGCTGGCAATCCTCGGTACTATCAACTCATCCGAACAGAGTCTCATTGGGACGATAAAAATCCTGCCCTATGAAGACTTTCTGCTGGTGTTAGCACATTGATACAAACAGTAAACCTAACGTGAGCTCATAAAACACAGGAAAATCTCTCAGCAAAACTTTTGTTCAACAGAGGACGAGATATTCTGTTTAAAAATGGATTTGGGGCAGACAAAGTAGGAATTGAACACCAAAAGGACATAAAAGGGACTTTTTTGTTTTGCTAAGAAGGTAGGACAGCTTTTAATCTAATCTGTGGCGACTGTGTGTGAATTACTGAGGTCAGTTTGTTCTAATATTGAGCTGTCATCATGAAGTTATCTGTCAGTGAGGTTGGGGCCGTGGAGGATGCATAGTTGACCATTTTGTTTTTGTTTTTTACTTTCATATTTAGAATTATTCCACAAGACATCTTGCCCCCATTTAACTTGGTTAATCTGGAGGGATATGGCAGAATTATTACTTTAAATTTATTTAGAAATCTAATCCATGAAGTTGTGTAGTTTCCTGTTTGATCAATTTCCCCAACAAATTAAAATACAAAATAAGTTTGGGTGGGAGCAATAGGCGTTTCACTGATTTAATATCTGGACTTTTCTTTTTTTTACAAGACAACCTGTGGTGAGGAAGAAAACAAAAGGTGACATTGTGCACAAGTAACTGATTAAAAATAGCGAAGCCTATATATTTTTCATGCTGAAAACTGTAACATTCCTATTGATATTGATTTAGGAATATATTTATGCTCACGAGCCGCTACTGGTGTTTAATTTATCAAACTAAACTGCTTCCACTAAACCCAGTTGAGCTAAGCAGTAAATTAATTTAGATTTACTCAGCTTGGTTTAGTGGAACAGTTGACATAACCTGGCAACCTTCAAAACAGTAAAATGTAGATGAAAATAATAATAACAAAATGTGCAAGCAAATAACTGCAAGTTCTTTCATTGCTTTAAATAATATTTTATTTTAAACTATTGTGCTTTTTATCTATTTCAACTTAAGTTTGGCATTTTAAAGATTTATTCCTTATAAAATGGCTGGAGAAGAAAGTACATGTTTTTTTAAACTATTTGAAATAAAATGCTGATTGAAGAGTTTTTAAAATGGCATTTATTTGTTTTCTACATATTATTAAAAGTTTTGTTTCACATGAATCCTCATTTTTTAAAAATCTTTTTTTCTTCCTTTTTTATGCAGAAAAAGGCAGTGAGCCACATGAATTACCAAGTTCTAATTGAAGTCCAACAGAGTAGGCGAGTGGTTTTAGTCCACGCATAGAAACTTATTCTTTTTGAAGCTTCTGTAATCTTCTGCACACCTCACTTTTCTGTGACCTCAAACTGCCCCTTGAAATGAAATAACAGCTTAATCCACCCACAGCCGTTTGAAGGGGATGTGGAAAAGTGAGCAGCATCAAGTGAGTATAAAAATGCAAACAGCCAAGGCTTGTGTGAAATTGTCACATTCAATCATCAAATGCACAAGTTTCAGTGAGTGGCTGCTGGATCTTTGAAGTGCAAAACATAATGATTTTAGCTGTGTGTGGTGCTTTTTTTTACTTTAAGGAAATATTTACCTGCTCTCCCACAATATACTATACTGTGCATTTTCTGAAACTAAAGATATAAAGTAAAGTTTGATAAGTAATTTTATATTATTTCTTTTTTAAATAACTGTGCCCCCCTTTTTCTCCCCCATGTGTAAAGATATACTTGTGTTGAAATGCACAAAATAAAATCCTCCACAGCTCCAGTGTGGATTTCTTTCTTTTTTTTTTTTTTTACTTGCAACACATGGATATTTGCTCTGGTTATAGTTTGAGTAAAAGAGAAAAAAAATGTGCCTGTATGTGTGTCTCTCTCTCTCTCTCTCTCTCTCTCTCTCTCTCTCTCTCTCTCGCTCTCTCTCTTACACACACACACAAGTTGTTTTTTTCTATCCTTGTGGGGACTTTGCATTGACTTCCATTAATTTTCCAGTCATTTCTATAGCTTAACCCTGATTTTTACCCTAAAACTAACAAACCCAGTATACCTGACCCTAAATCTAGCCTAAATTCAATTCACACCATATGGTCCTGAACCTTACCCCCACCCAAAATCAGCATCCATACCTGTGTGGAGCACTAGGTTCCCACAAGGCTGTTTTTCTGGAAAATATGGTCTCCACAATGCAGCAAAAACACGTCTACAAACACACACAGTGTTGCAAAACATCAAAACCAAATATAAATGCCTGCTAAATCCAATTAAATGCAATATGTTGATTGATGGGTATCAGACAAATTAATCACACTAACCAGGTATGAAGAATTAATTTTGTCTGAAACAAATCAAACAACTCAAATGTGAAATTAGAAACACACACCATACAAACTAAATATGTGGCTTTTTTACCTCCTTTTTTCTATCTGGGGGTTAAAGGAAAACATTAAACTGCACAAATGAGGCAACTTAAAGTAATGGTGGTCATGACAAAATACAGTGCAGGTTAATGTAATTAGGCAAAAACTGACAAGACTATGACAAGACTTTTCTATTAATAAATAACAAACTCACCCTTTATGAATACAATATCACTGGTAATGACAAATATGAGTTGTGGTACTGCTGAGGCATTATAGTTGAGCTATTGAGTGTCCGTCGGCCAAGTGGAAGGTCAGAAAGTCATCCTCCTGCTTCTCCACTTGTTAATGCTTTGTCAGGGTGGACACCTTATATCAACATTCAGGATTCTCATTAGTGCCCCAATGCTTGTGTATTTGAGGTAAAAAGTGTAGCATGAGTACATTAAGTGTTATATGGATGAGTGTGTGTGTGGCTTAATTAGATACTGGTCAAGGTTTAAAATGGTATTTTATACATTAGGTGTGGATATTTTACCATTATAGTACTCTTGGGTTCATACAGAGTTTAATGAAAAGACCATTAGCTCTCTAATGGCTGTTTGTTCTCAATTAGGTTACAGTCAGCAGAGTGTTGGCTCGGCCCAAGACAAAGACATGAACCAGGCTGAATTAGCTAGTTCCAAATAAATTGAGACCATAGAAAAGACATATGAGACTGTATGTCTCTCCTACCCACCTTCTTCAGCAAACAGGAAGTTTTGAAAACAAATTTGAAGTAAAGCCAGGGACTTGAGTTTCGCAGTCTGACATCTGAGCAGGGTCGTCTGAGGACATCTAAGTAAACTTATGGGTCAAATGTTTTAAAGTGGGGCTTGTGGAAAGTTTGTGAACATTTGTTTTTAATACAAGCACAGGTTTGAAAAAATAGAGTTTAATTCTGACCGAAATGATCAGATCATGGGTATTCTGAGTGGGACCAAGACCAAAATAAATTGCTTCAATTTAAAAACAATCCCAATATTAAAAGAGGTTATAGCAGTTAAATGCTATTGTACTTGTGTTGTTCAAACGTCAATATTAGGATATTCCTGGAAGTGCTACAGCTAGCTGCTACTACAACTTTTTAGGTGTGCAGATGCTAATGAAATGCTATGTAAATAAAAGTGTACAGAAGGGAGTCATGACGAGTTGAATATATGGTTCATAGACTGTATTTTAATAAGATGACATGGACCACAAGACAGATACATATTTTCCTCCCACTGATACAGTATCACCAAACATTATCTTTCTGTTAGTATTATACGATGGGTTAGGAACGAATCATGTTCTGCAAAAATTGATCAAATTTTAAATGTCAGAGATGATTTTAGTCTTTTGATTCCTTAGCCTTGTACGACAAAATCTCTTGCGATTCTATAGCTATCTTCTGTTTTTGACACTTCTACCTATTTCTCAATATTTTTCTTTGCAGAAAGGGATGATTTGCTTTGCAGGGGCCGGTTATTCAGCAGTGGACCAGCGGGAGCAAGGCTGCTTTGCTGCAGCGTGTGTGGCGATTAATCATGCTGTGACTCTGCGTCTCTTGGGCCTGTCAGCTACTCAGGCCGCATGAGGTCCAGGAACATCGAGGGATGTCTGGGGACATCGCAGGAGTGACCACGGTCCATTTTTCTTGCAGGGACAGCAACCAGACATGCCACCTCAATCTCACGTCACGACACCCCCTCCCCCATCCCCTTACATATGCCTTTGGGGTCTCTGCAGACCCATCGCGGACAAGAGGTGCACACTCTTATTACATGACACATAACACTCTGAGGAACTGTGAGCAGAGGAAGGCAATGCCTTGGGGCTGTACATCAGTGACAATAACAACCGCGGCTGGTAATATGCCTGTTGGTGAGCCATCATGAAGAACAACAACCTGCTGGGGGTGGGAATAAGGCTTGACACATTGTTTTAGTGGGAACAGCTGAAGACCGTGCAGCAGCTTCAGGGAAGAAAAAAAAATAAGAGCACCATATACAAAGTTTTCAGAAAACAGAGGGAGATAAGATTTTTTTTAAACAGATTGTTGGGGAAAAATTAATAAAAGCAACCAGTAAAACCCAAGGCTTTTGTAAGCACATTTAATGCAGTTTTTATACAAACATAAAACCCATATAAAATCTTTTCTTGCCTATCACATAGCATTTGTAGTTTTGCTCTAATGAACCAATACTAGGTTTTATGTTCCGTTATAGAATGCTGAAAACTAAAAAGCAAACACAACAAAGTTCCAAAATGTTATACTGCAACAAAAACTTCATAACAAGTATAATCCAGTTCAATACAATACAGTGTATGACTTAAATTTCTACTTATCTTTGTTAAAAAACAAAATCTTAGTCATTCAAGAAAGATTGTTTTGAAATCAGCTTTATTATTCTTTTTTGTTTGAAAATGCATGAACATCCTAAATAATGATTTTTTTTTTTTTTGCCATTTCTGCAGCAATCACAAGGGGGATG
This sequence comes from Cynodonichthys magdalenae, assembly GCA_031762555.1. Taxonomy (NCBI): domain Eukaryota; kingdom Metazoa; phylum Chordata; class Actinopteri; order Cyprinodontiformes; family Rivulidae; genus Cynodonichthys; species Cynodonichthys magdalenae. Next base: position 18,555,610 of record JARVJO010000140.1, on the reverse strand, counting down.
CTTAAACTGTTTTGTCTTGTTTCTCCCTAACAGCAGACAAGTTTAAACTGAATCTATCAAAGTGTAAACAGAGCACAGGAGACAGAGGTGCCTCTGATTACCTAATGACCATCAGCTGGGAGTTCAGGGCACCATGGTGACGCTAGATGCAGCATTTAATCTGACAGACTGAAAAGTCAATAGGATGCTTCTTAAATAGCTGCAGTTTTACAGAATCTGTAGCTTCTAATGACAATATTGCAACATTGCTTCTGTGATATATATATATATATATATATATATATATATATATATATATATATATTCATGAAATGATCTAATATGTTTTTGAACCTAAAAGTACTCGTGTCTCTGTGTTGGCATTCAAAGTCCTCATAAACTTAACAGGAATTTTCAAGGTTAAGATAAACTTGACGACTTCATTACAACAGTTTCTAGTTGGAATAATAAAGTTTTATTTGGTAGGAGGACGATGCGGTGGTCACAGCCTCTCATCCTGGTCTTTCTGGGTGGAGTTCATATGTTCTCCTCATGCACACATGTAGATTTTCTCTCTCAGGTCTGTGTTTGGCAAAGGAAATTCTGCACCATTCTTATCGCCTGCTGCTGAAAGAGGAAAGGGGAGCAATAATGTTCTGGCCCGTGTTTGTTTGCACATTTGTCTGTAAGCAAAATACCCATTAAACAACTGGATGAATTTTAGTGAAACTTTTAGAAAGTAAACAAAACTGATGCAGTTTTATAGTCCATTCTAACAGATAGCTTCCACAGCTAAAGGACCTTAGAAAACAAAGTGACTGAATCCGATCTATAAATATTGAGTTAATATTTGGTGTTGTAGTAGCTGAGTCTGAGTCATACTCCAGGTGAACCACATGGTGCACTTTGCTTATGCTTAATAATAACTGTCGGAGTCAACCATGTTTGTCTGCACACATTGATGCACAGATGCAAAGAGTGCAAACGGACCGTGCAAGATCTTGTGATATTGCATGACCTGATTCGTAATGTTATCAAGTTTTGATCAAAGCTGATGTAAAATCTGTCATTTCTCATTCTAAGATGTTTTTAGTTTGAAACTCTGAAAGGCAACAGGTGATGTTAATTCCTTCAAAGAATGCTAGGTCTTTAATTACATATAGTTTACATAGTTAAACAATGTTTCCATATTTTTGCATATTTGGACTTTTTCTTCTTTTATCCATACGTGCATTTTTAATTTGCAAGAATAAAACCAACTAATACGTTTTGTGCAATACTTGTTTAGTTGTCTTTGTGTTCACACTTCTCTGTTTTCTCTTCAGGCATAGTGATGAGCGATGCTGCCGTGTACGAGTCCCTGGAGTCGGCCGGTCTCTACGGCAGCCTCGGCACTCCCAGCCCGGCAACTCCGAGAGCCGTCCGCTGCACGGGCAGCACCAGCAGCAGCGCCAGCTTCCTCAGCACGGCCACGGACGACGACCCCCTCTACCAGACCTGCCTGTACCAGGCGGATGGAAACGAGGACCGTGAAAGCAGTAAAGAACAGCAGAGGCAACCGAGGCAGCAGCGCCTGCGACCAACCAGCGAGCTCCTCACGGTGACCAAGACGCAGCTGACACGCAGCGCCAGCACTCGCAGCTACGTGAGAGGCTCGAACTCGTCGTCATCCTCCGGCTCAGGAGAGAAACAGGGAGGATTCGGCTCGCTGCAAAGGAAACCTAAACAGAAGAGCTTCCGCAGGCGCCTTCTGAAATTCATCCCTGGCTTGAATCGACCGCTGGAAGAGGAGGAGAGCAAACTGTGAGCAGCAAACGGAGCTGTTTGTTTCAACCTAGAAAACAAAACAGAACTAAAGACTGAAAAACAACGACTGTCAAAAGTAAAGTGCCAAAGAGTTGGAGACCAAAGTGATTCAGCTGCAGAGACCAAAGAACATTCAGTGTTTCACAGGTGTACATGTGTTTATTTTTGTTTGTCCTCGTTTTAAGTTATTTATTTATTTTTACATGTTCTGCTCATCTACAAAATGATAGACATTTTGTTTTTTTTCTGCATGCACGTTTCTCCAGACCAGACCGTGATTATTATAACTGTTGTAAGATATGAGCTTGTTGTCTACACAAAATGACTCAAATGATGATTTTCTTTCACTCAAATTAAAGGTTTCTACATGTAAAAAAAGTGGCATTTCCAGATTACACACTCCTTTTTTGTAATAAATCCTAAGTTTTCATTTGAGAAGGCAACTAGACTTTTTGTTTTGAAGATATTTTGCTTCTCATTTGAGAGGCTTTCTCAGTTCAAACTGGAATGGTTACAAAGCTTTAAATTGTAAAATTATCTTCTCTGAAGGATTAATTTTGTGAGAAGCAGGAACTGATTTTTGTGAAATTAAACGGCTAAATTAAAATAGTCTCTTTGGCCTTGAGTGTGCAGTTTGTTCATCTTTGTAATATTTCCATATTGTTCGTTGTTACATGGGTTTTTAGGAACGCCGTCACCCGGAGGTTCGGATGCTTTACGGCCTTTCTTGGTGCGAGGTTTGCAGAATGAAGGTTGTCGTTTCGACTCTGACACAGTTTATTGTTGGGAGAAAAGTGAGGAATGTGCAAAGAAAAGCATGACCTAAAATTCCAAACACAACCACTTTCTTTCAGCTCCTGCTGGCTAATGCCGATTCCTGTCCTCCTCCTCGCTCCCATGGCAGCTTCAGTTGTCCGAGAGCTTGCTGTTTGTGAATTTGTCGGATTGGGGCGGGGGGTCCGTGCAGTCTTTTCATTCCTGGCTTTCAGCTGACCCATGAGGTCATGGTGGTCACTCTCTCTCTTTGTGGGCTCTGCAGCGTTGATCCCTTTTGTCCTCTGCTGCTCTTTCACAGATGCCTCAGCAGTGACGATGATGCTGAGCGATGGTATGCAGCCATGTGTCAGAAACCGGGCCCCCTCCTCACACTGTGGTGAGGCAGGGAGGAGAGGGGCTCGGAGGGGACCCAGGATTGTTATGCATGCTTGCTGATGCTTAAAACATGGGTTTAGAATGAATGGACTGAGTGTTTAATGACGTGATAATTACTAAAGATAATGAGTCATTAAATACAATGTGGGCGGCGGGGGGGCTTTACAGAAGCAGAGGGGCCGAGCAACAACAGAGCAGCTGATGCATAAGAGGAATTATCACAGTGAGAGATCACTTATGAGTGGTTACTGCTGCAAAAACAAGTGTTTCGTTTGTTTTTGCACCACCATGTTGCAGGTTGTCAGCTTTTACAAACTTCAGTTCTGCAGTCAAATTCCTGCTTCACAAACAAGAACAGAATGCATTTACTATTTCAAATACTGTAACATTCTTCACATATTAAGTTATTTGGATATTGTGAATGCAAACTACACATCTCAAGTTTTCTTTATAAAATTTAGAGATTACTAAAAAAAGAAAAGTCAAAGAATGAGTTGAAATTGAGGTTTTAGTTCTTTCTAATACACTCACTGGCCACTTTATTAGGTACACCTTGATGGTACTGGGTTGGACCCCTTTTGCCTTCAGAGCTGCCTTAATCATTCAACAAGGTTCTGGAAACGTTCCTCAGAGCCTGGTCCATAATGACATGATAGCATCACGCAGTTGCTGCAGATTTCTTGGCAGCACATCCATGATGTGAATCTCCCCGTTCCACCACATCCCAAAGATGCTCTATTGGATTGAGATCTGGTGACTGTGGAGGCCATTAGAGTACAGTGAACTCATTGTCATGTTCAAGAAACCAGTCTGAGATGATTTGTGCTTCATGACATGGTGCATTATCCTGCTGGAAGATGGTACACTATAGGCATAAAGGGATGAACATGGTCAGCAACAATACTCAGGTAGGCTGTGGTGTTGACACGATGCTCAGTTGGTACTAATGGGCCCAAACTGTGCCAGTAAAACATTCTGACCCTACCATCCGAATGTCGCAGCAGAAATTGAGACTCATCAGACCAGGCGACATTTTTCCAATCTTCTATTGTCCAATTTTGGTGAGCCTGTGTGAATTGTAGCCTCAGTTTCCTGTTTTTAGCTGACAGGAGTGGCACCTGGTGTGCTCTTCTGCTGCTGTAGCCCATCCACCTCAAGGTTTGATGTGTTGTGTGTTCAGAGATGCTCTTCTGCAGACCTCAGTTGTTATGAGTGGTTATTTGAGTTACTGCTGCTGTTCAATCAGCTCAAACCAGTCTGACCATTCTCCTCTGACCTCTGGCATTAACAAGGCATTTGAGCCCACAGAACTGCCGCTCACTGGATATTTTCTCTTTTTCTGGCACCAACAACCATGCCATGTTCAAAGCCACTTAAATCATCTTTCTTCTTCATTCTGATGCTCAGTTTAAACTGCAGCAGATTGTCTTGGCCATGTCTACATGCATAAATGCATTGAGTTGCTGCCATGTGATTGGCTGATTCAATATTTGTGTTAATGAGCAGTTGGGCAGGTGAACCTAATGAAGTGGCTGGTGAGTGTATACTTTTTGAGTCAACCAAACAGAGATAATCATCACAGCTAACTAGAGAAAACACAAAATGATGTAACTCTGTCAGTTTTACAGAAAATGAGCTATAATTAGGCGTGACAGCAGCTGATAGTCATCCTCAACACATTATTATGAGTTCTTCCAGATCGTATGAAATCTTTAAATTTTTTGCGTAAAAGGCAATAGATGATATGTACTCTTTCAAATAACTAATTTATTTAGAAAATGGTTTTACTGATGCTAAATATTTGCAAAAATAGAAGTCGAAGTTTCCAGAAGTTTCTTGGACGGTTCAAGCTTATCCTGAACCATATCAAATGATGCATTTTGAAAGAGTTTACTCTAGAAGTTTTCCAGGTACAGATGTGCAACTCTGAAACATGAGTCTGCACAAAATGAAACGTTTGGTAGAATTGGTCCAAAATCAAGAGGAAGCTTGAGTCACATGATTCATGTACATTAGGCTGGTTATAGTCTGTGTAGGTAAACAAATATGGTGGAAACAAACAAGTGTAGAATGTCAGAGAAGTTGTTTGGATAGAAATATACAGTAGAATAGAATAGTCTTTATCGTCACTGCACAAGTCTGTACACTGAAATTAAACATGAAAATATGTATGGGACAACAGTAATATCTAAATAGTATATATACAGTGACAAAACCAATAATAAAGGAGTTATTGCATTAGGGATGTTTTGCTGAGTCCGGACCATGAGAAGAAACTGTTTTTGCGTTTGTTGGTGTGGCTCTTAGTGCTCCTGTATATTCTGCCAGAGGGAAGCAGACTGAGCAGGTGGTGAGCATGGTGAAGATTGGAAACTGGAGAAACAGCAGCTGCTGGTGATATTGTTGAGGGAGGGGATAGGACCACCAGTTACTTTCTCAAGAGTCTTGATCCCTGCAGCCTCTTTTTGTCAGCAGTAGTGGAGCCAGCGTACCACACAGTTATGGTGGTCATGAGCACACTCTCTTTGATAGAGCGACTTCAAAGGTCCAGAGCCTGTTTGAAGGTATCTCAACAACAGTAGGACTACCCTACAGGTATGGATTAGACGTCAACACTCAATCCGCTGGAGGGAGCTGATGACAGTAGACAGGCACGAGAACTGATTAACAGCCCAAATCTAAGGTTTGGGAAAGCTCTCATTGTCCTGACAAGGAAAACTCTAAGCACACTGGTTGGAGTCCTAATTGTGCACAATCTGCTCAACCGCCACAAAATGGTGATGGGACTCCATGACAATGGTCTGTGTGATGCCTGTGGCATTGAATTAGAGACCTCTTAGGCCACTGCTTGGCTCTGAGGAGTCAAAGGAAAATAATTCTTGGGGACCCCTTTATGGATCCCGAGAAGCTCAGAACACTGAGTGTTTCTAACCTCGTGTCCTTCATCAGAGGGACACAAAGGTTTGAATAAAGACCAGTGTCTTTTTGGGGAGAGCAATGGGCCCACTTACGAGGCCCCTGCTTACATGGGTTCTTTATCCATCCCCACTCACCATAACCATAACCATGATACAGCGATAGAAGGATACCAACAGCTTAGTCTTCAAGTTACTTTGTTTGAGTACTCTCAGGAAGTTAAATCACTGCTGGGCCTTAACCTCTGCTGTGGTGCTGACCAACCAAGGTTTGCTGACATGTAGTCCCCAAGAATTTGAAGTGACATGTTGTTCCTGGCACACCAAACAGCTGCACCTCATCCCTGTATGCCAACTTGTCTCCACCAGAGTTGTGTCATCTACATATCTGATGATGGTGTTAGAGTGAGAGGGGTGCAGTCATGGGTGTAGATCGCGAGTAGAAGTGGGCTCAGCACACAGCCCTGTGGAGAGCCCGTGCTGAGCGCAGACTGAGGACGATTCATTATGCTCCCAGGAATTCCATCCAGCCTTTTTCACGTTCATGGACCTGAACACAGACCTCACCTGATGTTCCTGGATAGTGAGAGGATTTGTGTGATGTGGAGGCAGCAGCTGTATGAGGTGAGGTTGTCTCAAAGCGGGTAAAGAATTAATTTAATTCCTCAGCCAGTGAGGCATCTACTGTGGCTGTCACATATAATGTCTCATAAATATGGGAGTGAATCTGCTGCTAAATTTAAAAAGAGAGAAAAATTAAAATAATTGTGAAAAATAGAGTGGAGGTCAAGCAGGAAGGAGAGCTTTATAAAGGCAGAGCTCAGCATTTAAACATATTGTGAAACTTGTAAATTAGCAAATTTACCAAAGTTTTTTACCTTGTGAATTTTAATTAGTTGTTTTTTACTTTGCAAAGGATACCTTTAAAATGTCCCACATGCCCAAATACCAACATATTTAAATAAACCTTTGCTAATATACCAAATAAATCTGCTAAACTCTGACAGTTAGAAATGTGACAACTCTTTGCATTCGCAGTTGGTGAAAACAAAAATGAAAGCACATTGATCCATATCTTACCTCTGAGCTGCTACATAAAAAGTCCCTGGTAAAAAATTTCCACTTAAACTCAATATGAGATTTCCTTTCTGTGAACTTTCCAGCCTAGATTTGCAGGACACTCTCACTCTCTACTCTCTATGTTTGTATTTGTACTTGTTATTCTTTCTCTTCCTCAGCGTGGCTGTTCCTATGTTTGTGTCCTGTCCTCTCCAGCTGATCGAGGCAGATGGCCGCTCATTCTCATTCTGCTGGAGGTTTATTACTGTTAAAAGGAAGTTTTTTCTCTCCACTGTCTCCTGCCACCCTGTGCTTCAGTCACATGTCGAAGTGTCCCTGGGCAACACACTGGACCCCCCCCCTGCCTCTGATGTGTGTCCCTTCAGTGTATGAGTGTAATTTAAAGCACTGATTAGTCTCTATAGATTGATTTGTATATGTTGGTTTTGTAGAGAGACAGTAGAGTGCTGTGTGAATGGATAAATGAGGTAACTGATTGTAGAGTAAAGCGCTTTGAGAATCCTGCTTAGAAAGGCGCTATACAAGTACAGTCCATTTATCATTAACCTTCAATTGTAAATACACATCAGTAAATAGTCACCTGAGCTGTGCCATCATCCTGGACTCCTGCCCTCCTGTCTGTGCTGCTGGAGTTCCTCGGTCCAGTAAGATAAAAAACATATTTAGCCTCTGGATCTGATATTAACCACTCACCTCCTCCTCTTGCGGACCCTCCTGTACATGGCTGTTAATAAACATCACTTATCTTTTTACTCCGTTGTCCCAGAGTCTGATTCCTTCCCGTCTGCTCATACTTTGACTTTTACTGAGTTCCTGATAGGGACTGAACCGGATTTTGAGTAATTTAATACAGTATATTTAAACCTGTTTAATTTTTTTGTTACAGTCCACTGAGATTACGTTTGTTGTGGAAATAAATAAAATAAAATACACTGAATTGACAAATTAGTTTTGATATCTTGAACCTTTGACACCCCAGTGGATCTTGTTTTAGCTTGAAATCCTGGGTTTTTAATTTCAAGTATTTTTGTATGAGGATGTTGAAGCAGCTCATTAGGCACTTCTCCATTATTGTACCCAGGTGTGCTATACAGTCTAATCAGTGCTTTAGATCACATTCATACTGATGAAGCCCACATTAAAAGAATTGAAGGGTTTAGTGTTTTATCTACTGGTGGAATCAACCTTCTGACTGTATTTGGAGGACATCCACTTGAGGTTGCCCCATAAATACATGTGTTTTAATGGAACAACAAATGCAGCATGCAGCCTTAATTTGTAGATTTTAATGCTAAAATGGGTTTAGCTTCATGGTCAGTCTGATTTTCACTGTTTCTGATTTGATAGTCACAGGTAAACTTTTCTTTCCACAGTGTTTTCTATAAGAAACAAGTGAAAAAGACCCTTTATTCCAAGTTTGAAAATAACATTTTGAGATTAATTGTAAAGTCTGCAAGCTCTCTAACCTTTGAGGGGATTTGAGAGAAAACTAAGTCCTAAAGCTCCAAGAGATGTGCTGGGTGAAAAGAAAGTTACATGTATGTAGCTACATGTACTAAAAAGGTTATGAGAGCAAGATTAGACAGCTCAAAAGTAATCGTCATCAATTGTCTGTTGAAACTTCTGTATTAAAGATAAAGAATGATGGGAAAATGTAAAAATGAAAAGATGTCAGTCCAATCATGTAAAATCCAACTTTCTTCAACCTGTTGAAAGTCTGAAGTTTCTAATGTGAAGTAACAGCTTTATTTTCTCAATCATTTTGTTCAAAACTCATTGTTATAATGGGAATTTTTTCGATTTTGTTGATTTTTGTCCATGTCATAAGATGTACCTCTATAGTCATAATAACATACTTCCAGAGTGAGCCGAACATTTTAATGCACCTTTTTTTGTTTTCGGAGTTTGAAGAGAGAAAATGCACTAAAGCTCTGAACAATAATAAACGTGTTGCTTTTGCATAAACACTGTTAAAAGGGATGTTTTGCTTAGTTTTGAAAGTCAACGGAAAGACAAAAGAAAAAAGTCTCAGCAGCCTATCAGCTGAGGCTTACGTGCTGACACTCGCATGCATCTGTAACCGATGGTGTGACGAGTCTTTGTGCATGCAACCTCATACTAAATTTAGATTTTTTGTTCCTCAGTGAGCCTAACTCAAGAACAAGAATGAGTTCATTTGACTCTGATCCCCTTATTAAATTCAATACTATAAAACCTTTCTCTTTACAGAACTTGTTCTGTTAGGAAGCACCTGGATCTGGAGGCTGGGATCGCAGACAGCTCAGTTGAGAAACACAGTAATGTCTACCAGCAATTAGAGAAGAGGAAGCTGTAAAGACCAAACTGAGCCTCTGTGGTGTAACACCTCAAACCAAAAGGCTCTTTCTCAACTACTTTGTGCGTCAGGGTTCACACCAGTGCATCTAGTTTAAACCAATGGCCGAGCCGCGTGTGTTCCTGCTGTTGAAAAATAAGGAAGCAGTTGGGCGCTTGGCTCAACACTTACACAGATACATGCGTGCAAAAAATAGACGCCAGAAAGAACCACAAATGGTCTTCTTCAGCAAGAAGTCTGCTGATACAAAGATGTCACCCGAAAAGGGGAAAGGTTCTACCATCATGGAGCGTGGGTGGCTGCTGTGTTGGGTCTGATGCAAGGATAGGAGCCTGTGTGGGCCGTCAAGACACAGGATGTGGGTGAGAAATGTGCAGGAAATCTACCATAAAGATAAGAGAATCCAACTGCCTGCAGGGCTTAAAAAGAGGCGGCGTTGTGGGTACACAGATGTCTATATTTACACATCAGAAGGAGTGTGTGCTTAACACACACAGATGACTTGTCTCGTGCAATAAACTGGACAAAAAGGCTACTTCAAAACAATAAGTGTAAAATTCAGAATATGGCTTTTGAAGTACAGGGAAATTTCTTGAGGAAAGGCACCAGGCACAACTTTTTATTAAGAAGTTTTAAACTAAGGTCATCTTTTAAAAAAAATCAGTTATTTTGGTAAAATCTTGAAAGTAATTTTATGCACAATTGCATGTAGTATTTTAAAAATGTGCAGTCTATTAGCACTCATAATATGAGTTATAAGTTACTCTCAGCTTCTACCAAAATCAAATTTGTCTCAAAATTTAAAAGATGTACTGAGTTGCAGACATTTCTGTGTTGGCTATGATTAATCAGGTCTAAATAATTAATCAGCTGCTGATTTATGTCTAATAATTTTTTCAAGTTTCATTGAAATACAGCATTTCCAGTTCTTTATGAAATATTTTGCTAACAGACAAACTTGACTCCAATAGTTAATGGCAAAGTTTTAAAGGAAATATTTTGTGCGAATACTTGGTTCTCAGAATATAATTTGGAGGTCATTCTCTGCTACTACCACAATAAATTATAGCTCAATACCTGTAAGGCTGATTATAGGGTGGCTGTATTAAATACAGGTTGTCTCCAGAAGTCAGGCAGCTGTACATCCAAAGATCGGTTTCTGTAAGTTTCATTACAATTCATCCACTGGTTCACGAGATATTTTTCTAACAGAACACGGACAATGGCAAAAATCCAAGACAGGCAACAAATCTCAAAGTATCAGAGTTTGCAGACATGAACAACAAACCAAATGGGCCCAGTTACCTCAGCTCTTTTGTGGAACTGATCAGGCTTAATGTTTAACATCTGAGCAGCTGAGGAAATGCAAAACACTATCTGTTCCAACAACCAAACAACCCTGAGCCGTTACCTCAGAGGTTAAATTGTCTCTTTGTGGTTTCAGCATCCTCTTTCCTGAAACGGTGGCTCATTTTTTCCAGCTGATATTTAGTTAATGAACAGCTCAGAATATTTAAGACCTGGACGATAAAGTCATATATTCAGCCTTTTATGCAGTTCGCTAAAAATTAGCAACATAGATCTGATTAATCCTGTAACTGTTTATGAACACATGTGACAGGTTTGCTTCTTTTCTAGCTTTACTGAAAATAAAAAGTGATTGTGCCTTTGTGGTTTTGTTGGTTTGAAGTGGGTGAGTCTCAGCACCGACGACAGAGTGACTTGTTTCCATTCACCAATAAATATTTGGTGACACGTGAGATGAAGTCTGTTGGCAGTTAGGCAGTTGTTTGCTCGTGTGGTGCCAAAAACTGAAGGTACAACACCTGCAGCTGTCAGTTAAATCTGATCAAACAAACACCCACACAGTCCTGATTAAGATGATTAGCTGAGCTTTAACACACACCATTTGCAGAAGAAAAATAGGAGCATTACAGTTTCGGAAATAAATAGTCTCAAACGTACATTCACAACAAATTACAATAAAATTTGTTTGCGTACAACAGGATTCTCAAAAGCATGAACAGATCTTCAGATGTTCAAACTGCTCAACTAGGAATATGCTACATGTACAAATTGTCAAATGCTATTTCACAAAACTCCTGCTGCAGACAGATCAGTCAACACAAGCCTGTTCATGTGACCTCCTTCACCTTCCAGATTCACGAGTGTAATGCTGCGTTCAAGACTGGGACAACTGGGCCATACCAGATTTACTGTGAGTGTTATAATTAATGTATTTCTGCACATGTGCAGGGGATGTTATAGAGTATAATTATTGTGTCCTGTCAAGGATGACGGCCAGATTTTAATCTGAGGGGATGGAGGGACAGAGCAGTCATGACTATCTGCTTTGTCACTGTTCGGTTTATGAAACTTGTTTCAGAATTATCATTTTAAGTCTTAAAGACAACCAGAGAGGGAGAGTAGGTAAGTTTAGTGAAGAGGTACAGCTAAGTGTCATCATAGCAAAATAATACTGAACTTAGGAAAAACATGACCAATTAGTTGAAGATCAATGATAAACAGAAGAACCCCCAGGACAGAACCCTGTGGAACACCAGAAGTAACAAGAGTTGAAATGGACTTGAAGAATTTCAGCTCTATGAAGGGAGTGCAGTCCGAGAAGTAAGAGTTAAACCAGTTAAGAGAAGTGTTGATGATTCTCATATAGTCTGTTCAAGAGAATGTCATGTGAGGTGGACTCAAAGGCCACGTTCAGATCCAGAAGAATCAGGATAATCCACCGTCCAGATCCAGCTGCCACGAGCAGATCGTTGGTGATTTCTAGAGTCAGATCTCTGTGGGATGAACAGGACAGGATTGGAGGATTGGAACATGCGCAGATGTAAAAGCAGAGTGTTCCTTGCCATGTTCCAGATAAAAATAAAATAGAGAGGAAGAGGACTGGTGCTGTCATATCCTGTTTCTGTGATCTTCTTTAAAGTTTTTAGATTTCCTGATCAATGTTAATGCACCAGAGAGAGTAGAGTTAACCTCAGGTATCTGTTGAAGGTGGAGCTCAAGAACGCAGACTTGAACGTGAGAAAGTAAAAAAAACCTGCTTGTTTTATATTAAAAAAGTGATGAGGCAGCGAACTTAAAAACTGAAGACAAAGCACAAAGAGACACGAGGAGAACACAGGGAGGAGGACTGGACCTGCATCTATCATGCATAGTGCTCAACTGGCTGCAGTTGTGGCTAATGGAACCAAGAACAGGTGTGACTGGTCGTGGCAAGACTGAGGAGCAGAGACTAAACTGTAATAAGTACTGTGGGAAGAAGAAAAGAACTCAAAACAGAAAACTAAAAAAAAACAACCATAAAACACAGATTGTGGCAAAATCAACCCCCTTGTTTTATTAAGAATTGGCACAGCTTGTGAAGAACAACAAAGCTTTGATAAAAAACAAAACATTTTAAATAACTCAACTTTAACTGGTGAGACACTTCTGTTAATGCTTATTTTTAGGTGTGTAATGCAGTAGACAGATGACCAAAGGGAAACTGTTTACAAAAATAAAATATTGTCTGAGCTTAAGCACTGAATTGTGCAACACTTCCTCTTTATTTTTCTGACAATTTCCAAAATCAATGTAGGAAGTAAACTACATCCCTACAAAAACGTAAATACTGTACATCATAAACTTATTTCCTCTTTGAAGGCATAAAAGCAGGAAACTTGACATCTGTTAATACGTTTGTATTTCTTTTCATGGTTCAAGTGTCAGATGGATGTGATCATTTTGGCTTATTCAGGAACTAACAGCTGCATGTCACTAACACCACTGTATGTGGGGGCGGGGCATGGCTGTTTAACTTACACTTTACACCTATCAGGAAAACACAACTGACTTTAAAACAATACATACTGTAGCTGTTTGAATCTTTTGTATCTTCCTGACCATCATTGCTGGGATGGAGTATGTTGTGGTAGTGAAAGTTATTTTCATAGATGGCTCTATTTGACAGTGTTGAAGGTGGGTCCAGGTGGTGCAGGATGGACCGAGTTCTTCTTGTCCAGGATGATTTGATGGTGTTTCAGAACAAAGTCAGATAAGGAACCAGCTGTTATTGTTCTACCCCGACACACTCGCTTACAGACGCAACACTGAAACATCAATGACGGGTCAATATTAGCCTAAATTCACTGTCATTTCTAATGTTTTTTTCCCCCTAATGGCAAATATCTGAAAAACTCATTAAGGGTGCAATGCACAAGCATTGAAACACTTTATTATTATTTGGCTGTTAATGTTCCAATTTATGCCATAATATTTGATTTGCTTCTCATCTTTCAGCACGAGCTATTTGAATGAAAAGATTTGAATTGTGGTAGTTGAACAAAAAAAGTTAATCTAATAAATACTGAAAATAATTTCTATGCACATAACAATATGTTTGTTCCAAACAAGTGAAAAAAACAGTTTTCTTTGGCACTCTAAAGGCACATTTCACAGTTGAAACATCAAAGTTTCAGCTGATCAAAGACATATACTTCACATGACTGAGCTGAATTTTGACATTTGAATGTTTCCTTTTTTGCACAATTACATTTTTAGGTATTCAAAATGTTCACCTTATAATGTAATAATGTTGAGATATCTGAATTTGTAGAAAGTTTTGCAAACAAATACTTTTTATTCTTAGAAACTACACTTCAAGTTGACTTTTATTGTCATTTCTCCAACACAATAAAAACATAAAAAAGGAGATTTCTGAGCAGAGCCTTCTGCTGTTCAAACTTTTTTAACATCAGACTTTCAGTTTTCACAGCAACCTTTTAGTCTCTGTTTCTGTGTGCCTAAAAATACAGATCTGTAAAAATGTGTTTTTATACACTTTCAAATAGACTTTTACACATTTTTAACACAATAAGCAACATTTTTCTATCCTAACATGTAATGAACATACATTACTTTTCATTTCAAGTGCTTTTACAGAATTATATAAAAAAGGAAATTTACAGTCTGACAGATGACAAGAATGCACATTAGTTTTTTTTTTAGGTTTGTCTTTCTTCCAGCTGATACGGCTGAAAAATGATGCTGCCAACAGTAAAAATAACTGAGGAGGATAAGACACTTCCTATCAATGACTACAGGAAAAGGAAGAAGGCCTTTTTGATCTACTTATGGAAAGTCAGGAAAATTACTGGAAAACTTTGTGTTTAAACAGAGTAAAAACATTGTGAACATACAATATATGTGATGCATACATTGAAATGCACAACCAGATCATACTTTTGACACCCTCCCTGTTTAAGGGTTACAGACTGAACTGTTATATAAAACGGCTGTGAATGTCGGGACAGAAAGGCCTGAAATACAATAACAGGAAGTTTCACGGGGTTGTATCTTTAAACACACTGTAGCCACAGTTTGAAACTTCTCAGAAACTGTAACGCTTTAATTTATACCATTAGCCTGAGTCATTACTTGTTCCTACACAGTTTAATCCAAATAATCATGCAGACCTGTAGGAATCCAGTCTTGGACAGGAAGACTGAGAAAGTCCTCGGTAACGTCTGTCTGTCCCTACAGACAGGAAGAGGTTGGGATTAATTTGTTCAGGGCGTCAAATGTTTCTTCCAGGAGATGCTGATTGAACTGGGCTTCCACGTCCTCACCGACGGGACGCCACAGCAGCATTTTTATGGAAGAAATATGATGACTTTATTCAAGAGCGTATATTTTCAATTTGAGAGCAGGAGTATATGTATTTGCTC
>JARVJO010000140.1:18500842-18517488 GCA_031762555.1 Cynodonichthys magdalenae | reverse complement strand
GTAAAGTATAAATACCCAAAATTTCTACTTAAGTATAGTAACAAAGTATTTGTACTTCACTACTTGACAACTCTGAGTATTATGAGTATAAAATTATAATATAACCTTTACATGTAAAAGCAGTCTTACCAGTGCATTTAAAATAAGTTGTTCTTTAGTATCCGTTAAAAGAAATATTCTTTTTGCACATTAGCATCAGTAGCAGGACTTTGAAACGATTGTGCAAACGACTATAAACTGAAGCCGTATCGTAATTAATGGCAGCACTGTCAGATTTAGTCATCACGTAATTTGGATGAAAACATATTACACTAACAGTGACCCAGAAGTCATCATAGACTACTTTATAAATGCAGTGAGATGCATGGCTGTCCACAGCAGGTGTGAGGAAAATGACGAAAAAAATCAGAAACGAAAAATGGAGATGTCATGTAAGTTTATGACTTTTTAATCATATTATTATGACTTTTTTCTTGTAATATTTTGACTTTAATTTGATATTACAACTTTAATCTCATAATATAACTTTATTCTTGTAATGTTACAACTTTAATCTTAAAATATTACGACTTTATTTTCATAATAACAACTTTAATCTTGTAATTTAAAAAAAAAATCTTGTAGTGTGGCCCTAATACTCCGTTGTATCAGAGGATATGTAAAGTAGAAGTGTATTTTGTTGTGTTTAAACTAATAATTTTCTTACATGATGAAATGACTGAAGCTAATTATATTATTTAATTATATTTTTACAAAAGTTGTTTAACCTCCTAAGACCTGGCACCACATATGTGGACAAAAATTCATTGCAATGGAAGAGTTCGAGTCTTAGGAGGTTAAGCAATGAAACACACTGTCTTATAAAGTAAAACAGAATGTTATCACTTTGAATAATTTAATAAAAACATGATTTTCCACATGTAAATTCTTTATAAAGGATGAGGGTCTCAGATGGGAAATATAATCAAGCAATGTTTTTTAGAAACAGCATTTATAAGTGGTAAATGCACATTTGTAAAATAAAAAAAAAAAAAGAGTATGGCAGTCTAATAAAATTGAACAAGGACAGAGCTCAACCTCCACTACAATTGACTTTGAAACAATAAAGTCTAAAAGGAAACTATGCATACTTTTACTGCTGATCAAAGCATGCAGTGTGAGATGCTCCAACACCAGCTCGACTAATTTGGTTTAGTAAAGCCACTGCAAGAAAGGTGCAGGTTATATCTTGATGATCAAATGGGACGTTTATTCAAATGCAGAAAGAAGTTCAAACACTGGGAACAATGTGAGCTCTTTGAAGTGGATATGAGAAGTCTTCTTTCTTTTTTTTTTCTTTAGGCTGGTAAATTGACCTGCAATCAGTGACACTGTGATGTTCGGGGAACTGACCACAGACTCAACCTTTCAATTAAAGATGACAAAATATTCTGTTTTTGCTTCAGTGACAATAGACCCATGTCACCCTAACCTTATGTCAAGTTTCACTCAAACCTCAAAGTGGTACAAAGAGAGCACATTTTAATCTGACTGCATTCATTAAAAAAACAACTGTGGTCATGACTTGGATTCAATTTTTAATTTTAGATTAAAAACACAGGCCAGCACAGATTTTTACCTTTTTAATTTATTTTATTTTTTTAGATTTGACCATATCTAACTAAGTAAGTAATAAAACCCTAAAATGTCCCAAAGCAGAGCTCAGACTGTTTTGAAGCATCATTCAGTATTTTACAATCAATTTGCCTAATTTACTTTCTACATTGTGTGCTTATTTTTCCCTCAAAAAGAAAGCTAACAGTCTTTTCTCCCTGTTGTATTGTTTCATTAGCAGCTGAGGGATCATTGTTTTGGTGTATCCTCGGTTTTGTAGATACAAATCAAGAAACTTAGGCATGAAAAGGAAGTCTGCAATTTGTCAAAAAGCAGGCTGGTGTGACACCAAAATACATATTTTAGTTTGTGTTAAGTTTGTGTACGAGGCTCTTTTGATTGTGCAAACTGTAACACTGAGATTAAACAATATTTACAAAAGAGAATAAATCATAAAACCTAAACAACACAAATATCAGCAAGTCAGACTTTGTGTCTCAACTTGAGTTTTGTGTTGCAGATGCAGGAAAATGTCTAACAGCCAACAAATATTGAACTGTTCACAATACATTACATTTTTTAATAACATGTACTTTTGATTGCATGTATGGCATAACGTGATGTTTAAAAGAATTGCTCACAAATTTTCAGCTTATTTCTTAACAGAATCACACGCTAAAGGCTAGTCTGAATGATAGATTTCTGCCATTTTCTAAGTATAAAGATGTTTTAGGACGTCAGCTATGAGTCATCATATTAGTCCTCTGACAATCCTTTAGCTCATCAGTCTGAGAAACTGAAACTATTTGTATAAATTAAAGTAATTAAAAGAGTAATCTAGAACAGATCAGGTGTAAATTGCTCATAACCATTCTACAGAATCCCAATTCAAAGCATTTAACCTATGACTTAAAACCTACCATTTTTAGATAACTGATATTAAATTGGATTCACTGTGTTAATACTCAGGTGATTAACTAGATACATGAATACTTTATATTGGTCTAAACTTCAGGGACACCAATTCAACATCTAGTTTTCTTTCAGCTAAGAAAATAGACACTTTAATGAAATTAATTCATTTACACCACTTAGGTCACACATGTTTTTGTGCCCCAAAAATCAGTTTGTTCCAGGTTCTAATAAGATGATAATTCAACATACAACTCCAGTTCTACTTGCTGAACAAGTCGTTAGACACAATTTCTAATTAGTTGTTAGGGAGGAAAAAAAAGATGAGGGCAAACAAGAGCTAGGCTGAAAAAGGAGACTCTCTCTCTTACAGCTGGTCAAAGAGCAAATCCATACGAGGAGGCTGTTGAGCGGATCTGACTCACTGCAAGTAATTTCAGCGTGGCGCTTTGGGGAGCAGGCACAGCAGTTCTGTTTGTGTCTGTGCCGAATGATTTCTGAATGATTTATCAAGTTGCAAGAGGCAGTTCAACGGAGTGGAATGCAAAAAAGGGGATCATCCCGGTTTCTCCGAGACATCGGCTGGAGATGTTTGGAATGTTTGGAGTGTCACCCGATTGTTTGTCAGGGAAACAAATTTGATACTGTGAGTGAAGGTTACCCACAGCATGAGAAAAAAGGGTTACAGGGTTGCCAACTACAAGGAAATCAGCATCTCACAGATGTGTTATTTTTTTGCCTCTGTCATTTTAACCTCTCCCACTGTCTGGGAAAATAACATTTCAAGATTTATCCAGAAGCGAGGGTTTTTGAAGTAGTTTCACATGAAGCTGCACTTTAGGCAACATGTTGTCTTTCAGACTTCAACTGTACAAACTGAGGCAGTCGTATTTACACACACTAAACACATTTTCCTATAAATCTTTCATTTGAAATGCAAATTTGGAGTGATATGTGTTGATAGCTCAAGTGCTATTACTAATGTAACACCATTTGTTTTCTCATTAAGAACAGCTTTGAGCAAAAGTTGCATCCAAACGTTCTTCATATTGATGCTTTGTGCATAATGAGCCAACATGTTGCCATTATCATGTAAATTGCCTATGTTCTTGATGTTGTAACTCATCATTCAAATAAAAAGATGCATACATGTCAACCCCTTATTTAATTTTGTCAATTGTTTTTTTTTGTTTGTTTTACATCCTGCAGGCAATGACATGTAAAATAAATCTGAAGCTGAGCTTTTGAAAAAAATCCATCAGATTACTTTATACATTCATACAGTGTTGTACAAAGTACCTCAAAGTGATACTAGAGTAAAAGTCCAAGTATCTTATTATGAAATTACTTTGGTAAAAGTTAAAGTCTCTTCTAGTCTATGGGAGAAATTCCAGACGGAGCAGAGAAGTGAAAATAATTTAGTGGAACTGTGCAGGGGGGCATGGCTAGTAAAAATGTAAAGAGTAGAAGTAAAAAGTATGCTGAAAAATAATTACTCAATTAAAGTACTGATAGCCAAAATTTCTACAGTAACAAAGTATTTGTACTTACTAACTTTACAACTCTGCATCCATACCTGCAAAAAGGAGTAATTTATGGACAGTCTGTAAAATTGACATGTATGAAGATGCTCAAAGTCTTACATAAGTGTGGGTGTTCACAGAGTGAAGAAACCCTGAGGGCCATTAATGTGGCTCTTATTGTTAAACAATACACTACAACCTGCTTATGCAATACCTATTAGCATAGTATCATGGAGCACCTGGAATGACTGCAGGTTATCAGACCGTGTGCAATGCAAATGCATTTTTTTACAAGATATATTTAGCAGGTAATTGTGGTTTAAAAATATACGTTTATCAACATATCTCACCAAATAAAGCGTTGTAAAAAGCAAAAAATAAATAAATTTTTCTAATGACTGTTCTTCATTATAGAAAACAATCCAACTTTAACAAATATTTGAGATTATCTTTGAAAAAACAGCCGTTGTGGTGAGTCAGAGGGTTCTAAAATGGGTGATCATTTTCTGGATTTATTAAGTTTCTCATTTTGTTTTAATTAGACATAAACTTGCTAAAACTCTTTTATACCAACTGGAAAATAGTTTATATAAGAAAAAGTAGTGTATGTTACAGAGAATATTTTTTAATGGAATTGGGACGTGTGGATTTAAACTGCTTAAACAAACAAAGGCAGGCTGTGTTTTAATGTTTCAGCACCTCAGAAACAGACGCTGTGTCCCAATTCAGTTTCCAGACTCCCTAACGTCCACATTTCTAGATCAAATGCAGTCCAACAGACTTGTCACAGTTCTAAAGCTGTTGCAAATGTTCCCAAGAAATATACTGCTTTGTTAACAGAATCAGAAAAAAAGCAGTCTGAATACTCTTTGCAACAAAACTTGTTCACTGGAGCCGTTACTGCTAATAAATGCCAAACGATTAAGAGTATAATCAAGTGGATTGTAAAAAAAATTAATGTTTACCAACTTAAACAGAAAGAAGGCTACAAACAAAAATAATAAAGTCCAAGTTTGAGTCCCTGTTTTGTTATTTTATGACTATGACTCATTTAATAAATGATTAAACTGATCAGACAGAAACTCAGTTCAGAATTACAGCAGTAACATTTGTCCAGCATAAAGTATGTAAAAGTGTAAGATGATGTTTTTTGTATTTTCCTAATCTTTGTTCCATCCCTGCCAAACTCTAATCATGTTTTTTTTCTTGTTCTTCATACCAATGTGTACTTTACTACTGAGCCTGACCAAGCACAATGAATGACAACAATTACAACAGAAGCAAATACAAGAACATTAGAAGCTAATGGTCACATATGGAGCTCAAATCTGTTTCAAAACAGTTTCCACGACTTTTTCTTTAAGCTACAAAATCATACAACCTTTTATATTTTAGCCTTAAAAGTCTAGTCATCCTATAATAGTTGTTTGTTTTACAAGACTGCAAGGGCTTTAATGTATTTTTTTCATTGTAGACCTTTTTTGTTTCTTTGATATTTTTCTTTTTTTTTTTGCTGTGGACCAATTTGGCTATTGAACATCTTACTATATTCGATTGTTTACTGATGTCTCATTCTATACAAAGATAAATCCTAAAACACTGAAAAGAAACAGTTTAATACAAATAAATGTTTAATGCAATTGCAATATCGACATAAGATCATGGTTTTGCTTGTGCTTTGTATACCAGTGGCACATATTGCATGCAATTTCAAGACATTTTGTGGGTTTTGTGCATCTTTTTAAAGTGATAAATTACACAAAATGTTTCGGGTAAAATCATGATTTTCAATTATGTCAGCCATAAAATACCAAGCAAAAAACAAGACAAATTACTTTAAAGTATTTTAACAAGAAAAGTGGTTTTCTGGGCTGTTCATGCAGCAATGAATGAGACCAAGCTGTCTTTGCTGCTGATTTATTTGGGCTATAAAGCAGAGAAAACACACCCTTTAGAAACATTTCACACAGGATCCAGATCCTGAAATAGAACACATATTGTCACAAAACTTTGGTTTTACCTCTACAGAATGTTTAGGTTTCATATTTTTCGATAGGTTAAGGTTCCTGCTGTCATGTCACTGCTGCAGAGAAATGTGAGAACTTGCTTTCAGGTTGCTTCATGTTGCATCAAAGTGCTCATATGGACTCCAGAGTTACATCTCAAAACCGCAAGCTATAGAGTTAATACATTCTGCTCCGCGAAACACAAGTTGAAACCCCAAGAAAGTGAAATCTTCAGAAGACTCTGGGGAAAGAAGTCCAAGGGCAGCCTGCTCACCACTGCTGCGCAAACATAGCTGTTTCCTCCAGGGAGTTCCCACATCTCACACAATGAGGTCTTGGCCGTGCACCGAAGACCAGCAGAGAAATGGTGACTGTAGCATTTTTATTATTATTATCATATGAGATTGATAATGCTAAAACTACATGAATAAAGTAGTGGTTGGAAAAGCACAAAAATGGAGCATCCACTCCACTAACTGTGTCTGAAAATGTTGTAAAACTCCAAAAAATATGTCAAAGACAAAACTTAAAAATTAAAAGATAAAGAAATGAAGCAAGAACATGAAGATAAATCTGAAGCAAAATCAATGTTTCGACTTCAGTGCTTACAATAATTTAATTCAGCATTTTCCTAACAGCCATCTGAGCCCTGTTATGATTTCTGATAGACCAGAATATATTAAATATGCTGGTCTTAGATACTATAGTTGACACAGACACTAAAAATAACTGAAAGTATGACTTAAACTTAAAGCAGCTTATTTATTTTATTTTATTGTTTGATGGGAACAGGTACGAGAAACTTCGATCATATCAATCTAATAACAGCATCACAGTGTATAAAACCATAGCTAATTTGCAACACCCATCCCTAGAAGGACCTTTAACAATTTGTTTAAATGAAACATTAAGATCAACAGTAAATACAATAAAATGTTAAAAGATATTAAATGTATTTAAAACTATTGAACAATTATAAACAATTACGTATTAAAACATACTATAAATGGGTCAAAAGTCATCAAGCAAAATATTGAATAACTTATTGCAGAACCAGAGTCATGACCATGTAAATCAAGATTTATGTGTTTTTGGTTTTGAACTTTAAGAAAAAGCACCAAAAAATGTAATATATTGTTTTTTTCTCTGAAATAATAAAGCATTTAGGTAAAAAAAAAAAATTAAATATCCCAAATGGTAATGAAACTATTGTATCAAACACATTATACATAATACTGTGTTACAAAAAATATTATTTGCTTTGTTATTTTTAGTAAAAGCTATAGAGTTGCTGCCAAGGAACCAAAGAGCCACATGTGGTCTTAGAGCCGCAGCTTGGTTGCAGACTCTGTAGTTGACTTTAGCACTGACTGCTTTTGATATGAATCTAGATTGGAGCTCTGATAAAACACCAAACAACAATACAGGTTTAAAGCATTATTGTTCAAAACTCTGGACAGTCAACTCTAGACATAGGAAAACATGTTTAGCACCAGGACAGGACTGGAGATCAGTAACATAAATAATCAATGCAACTAACCTGTTCTTGACCGACTGGGTCCGGCAGGAAACACTGATTGTGTTATCTTGGTTCCGGCGGTGCGTGATGATGTCACCATAAGTTTTGGTAACCACTTTGAATCCGTAGCACTGAGACAGAGTTGTGGGACAGGCAGGGGTCGTACACGGAGATTCAGAGGTGATTACTGGGTTTATTGGGGCAGGCAGGATTCTTGGTTCCGTGAGACAGGCGTGGGTCGAGATCCTGGAAGTCTGAGAGAAACAGGTGCCGATCAGGGGTGAGACAAGAAGCAGGAATCCAAAAATCAAATCAAGGGTTTTTTCCATGAAAGCAGATGTCTGGACAAATCCGACAAGGGCTGAGGCAGGAATCGTGAGACTAGGGGACATGAACAGGGTTGAAGACACAAGGCAAGAACAGGACATGAGGCAAGGATGCTGCAGAATCATATACTGGGCTGAAGATAATCTGGCATGTCTGCTGAGAGAGACATGATTAAATACTGAGGAACACAGGTGAGTTGCATGAGCTGATTGTTTGAAGGCGGAGTAGTAGTGGATCTGTGATGGGAAGGAGAGCAAGGCGGGAGCAGGCTGAAACAGGAAATGAATACTGGCTGAACTTGATCTGTTAAAACTCTTGACTTGAGAGTTAAAAACTGTGGAAACCAAACTGACAGGGCCGATGACATGGGCGTGGACAAGACTAGGACAGACTGGACAATAATTATAACAGCTTTATGGATTTTTCAGCTTGTAATAAGAAGACAGAAACTGTTTGTTTGATGGAAACAATGTCATCTTGTGTAAATGTTGTTATTGGTCCACAACGTCTAGATCACCTTTTTAAGAGATCCAAGCACTTTACAGACTTTCTCATTCACACATTCATACACTCACTATACTGTATTTTACACAACAGCACCAATAAGCATACCAGCTGATACTGGGTACAAAGTCTTGTACAAGGGCACTGTGGAACTCTACAGGGGCTAGCCCAAAGCTCTGACTGGAATATGACCAGCCCACCCACAGAGTCAGTAACTTCCGGAGAGTAGCTAAACAGTAAATAAAGAGCAGTGATGCCAAGGTGTTAGCTAAAGTTTGCTAAGCTCCCTAAAACTTCCAAGGTCAGATGATTTGGCACAAACAAACCTTGTTCTGGTTGTTGTAAATAGCTGTAGCTGTCAGAACGCCTCTACAGAAGAACTTTATCCCATCTATCGGTCTGACCCAGTTTTTCCGCACTACATACCTTCCTGTGTCCTGCCACACTGCACGCCACAGCCTAAAGCAAATGTACACCCACCCCCTGGGCTTTACAGAGGAACTTTCATAACGATAATAAGGATTGCCCTCATTCCCATCTGAAGACTGAGGAAGGGGGAGAAGAGAGGATATTACTGGCTATAATTATCTGCTTCCTGTGACTTTAATAGTGCGGTGGGATTTCAAAGAAGCTGGCCACTCATCTGAAGGTGTTTGCAGTGCTGTGCTTTGAGGGCTGCTCCTTGTATGCATAATCATCACCATTATAGATTATTCTACAAAGGACCAGGAGGTGCAGCTCATATAGTGTAGCTCCCATTACACAACTACTGCTAACAATCAGTAATACCAATAACTTTTTTATTGCTTTTTTGTTCTTTATTTTATTTATTGCAATATTTTAAAACTTCCATATATTTATGACATCGTTTGGTTAAATTGTGAAGCACTTTGGTTGACTTTAGTTGCCTTAAAATGCTCAAAGAAAATAATGAAAATAAAACAAGTATTACTTGAAGAGTCGTGCTTAAAATTAACACTTAAAGCTAAGTCAAAATAGATAATAATAAATGGTGATGAAATAATTCATCATTCTCACTTAAAAGAAGCTGTTGCTAACGAAATTTGCCAATTAAATGACCGAGTGAGCGCACGTCACGAGGGAACCATCTTGATCAGCATTTATCAAAATATTGCTAATTGTATGAAAGTAAATTATTTAATTCACATTTTATCAGATAATGTGATTTTCTTTAAGCTAAAAATAGAAATATAGTGTAAAAAATTGTCCAAAACTCTAATTTTAACCAAAAGTAAGCATGGTGCTTGTTAAATAATAATTAGTATTTAACTTTTTTACTTAAAAATATATATATATTTATGATGTATGGTTTTATTTTTCATCTTCACTGTGAACCAGCTCTGTTTTGTCATTGCTCATAAAGTATGTATGGCTTGTTTGGTCTTGAATGCAGGTATAAACCATAACGCGCATTAGATGTAGCTCTGATCCTTTTTTTATTACAGGCACCAATCAATACTCTGTTCTTGAAATACCGGCTTGAATTTCATGAATTTTCCAAAGACCAGGGGGTCATTCTGTAAAGTTTTACTGAGGAGCCAGACACAAATCTGACTGATTATTCATAGGACACACCTCAGTAACATACCAATGCTTGCCCTTTGTGCTGGAAGAGCGATGCCTTACCAGAATTAGGCCTGACAGGGTTATTTCATTTGGCTTCTGTGGGTGGACCAATAAAGAGGAAACAGGATGAAATTAATAGAGGAGATTCTTTCTCTCATATAAATCCAGCTGAATTTCCATTAGCGCAAGAGGAGATGAGAAAAAGTGAGAGGTATTTTACAGTAATTGTGCTGCCTTCCCTGCTATTTTGCAAATTATTCATTTTCAGAAAGTTCGTAGCCGTTTTTTGTAGCTGCAGGATTTGACATGATAGGATAATTGAAGTTATATCAGGAGAGTCACCTTAGGACAAAAGTGTTAAAGACAAAATTCAAGGGAAAGATCACCCACATATAAAACCATGTTTAAAATTTCTAACTATAAAAAATATATATATATATGTATATGTATAGATATTCAACAAGTCCTACAATCCTCGACAAGGTCACAATCAAAAGTTTTTGGCTCACAGAGTTTTTTTACGTGACTGAAAGCATTGGGAGTTTTTCACTTTCATTTTGCCAAGTTTAAAAAAAAGATCATCATTTTGGAATTTTTTTATTTTTTTTGCACAAGGATCCAGAAAAAAAAAAGTCCAAATTTTTTCAGGTCTCAGATGTGTCTCATCTGCAGCTATTCAACCAACCTCTTAGGCTTATCTTGTTGGCATTACGTTACCGATAAAAGTAATAAAAAGGAAATAGAATAGTACTAATAAAAGTTGCCCATTCAGACTTTTCAGATGCATTGTTATTTTGTTTTTTTTTTATTTACCGTTATTTAATCAGGCAAATCCCATTGTGATCACAGATCTCTTTTGCAAGGGCAGCCTGGGTTATAATGCAATTATATATATATATTTAAACATTATATAAGTTTTTTGACAGTTTAATGATTTATGTGGCTGATGAAAAAAATAAAGGAATAAATAAATTAACGAGAGAGGGTTTTGCTTTGCAAACTCGTCATCATTAATATATCGTTGCATTTTTTAAATTACAATTTCTGAGGGCTGTTCAGTGGCAGTAAAAAAAACATTACATAAATATATTTACAGTATATATAATGTACATTATAAATAAAAATAAAAGTGTTAGGCTTAGTGTTGGATTTAATTTAAAAAATGTGAAGGATCTCTACAGGGATTAAGAAAGATCATGATTTTGGCTCAGCTACTGAACGCCTCAAGAACATAATAATTATTTCATCTCAATAACACTTCTGACCTATAATCACATGGGATTGTGTAGGATAAAAGTCAGTCCCATGAGTCATGTGTTGATATAAACATTTCGCATTTATACATAAAAGCATTGCTATGCAGCTGTAAAACAGAACCAACAGCACACTGAATCAGTATGTATCATAGTTAGCTTTTTGAAAGCATTTTACAGTATTATTTCTTTCCCAACTGACTTTTGGCGTTTTTGTTTTGATTTATTTATTCTTTTTTTTTTTTTTCATTGTTTGAATTTTCACAAACTGCACTGACATTTACACAATGTGTATTTGGAATCTATGCTGGAGATTCATATTTGCTGTGGGCCTTCCAACGTGGCTCTGATGTAAATCATTATGCTGTAACACTGTGCAATGTTTCTGCTCTATTTATTGTTTCTAGCTGCAATAATAAAATCTCACCTGCAAAACGAGGAAGAGGGTGTGTTTGACAATTATTATTGGATTAGGTCAAAGTTTATTTAATCTAAAAAAGTAATAATTACTCAGCAATCGGTCTTCTGTGTGCATCACTGTTGGTGTTAGCTCTTACGTGAAGCTTCATGATGAATACATTTTAAAGGGTTTTTCAAAAGCTATTGTCAGAATTCATTTTTACTTTTTCCGCCTCCTAACATAAAAGAAAAGCGTGGTTAGTGAAGCATAGTGATTTTGAGCTTTTGAAGGTTGACATGCTAGCATAAAATTGATAGCCATTTGTGTCACCATTAGCTGTTAGACATTTAGTCGTATTGTAAATAAAAAGGGACGGTATCAGCTGATGCATTCTTCATGCATAAAGCACACAGTCTGGAGTTTGCTTCTGTACACATTTTCCATTTCATCTCCTCTCTGTGAGCAGACCATTTCATCACTTATTTAGTTTGTTTCTGATTCAGCAAATGTCTGTTCCACATCTTCTTCGTTGCTTTGCTCTCCCTGTACTCGCATGTTTGAGTATGTGCTGTGGAGCAGCTATTATTCAGCAAAAGTTGCATTTATTCATTTACTCAAGTTTTTTTTTCTTTGTTTAAACATGTAATTTACAGTTGTTCGGGAACTTGCCTTTCCTTGGTGAGATACCTCTTTTCTTACCACAAAGATAAACAACACCTTAGGTTTTCCTCCAGAAGACTTAAACTGTGTCAACAAAAATCTTTCTTTCATCCTTTTACCAAGATCAACATGCCCCTCTGAAGAGATGAATTCTTGCAAAAGAAGAGCTGAGGTGGGATATGGATAAACAAAAGTGCTGTGATTTTGTATATAACAGTTTTTACTACATGAAGTGGAATAAATGAAAAAAAAAGTAAGTATTTCTTTTCCACTTTTCCTAATAAATGGTATACTAAATATGTGTGTTTATATTATAAAGACCATGGGTGGAAAATTCACTTTTATGGATCTGTTATTTATATATTAACTAATAGGATGATACAATTACAAATGAATTCAGGCTTATAAAGGTGTTTTTTTTTCAGATATGTTTAAACTGCTTATTTGGTAATTTAATAAACAGTGATAGAAGTAGTTACATGTATGTAGAACTTAATATTCATTCATGTAAAAATTACCCTTGTTATTTATTTGTTTTATAGTACATTTACCCAAACACACACACATTTGTTTTTCTATCCTCATGGGGACACAACATTGACTTTTATTAATTTACAGTTCATTTCTATTACCTAACCCTGACTCTTTACCCTAAACCTAACCACCCCAATACAAACTTAACCATAAACTTAGCCTAGCTCAACTCACACCATAGACCTAAATCCAACCCCTGATCCACCATTGTCCCCAAATGAGGAGTGGGGTTTTGTTCCCGTTAGGGACAGTGGATCCTCAGAAGGCTGTATGTACTGGGGAAATGTTCAAAAATCGTCCCCACCAAATAGAAAAAACAATTACACACACACACATACACAAAGCTAATGTTTCACTGTCTGGTCATGAGCTTAAAGAGTTCAGGGGATGAACAAGAACATACTACCTTCTTGTTGGTGAAGTTCATTAATGGAGAAAATGAATTTACAAATGTAAATGACTTTTTAGGGGAGAAGAAAAAGGTTAGGACTAAAAGTTATGTGCAGGAATTATCATGGCACAAACAGCTTAAGTTCAAGTTTTATAGAATTTAGATGTAACTTCTTTGCATAAATTATCTTAAAATTATATATATTTGTGCCTGTAGTGCATATTTGTGTTAAGTCTGACTGTATGTTAGAAAAACACTATAGCTCACATAGGAGTGATTTATAATACAAATGATTTCATTTATAGACAACAACATTAAGTGCTTCATGGCAACACACTGGCCTTTGATTGCT
The DNA here is from genome assembly GCA_031762555.1 of Cynodonichthys magdalenae. NCBI lineage: Eukaryota > Metazoa > Chordata > Actinopteri > Cyprinodontiformes > Rivulidae > Cynodonichthys > Cynodonichthys magdalenae. The sequence goes on along the minus strand of JARVJO010000140.1, from coordinate 18,503,927 downwards.
TTTTATCAGTGTTTGAGGTATATTCATTATTGACTGAATGCAAGTGTTGTTAATTATGGTTAGTAAAAGAATCAATAAATGATTCAACACCTATACATGTATTCAACAGAGGGAAGATTGATATTCACTCCAGTTTTATTGGCTAAAATACAGAGGAAATGCAGGTTATCAAATTTTACCTTGAATTCTATTTGAATATTATTTGATTTTACTCAACAAAAAGATGGCAACCATGTAATATAAAAATTTGCTATACTAAGTTTTTGTTTTAAAACAAAAATGTGTAATATTATGTATATTAAAATACAAGTTGTTTTCAAAGATCAAACTGCAGAATTATTTTGCAATTTCATAGTTTTAAAATGTTGTCCATGAACTTTTGATAAAATGCAGTTGCAATATTTCTTACAATTGTTTCCGCTTGTTAAATCGGAGAACTTTTTTAACTCATTAGACCTCAAGGATCAAGTTAATTAGGAGTAAGAATGCAACTGATGCTGAATTATTAGATTAGCTAACAGAGTTGAAGTAAATATGTTAATTACTTTAAATAGAATGTTAAATTAGACTGTTTAGTCACACTGACAAGTGCTGCAAAGAGATTTGCAATTTAGTCCACTTACAAACAAGTTTTAAAACGACATGGTCAAATAAGCTAAAATGAATATGAGTACTCTAGCACACTAATTGCCTTAATTATGTACAATTAACATATTAGTACATTGTTGTATGTCAAGAGCATGCGCAAGTAAACTGGGAGTAACCCGATCATTTCATTAGGTATTTTCTCCCTCATGCAAGGATGCAAGGTCACACTCAAAGCATTCGTTAGTTTGGAAAAGTGTTAGATTTGCCAATAAAACTGTATAGGTGCTGACTCAGCAGTTAAACTAGTCTGCTCCCATTTGTTTCTATTTCCAAGTTTGTTGTGATCAGCGTTCAATCTTTTTTTGTTGCTGTTGCTTATTTTAGTTATTTTGACATGTCTCAAAATCTTTTTTTTTTTAATTTCACAGATATATCCATGCAACAAAACTAAACTTTTAGCTGACTTTTAACAATATGAAAGATGCATTTGAATAGCATTACCATTGCTGTTAATTTGGTTGTTATGTGCTGAACAGAAAAACAGAGAAGATGTGATGGAGAAATGAACAAGCTGAAGATGAAACTTAACTTTAAAAAAAACATAGCAATTTCCTTTGCAGTCAGAGTATTTCACCTCCAGAGAATCGATTTTAGTTTAGAGTTTCTTTTTTCAGTTTGACTGGGAGTTGTCATCTCAGTTTAATAAATGCAAGCACAATGTTTTGCGAGGCTTGATGTGCAAAGAGAGTTTCCTTTTTTTTTTCCTTTTTTTAGAACTAGCCAGAACAACTTCACAGTCTCAGTCCTCCCAAAGGTAGTCAGTTAGAGCTTTGTAAAGTGTGCTGCATTATTTTTGCTGCCACTGTTTGGAAAAGTGCTTATCACTGAGAGTTTAAAAATCTGTGCTTTGTACTCCAACTGCGCAGCTCGCTCCCCAAGAGGTGTCACATCGAGACTTCTCCTTGACACTTCAGCAGAGATCCTCTTCAGAGCAATCTCAGGCTCTTCTAATAACAGTCTCAGCAATCTAAAGCTGGTTTACTTACTACTCTATTTGAATATGCAATGCTGTAAAAAGATGGGATTAATCTGAAGAAAATGCTGGAAAAGATTAAATTTCAGGGTCCAAACACAGAGCAAATTATTTTTCTTGCCTGCCAGAGAAGGCAGAGCAAAAATGTTTTTACTATTTCATGTGTGTCTTCTTTTGTCTGTACCAAAAACAAAATATCCTACGATACAGACACAATTTTAAGGAAACTTGCAGATAATAATCATTAGATGAGCATTTTAAACTGAGTCAATCCTATTTAGGATGGTCGTCATAGCTGAGCAAATGTAGGAAACACAAACATGGCTCTAACTTAGCCAGTCTTACAGATATTGAGCAGAATTTGATGTGGTAGTAGCTGGTAGTCTTGAGGTTGAGGGAGGCTTTGTGAAGCCTTATTGGTTACGTCCTTATTGGTTCGAGCCACCGGTTCAAGGCGCTGACTCAGCGATGTTTGAAGTCGTTGCTGCTGAGGGAATGGTGGACATAATGGGTCCAGTGTCTGAATCAAGCTGTACTGTTGTAACCAATAGAAAAATTCAACTGCAGTAGTCACCATTCAACACATAGAGGGCAGTACTAAAAATGGTTTTAGACCAAGTATAGCAGAACTGAAAAAAAAATGTAAAATACAAAAAAATGTTGCAGTTTGCACAGGAATATAAATATAATATCCTTAAGGTCCAAATTAAACAGTCTATCTGGAAAAAAAATGTTGAATTGGGGTTTAGTTCCTCTTAAAATCATACAAGAATACCGTATTTTTTGGACTACGAGTCACATTTTTTCTCGTATTTGTCTGGTCCTGCGACTTATACTCTGAAGCAACTTATATGTTTTATTTTCTCTTCACGATGTATTTTTGACTTATTCATATTGACTGACATGAACCAAGGAGTAAACATTACAGTCTGCAGCCATGAGATGGTGCTCTAGGCTTGCTTAAAAGATCGGACAGACGATCTAGATTCTACGGAGAGTTGGTGTTAATACTGTAACAGGAAAAAAAAATTCTAGAATAAATTTCAACACACCCGACATCCCAAATCACAGAAAAATTCAGTTGAAAGGTTGGCTTGAGGGCCTAGGTCTTTGACAGACTTGGAAAGCAAGCAGCATTGTTAAAAAGGTTGGTGTTTTTACCTGTGTTTTCTAGCTTAGCTTGCTGCATCTTTCGTGTCTGTGTGTATTTTTATCACTCGACGCACTGCTTATCGTTTAAAGAAACTTAATGGTGATGTTTAGAATTTGTGTAAGTATAATATTATCACTGTATGTGGGACTGACTGCAGTAGATCGCTGTATGAGGCTAGCATAGGGTGACCAGACGTCCCCGATTTTCGGGGACAGTCCCCGTTTTGGATGACTTGTCCCCGGCTAAATCTGTCCCCGGAAATGTCCCCGATTATAGCTTTTTATGAATAAGGGGGGAAATGTTGCTTGTTG
>JARVJO010000140.1:18490189-18500742 GCA_031762555.1 Cynodonichthys magdalenae | reverse complement strand
CCTTGTAATTAATTTAATTTTTCAGAGAAAAGGAAAAATGGCTCATAGGGTTACAGTAATTTTTAGTTTATCCAGTGCCCTTTCTATAGCTTCATGAATGAATCCATTCCATTTGATATCCAGTTTCATATCAAGAGTTTATTTATGTGAGTAAAAATATGTTTATCAGCCAGTTGAATTAAAGCAGAATGCAGGAAATGCCATGATCCACTTCAGTCATAATTTTCTTATCTAAAAATGACCAACTTCTAAAGGACATCTGAAACAAACTTTCTTATTTAAATAGTAAATTTTTAGTTTGTTTCAATCTATTGTTTTGGAGGGGATTGTGATTACATGATGTTTATGTCTATATTGTCACCTATGTAAGAATATACATTTTCACATTCCAACACTCACATTAGTTTACCCCCCCCCCCCCCCCCATGTGGGGAAAATGGCTTTATCCTGAGGCACTGTTACAAGAACCATAGCACAATGTTTTGTGGTCCTCCCGCTGGAGTTTGATGCTGTTTTCCTGAATTTATTTAAGTTTCAACACAGCTAAACCAGTGCAGTGACATTGATTTCAATGGCGCTGCTACGAGTTTGTACGCGCATCAGTGTCAAGTAGACATAGTCATGTGACTAGTGCTCTAAAAATAGCCTGAGTGAAGGTCCCCGTTCACGTAAAGTTACTCTCACGTGTGTCATCTGTCTGTTAATTAAGGTTATTCCATCCCAGGCAGAAGCTATGTTCTCTGTGTTATTGTGTTATTCCTGATTAAATATCTGTCCTGCGACTTATAGTCAGGTGCGACTTATCTATGCGTTTTTCCTCTTCATGACGCATTTTTTGACTGTTGCAACTTTCTGACTTATAGGTCGGAAAATACTGTATATTCTTTTTGTAGTCATACTTTTTATGTATCTTAGCAAATGTTAAAACTCTCTTTCTTTTTATGTAATTGTCGCTAACATTTAAATGGTATTGTTATTATTAAACAGTTATTTATCTCCTGCAAACTTGAAAAAAGACACTCACAAATCAATATATACTCATGAAGACAAACATATAAACCAGGACGAGGCAGCAGCAGGGGAAACTCTGAGGTGTCGTTTCCTCCTCTCTGTGCTCATGCATTTCCTCAACTTTTCCTCTGCCACAACATTTATTTACCATGGGAGAAATTCTCCCAGAAATGCTGTATAAAACGGCGGCACATAACAGCTCGTGGGTGGCTAATGGACAATAAAGACAGAAGGAAAAAAAATGAAATAGATACAGGAGGGTACAGAGTTGAGAGGAGAGGATGCGAGAGCTGAAATGGCGCAGTGAGACACAGGAACAGTTTGGGAGGCAGTGCAGCAAAGATGCTCCCCCTTGGGATGGGCAAACTCAGCACTATCCTAATTTTCATTTCTCGGTGTGTAACCCCAGATGATTGGGGCTTAATGATGGTTACTCTAATTGGCCCTCTGTTTCTCCTTTTTCACATGATCATGAGGTTCTTGAACACACACATAAATAGTAGGCAACTTCCCACAGATAATCTGTATCCATGCATTGCTTTGGGCTCTGAAAAGGTCAAGATGTCATGTACAGTACAAGGATAAGATTATCTTTAGGGATACTTATAGCTTTAAAAGAACACACCTGGACGGGAATAAAAAAAAAAACTAATTTCACAGATTCATAAGCAACCGTGACTTTTTTCCCTGCTGTGAATAAACAGTTTGAGGCAAAAGGGAAAAATATCTAGATTATTGTTTTGTTTTAATAAATACTTTAAAACTTTTCTTACTTTGCAAGATGTTTTTATCACATGTTGCCAAAAGCCAATATTAAGACTGAGCAATAGAGGTTTTGAAAAAAAAAGTCTATAACACAGTTTTACAAATATTGAGCTAAATGTAGGGGTGATAGTAGCTGAGCCTCATCTCCAACTTATACTCTGACCACTTGGGAATTACATAAGATATGTTAAAACATTAATAAGAAAACATGAAAACTCATACAAACATGTTAAAAGCCTGCTTCAAGAGGTAAGTATAAGCTGCTTCTTAAAAAGTTCCACTGCATCCAAAGCTCTTACCCTAATTTACACTGGATGCAGCTTTGCTCTGCTCTGCTCCGCAGCAAATACGCAACCATTATAATCAATGAGAATATTTACACTGGCTCCAAAAGGCGGCACAGGGTTGCGGTGAATGGACAGGGATCTGCCAAAATTAAATCCTATCCTATTTTTGCCAAACGCCGGAGCTGCTCCGGAGTCAATCTACAAAGATTATGTTGCATCATCGGGAAAAGGAACAAGCACAACATCTGTGTTTTCAAAATAATTCACCAAAGACAGACTAATTTTGTCAAAATCCCAGCTACATTTGGATATATTTACACACAAATTATGTCAAAATGTATCGTACTGTTTGGGAAGCAGATGGCAACATGTAGCATGAAGCATATGTGTACACATGATCCAAGTGGATTTTATTTTGAAATCAGAAGTTTCAAAAAGACGACAGCAATATAGTTTCAACTGTGTTTGAAGTCCGTCTTCCACAGATTTTATTATTTTTGCTCTGACTTCCACATTTATTGAGCAATCTCGCGTTTCCTGCACTTCTCGGACCTCCTCTGTGTTTTGCATCAGACCGGACCTGAGCTCTGATGAAGGGCTACACATCAGGTCCACCAATGAGCCCCTCCAAACCTCCCGGATCCCCACCCAAAACAATAAATCTGTTCTTCTGAGTTCTGGTGTATTGGTGTGGTCATATATGCAACCACTATGCAGTATCTAGTTTTATTTATCTTAATGTAGCTTGAAGACACCCTCACAAGCAAGCTTGAATCTTCTCTCTGCCCATCGATTTTGTCTCCTGGTAATAGCCTACAGTAAAGTCATATGTTAAGATATCCGTGAGGAGTCGGATGACTGTTTTTATCAAACCCTGCCACGAAAGAGGAAGCAAAAGAAAAAAAAGTAGATATTGCAGATCAATGCAGACAGACATATTGATCCATGGGCTCAGTGATGTCACCGTTTGAGCGTCTCCTTCTAATTAAATTCCACCGGCTGTCAGAGACGGACTTTCTGTTCAGCCGGTTCGGTCAGGTAGGCTGTGCATACTCAGAATTCTTTCAACCACCATTTAAAAGTAATTGAGCGGCAGCAAGAAGGTTTGTTGCTAGAGAGCAGCTTAGCCAGAAATCTTAATCCCACACCTGTAATCATAAGGCGTGATGTGAAAATACCCATTAAACTTATTGGAGTTTTTATCTCCTGCAATCACACTGTTGATGCTCCATGATAAGATAAAAAAAAGAGCTTTAGCATGAAAGCCTCTGTTTTATTGTACATTTCTGATCCTAAAAGAGGATGCTGCAGTGTTTTCAGAAGCAGCTGCTATTTTCTGGGTTCAGTGGGGTTTTTTTTTTTTTTTCTTTTTTATCAGTGATGTAGCCCAGAACATCTCACCCATGAATATCAGGCTTGAAACTGGCACTGCTAAAGCATGCATTGTAGGCAGAGGATTCTCACGCCGAAAGCGGCCTCTGTAATGTTTCGGAGGTCTCCCAGGGCTTTATTATGCACAGGGGGGGATGAAACTCAGCAGACTGATGTGAAAGGAAAGGCTATCATCAAGGGATGCATTTAATTTCCATAAAGATGACTTTGTTTCCTAATTAATCTCCCAGCTCCATCTCCCTGCTTTGCTCCTGTCACTTCCTCAGAATGAAACATGGCCGGCAATTTGTTAAATCAATTATTCCGGGTAGAAGGCGAGCCTTTTGGCTAGCCAGTTCTCAGAGGCACACGTTTAATGCATTCACAGAGACACGCGACTGAGGCAGTGGAGGTTGATGGTCGTGCAGATAACGTGTTTAAAAGTGAACGAAGTTGTAAGAATTTTCTGGTCTGGGAAGTAACGGAGAGTGATTGTTTGTCCTTGTTGACATGGCAGAGAGCTTTGTAAACACTTAGCTAACCAGGACTCTCCTTGGCTCTGTGCCCTCTAGTCCTGCAGAGAAACACAAACTGCTGAGCCCCTCGGGACGAGACAGAGAAAGATAGGTGATGGGTGAGGGTGAAGTGAGTGAGGGGGGCACGAGCCGGGTGAAAGGACCCATTGTCAGAAACAAAGCCTCTACATTTCATCTTCTCAGTTCATTAAAACGATGTTTTGGTGTAAACGGTGTTAAAGCTCACACATGCTGAAGGTGCACCGGAGCAGAAGATGAGACATGGGCTTAACAAACAAAAACAACAAAGCACATTTGAGATCAGGTTTGACTTGTAAATGATCTACAGGTGCACCGAAGAGAAGCATAATTCATTTCCGCCCGAGATGAGAGACAGTGGATTGGCTCCAAATGAAAAAGCTGACTCTCAAATAGGAAGACAAACAGATGCGGGCTTCTGATGGTGGCAGCGGCTCTTTCTGGCTGCATTAGGGAGAATAGGAATAGCGTGGCAGGATGTGTTTAAATCAGAGCGCTCTATCTTGTAGTGGGACACATTTCATTAGGCCCAGCAGCTGGGGCCGCGGCTCCATGCGTCCACACATCTATCATACAAATCCATCAGGCCTGTCTCCCTCCTTTACTGACAGCATGCGTGTGATAGGAGCTCGTCCTCCTGATCAGAAGACTCACTGCCTGCCCGCATCTATTCAGTCCTACCTCCATCTTCCCCTCTCTCCGTTAAGATATCTTATTTGTGCTCCCCTACTTTGCCCTCTCTGTTTTTCTGTGGTGCTCTCCTATTTCCTCCACCTTTATGCTTCATTTCTCTGAGCTCTTTTTTTTTTTTTTTCTGGAGAGGGGACAGATGTTAGACTGCTCTGAATGGATTCTGAGCCCTGCTGTTTCTTCTTCTTTTTATTTAACTTTCTCACAGGTCTTGTAGCAAGCCTCTCCATAATATTAGACAAAAAAAAAACAACCTCTCAGCATACTTTTGTTCAGAAGAAAAAGCCATGAAACATATCAGAGAAATATAACTAGAAAAAAATAGAATTTTCAGCAAAACTGCATGCGAATTGCTGCTGAAAGATAGTGATAAAATTTGCTAAAAAAGCTTAAACTGAATTGTTTAAGTTAAAACTATGTATGTATACATGTATATGTGTATATACATGTACAAAATTTGGTAATGCAAAGTGTTGCTTTTATACATAATTCTATATAGAGTTGTATATCTATCTAAACATGTAGGTGTACATAAAGGTGGTAATGCATATTTTGACAAGAAGAAAAAAATATGTGTCTAAAAAAGTATAAAATATATATGTATGTGTGTATGTAAGTATATGTGTGTGCATGTGTATGTATGTAGATGTATATGTTTTGTAAGTGTTATATAATTTAGTAGGTGAACTGATCGTTGTTCCAGTCCTAAGGGCTAATTGTATGTGTTTCTCAGGCATATAGTTCAATTCTATATCATAATAAAGTAACTATGTCACCTTCAGTTGTTATTAAAATGCTGTTTATATGTATAAATCAAAAATAAATTTGACTTTGCATCATAGTCATTTTTGAAAGTTGGTTTTCTGAAGAACCGGAGCAATTACGAGACATTTCAGCTTGGTAAGATATCTCCCAGTCATCCTCACACACGTCAATGTTTTGCCAATTTATTTATTCCTAAAATGTTGTGTAAGCCAACTAAAGAACACAGATCATAATATAAGTTACATATGGTAACCGTAGATCACAGATAGACCAAACAACCGAACAAAACAACGTGAGTTCAGCTCACCTGGGCAGACGACAACAGTGTTTGTGTTCTTCTGAGTGTTCAATTACATCGTCTTTTAAAGATAATCTTATTAGTCCACTGTTAATTTCTTTTTTGTTCAGAAAACTATCATTTGTAAAGTGACTTGCACAAATATACAAAAATATTTCTTCATTGGAGGTTTACTTCCAAAAAAGAAATCAAACCATTTTTTAAGAACCGTGTCATCCTTGGCATCCGAAAATACATTAAATTTTTTAATTCGAAAAGGACTGGACTGAGAAGTATTGCAAACTCAGCAGACGCGTTTTCACCAGTGATTTGCTAGTTGTTGCTGCCGATAGCCTGCAGGAGTCTCGGGGGGAAGTGCTCTGTGATGAGGAAGCTCAGCTTGGAGACACAACCCAGAGGAGGAGCTGCAGCTAAAAGGCGGTTCTAGGGCCAACCGGTTGTTTTTGCTGTCCTGCATGGGTGCCTCAGGACAGTACAGTATTTCACAAACATGAATGAGTCAAAGCAATATAACGTTATATCACGATATAAAGCTCAAAAAAGTTGATTTTACATCATATTGTCCCTTTAATGAAATTGTGATTTAGAATTAGAAAACAAAATAATTTATTATTTTTAATAAGCTTTGGAGAAGGGTGGGATCAAATAAGTTTTTACTTCTTCCCATTCCTTTTCAAATATGTTAATTGTATTATTATTATTATTATTATTATTATTATTATTATTATTATTATTATTATTATTATTATGTTTTCCATACATGTTTGAAATAAACTAAACTTAAACAATGCGAACGTAAATTAGACTTAGCTAAACAAAAAGCTAAAACAACAACAGTAAACCTAAAAAAATCCCAGTATATCAGAACAGATAATAAAAGCTAAAATCAACAAAATGTGGCTGAACTCCTGAAACCACTCAGGGAAATCACGTCTGATTATGTAATTTTCCTGATTCAACAAAGAGCTCCATTAACCTTTAAGCTTTTTATTATTGGCCAATTAAACTCTGATATAATGCACAAGTACCAAATTTTATTATGCATTAGTAAAGATATCATGAGAACTTTGATCTGCTTCAGATACAAATAGATAAATTACCAGTGTCTTAAAATGATGTTTGAGTAGAGCTTGTCATTTTTGTCCTCCGTACCTGTCTCTCTCACTCTTTCCATCGCTTCATGTCTCTTTGCCCCAGAGTTGATTGCTTTAATTCTGCCTGACCTGAATAGAGTGTGTGCTCTGCAGCATGCAAACACCGGGTGTAATTGGAATGAGTTATGCAGTCAGAAGGAGAAAAGCAGCCAATTAGGGTACCTGGTCAGGGAGCTCTGAGGTGAAGGGTCAGTCTGTGGCTCATTGTCCTGAGCTTGCTTCTCTGGCAGTTTGCCAATCAGTATGAGCCACAGTGAAGCTCGGAGGTTTAATATATGACTCAGTAAATCAAAGATTCATTTTTAGATGAAGCCCATCAAACGCTTGACCTACAAACTGCATATTAATGCTGCTGTTAATAAACCTGTAGAATGTTTCAGATTAGGTAATGAGGGTGTTTTTCTGAAGGTTAAGAAACATGCGGGGGGGATCTTGGAGGTGCCCGTGCCCCTGAGCTTTCCGACCACTCTTTGTCTGTCAGTTCTGCTCATTTGTTTTTTGTTTTTGACTTGCTGATGTAGTATACAGAGATGACCTTCACTCTGCTTGCTGTGCTGTATATTAAGTTCTGAAGTAGAGTCTTTTTTAAATCAAAGCCTGTTTAAAAGTCTAATACAGCTACGTATAAAGAAATACACCGACAGCATCTTTATTTTTTTTTATTTTTTTTTTATTTTATGGAATCCAAACTAATGAAAAATCTGTCATTTTAGAGGCCAAACACTAAAAAAATAGTAAAAATACAATAATTAGAATATATATATATATATGAGTAAAGGTATGGTTTAATTGAATTCAAATAATTTGAACTTTTCATTTTGATTTTCTTGGTATCCACATAATTCATGAAGTCAAAATATGTTAATATTTTTGCACTGCATTGCTGAAGGTGAAGCGACAATATTGTCAATGAATGTGTCTGTTCATGTATTTGCACTGTTAGAAAAACAAATAAATAAATAATCATCCATAACCCTTTTGTATCCAACCATTTTTTAAGATGACCGCCACAGTTAAGGAATCTTAGCAACCACAAAAAATGGCTGAAACTCAGCCAGTATGGCAGCTATTGAGATAAATTTTGTTTAATTTTGCTTAGTTTAATTTTTTTTGGTCCAATTTCGTTTGTTGAATTTATTACTAGTAAAAAAAGATAGGAAGTATATAAAAAAAATTATAAAATAATGCATAATTGGATTCTGCAGTTCTGAAAATCTGAAATAAAAATTAAATTAATATAAGTAATAATAATAAGTTCACAGTGTTTCCAGTCTTATCATGCAACAATATGCATTTGTTAGAACAGGATTGAATAGCTAAATTAACAAACTTGTCATAAAATAAGGTATATTTTTTTTAGGTATACTCACACTTGGCCCAAATATATTTTATTGTCTGTTTGTTGTTTTCTTCTGCTTTATTATTGCATTATTTGTTTTTCTCTGCTAGTCCACAGGACCTGTCACCACCTATCAAACAGTTCACAGAGCAAGCCTGAGAAATTGTGCTCCAGTTCATCAGACGTAAGGTGATATGCAACTGAGGAGTTTCTTGGGATGCATCTTAATATTATTTTTCATAGACTCACATCAGTCATCACCTGTTTTTATCACAAACCAATGGCTTGTGTGTTTTAGGGTTAAAAAAAAAGAAGTCTATTGCTCTGCATTCTGTTCATCCCTCAAACAACTAGGCTTGGCATACTGTTGACTGCCTCAGCGGCTTACCATAAATAGCTTTGAGGAAAAGCTTTGCATGTGGAGCAATTCTAAATTCAAAGTGAAATGAGTTCCGTTCAACCAAGAAAAGTATCACTTTCACAAAGGTGGAGGAAAGAAAGAAAGATTCGCTCCCTTTTATTTCTGATCACAGGTGCCCCAAATAAACCCCATACCTCAGGCTTGCTACATGCTTGTGTCAAATATTTCACAGGAAGAAATATCGCTAAGTTTGTTTATTTTTGACAGTACTAAAAAAAAACAACAAAACAGATCTTTACTTGAAACATGATATTTTTTTCTTGTTTTGAGATCAGCATAAATTGTGTGGTATACAGGATGGAAAACAATATTCATGACTGAATACATCTCTCAAACATAAATAGTAATATTCAAAAAAGTAACCATACTTTTACTATACCTAAGCTTTTCACTGCATACCACCTTAATGTCAGAGTTATGGCCATTTTTGTGCAGGTTAATGTCAATTATCTTGGCTGGCCAGCCTAAAATGGAGTGACTCTAAATTATAAGATACAGGCTTATTCATTAATTATTTTTTTCCTGGATTTGACAACCCGTAATTGAATTAAATAAACACACTCCTGTGAGCTTCATCTTCCTCCAAATCTGCATCTAGGTCATTTTACAGAAGCATCGTCTTGCCTTTCTTGCTTCGCTGCTTTAATTTATCGCACAACCTGACCCGTCTCTCTGTTTTGTTGTTTCTGCACTGCTGCTCAACAGTCTTCCACCTCTGGGTCAGACGGGGTTAAAGTTTAACTCGCGTTCTTACTGACTCTTTATTTTTCCTCTGTGTAATCTCCCGCCGTCTGTGGCCCGATTCCTTGTGAGCGGCAGATGTGAGGCTCATCTCAGAGAGTCCCGATGTGCTCTCTGAGTCCATCTGTCTCCAAACATGTCGGCATGCTCGGTGAGCCGCTGTATTGCTGCAGTGCTGTAAGACGAAAGCTGTGGTTTTAGTGAGTTTTTGAGCCAATCACAGGATAAAAGAGCAACAGCACCTCCAGGGTGACGGGAAGGAGTTTGCCCCCTGCTGAGGAAACCAAAGTGATCAGTGTTGTAAGATCTTAATAAAGCACTTTAGAGCTGCAGTGAAAGGGATACTAAGATATTTTAAATAAGGGTAAGTAATTTGAAAAGGTTACTGCTCCGAGCTAAAAGAGTAGTGCTTGGAGTTGTGTGTAGTGAGGATAGTAGCTCCAGATAAATGAGCATTTTGAATATAAAAAGTCATAGAATGGAACAAAAAGGTGATTGCTTTTATATACAGTATGAGTGTTAAGATAAGCTGCAGACAATGTACCATAAACAATAAATATTGTAACAGCCAGTCAAAAAAGAATAAAATATGTCAATGTTTTTTTCTGTTTGTTGTGTTTATAGTCATTTGTTTATAATGTTTTATTTGGTTTTATTAATTGAAATAATACAATACACTATGCTTATGCTGAAATATGTCTTCTTGTTATTTGGGGTTTTTTTTTTGGCTGCTTCATTTTTTTAATTACCATAGGAAATCATCTGACTCCATCTCATACTGTAGTATCCTCCTTGTAGGTCCACATTCAATATTAAAGATGGATACACGGCTCCAACTTGTGAATTTGTTCATTTCAAAAAATCGGTCAGTTTTAAAAGATTTGTGACGTCGCCACGTACCAACCTTCATTACTAAGCCATCATTGAAACCATCCAGCCCCATCTCAATAATTTTGTATCCAAACCCCTAATCCTGAGCATTTAATGTCCTTACTTCTAATTCTGTATTTTGTTTATTTGTTTATTTATTTGTTATTCCTCATTAACATTTTCAGTTTTTCCACAAAAATAAGTGTTGGATCAATAGCCGTGTTTCCATCCAATTTAATTCGAATTTAGAGCGAATTTTAAAAATTTCGCAAAAAGGAAATGAATAA
>JARVJO010000140.1:18463788-18479331 GCA_031762555.1 Cynodonichthys magdalenae | reverse complement strand
TACCCTTTTCCGGCTCAAGACCATGGTCTCGGATTTGGAGGCACTGATCCTCATCCCGACCACTTCACACTCGGCTGTGAACCGCTCCAGCGAGAGCCGGAGATCAGGATCTGATCAAACACACAATATCGAATGATTTTTTTTTTTTTCTAGAGACCGCTATTGAAAAGGATAAATAAATTGAAAAGTCACATGCTGAATTGGAAAACATAAGACACTTTTTTTTTCTTCCTTTTCCATTTAGGACAAGGTTATAGGTTAGTTAGCATGCAGGTGGTTAAAAATGGTCTCCTTGAACACACTAAATCTCTTCTCACATATTAAAAGTACAGACACAAATAAGTTATTTTATGGTCCTTTTTACTGTAAAAATTGCAACATTTATTCACATTAACATGGATAATGAGCAAAATATGGTTTCTTCGGCTTTAGCACCTTTGTTCCACATGCATTTTTTTTTATTGTTTTTGTATTTATTGTGAGAAAAACAAATAAAAATAAATGTTTAGATGGTTTTTAAGGTGGAGATTTTTTTTTTCAATGTTTTAGTGTTGACAAGAGGACAGTTTGGAAAAATGATAACACCGTAGTCTACCTTGACCACTATTGTTTTGAGTATGCTCTGAAACCATAACAACAGTGGACTTTTTCTCACTCTGTTGCCATTAATCTTTGCTTCTGTGCTTAAAAGGTCATTACTAAAAGAAAGCTGTAAACAAAGCCAAGTAAAATACAAACAGGTTGTTTTAGGAGAATTTCCAGCTATGCTCAGGATTTAACTTGTTGAGAAGTTTGATTTAATTGCCACTTATTGGTCCAACATAAAGTTGTTTTTCTTGTAAATTTTTGCTTCTGCCTTGTGCTTTGTTACTAAAAATTTTACTTTTCAATAATTTATTTTTGTTGTATTAAGGCATAAATGAACATTATCCAAAATTCCATTTTTTTTCCATTTGTGTAGAGATCATAAGTCCATCAAAAGGGATCATTGCATTGAGGTCCCAATAACTGCTACCTGCTTAACAGAAACATTTTGCATTTACCCTTGACATTTGGTGTAACTTCTAAAAACAAGCTGAAGAAGAGTGAGAAAGCCGCATTTGCTGAACTTCTGAGCAAAAAGTTTCCTGTAACTTTGAGCTGCTTTGCTGGCACTGGGCTCAAATCACCGGCTGTTTAAACAGCTTTCCAGAGCTGTGCTACCTTTGCTGCAGACTTGTTTACTCAGCCCTGGGCTATAAATGTATGTTCCTGCATCTACCATAGTGAAGAGAGTTTTAAAATATTGATGTAAATATACAATCTATAAGACATATTCTCTTTCTTCACAGCCATCATATGTGCTTCATTTGAAACTACTAACTATGGAAAAACACATCATCGTGAGAGCCTTTATTTGTTTCCACTTGGATGTAATAACATTTAATTGTATAAAACATCAAATTACCGCCTCTAACCTCATCTGGTCAGTGTTCAAATATGATGGATACCGTTTTTCACAGACTCAGAATGAACTCTGATCATGTATCTAATTATCATATTCCTGTCTACTGTCAGCCTCTGTTGACATGCTATCTATCTACCAAGTGATCAGTCACAAAAATGGATGCTTTTGAGTATAAAAGCGTCCTCCGTCTCCCAACATCACAACCATTTGGGAAACCTTTGAAGAAAGTTTCTAGAGGTGGAAATCTAAAATAAAAATGAGCACAAGATCAGACGAGCATAAGATGAGTGACAAGGAAAAGTTGACTTCCTGATGTAAGTTTTCTAACTTTATCAAATAAAACACAAAGCATGTTGATATGTTCAGCCAAACCTTAGCCTGGTCGCTCTGACTTTGTGCGAAGCATCTTAGCCATTTGACAGCACAGCTTTAATTTTGCTACTGTCAAAACGGGCTGCATGCAGACAGTACAGCTTCATTTATTCATATCTCATCAAAAAAAATATATAAATAAAAATGTGCAGCTACTCTTTATAAACTGACAAGAGTAGACTTATTTGTGCGCATCACTGTGAGATGGTTATGAGATGTCATCAAAGAGTCCTTCTGAACCGCTGCCTTTACAGAAGGTGCTCATTTGGGAGACGAGCAAAATTAGCTGGAAAACCTTTCTAGTCCTTAAAATAACTCGAGCCCTCTCTTCTTCTTATTCCTCTTAAGTATGCCGTTCCTTTTTTTAGAATTATAACTCAAATGTACCGTGGATGAACAAGCTAAACAAGGAGGCCGGTCATTTTTTAAATGATGCTCTGTCAAATAGTGATCAATGGTTTGTGTCTTATCAGCTGTGACATCAGTCAAAAACACAAAATATGAAAAAAGCGTTAAGGTTAGACTGATGTCATGGCTGGTAAGTAACTAATTAGTCAAAACTATCTGATTAAAAAAATATCACTTCAAAATTATCAGTTTGTCTATTCATGATTCACTAAAATAAGTAAAAAAATGGAAAACAGGTGAAAAAAAAGCTTTTTTTTTTGTCAATTGAAATGATAGTTCAGGTCTTTTGGATTGGGGTTTTATTAAAAAGTTTTGAGCAATTAGTATCTTATTTGTTTTGGATAGTTTTTTGAATAGCCTCAGTTTGGGGAAGCAGACGTTAGTTCTGAACGAATTGACGAGATAACGGCTAGACCAAGTGTGGTCATAAAAAGAAAATTACTGACATCCTAGCACTACTCCAATCTCTAAAATGCTATAGCACTTTGTAAAAACACTGTTTTATAAGCCTTTACATCGCAGTCAACCTTGCATTACACACAGAAGTCTATGGTTATTTACAAGTGCCGATAGTGGCAGCAATAGCTAGCTGTAATGCTCCTGGTGCAGCCTGGGGCACTTCCAGCAGGAATAACATAATAATTCTGCTGGAATAACTGTGTGGTGTGAAACTGACAGCAATGTAAAGCTTTATAAAATAGCATTCACACAAACTGCAATGAAATCTTTGAGATTGGATTTGTTTTAAGACAGCAGTGATCCACTTTGATCTTGCACCAGCCTGGACAAGCCATTAGTTCATCGATTTTGTCTAAAAAAACATTGAGCCTGTTCAAACATCTGTCTACATATGATAATAATTGTTTATGACTTTTTTTATTTTTTTACAAAACCCCATGTCAAAAAATCTAAATACTGTATGTCAACTACATACTAAGATAAAAGTCCTATTTGTGTTTAACAACTGCCCTATTCTAATTCTAGTAAAAGCAACCGAATTATGGGAAAATATGCATTTACGTAATTACAGATTTCCAGCAGGTTCTCTGAATTCAGTACATTTCTGTATGACAAGGCAACCTTTCTTTTTCCTTTAACTGCAAAATTCTCTATCACTCCAACATACATAGGCTTCACACACATATACCCACACATACCCCCGCACACACACTTCAGACCATCTCATAACCCATGCTCCTTTTGCCATTTCTCATTCCATTAAACCTTGAATTATTCAAAGCAGATGAAATTGATTTCTTGATAGTTTAATCGCAAATCAAAACCGAACCGTGGGCCCAGTTCGTTCCCTCGGGACAATTTTTGACAATCAAATATTCATGGAGAAATGAAATGTTAGCAGATCATTTCTGCTTCTAGCTGATTAGGCAGACACAATGAAATTCAGGATGGAGAAAAGAATGGGGGCATGGAATTAACTTATGCCAATGTGCCACAGGTGGGGAAAAAAAAGAAATGAAAATAAGATCAGATTTTCAGGCTTGATTCTGTGATCCTTGCATAGTGTCCTGTCCTTTTTTATATTTACTTTAAACTGATTGGTTGCAGACAAAAGTGCACGCCCCCTAATAAACATGAATGAAGTAAAAAACATGGATTCCTCTGTACTGTAAAAATAACAAAAAATGTAGCGTTTATTGAAAATGGATATAATCAATGTATAAAAAGTCAATAAAAAGAATGAACCAATGAAATTCATCATATAAAAGATACTGAGTGGTACCTACAAAAATAATAACCAGTAAGGGGGGTAATTATTCTACCATTTGTGTTTTTTTTACTTGTCACAACCTGTTTCGATTGTAAGCTGAAATATGCAGTGCTACATTTTTTTTAGATTTAAACAAGAAAGAAATAAAACGATGAACAAAGGTGAAAAGAATAAAATAAAATGAGATCAAAAGGCTCTATAAAGAACAGCATAACAGGTAAAAAAATGTAATACATCTGTCTGCTTGTCGGCTAACTCAGATGAAAACAGTCTGTCTCCAGCTGTATCTTCTCAAAGCAGAGGATGAGTTGATCACATGGACAAGCAGTGTAGTAACATCAGATACATTTAGTTCAACAGATAGCATTACCACTCCGAACATTTCTGTGCACAGCTGCTTCCATCTCCCTGCAGCAAGTGTTTTAGGCATTATGTTACAAGAATTACAATCTTGAGATGACTGCAGGAGTTTTTTTGTTTTTTTTTCATTTAGAACACAAACTTTCAAGTAAGATTTAGGAACTGATAATCAGCTTTTTATTGGCTTTATGTGTTATTGCTAAGCTCAATTTATTTCAATTAAGGATTTTTTTTTTGCATAAATTGGATGACAAAGTGAAAAACTTTAGAAGCTTCAGAATAATGACAATGTGCATTATTGTAAACAAACCCAAAGAACAAATTATAAACCTTTTACCACAATGAGCAATAGTCCTTATGTCAAAGTTTCAGAAAAATAAATAAATAAAACATTTAAGCACAGAGGTGAGGATTCCTCCTTGGGCGGATGTTGCAGTTAGGCTTGTTCCAGTTCAGTTTTTACCTTCAAAAAATTGTACCTTTAGACTTGAATCACTTTGTTTCAATTCAATTTTACAAACAAAAAGAAATACTGACAAAGGTTTCTTCATACCCACATTCATCCACTTTGTACCCACTTCAGCCCACTTTTGTACATTTCATTCCCTCTTTGTCACGACTGTGGATCCATCTTGACAGCTGCCTGTCACTGATGACTGTAGTATAAATATGAAATGAAAAATATCAGATCTCATAAGGAAATGTAAATATGTGAGTTTTAAAAACTGATAGTTAAGGGTATTCAGCTGGTAAAAGTATATGTGCTATATCAATACAAAAATCTTATTAAATAGCTTCAGGGCTCAGCCAGACAGCACCTAAGGGATTATAACATGTATTATAGGAAATAAGTTATCCCAATTTGTCCTCTGAAGGACAGTGTATTGTACGGTAAGGTTCTAAAATTGGGTCAAAATGAGAAATAGCTCTTGGGAGTTTTCATCTGTCCTGGTCTTCCACTGAACACAAATCCATTATTTACCTGCAATTGTTTCTGCCACAGGGGGATTTTTTTAAGCAATAAATACTGTATGTTCTGGTTGCTTACTTGGACTGTAAATTTTAACTAAGTGCCATTTGTGATTCCTCTTCTTTCTTTAACCAAAAAAAAAATAAAAAACAGGAAACACCCTCCAGCATGCACTATTTTATGTCTGTATAGAATAGAATAACATAAATAAACGAGAGTTTTCTGTTTGCAGTTTTTAAATAATGACTTGTAACATGGAAGGAAAAATATATAAAGCTTTCAGAAAAAAAAAGAAGGTAAAGATATAAAATGGAACAGAGTTTCTTTTGATTTCAGCAATTTTCTTATACCATAACCATGTCTGCTGATGACCCATATGGTAGACGATCACCCAGAGAGGAGTAAGTGCACTCACTCCAGTTGTTACAGTTCTCACCAACACGCATCAGCTGCTGATATCTGTCCAAGGTTAGAAAAGTGCTTGTGCTCATGGAAAATATTTTTAGGAGGCACTATCAGGCTGTCTGAACTGATGCCAAGTGGACAAACACACCTGTGGGCTGCAGGCCAGTGAAGTTGTGCTATTCAGAATTAAAAAGCTTGGGAGTATTTTTTTTTTCTTGTTGTGCTTACATTTTGGTAGGCACTTAATGATGCTGAATAAAACAGGGTATTTGGTAATTGCCCTGACTGATACTCTACTGCCATCAAGTGGACATGAAGAAGACTGCAGCTCTGAAGGACCTTTGTGATCCATAAAAAAATAAAATAAAATCCACTTGAATAGCAGGATAGCGCATGTTGTTATTACATCTTACATTATTGTTTATTTGATTCACTTATTTTGTCTTGAACTTATTTAAAATGCTTACATGATCAGGTCCATCAGGTGTTAGTTGTTTCATTCAAAGTCACAGGTTAACTTGAAGAATGTCTGAGGGATTTTTTTGCAAAATGTCTTCAACTTCTGTGGTTTTGGAATGCTGGTAATTTTGTGTTCTTAGCTACTGTGAGAAAAAAATTAAGAAATGTCTAAAAAGAAATCATCTTCAACGTTTGGGGTAGAACTTATATTAAATGCATTGATAAACTTTTTATTTTTTTCTCTCTCATACAGATACTGAACAGGAAAACACATCTGCCCTGACACATCTCATAAATCCTTAAATCTGATGGTCAGAAATAGAAGATCAGGCTGGACTGCAACTCAATCTTATAAAAGGAAGAGCCTTCATTTCTAATAAGTTAGCAAAGCAATCATGACAATCTATGTAGGACACATGGAGTCTCTTATGGAAAAAAAAGACAAATGCTGTTTGCTTTGATAAAGATAGGCTTTTATACACTATACAATATATTAAGTGTAAGAATCTACTGTTCTGCATAAATTATTTTTCTAGAAAACGACAAGAGATGATTAACATGTGATTGTCAACACATTTGAGCTCAGTTTGATCAATGCGTCTTTATCCACTGACTGTGTATAGACTTTAGGATTATATTCAATTATATCATTACTTAAAAAGCCAGCTCTGGATCCTGTTGTCTCAGCTAATCACAGACTTAAAGTTAACCTTTATATTATTCCTAAACGATTCTTTGTATACCCTGCTGAAACTGTGGACATTTTTATGTTATATGACATTCCTCTGGTGTATTGCATGAAGACAACTTTTAGTCAGCAACCAACCCAAAAATTCAAAGATCCCCTTTTTGTGCAAACCCAGCAGTTTCATCTTGCTATTGCTGATTTAAAATAGAGTTTATACAGTTGAAACCGAAGGTTCTGAGGTTTTGTTGTCAGTGTCTGCATATTGTTTCAAAATGTCCTGTACTTTTTAAAATACTTCCCTCCACTGTCCTGCTGTACCATGCCTGACTTGAATATCAACAAATCTGCTCCAGACTGTCCAGTCAGCTGCCGCAACTTATTTTGAGGATGATTGACAAAAACTTGGAATGGGAGTACACACAACCGGCGCTTCAGCTCAGTTTGGTTCTTTTCTAAACGGCACCCTGCTGAGGGCAACTTGGCAGCAAGCACAAATTCCTGCTGAAATCCTCTGAGGTAGATGTCACGTCGCCTCTTGTATTTTCTCTACAGAGACAGTAATCTCTTATAACAATGGGTAATCATGGAGCACTGAACTGCATGCAAAATTCTAAGAATTATTATTACTGTGTAAAACTTTTAATCACCATTATTGGAAGATTTTGTCACATAAACAAAAATAAAAGACCACCTATAATCATTAATTATTGTTGCTTGCCTTGCTCTTTACAAAAATCACTGTTGGTAATAAAGTTAGTGCTGTAACAAAAACTAAAAACAACTAGTTAATTGTAGAGCCTCTTTAGGTCACATTACATAAAAACATTCAAGTGAGCCTGCTGTTGACTGTGAAAAGACATGCTCCCTTTTCACCCCGCAGGAGGGTGCTCCTCCCATATCCTTTTCTGGCTGTAACAAAATCAGCACAAACGCCTGATAGAGATCCTACAGGCTGCTGTCTTCACTCAGCCAAGAGTGGTAAATGGGGTTACACTGAGCAATTTGCCCCTCTATCCCTGTAAGCTCACATCAGCCTGTCTCTTCGTTCTGTTTTTTTTTTTTTTAAGCTGAATCCAAATCATTAAGGCAGCAGAAATGTGGTTTTGGCTTTGAAGATTTTGGCTTTTTTTCCCCTAAAGGATTACATTTTTGGCTTTGAAGATGCTTTTTGTTATAGAATGGACTTATTTTGCATGTTTGAACCATGACAAAATTACAACTAGAACTTTAAAAATGTTTAAGAAAAATCAGCAACTAGTTAACAAAAATTCAGTCAATAAATTTGAAGCTTTTTCAAATTTAGTTTGCCATAGAAGATCATCTGCTTCCACTGATACAAAAGATCCACCTATACACCTTTCCAGTTTGCCAGCAGACTATCATGTTGTCAGTCACACAGGAAAATGACACTTTTTTTAAAGCCTCAAGGTTTTATCTACCACAAGTCACGACATCTGATAAATTATCTGGTCGTTAAAAGTTTTCGAACGTATAAAACAAACTGAAACTGATCATATACACGCCACCTGGATTTAACTAAGATCTATGATGGGGTTGCTGCAGTCGGTCAGGTCTAGGTTCACTAACAGTGTGCGCTCAAAGAATGAGGTCAGCTGACTACCTGAATATACTGACTGACCAGGTTATTCCATCAATGGATTTTTTCTTCAATGATGGCACGACCATATTCCAAGATGGCAATGCCAGGATTCATCGGGCTCAAATTGTTAAATAGTTCAGGGAGCATGAGACCATTTTCACACATGGATTGGCTCCACAGAGTCCAGTGAGAATCTTTGGGATGTGCTGGAGAAGACTTTGCACAACGGTCAGACTCTACCATCATCAATGCAAGATCTTGGTGATAAATTAATGTAACACTGGACGGAAATAAATCTGGTGACGTTGCAAAAGCTTATCGAAACAACGCCACAGCAAATATGTGCTGTAATCAAAGCTAAACGAAATATTAGATTGTGTGACCTTTTTTTTTGGTGGCAACTTTTTTTGGGCCAGGCAGCGTATGACTCATAACAGTTTTAATGTGTCCTTGATTTATGTACCTAAAACTAAACTAAAATGTATAATCAGGGTGTGAAACACTAACTTACTGCTTTAATTACCATATCAAAGGAGCAGTTTTGGCAGGTGGCTGGTTTGCAGCTTTTGGATGGGGGACGACGACAAGGAAGCAAACTTGAGCAGTGATCTCATAGAAACAATCCCTGCTGCCCTGAGAAAGACTGTAAGGCCATTAACTCGAATCAAGTTGACGTCAGAAGTAATCAGCTGTAAATATATATCCACTGATTATTTTTTGTAAGTTTCATTAAAATTCCTGTGGTGGTTCATAAAAAAATTTGCTAACGGAGAGACAATCACACACACACATGCACAGGAGTAAAAACATAATCATCTGTGTGTCTTTAGCAGCAGGCAGTATTGGAAAAGAAACTGAGATAGCAGAGATGATATAATAACCCCTGGCGAACAATAGAAGCAGCATTTAGACATAAATCAACCAATTTCTGAACAGTTTTCTGCTTACTGTGCTCTGCAAATTGATTTTGGTCTCAGAAGCTCACTTTGAAGCACATATCAGTGAGGATGATTCGAAACTAATCCGTTAAATGATGCTGCTGCATGGCCAAGTTTTCACATTCATGTCTGGGCCTGAAAGGCAGAGAGGAGTTAATCTGCAGTTCGGAAGCATAAGGCCAGTTCATCACACACAATTTAATACAGATAGGACAAGAGGAAACAAGTATGAAATGAATCATGAGGATAAAAACAAAATTGTGCTTTCACTCCAGTGTGCTCACAAGTCTGAAAGTCTGAACGCTCTGCGCACTATTCATTCAGAATGTTCCGTGAAATGCATTTAGAGAAAGGTTAACAAGGAGAAAACATGGTTTAATAAAGCTTGTTTGGTCTCCCAATGAAAGATGTTCAGTTCAATCAGAACTAAAGTTTTAAACAAACAAATCTGTAAAACTTATATTTGGAAACAAAATTATTTTGAATTCAAGTCTTTATTTCCTGTTGACATGAAAATTGGGTCATCATGTAAATACTTGTCTGTTTTTTACAAATTTGAATTAAACTCCTAAAATAAAATTTTGAATTTAAAATGTAAACTAATATTTAGAGTTATTCAAACTCAAGATGGCCGCCTCAGCTAACTGACCTAAGCAAGAACAAATTTATTTAAATTAGGCAGTTTTAGATATTAATATGAAATACTCAGTAGTAGAGATTTTCCCATCATAGACTCAAAGTGCTGACAGAGCTTACAACATCTTCATTTAAAACACAGGCAATCAGTGATCTATTTGCATTCTCCTTAGAAAAGCTAGTTTTACTCATTTCTCTTTAATGTTGATAGGTTTGTGTGGCCCCATCCAAGCAACTGTTTCATGGGTCAAGATTTCTGTCCAATAAAGATTAAAAATAAAACTAAAGGCATTTAAACAGAAAGAAAATATGTGTGGTTACAAATATAAGCTAATATTAAAAGTGTTCTCAGTTGTAACAAAAGAAACATCTTAATTAAGCCAAAAGTTGCAATGTGGTGCATAACTACATAAACATTAGTGATAACGAGATAATGCATAGTGGTATCATGACCACTGCACATACGCAAAGCACCAATGGACCAGAACAGATTTACTGTTTTGGGTGGGGGTCTGGAGGGGTGCGGGGCTCATTGATGGGTCCGATGAATAGCCCTTCATCAGAGCTAAACAGCAAAAATAATCTGAATATTCTATGTTAAATAGTGTTTGAGTTATAAGCATTTTTATGTCCAGACACCCCCTTTTCAAATAGGGTGGGGTCGGGGGGAGGGGGGGGGGGGTGTCATTGGTGGACCTGATAGATAGCCCTTCATCTGAGCTAAAAAATAAAAAAATATATCCTGATGCTCCTATGTTGAATAGTTTTTCAGTAATAAGTAATTGTGTACGTCCAGACACCCCCCTTTTTAGATGGAGCCCCCTCATCAAATATGAGGTCTATCGTAAAACCGTTGGCTGGCGCAGTGTAGGTCAGACACATCTACATTCCTGCCAAATTTTATGTTGATTGGTGCACCCGTTTCCGTGATACGGTTGACGAAAAATCACTGAAAAAAATAATAAATGAATAAAAAACAGTACGAAAACAATATGACCCCTGCTTCGGGTCATATTGTTTTTGTACTGTTAATTTTCTATTTATTTAATGTTTTTCCAATGTTGATTGGCTCTAATAGACATGAAAAAAAAAAACAACCAAAAAAAAACACTGTAGTTCAAGCTGATATCAGCACAATTATTTATACAAGCTAAAAAAAATGTACAAGTATATAAAAAGAAAAAACAACACAAAAAAAAGAAAAACAGCAATTATGCTAAAGTTTTTTTTTTAAGAACATTATTTAGAAGGAACAGAATGGCTCGAAATCTATTTTCGTATGGAAATAAATCTGAGTATAAATACATTTTTGAAAAGTATGCAGGTTACAAGGTAAAAGTCACAGTACACCATGACCAGTCAAACTCAACATTTTGAAATATAAATGGCTAAGAAAGCACAAGTATAAAAATTTGTTTTATTAAAAAAACAAATAAAACTGAAAAAAGGGTAAACAGTATAATAATGTGAATATTAACTCACAATTCACACTATTATGAGCTACTGTGGAATTTAATAGTAGACTTTTGCTTGTGTATGAGGAAAAATAAAAATGTTTTATAAACAAGCTAGCTTGTGTGAAAAAGGGACTGCAGACAGATAGACATGTGAGTAATGGAAACAGACACGTGCTGTAGAACAAACTGCAGTAAATGAGGAATGCTGCATGACTCTGTGTGAGCTCATTCAGCATAGACATGCAGCAGACAATACTCAATCGGTATGCATTATGACTACTGGCAGCGAGACTCATTAAGGGAGGACATCAGTTTGGGAAAGTCAAACGTCACCATGTGTTATCATCTGCTCTGCTGATTTTTATTTTTTTTGTCTTCTGATATGCATGAGACAAACAATGGGATTTAACAGGCATCATCGGGGATACACAAATACTGAACTACTGTCTGTGTAATATTCAAATAACATACCTGCAGATGTGTATACATGCAAATGAATCGATATACATTTAGAAATAATTTATTTGAAATAACTTGGCTATATTGTGTGCACTGAGGAATGTCAGGGTGCCACTCCAAAAGACACAAAAAAGATTAAAAAAAATCTGTCACAGTGGTTTATATGCAGTGGGAAGTTTTTTTTTCATTAGAAAAGATGGGTTGCAGCATTTAATTTACTAAAACAATGAAAAGAGAGATGAGACTCAGCATGATGTTGTGATATTTGTACATTTGTTTTTCTGTTTTGTAAATCTAATACAAACTCAAGCTGTTGACAATGTGGTTGTTTATCTATTTCTTTATATTTTAAATGATTGCATTGCTTCATGATCTTTACTTTTTTATATTGTAAAGGAGAAGGAGAAGATGTAAATTTGGATGAAAAATTGAAAACACTGAAGATTGGAATAAAACCTTGAAGCAATAATAAAATGTTTTAATGTGAAAAAACAATTAAAACACTTTTTTTAATATTATTTTTAGCATTTCAGAATTTAATATGAGTATTGGGCTTGCGTTGGAATACACAACTTTAAAACCAAAGCAGAACTAAAACAGATGTATTGTTTCCTGTCAAAAGACTTAAAAGCTATTTTGTAGCAACTTCGTTTTGCACTTTGCCGTGAGGCTTTAATTCAGTTTTAACAATCGCTCATGAGTCTATTTCTTTACCTGTAAAGAATACGTGCACTTGACATCGTAGAAGATGTTGGCAACAAGCTGTGAAAAGCCGCAATGAAGATGAAAAACAAACCGCAGTTTTGTTTCAAACCTGGTTTACATTCTTTTACCTGTTTAGTATAACAGTCCCATTAACCAGTAGATTAATACAAGCTAAACAAGTGCCAAAAGACGTCATTTGTAAATTGCTACTTGTTGCTTCATTGAATAACCTAACTTCACCTGGGAGAGTCTGCATGTGACACAAAACCTGCTTTACTTGGTTGCTGCATTCGACTTTCTTTGCGCTTCCAGGGACAAGATGTCCTTCTCCTTTTTAGGGCGTACAAAATCTGAGAACAGCTTACAAAATTTTTTCTAGTTGTTGAGGTATTTTGTCATCAGTGCTCTAATTTTGTGCTAAGAAGTTAATGTGGATTTATTTGACCGGCAAAAAATGCAGTTTCTTGGCAAATGTGAAAGGTTTATAGATATTGGTTTATTATTTGGGCAAAAAACAACTTCTTTTTACAATGTTGGCTATAGTTTATGCACAAACAGGGACAACTTGTCCAGAACTGTTTTGCATTAGGAACGCCTGATCTGATTCAATAAGTCATAAACTTAAAATGACTTTACAGTTTGTTCCTTAACTTTTTTTTCCCAGTTTTATTAGTGATGTATATGCAATAATGGTAAGGGTAATGGTAAGTAATGGTTTTCACCAGAACATTGCCCAAAACAATAATTGCAATGTGTTGTTCATATATTTGCACTCCTGGTCCAATTCTGACTACAAAACAGATTAAAAACAGATTACGCAATACATAGCAAACACAGTTGCATGTTTCATAGAAGGCAAGGAAGCGTTTGCACAATTAGCACAGTAAACTGTCACTTTATGGAAATGGGTTTCAGTGATTTTGTAATTAACCTCTTTCTTCCAAAGCTAAGACGCTTCTGCACCTCTGTCAGTTTTCTTTCAACTTGGAGATCCCTGCCATTTGTCTTGATTTGGGTTTGAAGAAGCAGCAGTTTGAGTAGATAAGCTTAGATTCCCCTCACCTCAGATAAATCCCCCTGCTCCCTTAGGGGGATACCGCAACATTAAATACAGCTGTCAGATAAAATGTAACTTGGTTTGCCTCAAGGCCTCCACTCAGTTTTATAACATTGACATGTTTTAGGATCAGCCAATGAATCACAGTAACTCCCAGACTGGTTTTAGGAAATTAAGAAATATAAATAAATAAAAAATGTCTTTGTCATGGTTGGTAGGTGTGGAAACATTTTCAACCAAGGCTGTTGCCAACAGAAAATAATAGTATATATGATAGGTACTGGTATCATCACAAATTCTGCCAACAAAAGATTCATGTTCGTTGAGGTTTTATCTTAAAAACAGTTTCATAAAATGGGCGCACAAATTAATCCATTTTTATGCTGCTTCTGGCCATTGATAAATCATTGACGGAGATGTCCATGTCCTGCACAGATGTAAGTTTTCAGAAATGAAGCAAGCCTCCCAGAACCAAGAGAGGCATGAAGCAAAACACATTTGAGGTGCGACAGACATCAATCTGGAGATTTAACTTGGTTTAGTGGTATTCTTTGTGATTAACTATTTTGTTTAACTAAAAACAAAGTTATAGGATTCTGGTTCTAGAATTGCGCCACCCATGGTTCTGGAACTGGGCTCTGTTACATTCATTCTGAGATTTTTGTTTTTTTTTTAATTCCCTTTTTTGGCAAAAAATTCCTTTTTTCGGATGATTATTGCCTCTGCTATTAGATGCTGTGCAGCTGGAAGGATTTTTCCTAACACCTATTTTGCTTTTGGACATTTGTTGTGATGCGTAACCATAGCAACATGGTGGTTTGTCATAACCAGGAGTAGCTGATTAACATCTCAAAAGCCAAAAAAATACCTTAACTATAGCCTCAACTACAGCCCCGAATCCCAGATGACTTGAAAAGGAGGTACCGTGGATGCAAAGTAGAGCAAAGAGGAGAGACAAAAGAAGGAAGTTCAAACCATCTCTCCCATCAATCATGATGAGCAATGGCAGATCGTAGAGGGACAAGTTGGACAAACTCCAAGCCAGAGTATCGGGAATGCAGTTTTATGTGTTTCACTGAGACATGGCTGCAGGATTATATTCCTGACTCCAGTGTCTCCCTGCCAGGATTTCTGACCATACGATGGACAACTTTGAGCACCCTCTTCCTAAGACTGTGATACTACAAAAGAGTGTCTTCAGTCAAGGCTTCTTCAGATTTGCTGTAAGACAGACTGCTACAGAAGATCTTTCCTGCCCACAGCCATCAGAATCTACTGTATAACACCTCTTTAAAGAAACCAGGATAATGTGAATTACAAAAGCATTTAATTTCCCTTTGGGATTAATAATGTATTACAGAATTTAATTGAAATGAAGTTGCAGTGTGCTAATGTTCATTTTCCCTCTGTAATAAATCTGTTGGTTAATCTGGCAACTGAATGGTTGCACAGTCCATATTTCATTACTTCACATTACTGAGCCACGGTCCAAGCTTACCTTTTCACATTGACTGTTTCAGCTCTGGTACTACCTCACTTTTTGGCACTAAGGCACATCGGGGTGGGCTGACTTCGACCCCCCTTGGCCCCTTGATCCATTCAGAAACCACACTGAGGTAACCAGAAGTCTAAGTCCTGGACTGAGATGTCTTGTGAGACAGCCTAGAGACTCTATTGACCTGCAGAAATGAAGGGAGATTTGCATGTGAGTTCAGCTTTTATCAACAAAGCCAGTCATTGCAGTTTTAAAGAAAACTTTATTATTTCAATTAGAATTGAGAAAGCAATTCTGGAAAAAAAAACTGAATATTCTCAAAAGGCAAGAGAAGTTCAGTCATTTTAAAAAAATACAT
>JARVJO010000140.1:18444698-18463042 GCA_031762555.1 Cynodonichthys magdalenae | reverse complement strand
GACTCCAGCAAATGCTTTGCAAAATGATGGCACAGTGAAGATGCACATCACAAACATAGCAATATAGCCAGGTCAACAGAAGTCCCAGGGGCCAATGAGTCCCTAGGTGTGTTCTGTTTGGCTCTGTGCACAGCAAAATTCTCCTAACTCCAGCCTCCCTGCTGCAGAAACAAAGTGCTGGATAATGATATAAAAGCAAAATACTGCGGATGCTGGAATCTGAAACAAAAACAGAAAATGCTGGAAAATCTCAGCAGGTCTGACAGCATCTGTGGAGAGAGAATAGAGCCAATGTTTCGAGTCTGGATGACCCTTCATCAGAGCTGGGGCCATTAGAATAGATGTGACAGAACGAAGGATCTGAGAGAATGGGATGGAGTCCTTACAGGATGTGGGATGTGAAGAGATGTCGTCAAGATAGCTGTGGGATTTGGTGGGCTTGTAATGTGAACAGTCTGTCACAAAAATGGAGACAGAGAGGTTAAGAAAGGGAAGAGAAGTGTCAGAGATGGACCATGTGAAGGTGATAGAGGAGGGGAAATGGGAAGCAAAATTGATAAATTTTTCCAGGTTCAGACAAAAACAACTGTTTGTAAAGTAAAACAAAGTCTGGTATGTTTTTACCACAAGTGGTAAGGTTGTAGACTAGATGTCTTTATTCTCTCCTCTTACATAAACTGGTGTCGTTGCTCCAAGGACTGTTTTGATAAGAGGTTGTGATTAAATTAATCTGTCACTCATTATCTTTTTGGCGGCGATTTTTTTTTTTTTTGTCAGGCTCTGGAATGTGTCACCTGATGGGGCTTTTCCTCATTCTTTAATTTCCAAAATTATCAAGCTTAATCTTTTGTTTCTCACTTAATCTTTTTAATGACAATGCAAAATAAATAAATAAATAAATAATAAACTCTCCCATTACATAGATTTTAACACACCACTTGTGTTTCAGATGAATTGAAAATCGTATTATCACAGAGATCTGTGATTGGTGGAGAATTTCCAGAGTTTTTGGTGGCTCTGCCTATTATCTGATAAACAGTATAGTGACCGTTGGAACACAGTGTCCTCAGTGAAACAAAATATTATGCTTTTCCCAAACTGACAATAACACAATACCGTATTTGTAATGAAATCCTTAAATATGCAATACCAACTCTTCAAGTTTAAACATGCAAAAAAGGCATGTTTTCAACAGAGGCTAGCTTCCTGATGCATTAAAGTATTTTGACTATAATCAAAATGTAATTTTTAAGCTATAACTTTATTATTTTTTACACTATTCTTCCCACAGCATCTTCAATTAAATGAATTAAACCATTCTTATATAGCTTTACTCAATTAATGTCATCCCAGATCAAAATTATGTTTACAAACAAAAGATTTGAACAGGTTCTAACTGTTGTTTAACTTTCTCATCCAACCCATTTTTTGTTTGTCATCACCCATACCATACATGGGAAGCTATTTGACTCTTAGTCAACAGCTCCATATTGGCAAGACATAACAAACTGGTTTTATTTCATTGGTTAAACCATGCCCTCGTGCGAACGTGACATCACTACAGGGTGCACTCTTTCATTTCAAAACTCAGCAGTCAGGCTTCAGACAGAGCAGAGACAGAGTGGTGTCAGGATTATTCTGCTTCCTTCTCACTGATCTGATGTGATACAGCTCTACAAACTGTAAGTATCTGATTCTCATGAGCTTTGTCTTTAAGGTTTTTTTTGCAATAGTCTCTACAGCTTTTGTAGTTCGGTGCATTAACATTTTACAAATGCTTGGGTTTTGATTGCAGGTCATCCTGACTGTGCTACAGCCTTTGCAGGTACATGCAATTAAACAGCAAAAGATCTACAGGGTGAAAATGAATTGTGCACGGTAAGTTTCAGTTGTTTGTTATTAAGATTTTATTCAACTGCATTGATTTGATGTTTTGTCCACTGTACATCTAATAACATCCACTGGGTTTTATTTTTTTTTTTTCACAGAGTTCTTAATGCCTTCAGTCACCCTCAGCCTACTGTAAACTCAGCTGAACTGGCCAAGTTACTGACCCGGAATAAGAGCCAGTCTCTTTACCAACTACTGAACATGTATCCTCTGAAATTCACGCAGCATCATGAACTGCCAGTTTACTCTCCAGAGAGGATCAGTCCTCAGTCCACGAGACTCACTTCCTCTCCATCGCCGACCTTGGGTCAAGGGCCTCCAAATCTGCGAAGCTGTTTCCGCAAAAACAGCACCGGCAGAAACAAGAAATGTGTGGTGTTTGCTGACGACAGGGGACTTGAACTCACTGCAGTGCGTTTATTCACCCCTGAGACCCTTTCATCCTCTTTTGACCAGGTAAAGGGACCTCCTCTTGCTTGTGTCGAAGACCAGCAGTTGAGTCCAAACAACCTTCGGCGCAACAACTTGCCACTGGGTTTTTCTCAGCCCGCAAAAGACTTGACACGTCTGCGAGACAGGAGGCAAGGGCAGAGTTACATTTCAAAGACCACCCCTAGTGGCTTACCTGGCATTGCACCTCTCTATGATAACACCAAAGGACCAAATTACAAAGTGTGCATGGAAAAAGATGGATCAAATGATGACCAAGGCAGCAACAACCGTTTTTACTCTACACTTTCCAAGTATCGGCCGTTTACATGCCAACAGCCACCCGCCTGTTCAAAAGAGACTGATGAGCTACAGTGTTTTAGGTCGTATTTGTACAACAAGTACAGAGCAGAGCTGTCTCCAAGTGCATAGACCAGGACTTAGCCTGTAATTCCTCTACAGCACTTTAAGTGATGTAAAATTAACGACATTTCCTACTATTTAAGAGGGTTTAAACTTTAAGGGATGGATGAAGTTTTTAAAAAATCTTTGTTGCAAAGTATGAATCTGACCCTCATTTCTGAAACAAACTACCTTGTTACCATGTAAATACTCTGTTGCAATAATAATCTGATTAAATATTTAAATTATGCAACTTTTGTTTTGTCTTTTCTATGAAATTCTAACTTTTCCATACATGGATGCTATGTGCTGCACATTTTACAATGGTTTATAGCATAAACCCTGATTATTAAGATATAAGATGGAAAACCTTTGTATTTATACCCACTTGTCCACTGTTTCCAACCACATTGTGAGAACAAATGTGATTGTGATTTTACCTCCCCTACATAATGTTCTTGGCACAGACCTAAGATATCCCAGTCTTTTCATCTCCTGCGTCATACATACCAGACATAAAAGAGTCCGAAACGAATCTTGGCAAAAGCACAAACAGCTTGAATGGAAGAAGATGTCTCAGGCACTCCCTTGCCTGTGACATGCTTGGAATTGTTACATCCTGTACTGTACACTACTGGTTTGGCAAACAGCACATAACTATGGAAGCATCCCTGTTAGCTTCTTGGAATTGTGCATAGACTTGTGTTTACAGGCTGGGGTGTTGTCATCATGAGATAATATACCAGTGAGAAAGTCTTTGTTCCCACTTGGTCATCTCATTTAAACTTGTGTTGTTATTCCCTCAGGCTACTGGTGTCCTATTTCAACCCTTGAGAACTGTTACAGCTGAGTATCAGCTGGAGTGTTGCACATGAGCAACTAACACACCTATGGTTTCACGCACACTTTCACTTACCAAAAACATTTTGATAATAAAAATTCAATTCAGAAACAGCTTTTAATGAATTATTTTGCAATTGTTTTGGGAACTGCAGGATGAGTATAAAGTAACCACAGTTTAACTGCAGTTGATTGTCACTAATTAACAGTGACTTAGCAATAATGTATTATGGAGCCACTTTACAAAAGCTTTTTTTTTTTTTTTTAGTTCTTTCAACGAATACATTCAAGCTTCAGAACAGAATGAAAAAGAGTTTGTTGGAACTGAAACAAGTTGAACATGTAATGAAGTGCAGAACAAAGGCAAGTTATGGCCTCGGAGGGAATAAAAGGAGGAAGTATTCTCAGAAGGAATGAGACATGGGAATTATTTAAAGGGCAAGTAAAGCAGTATAAAAAAACACACATAAATCAGCCATTCAAACCACAAAACACAAAAACTAAATGAAACTGAAACAAGCTATGCACAGAACAATGTTACAACAGAATGAGGATGTGAAAAATCCTTTATACTGGTGTCAGAATTGTTGTTAATGGTGTTTTAAATACACACAAACTTCCATTTAAAATATACAAAACTAATTAAACGTGTACAGCAAATAAAACCACTCCGTGGCATTTAGTTTAGTGTTAAAATTTTCAGTTTTAAAATTTAGATCAGTCACCTAATAGTGCTTACACTAGTCTAGTTTGATTTTATCTAAATAAATTATTTAAAAAAAATTGTATTCATATAAATGTAAATTGACTGTTCCCTTAAATGAAAACCACATCCTGGTGACATATCTGTGACATACAGTTGAGAGATATCTAAATAGGAGATGCAAACATATTCCTTGTGTTTTCAATCACAGTTTTCAAAATGTCCATTGTGTCCAGAAGAAATACAAATAAGGTTGTAACTCCTCTTCTGTAGTAAGACACAGCTTATAGCACATAGGTCTACATGGCTTCAATGAAAACACATTTATGAGTTGAGGATTGCAGAACATTTCAATTAGTTTGCTCAAGGTTGACATGCTGTTTTTTATTTACAAAGCCGTGTTGAGCTCAGTTCTTTAAATTAGCAGAATTAACAGTTAGTTTTACCTTGACTGGCATTGTTTTTTGGACTTATTTGTGCAACACTTAAAGAGGACATATCCTGCTTTTAAATCCTTCTTTTTCACATTCAGATCATTCAGTTGGGGTCTATATAAAGTGGAAATGCAATGCTTTGGTCTGAATTCCTTCTTATTGTAACTCAACAAACCCCTTTTTCACTCCCTTTCTGAGGTGGCTCAGATCAACTTGGTTTGAGGCTGTCTCTTTTAATGCAAACAAGATGCTTCACACCCAACCCCTCTCCAGCTATCAGACTAGTTCATTCTAGTTTGATAGAGGGGCTTACGTCTATATATGTGGTGTAGAAACTTTTTATTTACAAATCAATTAAAAGATGTCAACAATGGAAGACTTGCCCAACCAGCCTTACATGTTGGAGCCAGAGTCTGACCCAGAGATGAATGAAGACAACAAAATTGGTTAGTTAAGTCAGACCTTATTTCACAGTTCCATCGCAAAGAATTTGTCGTAAATGTTGAGAAAATGTCAGACAATGAACAAAACTGAACGGGTTAAAAACTATGACCCAAACAGAAATAAAGAGCACTGGGAGAGACTAAATTTTAACTTTTCTGCAAATTTAAAGACTCCAAATGCACAACATAATGCATTTAACATCTAAAACAAATGTCTGCAAAACTGTTGATTTGCTTTTTTCTCTCGTTATTTTATGATTGGTGGTTTGCTTTGGTCATAGTTCCATCTTCAAAGAAGAATACAGAAATCCTGCTGCAGTGCAAACCAAAAACATAAAAGCTGGATTGGTGTTAGTGGGACAGAAGCATTTGAATCCTAACCCGGCATGTGGACTCCATAAATAAAAAGATACAGCAGAGTCTCTACCTGCTGAGGCAGCTAACGTCCATTAATATTAGTTAGCATATCATTGTTCACTTATTAAATGCACCATCGCCTTCAGTAAATCCTCCTTCTACCATACAAAACAAGATAATCTCAAAAAATCAATCTGCCCAGAAAAAAAAAAACCATACACGGATTCACCTCAAAGCCTTCATGATCAGGGCAGACCCCATCACAGAGGACCCCACCCTCTTCACCACTCCTTGCAGTTTCTGCCATCAGGTAAATGTTGCAGATTCTCACTATATAATAAATAAAATCATCTACAAACGTACCTCCTTTAATACAACGGTGTGTTTGTTTGTTTGTTTGTGTTCACATTGGTTCCAGTTTCTGTTTTTAGAATATATTTACCAACCATTACGTTTTTGGCAATTCAAAATCACGATGCATATTAGGCCTAAGAAAGCTGAACTAAACAATTATGTTTAAGTAAATCAGCTTATACAATGAGAAATTAGTAAGGAGAAAATCTGATAAGTGTAAAAAAAAATAAGCGAAAATGTATAAACGTCCTTTAAAATAAAAGTCTAAATGTAGTCTTAAAGTAAAGATTAATAAAAAAATATTTTTACCAAAGTGGCAGAAATTTAATTTGTGATACTGGTCTCATAATTCAGCGGTTTCAGTTAGGATATTTTTATGATTATCTGTCTGAACACTGCATGAGACAACAAGCCTATTAGTCATTTTTAGGCACAATCACACATGATGTTGACGGAAGGGTAAAATGTGAGATATTTGCTGGTTCTGTCCCCCCCTTTCTTTTCTTGTCTGTGTATTATGTCATTTTATCTTTTAGCGAGCAGAAGGCTCAGCTGGATGATTTCCAGCAGCCAGCTACCAGCCGCTGAGCTCACAGTGCTGATGCTCGTGTTGTCTGAACAGCCTGAAGAGTGATTCACAGGGCTGCAGCCTCAGCACTGATCACTGTGGGTAGTTAACACAGGCTGCTCACTGAAAGACAGACGACGGGCAGTAATGATCTGAATTTTTCTTCTTTTCTCTCTGCGCCAAATGGCCTTATTAGCAGACATAACTTGGCGTGATTCTGCTTTTGAAAAAGTTTACATTATGTATTTTTACCAACCTTCATAAAAAATAAAAAAAATCTCCATCTGTGTCATGCCCTGAATATGTTTCAAAATACTATTGGGATTAAGAAGGTGGAAAAAGATAAGAACGATTAAACTTGTATTGCCAAGACAACACTGCACAGTAAATTTTAAAAAAAACCTTGGATTATCTAATGTATTTGTCTAAACTTGAAGCTTGGATAGGAATCATATTTTTTATAATTAGTTGTGAATAACAGATCACTCAAAAAGGTTATATAACCAGCGTGTGTTGCCAGCACCACATAATCATTTCCAAAGGAAAAGAAAGCTTGGTAATAGATTAAAATACTAAGATTTAAAGCTGAGCAGACATTTTTATTTCTTCCCGAGAAAAGGTTTATTTATTTTTTTGACAAGGTTACAGAAAATACACAGGAAAAAAAATGGTAATTTACCAGAACAAACAGCTTCTTTACTCATTTTAGCTAAAGCAACAGGTAATGAACAGCGCCATCTATTGATAACACTGAAAATGGAAATATAGTAACATAACTAACCAGCAGTTGCAAACTCAACCAATATAATATTCAGCATGAGAGAAAAAAGAAACAGAGACATTAAAACACTTATTTAAACAATTCAGCAGTAAATATGCAGAATAGGGCAAAAATGCCAACTGACACCAACCTGTTACTGTTGAAAGTTAAATAAATGTAACTTGATGCAGAGATTCTTTATTTGATACAGTTGTAATGTTTAACGACAGCGGTCACTTGGCAGGTGCTCGTGCTCAGGGATCCATTCTGACCTGCTAAAGCACTCTGCAGCTTTCCTGTCGCACTCACAGATGAACATCTCACATTCGTTGTTTTTGTCTGAAGAGGAGAAAGCACAAGGCATACATTTCAATCTAGAGGGTAAGAAAATCCTTTGTGTAAAGAGGGGGAAAAAAATAAACAAATAACAAGTACGTTTTAAGTCAACTCACGTGTGCAGGTGATAATTTTGCTAGCTCCATCGCAGGTGTAGTCATAGAACTCAGTGTAAGGGTTGTCCAGGATGGGCCAGCACTCTGGATGCTGGATGGCATCACTGTAGCACTGATCATGAACTTGGCAGCACCTAAAGGTCAAGAAAAAAAAATTAGATGTCCCATTCTCTTAAGTGTTGTGAGAATATGAGGTAGCAGAATCATCACCTGTCCAGATCATCAACAGGTGTGCCAGAACCTCCATAACCACAGTAGCAGCCATAGTCAGAGTAGTCGAGCGCAGGCCAGCTATCAGGCATCAGACACAGGATCATCCTTCTAAACTGGGTGAGTGCCTTGTAGTCCAAAGAGTGGGCTGCAACACAGGAGCATGGCTATTGCACATTGCTTCCAAAAACACTCACACTTTTTGTCATCTGTACTCACCCACAGAAAGGCCTACAGCCAAGAGGAGAGTGTGCAAAGCATTCATCATGGAAGACAGAAGGTTAGACGCAGAGTGGTTCTCAAGCTCAAGGTAAAGCCTCTTTTTATACACCGAGGGACGGAAACTCCCCCATCAGCTGCCCATACAGCACAGGATCACAACTGGCACTCAGACGAGCAAAGGTGAAAACCAGACTTTTTTTCTCACGCCTTGAATCCACATGCCTTGTTGTTAAATGGACTCTTACTGACCTTAGCCACCAAGCCGTGAGGTTAGAGAACAATGTGTATAAACAGAATCAAGTTAAAACTCAATGCTTCTGATTTAATAAAGGCGACACAAATGTATGCAACTGCAATGCTACCGAAATTGTTTTGTTTTGTTTAAATTAATTTACAGAATCTAAAATATAACCAAATTATGTGCAAATTTTGATTTACAAAATCATTGGACCACAAACAAGATGTGACACATGCCAACTAAGTAATTAAATATAAAGTGGCCAAAATTATAAGATTGCATTA
Source organism: Cynodonichthys magdalenae (assembly GCA_031762555.1). NCBI lineage: Eukaryota > Metazoa > Chordata > Actinopteri > Cyprinodontiformes > Rivulidae > Cynodonichthys > Cynodonichthys magdalenae. The sequence continues at coordinate 18,454,456 of JARVJO010000140.1, read as the reverse complement.
GTTTTAATACTTTTGACATCATAATAAAATAGGTAGCCCCAAGTCTTCCCAGCCAAATACTGATTTGTGAGTTTCAAAAAAAATGTTCAACTAATATTTGTTCAATTTTCTCAAAAGAATCATTAATATTTTTTTTTTACTGTGGATTCGTTTGTGTAGGAGCCCTATTATTCCATTTTTTTCAAGGCCAGAAACTCAATAAAGATTTGAGTTTCTCAGGAAAAATAAATAAAATATAAATATATATATATATATATATATATATATATATATATACACACAACTCTTTGCAAATGTATTTAAAAGTCAAACATCTGACCTGCTGTAGTGACAAACTGACTAAAGCATTTTGAATAGAACAGGAAAAGAACTTCAATTCAGTTGGATTACATTCAGTTATGCATTAGTCATAGTGGACCCAAGGCTAACTGATAAAAGCACAATTATTTCTTATATACAGAGCGCCTGTTCATATTTTTAATAAGTTACATTGACGTCAAGCCTTAAAGAAGACAGACTGCAGCAGAAAGGTGCTGTTACAATATCTGCAGATTTATTGAAGGTGATGTGAGGCAGTGTACACACATTTTCAAACTTTATATGGCATGAAAAACAAAAGTTGATTCAACTAAATGGAACCTAAAATCTATTAATCAGTGAATACATTTTAGCCATGAATAAAACAAACAGCAATATGGAATTTGAAACTTATGTTTTAACACACACAAAAAACGAGGTTTAAATGGTTAACAGCATTTGTTATACCAATTTTCAAAATAAAAGTATCGGGAAACTAATAAAACCGATTTATAAGTTTATCTAAACTTTTTTTGTCAGAAATTGTTTAAGCTCATGCCTCGAAAAGCATTCCTGTAAAACATATCAATGCTGGTTCTTGACATGTAATGCAACAAAGGAAAAAAGCTTTTACTATACTTGTCATTTAGCTTTATTGGACCATTCAAATAACTACACTGTAGGGAAACTCAAGAAGGTATGAGACTCCTTCAATTACAAAATAAAATCTACATTTACTTTAAGTATTACAATGTCAGTACTAAGAGCACAGCATCTAACACAAATGAAAACTCTTCTGGCCTAAACAAATCTTTAGAGTAAGAATAATCACCATTAGAGTTAAGAGTCCTTACCTGATTTTAGAAATTTGACCCATTTATCTTGATTTTTATAATAATACACTAATGTTGGTTAAATAAAATTAACTATTTGAAGGTTTTTAAAATTGATAAAAATGAAGACCATAAATTGTATCAAATAATCACCTGGTCCTCTTCTAATCAGTGCTTTCACTTTGGTTTTAGACATACTTTCATTTAGACCAATCATGGACTCAGAAAACAACACTTGACAGTAATAAAGCTTCTAAAGACTGGCAATGTGCTATGACACAAACAAATAATGCTTTACTAACAAAGTCAGCAAGAATTAACGAGAAGTGATCTTATTAAACAAAATCATAAACAACATTTAATTATCAGTGCAATGTTACATCTACTGCCTAAGAACTCAATAAAGTTCAGTCACATTCCTACAATTCACTGTCAGAATGTAAGTGCACCAACTAAATTTTAAACTAAACAATCTTCTGTCTTGACTGGATTGGTTTATACCAGACACTTCAGCCAACTTCAAAAGAAAAACAAAGTGCTATACATAAAATAAACCACATCGTAACGGATATGAAAAGATATATTACTCAGTACTTCATAAAGTAAATCTCTGTCCTAAGTGATCGTCACTCAATACATTTCACTACAGCTCAATATAAATACAAAAGAGAAAGACAAGAGAACTACTGCAGTGTATATTTTCAATCTTGAACCTTCACATTCTTGATTGTAGTGCTTTTACACTCACAATTGTAGTAAAAATGTCAGTGGCCTTACTCATACAAAGGTCTTTCAGTCACATTTTGTCAATACTATCAACTTTTACATTTACTCCCCTGATTCAGTCAAAAAACCTCATTTTTGCCTGTGTTCTACAAGCAAAGATATTGCTTTCGAAAAAAAAGTATAGAGTGCAGATTGGGAACTAAAAGAAACAAATTATACAGAATGGAATAATTGACTTTTACGATCCTAAATAGATGTGCAGAGTATCTGGATATGTAGAATGTACAAAGCACTGATCAGTAGTGCTTAAAAATTGTGCAGATTTTGTAGAATTTGCTCTTTTTCTTCGAAACTATCACATATTTAACAGACATGTCATCAGGCTTTTCTTGAGCATTAACTGGCCGAAAGACCTGTATGGTTAGAGAATGTGTTTATCATGTTGTTTGCTAAAGCTTTAAGCTACGCTGGTCCGAATTTAATTAAAAAAAAAGCCATTTCCTTTCCCTAAACAAAATAATTCATATTTCTACACTAAAATGTCACATTATGTCACTTGACATTTATAAAAAAAATGTTTTTCTTTTCCCAACAGTCTTCTGACTTGTCAGAATCATATTAAACAAACTGTGTCTAGACAGCCAAGTTTTATCTGAAGGGAAGTAATTTTCTCCTTGCAGCCCCGTCAGACATTTAGTATCTTAAGAAGCTTTGCAGAATTATTTTTTTTTTTGGCCTCACTAAATGTTACGAGTATTGCTCTTCGGGTGAGCTTAGCAAGTTGACCAGTATACACAATCTATTTATTTTTAAAGACTTCATCCCAACTTCTTTAAGGATTATAGCAGTTTCTGCATCTGTCCTGGGGTGCTGCTCTGCAAACACATACCTACTTGTCATAGTGTATTTCTGCCACTTAGAGGCAGTAACAAGCATATTTCAAGTCACTATGCACAAAAATCTGGTTGTTTTTGAATGCACAGCTTTACTTTTAAAATCCTTATTTATGCTCTTTTTTTAAATAAACTTGTCAGCAAGTGCTAACTTTGAAACCAATCAGCATTTGAACTTCACATGACATCATCTTCAAAATCTCCAGTGTTGAAGAATTAGGCAAGTTTGTTAATGTGCCCTCAATCCTTCACTCTGAAAGTGAGACTGATGCAGAATAATACCTTCATGTAACCACAGAGACTAGGCATTGAGAGTCACATAACTCAATTACACCTGAATACCTGACATTTGTCTTTCTTACCCTCCTTACACATATTTATCATGTTGCATCGGATACTTTGAGTACAGAAAAAAAGTTGGGTATTTTTGGTTTTCATATGGAAATACAGAAAACTACTAGAGTTCTGTAATTTTCAAGCACCACTGAACATGTTCTTGTATTAGATAGACTAATGCATTTGACTGTTGACCTTAAAAAAATAGGTGCAATAAAAGTTTTCCAAAATTTGACATTTCAGGTATGGTGTGTCCAAAGTTTCAATTACTAATTGTAATGCTATAAAAATCAGAACCCCATAAGACATCTTTATAAATCTGTTAGTTCTTTTGTTTTGGCCTTTTTATATGTACCATTGAGTTCTACTTATATACAATCTCAAACTTAATATTTTAGAAAATAAACACCATTTCTATTTTATTTCTAGAAATTAAATTACAATGTTATAAAGCTAAATCATTCTAACCTCCATCTCCTTCAACACAACTTCATCAGCAGATAAAATGAAAGAGGTATAAAGCTGAGCTTGCCTGGTCTCCATTTCATAATTAAAAACAAAACAAAACAGTGTAGCACACAGGGCTGGAATGTCTTGCAATCAGATGGGCTTATACAGTAAAGTGGTGACATACTTCTTCTTATAGCGATGTGTTGCACTAAGTACCATCACACCATCCTGTGACAGAACAGAGATAGCATAAAAGGAAAAACATATCAATTTAAATGATGCATCTTTCTGGGTTGTCATATGTGCATGCAATGATTTTTTTCTCATATTTCTTATTGTCTTACAACTTGGTCCCACAGTGTTAAAATATGTCTGTTTTGTGCACTTGTTTTATAAAATTGTTACTTTTTTATCTGCTCAGAACAACGGATGATTCTGACGCATTTATATTCACAGATTATTAGCAATGTGCATTATCCTTTTAAATAAATAAATAACAAAAATTCCCATTTTGAATCAGTTAACTATAAATTGTTCCTAGGTGTGTGAGAGCATGAATAGCTGTCTCTATGTGACACTGTGATGGACATGGGACATGTCCAGGGTGTACCCAAACTTTTGCACAATCACTGCTGGCAATAAGCACCAGCTCCTCCAAAACCCAGAAAAGTAAAACTGGGTAAAGAAAATGAATGGATGGATATTTTCAAACAGAGAACTGCAACAGACTGTTACCAAGCGGCAAACACTGATGGTGTTTTTGGCAAGCTGTTATCAAAGGTGGTGCCTTCTCATGAAAAGCTGTCAATCATAGATAAAAATGAGTCACCTAAAAGAAAATAGGTTGTAGAAAAAAAAGAGACTTCATAATTAGTTCAGTTTACAGTTAAACACTGCATGAGTCATTATTATTATGAAAGGGAATTTTCTCATTTTCCAAAACAAACATTATGCATATTCTTCAGAACTGCTGACAACCAACAATTGAACTTTTATCTTAAATCAAATCAATTTCTTTTATTTTTTTCTGTGATGTTTATTTAATTTCTATTGTTTGGATTTACCAACATTTGTCAAAGTTCTGGAAGCCGACCTGACAAAGTTATGAGAGCAACACCTAAATGTGTGTGTAATATAATTTTACTGTTATTTAACCAGGGTTACATCACAGATCTATTTTGAAGGGAGGCCTGTGTCTGAAAGCAACCTATTGTTCATGTTTTTGGTCTGAAGGGGAAACTGGAGTACTCAAAAAAAACCCCACAAAAACACAAGAAGAACATGCAAACTCTGAACAGAAAAACATCCAGGTTCGAAACGGGGACCATCTTGCTGTGAGCCATCGTGCTGTATTTGCGACAGATATTTTGTTGTTAGTGTTTTTTATTGTGCATAATTAGGTGAACTTTATTTTCTAATCTCATCAGTACATTTTATTTTCCTTAACTGAGCTGGTTCAGTAGAGCAATAAATGTTATTCCCAAACTACCAGTGCATCTATGAAAAATCTGAATATTCCTGGTATTAGCTGATAACCTGAAAGTTAAAATTGGTCTTTCCCTGACCCAAACATTGCAGTAATGTATCTGTTTGCTGCACTATTTTTGAACAGAGCAGAAAATAGCACATCATGAAATTAAAACTCAGTAATGGAGGTCAGTATTTGAAAATGTAATGCAAACATTGTTCTATTTTTGGCTATGTTCTCCATTTAGGCTGCAACTGCCGTATATGTATGTATTTACCTTGGCATGTGCAATTAGTTTGTTTTTCCGGTCAGAATGTCATAACCAGGGTATTTATCTGTCCTTCAGATTGACCTTTTAGCAGTTTGATATCATTGTTAGCATTCCACTTATGTAATACACTCTGCTAAATATGTGCAAGCTTGCTTTACTAAGTAGAAGTGCACACTTTCTTGGTAAAGATCAAAAAAAGCTAGAAATCTGGCCAATTCTCACGGAGATTTCCAGCAGTGGTTTTCACATGGACCCCATAAACTATTAAAACACACACACAAATATCGTGGTGTTATTTAGAAACCTTACCTTTATAGAAAGAGCATAAAGATGGTTGAGCATAACGTGGTTGGGCTCTGGAAGTAATGCAGGATCACACTGAGTGGGGAAAAAAAGAAAAAACAACATAAAGAGACAAAAAGAAACAAGAAAACAAAATGACTGAACCAGTTTAATATTACACAAGTTTAAGTTAATTATAGAATTTCAAAAACCTAGATGTATTTTGTTTAAAATGGCAATTTATTTAATGAGATAATGTACAATATTTATTGAAAAATGACTAAAATCCCTGTCACACTATGGCATTTTAGACAACTTATGCCAACTTGTAAAAATTTTAAAGACATCTACATTGAAGACGGAATAAAAAAAATCAACTGGAAGCCTCTTTTAGGAATGTACATACTGTAATACTAACAAATTGATCAAATATTTAACTTTTATTAGTAATTTAGTCGAAAAACATTTTTCATAAGTTGGCATAAGTTGTCTAAAATGTTATAGTGTGACAGAGACTTTAGCAAAATCTGAAGAAAAAAAGAAAAACAGCAATGTTTCAGAAACCTTTACAGTGGAAATATCACAACCACTCACAGAAATCCCAGTGTCTTTGTTCAGAATGACCTGGAGGAGGTGAGGAGGGAGTATAGGTGGAGACTTAATCTTCTCATCCTGTTTAGGAACATAAGCATCCTGGTGGTACGGCCCAGGAGGAGAGCTGGAGAGGTCTGATAAAACAATAGAGAATTAGAATGACAAAAACACAACTGATGCTCATCTTTTCCTGCTGGTTCCATTTATTCTGGATTTGGATCCTCCACCTCCATCATGTCATGAGACAGAAATATAATTACACTTAACAAGAACATTAAGTCATTGCTAATAGGGTGTGTGACTGAGTGTTTATGTCTAACTTCAACAATAATAACAGGAAAAAGGCTGTTTGCCATTAAATTGCCCATAAGTGACAACAAAATATGTGACAGATTCTCATCTTTCTGTTTGTTTTGATACAAATACTTATCAGCTGAAGTTATTTCCTAAAAAAATTGGAAAATCATGTCTGATATTTTTGCATTTTGTGTTATGGTTATTTTTGATCAGTGTACAAAGTCATGTAAAACATGTGGGCACATCTAATATAAACCAAAACAAATATTTATGCCACACATTATGAAGTTGTCTGTATCTGCGCATGTGCGTCTTTGCTTTGACAGCCTGCAATGTGTCTCAGTAAATCTTCACAAACTGTATAGAAGCTGCTAACTGCTCTCACCTGAAACATCAGAGGATTTCTGTGAATCCACCATCAGAGCATCAAACACCTCAAAGTCAGTTTTCTTCACCTGGATGATATTGTTGACTGTGCCAAGGTTACTGGTTATAATAGGCTGTTAAACAAAGCACAATGAAAACACAATTTTTTTTTTACCCAGAATACAATACTTACAAACAGCAGACTATATCCTCAGTAGGGGTATAAGAAAATATCAATACATTGAAATATTTCATTTCCCGATACTGTATCCATTCTCTAAAGCCCCTTCATCAATTTTAAATTAAGATTTAAAATGTAATCTTTTATGCCAGCAGTTCATGTTTGTTGTAGTTTAGCTTCCGACTGCTAGTTGGCAGGAGTCAGCAAGCCATTTGTTTCCTCCACTGCTGAGGAGCCAGAGAGTATAACGGTAGCTAAGACATTAGCATTGTGAAACAAATAAAATACATAGAAAACATACTGAACTTTTTTAAATAGAATTTTTGAACAAAAAATTGCAATATATTGCAATATTTCACCTTGATACAGTATCACAATATATCACAATATATCGTATTGCAACCCCCATGTCATGATACGTATCGTACTGCCAAATTCTTGCCAATACGCAGCCCTAATCCTCTGCCGGTAATGAAAACAGTAAAATGTAATTTGGATTTAAAAGTCACATTCAACCTTTAGAATGCGTACCTCAGCTGGATCATGGGTCCAATGGCCATCCACATAAAACTTATACTGGTGCTCCCCTTCAGGTAGATCAACTATGGCCACAAAAGTGTTCTGACTGACAAACAAAAAAGAAGAAAGCATTGCACACTAAAGTCAGTTTCGAGTGGAATTTCAAAATTTTTATTGAAATGCATTCCAATAAGATATATTTTAAAGCAATAGTAGCAACCAGGAGTGAGAACAATTTAGTTTATTTTTCCATTTTCCTTCTGGCACAAGCAAGTGTTAAAAAAAATATATAAAATGGTGCAGTGATTTGTATAAATATATAACATGGGTACAAAATACTGTTACAACTTGTGAAAAGAATCGAAGAAAGCCTAAATTAATAAATTCACTTCAAATTTGAACAACCAAAGATAGACTAAAATTTTAAATAAATTAAGACAAAAAGGGTTCCAACACCTGATCAGTTAGTGTACTGCTGAAACACTTTTTGGTGCATTTGGAACATGCACCCACCTTCTTGTAAGAGGGATTTTGTTGGCCCAGTTGTTGAAGGACCCAGAGATATAGACCTCTTTTCCATCACCAGTCCACCGGAAGACTGTTGGTCGATCTAAAGTTGGTCCTTTGTCCTCTGCGTCTAAGTCTTGCTGCCATGCAAGAAACTCCTCTTTCTCTAAAGGAGCCTAAAATACACAAGAACCCTGATGATATTTTTTTTCTCTTTTATTTTTGTTAAATGTTTGGTTTCAGAACTTTAATCAGTATTTAAAATAATAAGATATGTGCCACTGAAATACATTTATTACATGCCTTCATTTCTTCTCCATGAAAAATATCTGCATCCTCGGGGCTATCCATCAAAATTTTGGGCCTTTCTCCCTCTTTGATTCCCCGGCTGTCTCTCCTCTGAGCCTTCTCCCCATGGCCCATTGCAGCCCTCTCACTGCTTGTATTCCCCATGGCTTTGTTGTCTTGAAGGCTGTTTCAAGGTCACTGCAAGTGGAGGTAAGACAAGTTATTTCAACAGCAAACTAAAAAAGTACATATTTTTCTTTATTTAAGCTATTAATCATTGACAGCAGCTGCATTTTACCCCTCACTATGTCAAATGGCATAGATGACATTTTGCACAGTATAGGTTTATGTATATTCTATACCTATTTTTGTGAGACTTTCATTTGAAGAGTTTAACTAACGTGTTTTATTAAGGTTAAACATGATCCTGAAATAACATTTCTCTCAGCATGATATCTTATCTCAACAGAGGACCATGGGTATGAGTGTGCTTTTTACTGCACAACACAAACTATCACTGCTGACCAGTTGTGAAAGGAAATGAGTAACACTATATGAGTTTATGTAAAGAATAACTCACATCTTAACAAATGTAGCATTCTATACTTTACAACAATGCCAAAATACTCACGAACCTTGTTAAAAATATCAGACTGAGCATATTGTGTTAATTCTCATAAGATTAGTCATTGTGTGCCATATGACCAATAGGTAACTTTACAAGAATGGATTACCCATTGTGTTTATAAGCGAAAGGGCAAAACAAGACTTTCACGTAGCTGCTTGAATTCATAGGGAAAAACTCATACAATGTAAAAATTGCATCCGTGATGATCCAGCAGCTTGAATCTCTAAAACCTTACATATTGCAAACAAATACTTTTCGATTCCAGGTGACCTAAACAGTGACAACGGGAGTGGATTGAGACCACGGAATACTCATTTAAATACGAAAACAGTGAAAGTATATAACTTTCATTATAAAACATTCGGGCTTTACAGTTTATGATTAAGTTGTAGCTTAATTTGCACTCAAAATTATTAGATAAACGGCTTTCGGCCATAATATAACATGTCAGATTAAAGTTAGCTAGTGCCACAGTTAAACAAAAATACAAAACAATGTTGATTTAAAAAATACAAGTTAAAAAAGTGCGCAGAGCAACTTTATTGAGACACCGTTAGCCGCGTCATAAACCTGCACATAATGCTACTAGCTTACCACGCTAACCAGCTAACGGTACTTGCCTAGCTTGGTTAGATGTTTCATAAATTCTGCTGGCTCTTACACACGAGTGATAGCAAATAACGGATACGAGCAGCAACAATGAGTGTTACCTCAGAAACGTTTATTATGTCCACCGGTTTCTTCAACTCCATTTTAATATCTAAGCCATAAACATTAGACTAAAGAGGAGGGAGCAGCCAAAGTCATTCGCCACCTGTGTTT
>JARVJO010000140.1:18395140-18418526 GCA_031762555.1 Cynodonichthys magdalenae | reverse complement strand
CAGCTGTTCTGAAACCGAAAATCCTGAGTATCACATAGCGGGGTAAGTTGATTCAGAGTATCTGCGTTAACCCAGGGCTTGTTAAGTCTGCTTTCTGAAACGGGGCCCAGGTGACCAAGAAAGGAAAAACGGGTAAAAAAAAAACATTATTGGATGGATGTTTTTTTTTTTTTTCAATTTGATATCAATGTTTGTTGTTTGTATGTTTTCTACTTTGATACATATTTTGTTATAAATATGCTCCAGTTTGAATCTTGATTTTTGGACTAATTTTTTAACAAGATAAACGGCACTTTTGAGCAGTCAGGTCAGTTTTTCACAACCAGAATAACATGATCAGAATAAGTGATTACATGCACGCCATTTACATTATCAGTATAAACCACCCCTCTCATTTGGGTTACAATGTTATTCCAATCGAAGTATTCTGAACGGGGTGTGTACATGACGCATTTTTATTCTAATTGGCCATTTATTCCGATTAATTATGTTCATGTAAACATAGCTACTGCTTTAACATGTTTTTTTTTGTTTGTTTTTTTGGAAAAAGTGTAATTGAAATATAATATTTTACACTATGTACAAATAAATACTGTCTACTGTTGAATGAGAGATTTAGGTTTTCTTTTAATCATGTCAGTGCACAGGGAGCTTCAACACTGTTTACATTTTCTAAAGTACAAAAGTTGCTGCTGTTGGTGTAACTCCCTCCTCTGTTAGATTTGCTCTAGAAATAGTCAACTCTCAAAGCCCGCTGAAGCAGCCCGCCCACAAGATGCTTGGGGTGAAAAACCCTCACAACAACATCAACAGCATATCACATGTAGTGTGACAAAAATAAATAGGAAAAAAAAATAGGGTTTTGCAAAAAATAACTACAAACTCATATTTCCTCACCTTTAGAGCCTGGACTGCTTTAATATAATGGCTGACAGGAGAAAAAGACATCATGTGCTACAGCTACCATAGAGATTATTTGATATTTTAGAGAAGGGGTTTTCACCAAGAGCCACATAACCACCATGGTGGCCCTCAAAGGGCCAGTTTTAAACTAACTTTGATGTGTTTAACTTTGACTAAACACAAAATGTCACGTTCCTCGTTTCATTATGTCTGTGCAGCACAAACAAACAATAACTGCGCTCTATATGGTGTTTCGTGCAAAGCAAGAGTGTTTTGACATATCTTATAAACATTGAAAAGTACTGAGTGTACAACTGACTATACGTGAAATAAATAATGCAGAAATACAATTAATAGTAAAAGTAAAAGAGTTTTACTCACTGATGAGTTGTGGTAAGTAGCTGCTGTCTTGAATTCTGACTTTCTGACAGGGAATTCCCACTTGAGGGGTGTTTTAATTTAAATGTGTGACTTTTAAGTGAGAAATTTCCACTTCCCAGTACAACTTAGCTACAGCTAAAGTAGCCTACCGGTACTAAGCTACCGGCTAATTTTAAGCTCTGTGCACCTCCACGCACTGGTGGAGTGCTGTCACTTTGTGGGTAAAAACGACATGCATTATGGGATATGTAGTTTACTGTCAATGCAGGCTTTAAAGCAGCTTTTGTTTAAATTAAGACATGAAAACATCTTTGAAGTACTTACAGGCCACATAAAATGTTATGGTGGGCCACATTTGGCCAGCGGGCCCTGACTTTGACGTATGTGTTTTAGAGTCTTCTCTTTCATCCCAGAAGCTGACAATTCATAGTTTTGGTAGGTGTTTTGTCATGTCTAGGATTCTGTTTCACATATGTAGTAAAAAGAAATGAGGGCTTTGGGGAGTGAACTGCTGTGGAGAGCTAAGTGTGCAAAAAATACAAATTTTCACTGGATATAGTTAAATATGACCATTTTCACTAGATTAATGGAACTTGTGTTTGATTTTGTAAAACTGCAGAGTAAAGAAACCCAAAAACCAATGTGTGTGCATTTCAATAAAACTAAACCTGATAATGTTAGATCATAATCATAATCCATAACTTCTTAATTTTAACTCCTCACACGTTGTCTCAAAGATAATTAACCATATCTCCTGACTTCTGGTAGAAGAAATTGTTCAACAGCTTCATTCCACTGTATAAGTCTGCTAAACTGTTAATAAAGCACACAATCTTTATTGCACTGGCTAAGGCAAAGAGAGTTTCTTTTTATTACAGTCCTAAAAATCAATGAAACAATAAATGTTATCATTGAATATGAAATATAGGCCCCTTGGTGCAGCTGCCCAGCCCTCAGGAAACTGGTGAACTAAAGAAGATGAAGGTAAAGCATTTTCAGAAAACCTTCTAATCAGGAAAAAAAAACAGGAGCTGCAGTTAACTCAAAACTCAAGGTTAAGAAGTTTGTGATCATTATAAAAAGTTCTACAGAAAGTTGAGAAACTTTTATTTATACAATAAGGCTCCCTTATGGCATTATTAGTCATTAAAATATTGTCTACTGTCTTACTACTGACAGTACTGTCTACTGTCTCCTTTGACAGTTGTGGATATGTATAATGCAGTAATACAGTAAAATTTCTGTAAAATATGTGTTTCCAATACATTATTGCGCTTACTGAAATGTTTAATATAGCACTTTAGGTGTAATATGTACAGACTTGCTCCATATTTGGCAAGAAACCTTCTCATCCTTAACTAATGCATAACAAACACCTATTAATGATTTATAAAGTGTTTACAGATGAATTAATAACCTATAAAATATGTAAAAGCTATATATAAGGGGAGCCTTTTTGTAAAGTAGTACCTTTATTTATATGCAAAAGGTTTTCAGAAACCATGACACTCATTAAATGAGTTTTTCTCTGATCATACCTGCTCTTTCGTGTTCAGTTCCACCTCAATAGGCTGGTCATCATTAGGTTCTCTTTTCGGTCGAACAAAAGCAGGAGGCGTGAGCTGATGGCTCTTGTCCAGATCCTCCGGCTCCACTCCCTTCCCGTCCCGTAACCTCGACCAAGCCTCCTGGTTGACTTTACATTCGTCCCTGACTGGAGCCGAAGCCTGCTGGGAGGTCGACGGACCGCCACTGTTTTCCGTCTCCTCCTGTTTCTCCTCCTCGGTGTTTTTCTCTGTGGAGTCGGCTGAGGATTTGGCGGGGCCTTCATGTTCCTCTGCCTCTCCTTCCACCTGCTTGGCCGGGCGATCCTTCAGGCCTGCCTGGAAGGCTGAGACGACGGCGCTGCATTTCTGGACCTTCTCCACCTGCTGTTTTTTTGACATAAGCACTCCCATGGCTGTGGAGAGAAGAAGACAGAAACAAAACAGAATATTTCCATCAGCTATAACATTTACAGGGTTTCAAATCCTGAGAGATTTGACTCACAGCTCAAACAAACCTGCAGCTGTAACATCAGATTTTTAAATGCTGCTACATGGTAAACAAGGAATGGAAGTAAATACAATTAGGGATAAGGAGAGTGAAACAAGAAAACGTGTTTTTTGTGTTTTAAAAGGTAAAAAAAAACTTCAAAGCAATTTTTGAACATTGAATGAGTTATAGCTAATTTTGCATAAGATCAGTTAGCTGTAACAACTTTCTTCTTTGTGTTTGGTAAAGTTGCTTCACTATAGTGGTCGTTGTGAGCCATAATACATTCTATTTTCCTCCAGGAGCGAGAGGTGAAAGACTTCAAATACCTGGGTGTTCACCTAGACAACAGATGTTGCATAGTCTCTGAGTCTCTGGCAGCATTCTCTGCAACCATCTGTTGGAGCAGCAGCATCCGAGTCAGTGGTGGCTCAAAAAAACAAACAACAAAAAAACAAAAAACAACTGAATAAACAGATGAAGGAAGCTGGTTCTGTGCTGGAGAATGCTCTGAAACCTTGGAGCTGAGCGTAGGAAGAAGAAATGTTTCCAAAGTGTTCCGAATAATGGCCACCACAGCACAACATTTGCACAATATACTTGATGAACCTGGAACACCTTTAGTTAGAGTAAGAGTGGTTTCTGCTGCAGTGAGGAGCAGAACAGGTCATCCCTGCCTGCAGCAATAACATGTCTGAGCCACAGCACATTATAGACCTTTATGATAAAATACCTGCCTTTATTAAATAAAATACTCACATTTCTTTGTAGACACCCACCCCCCCAAGGATTTCAGCTCTCCATTTATTTATCATGTAAACATCCCTCTCTGTATCCACATGAAGATGCTAAAGTTCCTGCCTTGTGTTAATGTGTGGTTCTGTGTGGCTCGTCTCATCTCATCATTTGAAAATCTTTAACAATTTGAGCTTCAGCTACAATCCCAGCACAGACGCGGATCTGGAAAATGCACTTGCTGGTAATTAAAGCTAGGATTAAAACTGTTCACATGTTTGAACACGTAGACAGAGTTTGGATTTTCTGTGTCTGTTTCCTGTCACCTCAGTTCTGTGGTGATGCATAACATTCTTTTTGTTTTCCTCACAACCATGAGAGCCCAAAAAAACTGCCTGTTGTCTTATCCAAACTGACGTTCCAGTTATATTTAGAAGCTCCTCTGTGATTATATTCACGTCAGAAATCGGTCCTGGTGAAAACGTTAACCAAGTCATAGCATTTTCAGTCATCTGAGCAGCTAAAATGTGGCTCATCTCTCTTCTATTGTGTATTATGATCTCAAAGACAAATCTTTTAAAATAAAGACATTTATTTGTAGCTGAAATTTCTATTTATAATCTTGATGATTAAATCGTACCAGTCATTATTATGGCCCCTGCACGCAAAGCTGGGGGTCATATTGTTTTCGTACTGTTTTTTTTTTTTTTTTTTAAGCTTTTTGGTCAACCGTAGTGAAGAAATTTTGTAATTGATCAACTGAATATTTGATGCAGTTTAATATTTTACACTTTCTGTTCATTGCACCAGTAAGTTTAAAACAGACAGAGTTGGTGTGTGTGATATCAATATGTTCTTTCTGTCAGTATAAACAAAAATGAGCTACGTTCTACGTCTGACGTAAAAGGTACCACCTTCAGGGGTTGTAACCAGGAAAAGTGGGAAGAGGTTATAAGGTTGATGTTTTTAGCTTGGATAGGGAGTTTTTTGCAGAGTCTCTGTGCAGATCCAGTCTGGACAGACTGGGATGTTTTGGTTTGGTTTTATCTGAAGGTCACTGAGGCCTGTGTGTGTACTGCTGAAATTGGAATCAGAGACGGGAATAAAGCTTTGAGAGAAATCCAGTGGATTCCTGCAATTTTATTCAGACATACCATTTAGAACATCGCAATTTTTATTTTTCTACAATTTAAATTTTTCTACAGTAGCATAGAAACGGCTGCACCGATCAACATGAAATTTGGCAGGAATGTAGATGTGTCTGATCTACACTGCGCCAGCCAATGGTTTTATTATAGACCTATTTGAGGAGTGGGCTCCATCTAAAAAGGGGGGTGTCTGGACATATAAAAATGCTTATAACTCAAACACTACTAAACTTGGGAGTTCCAGATTTTTTATTTTATTAATTTTTTTTTTTTTGATGTTTAGCTCTGATGAAGGGATATTCATCGTTCTCTGGAACCCCACTCCATCTGAAGGGGGTGTCTGGACATACAAAAATGCTTCTAACTCAAAAAACTATTCAACATAGGAGCGTCTGATTTTTTTTTTTTTTTTTTTTTTTTTTTTTAGCTCTGATGCTGGATTATCCATCTGGCCCACCAATTAGTGACCCCCACCTAAAACAATAAATCTGTTCTGGTGCAGTGGTGCTTTGCGAGGGGTCATATCTACTACTGCTATGCAGTATCTAGTAAATTTATGTTTTTGTCCTACAGCATTTCACATGTACTTTAAAATTGAGGTTCCCTGTTTAAGGTGACCTCAATTTTAACCAGAGCAAAGCATTTACCTTCCAATTTCCCTAACCTAATATTGTTAATTTGTCTGGGGTACATTCTGATGTGACCTTCAGTTAAAACTCATATTCTTGACCTTATTATAAATTGGTGGGTTTAAATACATAATAATGTCAGGGAGGTAAAGAGAGTTAACCTTTATTATCTGTTCATGTGTGTCTGAATGTTCAGCTTCTTCTCTGGGCTTTTTATTATTCTGACGAGCTGTAAATATCTGACATCGTGAATCTAAAACTCTGCCACTTCTTTAAATGAAATAATGGTTAATAATTAGTATTCACACTATTATTTTACTGTTTATTCTGTATGTGTTTTGTATTTTAATCATTTAGATATCAAATATTCAGCTCCGTCAGCAGATGAGTGTTATTCATTTTGGAATCTGTAACTTTTATTTTTTTTAAACTTGATGCAATATTTTTGTTTCCTTGAATATGCTAAAAAAAAGGTTACAATGAGTAAAACATTAATATTATTAATTTTAAAGTCTAGCTACAATATTGCCAGTTTTAAATTTGTAGCTTTGGTAATTTTAACATTTGGTTGATGTAATCATTTCAGCTTTAAGCTATATTTTTTATAATTTTAGATTGTAGCTGTTATACTCATTTTATCTTTAAGCTACTATTTTGCTGATTCATGATTTGTAGCTACTGTTTTTCTAAATTTAGGTCATTTTGATTTGGACAATGTACTTTTTGTGGGGGAGGCAATGCGAAGAGTTCGTTTTCCAAGTTTAAGGCATGACTGGAACAGGCTTTAGAGTTTAGGGTGTCATCAAGGCAGGTAAACGATGCAGAAGCTGAGTAAGTTCTCATTTCCACTTAAGTGAGATGAAATTGCATTGTAGAGAAAGGAAGCATGGAGGATTGAAGCTGATTACGTTACTCATGGGACATGTGTCTTTGCTCTGAAATGCAATCCCATCCATCCATGCTCTGTGTAAGTGCTTGTGCAAAACTTAATCACATTTATCTGGAGTGAAATGGGAGTCATTCCCTCTCTCTTCCTTCCCAGGACTGTAACTGTAAAAGCCTCCCAGGCCATATGAACCCGGGCTGCTGCTGGACTTTATAAACTGTAGGGAGAACAATACTAATTTGTACAGACTTCAAAAGATATAGATTTTCTTTCTGGTTGCAGCAAGTATATCTACAATAAAACGGATAAACAAAAAGATAACAACTGATACATATGAAAGAGTTTTCTTGAAGAAATGCATATCATTAGCTGCCTTTTATGCCAGAAATTTAAACTAAATGTATCTTATTTGTCTTAAAATATAGTTGTTTTAGTCAAACTAACTTTTACTTTTATTTCATTACATTTAAAACCTAAAAATGTCACTTTTATTTCTTTACTTTAAAATCTGGGGGCATTACAACATGTTACAAATTTAAATATGACCAAACCCATCATGAAAGGAGTTGTTTATGCACTATAATATAAAGTGTTAAATTTACTTAACCTGTTTATGTCATTTGGTTCCACTGAATTAAATAAATGGAAAGCTAATTTTATATTTTCTTTAAAAGAAAATATGCAAATTGTTCAGTTTACTCAGCTCGGTTTAGTGGAACCAGATCGGTTACGTAAATTCAACAATTAATTTCTTAGACTGTAAAGTACTTTTACTTTTACTTTCCTGATTATTGTGAGCAGTTTTATGACTTTTACTCAAGCACTTTTTTTATTAGTTAAATTCATTTTTACCAAAGTCATTTTCTGTTAAGGTATTTTTGTATGTAAGATTTATCTTTTTTTTCCAAGTACTTTATACACCTTTGGTTCATAAAAACATCAGGTTTAGACACAAACCAAAAAAAAAAAAAAGTCAATAGCAAATCAGCTTTTCATTTGTGCTCATTAACTCTTGCCCTTTTCTCATTGTCCTGTGAGAATAAACTTCTGCGTGCTTGAATGCAAAGCTTAACATAACCAAACTGTGTCTGATATATCACTTATCAGCCTCAACCATGGCTGAATCTGCAGCTGAATCCTCTATTATTGTTCAGTGCAGCTAATGGGCTTTGACGTTTTAAATGAGATAATAAACAGTAAACAAATTATTCCCTAATGGCCAGCAAAGTGCTTCATTCACAGCAGGAGGAAATGAGAAACAATAATACTAAATCATGTGCTATTACAGGTCCGAAAGCCACTTGCATCAAAGCTTACAGCAAATGAGACCCAAATGATCCTGTTTACCCTGGCTGGATAAGTCTTTAGAAGCAGAGGTGTATAGTTACTGAGTACATTTACGTTGTTACAGCACATAAGTCTTTTTTTTAAGATTTGTAATTTTACCAATTTTTTTTATTGTAACTTTATTTTTATTTTGTTACATTCAAAACATAAAAATGATATTTTTACTACTTTACTTGAAAATGTAACACCTAGTTATACGTTACTAAATATGACCAAACTCCTCATGAAAAGAGTTGTTTAAGCACCAAACAAAGTTATGTCAACTGGTTCTACTAAACCGAGTTGAGTAAATGGAAAACAATATACATATTTTCTTTAGAAGAAAATTGCTCAGTTTAGCAGAACCAGTTTTGTTAAAGTTGACATGCTATTAAATCCGTCCTTTTCATATTTAAATCATTAATTTGTTGTCTTTGTAAAGTGGAACTATAATGATTTGGTCTGATTTCCTTCTTATTCTACCTTAACCAGCCCCCCTTTTACCTCTTTTCTGATGTGTCGCTCAAAGCAGCTTGTTTCGTTACTGTTCCTTTAAGACACTTCAAGCTCCGCTCTCCTCTGGCTTCCAGACCGGTCCACTCCGTTTTTTTTTTTTGTTTGTTTTTTTTGTTTTTTTTTTTTTTTGGGGGGGGGTTGTTAGCATTTTCTAGCTTGCAGAAACATTTTATTTACAATTTAATTAAAAGATGTCAACAACAGAAGATTTGTCCATCCAGCCTTAAATGTTTTTAACCAGAGTCTGACCCAGAGACAGAGGAGAATTAAGACAAGGAAATTGGTAAGTCCAGACCTTATATGGCAATTCCAGTGCAGATAATGTGACGTAATAGCTTAGAAAACGTCAGCAAAAATAGAGAAAACTGAACGGGCAGAAGAATATGACCCAAACAGAATATAAATATATCTTTGCAGCACCAGGAGAGACTAAATTCAACTTTTCTGCACTTTTAGAGACTCCAAGTCCACAACAAAATGCATTTAAGAGCTAAAATAGTGGATTTTGCATTAAGTAAATTCAACACTTAATTTCTTAGAGTGTGTGTAAAAGTACTTTTACTTTCCCAATTATTGTGAGCAGTTTTATGATTTTTACTTAAGTATGTTTTTTATCAGCGAAATTTACTTTTACTAAAGTCATTTTCTGTTGAGGTATTTTTACCTTTATTTATTTATTTATTTATTTACCTCTATTTCTTTCAAGTATTTTATATACCTGTGTTTAAAAATCACATCAATTTTTTTTCACTATTTTTAGTCTTTATTTTACATATCTTTATTTATAGTTTTTTTTTTTTTTTAATTAAACAGTGGTTGTGCACAAATTATATCTAGAAAAATAGATGAAAAAGAGCTGATGGCGGGAGAAGTTTGTACTAAATTAGCATTTCCCTAACAGCGCTGCACGAGAAGCCATTGTTGATGAGGAAAATATCTGCATATGCAGAAGACCTTGTCATTTCTGAGGTTAAATTATGAATTGTAAATAAGGTCCTTATGTCCCCCCCGCACCCACAGACACACAAACCCCACACCCTCATCGTGTACAAGTTGAATCTGACATAAATGGGTCAGTGCCTGACTTTGATACCTAAGTGCATTAGATAGCGCAGCACAACTTGCCACATGCAAGCTTCAGATCCTAAAGCTTTTGACCACAAACTTGTCAAAGTGATCAACCCTTTCTTTGCGGCTGACTGACAACGCCGGTGTGGCTCAATGTTTGAGTGTGTGCGTCAGACTCCCGAGAGGGAAAAGGTGAAGTGTTTGTTTCTCATATCTACACTGAGAGCTTTTGAAGAACTCACAAAAATAAAGCTGGATTAGACTGTTTAATTATAACCTGATATTTTCAGGTGATGGCATCACTAAAAATACAGCCAGGATGAAAATAGACGGATCACTTACATATTTTGATGTTTCAAAGTCTCTGTCTTAACAAAGTGAAACCACAAGAGTGAGGCCATTTAGATCTAGCCTGAATTTTTTAACAGTTTTTTGTTATTAAATTAAATCTTAAATAGTTAATCAAAAATTTGATGACATTGGGATAGATTTTGTTATCATCTAAATTGGCTGTGCTTGGCACAGATAAATGACCATAAAAAACACAACATAATTGTTCATTTCAAATTTACCAATATTGATGTAAAGTTAGTGTGGTAGCAGCTGTGATTGATCACCAATACATATCCTGAGCATTAATAGATTGCACAAAATGTTTATTTAATTTTTTCATTAACTATTTTGAGTCAACTTTGTTTCTTCACAAATTAACAAAAAAAAAAAACGTGACAATTTTTTAAATAACTGATTCAATTTTAGAGTCAGCTCAAATGATGTTGGATGCCACGAGCAACTGACCTTTTAGGGATAGAGCTAAATGCGATGTGGTAGTAGCTGACAGTCATTTATAATAATAATAATAATAATAATAACAATAATAATTCTGAGCATGATGATACAAAATTGCATGAGATTGCACGTATGTTATTTCCCAAGTTTGATCATTTGACACAATTTCTCATCATCTTAGTCTAACGTGGAGATAAAAGGCAGTGGGTGATATGCATTGCTTTATTTACCACTGATGCTAATGAGCTGCATAACAGTTCATTCAGAAAACAGCTAAAGAATGCTGTTTCAATCAGTGCAGAAAATGCTGACTATCCTAAAATTTCATCATTTTGACTGACTTCTGCTTTAAAAAGACACAGATCCATTTAAGTTCTTTAAAAAACACAGGTAACACAGCTAAAGCAGAGATTTATTGTCTGAGGAGAATCAAGCTGAATGTTCCCAACTGATTAAGAAGCTGATTATTTTAAGTTACTGGCAGGCACATAGACAGCTTTGGCTTTTGTAATATCCTTCTTCTGATAGTTTCTATAAGAAGGATCATATCCACCCAGTGACTAATTGACATGATTTTAATAGTGAGTCAAATCATAGCCTATATTTAGTTTGTTTGTCTCTGACTAAATTTAGACCGCACTTAGCCAAAGATGTTTTGGGACTTATAGCTTTTAGTAGCACACAAACAATTGAAAACACGTGACCCTTGCAAAACTAATGGGAAAGCACATTTTGGGATTTCAAATTGATTGCAAAAACAAATTGGTGGTTTGAAGATCTGTTTTTACCCACTTTTCAGTTGCCATTATTGTAAAAAGGAAGTCATTATTATCACCAAAACTATACAGAAAGGACACAATCTTGATTACTATAAAAATACATTTTTTATTTTACTGGCTGAAGAAAACATTGAATACCTAACTTATTTGTATATATGTATTTATATTATATATATATATTATAGTTATAAAACCTTAAAACTATTTTCATATAAATAAACTAAAGCATGTATCATATGACATGAATTAAATAACTGCAATGAAATTCACCAAGAAGGATTATGAAGGGGCTTAGATTGTGGTTGTAGTGCCGTATCCTTGTGGTCACTTAGCTAAATAATATATAACTTGACATTGCTGAGCTCAGCTAAATTTAGATATTTATGACTGGTTTTGTCAATTTGAAAACTTTCTGTTTTAAATAAAATTTTACATAATTCTATGCTCAGCCTTTATGGAAATGTATGTTTTAATTTAACATTTTTTCAACTCTAAAATGCACACAAGGCAAATACTGTACATCCCTTACTACAGATAGAGTTGCCATGCACATATGCTCAACAAAACAAGTAGGCCTTCAAGACCCTGTCTTTGTACCAAATGCAGTTGTCACAGTCAATCAACACTTTGTGCACAGACCCTGACAATGAAAACTACATCAACCCACCCCCCACCAGAGTATTGTGCACTCACACAAAGTAGGACATCCCTATGACATCTCATCTTGTTCAGTCTTTTAACCTATCAGCTAAAGTCTGATGACTCAGCCTCTGGGAAGGAGAGAGAATAGAGACAATATTTTTAGTCTTCTGGTGCTGTTAGTGAAAATCTGGAAGTGTATAATGCATATCCTGGAAAAGACTTCCTGTTCCATCTCTGCTGATGAAAAGCTCTAATCAAGAAGCTATTGATTGTTTTGAGATCCAGTTTCTGTCAATGGGCTCCACTTCTTCTGCTTTCCACTCGTTGTTTACTTCCACATAACCTTAGCTTGTTCTATCATGACTGGTCAATACTGTTAAACCAAAGCAAAGCTAAAAGCTTCCTCTCTAAAGTCTTGTACACATCCAACAAATCTCAAAACACTGTTCAAACCAAGAAAGGGGTCTCTGCAGTCAGTCTAAGTGGGAGTTTCTTGGTGTGTGTGAGGAGCTTGTCAAAGACATGATTAGTTGGTTTGACTTTTGTGGGAGAAGTTAGGTAAAGACGTGATTGGTCGGATTGACTATTTTGGGTGGGGTTTAAAGAAGCCATGACGATTTGTTTGGATAAATGCTGGTAAGATGGTGAAACGTGTATCTCAGTCAAAATGCCAGAAAGCGCCTATAATTTAAATAAGTTTTAGTCATAACTCGAGACAGGAAGATGCTAGCTGCACAAAATTTGAACGCTTTGCATGTGGTGGAACATGTAACAATTTGGCTCAGTTAAAACAGTCCTAACTCACCTGGAAAAAAATATTAATATTAGTCGTAACTCAAGATAGGAAGGTGCTATCTTGAGGTGGTATTCGAAGACAATAAATTATGTTTACATGTTCACAATAGTTTTTATTTGAGACAATATTTTGTTTTAAACTATAATTAGTCAATAAATTACATTTATATATTCACGTTAATTTTACTATTACCATTACTTAACCTTTTCCCTTGCCCCACAAGACAAGTCAATCCAACCAATCACAGTCAAACCCTCCCAAGAACCTCCGCCTTTAATTTCTGCCAGTCATGGTTAAGACAAAGTCCACACATCCATGAACCACCACCCCCCACCCACCCCCGACCCCCATGTACTGCAGAGACGTCTGCTTGTTCAAACCTCTGAAAATCCTGAAGTTGGCTTCTTCTTTGTAGGTTGGTTAAAATCATCAAACCATTCCCTGTATTTTGACATTAATGTGGGATAAGACTGAACCCAACGTGAATGACAAAAATAAGTTTCAATGAGGGCACACCTGGCCTGTTGATGACATAAACAGAACAGCAAACCAAACACTCTTTAGCACGTTAAGCATCATGTCGTTCACTTGAGTTAAGTATCTCCCAATCATCACGCATTGTTATGCTAGTCCAGGTCCTTTCCCATACACTGTAAAACTGATAAAGCCCTTCCTCCAAGCTAATATCCCTAAAATAATGAAATGACAAGCCCAGAACACCAATTTAATCCTAATTGAGATTCTCTGGGAGATTGTCGGTGACAAAGTATAATCACTTTAAAACCGACGTCGGTTAAGAAATTATGAAAGACTGAAATAAGGGTGGAACAATGTAAAAGCAGGTCAGTGTGAGATATTGGCAATGCCCTGGGGTTGTAGATACACACAAGTCATTCAACACACGTAGCCCTAAAATACGTTTTTGGTAAGCTGCTTTTCTGCTGCAGCCTTTGTTGTTCTTTAAAAAAGATTTAGCCGAAAATCTTTTTGCTGTTTTAAATGACACACAAACTTTGATTTCAAATGATATTTCTTTTTTGTAAAACGTGCTTTTGTATTGATGAACAATGGCTTGTTTACTTTTTCATTCACTCGTCTGTCCACACTTGTCTGTAACATAAAGGGTTGCCAACATTTTTGTTCTCTAATATTTTCCTCGAACCACCAACTGTATTCATAATGATTCCACTCTGGTTCTGCAGATTTACCCTCTGTATTACATTCTATGGGCGAAGCAAGCAGATGAAAACAGCCTAAAACTCCCTCAGGCTTGACGATCGCTGGGCTCTACTGTGGAAGCAGCTGCTTTTGCTGCTCTGCTTTCCCTCCTAGACCCTTCTGAATGATTTAAATGCCCCTGGATAAAAATAAATAAATAAGAGAGAGCGAGAGAGAGAGAGAGAGAGAGAGAGAGAGAGAGAGAGAGAGAGAGAGATCTGGATAAAGAAAGGGAAAACTGTGCCGCTGCTTAGGGCAGAACTTGACATATACGGCTGGAGAATTTATTTATTTGTTTTTATTTTTCAGGCAAAATGCTATCCACCAGAATATGCTGGAGGTATAGTGTTGAAAATCAGCAGGTCACTCATCTTTATATCCTCTGGAGCATGCCTTTTTCCCTGTAGCGAAACATCCTTTCTTAGGGACATACTGTATATACAGACGTAATTTTATTTATTTATTTTCCTTTTCTTTTTGTGGGGTTGATGGAGTGGGCATTTCTGCACAAGAGCCTGAGTGAAGATTTCAGTTCAACTTTTATAATGCCACTGATAAATGTCAGCAGACTGAGAGCTCATGACTTGCAGTGGCATATTAATATAAATACCGATGTGGCGCCAAAGCACCCTTCAAATCCTTGTGATTAATTGTCCTCTTCAGACTTTTTCATTTTATGATCTGTGCAGTTCACTATTGAGTTTAAAACTGCTAAATCATGTCAGGCAAAAGGCATTACGTTCTTATGCCTCGCCACTTTCCAGCAGAGTTGAATTCTGTCTCTGGCGTTTCAGTTCAAAAGTTGCCAGGCTCCACCTGAGGTTCTGTTGCAAAGGGAAGCGATTGTTGCTCGCACAGGAAGTTATGCTTTAATTGGAATCCATATGTCCTGTGAGTAGAAGACAGCGGGGACCTCCTAAAATCTGTTTTTTTGTAATCAGTCTCCTGTTGTTCAAATGCCATCATGGGGAAAGCTAATGAAGCAGCAATTTATTAGTCTTAATGGAAAGGCTGTTATAAGAACAGTGATATCAGTGTGAGATGACATTTAGTGACCTTTTTGTAAAACAGTTGCAAAAGGAGACTGCTGGCATAGGACATGTATGGGGCCTTCATTAGGTGGATAAAGAGGGTCTCTAAATTTTGAGATATTCAGACCAAAACTAAATGACTCCTGTCCTCCGTATTTTATGGAGCTGAAAGTTGGACCACCTATAAGAGACATCTGAAAACCCTGGAGCAGTACCACCAATAATGCCTTCATGAGATCATTAGGATCAGCTGGGAGAACAGACAAACCAGCGCTGGTGTCCTGAAGGAAGCCAGCATCCCCAGCATCACTTCAAGCATCACTCCACACTACTACACGAAGGAAAGGGCATGTTGTCCAGATGCCAGGTAGTTGCTTCCCAAACAACTCTTTTATGGCCAGCTGAATGTTCTTGAGAAGGGCAGAAGTAAATCCAAAAAGATTCAAAAAAATACCAGCATTTAGGTGTGAATATTTTTACTTGTCTGGCCCTCTAAACGAATACAAATGATTAGGAGGACACAATGTTCTTTTGAATGCATATTTGCATATATATATATATATATATATATATATATATATATATATGTACATTTTCTTACCCTTTTAACTTATGGTTTCCAAACAAACTGTTTATTAAGACCCCCGTACGCGAAGCGAGGGTCACATTATTTTCATACTGTTTGTTTCTTTTTTTTTTCTTTTTTCAGTGATTTTTGATCAACCTTAACACTGCACAAGTCAGTGGTTTTAAGATAGACCCCCTATTTGAGGAGGGGGCTCCATCTGAAAAGGGGGTGTCTGGACATACAAAAATGCTTATAACTCAAAAACGATTCAACATAAGACCTTAATTTTGTTGTTGCTGTTGTTGTTTAGCTCTGATGAAGGGCTATCCATCGAGCCCACCAATGAGCACCCCCCTACCCCCTCCGGACCCCCACCCAAAACAATAAATTAATTCTGGTGACTTCTGAGTTCTGGTGAATTGGGGCTTTGCGTGTGTGCGGGGGTCATATATGCTACCACTATGCGGTATCTAGTTTTGATTTTTTTCTTCCGCACAGTTCAGCAACACTTACACATCTTATTAGAAATAAAAGTCTACTTTTTCAAATGTAAGTACCTCATCTAAGAAACTTTCATTAGCTACAGGTACTGAATGCACAGTATAGCACTGTAAAGAGGACAAAAATAACACTGAAGAAAATTCATGAACAACACACTAAAAAATAATTATAAACCATCTTCTAATGTCTCAGTTTCCATTTAAAATAAAACCTTGTTTTAATCAAGCCTGTTACATATTTGTGTTTTTTTTACAACAGCATGAAGTGGCTGAGCCTGGCTTTCTCTCATATTCCGGGGGTGTGTGTTTCTCTGACTGCATGACTCTCTTCCCAGCACTGATTGTCACTGGTATGTGCTGATTTGAATCCCAACCAGTGCCTTCTTTTCATTCCTCATTTCAGAGAAAGAGTGGGGGGGGGGGGTTGAAAGAGCGAACCACAAAGCATGTCTTTTCATGGGAACGAGTCTGCCTTTAGCCGGGGATCTCACCCACGAACCAGGGAAGCAAAGACCTGGAACTAATTACTCTAACGAGTTCACCCAGAAGAATCATTAACAACTGCTCAACGCGCTCAAATGCACGCGTGTTAAGATGAACAGAGATGGATTAATAAAATCAGAATGCTTCAAGAATGGGTTTGGTGCTTGTCCTTACCCTGCAATGATTTGATTCCTCTGTGAAACAGCGTGGAACCTCTACAACTCTCTCTCCCATTCCCTCTCCACTACACTCTCTGGGAAAATGCTCAGCAAATGCATGTAGGTTTAAAATTCAGGGAGAGAGAGAGAGAGAGGAAAAAAAAGAGAAAGGAGGCTGAATGGAGGAGGAATTTAAATCTCAATGCATCGTTAGATTGGAGACACCATGTTGGCATTCAGGAGCTGTGAGGCAGAGAGCTTGTGCCAGCTATGAGAGGCTCTGAGAGAGTTTTATAATAGAAAAAAAAGAGCACAGAAACAGCTCAGGATACAGAGATCTGTCACAGGCTGAGAGCAGCGGCGGATCTAGAATGTTTTTAGGGTGTCAAAGCTTTGAAATAAGGTCCCTGCAAAGGGGGGAAAAATTTATAGAAAGTTTTACTTTTGACTAATTGTTCTACGATTTCAAATTACACACATTTAATATGTAATTGTGTAGTATTTGTCAGCAACTTCATGTTTTAAAGATTTTCAATAAGTTAATTGTATTGACACTTTCATGAGTGATGGCGTCTTCCAGTTGCCAGGTTAAATCATGTTCAAATCGGAAAGGGTTGTGATCAAATTCTAAATATGTGAGTTACGATAGAGAATAACTTGACTTTTAGCATTGTGCAAAATTTCAAATATATATACATTAGGGGTGCAACAATATATGTGTCTGTATGGAACTGTTCAATACAGTGCTTCAGGTTCAATAAACACTTGTATGGAACAATACAGATTTAAAAATTTTGTTTTATCAGCTTTTCTTCTGAAGATGCTCTGTGTTGAAGGCTCAGTGGATCTGCGTTCAACTACTCCACCTAGGCTGTATTGTCGAGTGAAGATCTACTTAGAAACCTGCTGTTTCAGCAACATTTTTTTTAAAAACTGGACTTTTAAGGTTAAACAAATTTCATAATTAAATTCAGTAAATTACAAGTTAAGAAGGGCATGGAAATTTGTCTTTTTGTATCAAAAAATATCAAACCAAGACTCTTAAGTATCGAACCGAACCAAAACGTGAATTTTCTGTATTGTTGCACCCCTAATATATATATAATTTTTGTTGTTTTTTTTTGTTTTTCTTCCTGTGGCAGCTGCCACCCCATGCCACTCATTAGAGCCACCACTGGCTGAGAGGCAGAACTCCTTCCAAGACTAATAACAACAAATTCAGCTTGTTTGTGAACCTCTGAGGGATGCGAGTCAGGCGATAACAACAAAGATGCAGCCTGCTTTGTGCAGCAGGAGGAAAAAAAGTGTTTAGCCGAAACTAATATCTGCTCTGCTGCAGAGAGAGGGGGCATCGAATCCAAACCGTTCTCATACTTACTGCATGATAAGCAGATGGGAAACCTATAATGACGCACATGTGCTAACTACAGTATGATTCCCTCGCT
This sequence comes from Cynodonichthys magdalenae, assembly GCA_031762555.1. Lineage (NCBI taxonomy): Eukaryota > Metazoa > Chordata > Actinopteri > Cyprinodontiformes > Rivulidae > Cynodonichthys > Cynodonichthys magdalenae. Next base: position 18,400,491 of record JARVJO010000140.1, on the reverse strand, counting down.
TTTAAATCCAGTTTGTGTTCATTTTATTTGTGCGCTGCTGTGATCAGAGTGGATATAAGAGATGAGAACTCCCTTAGAATCGCATGTATCCACACCCAAAATGATGCTGACCTAAATATTCTTTCCTTGCAAGCATATTTAATGAGGCTTCCCTGCAGAATCACCTTTGAAGAACATGAAACCTAATATGGAGCAGCACGTGCATTAAAACACTCACCGTAGAGACTGGTGTTCACCGAGACTTATTGGAGACTTTATCCTCAATCCCGGCCGTCCAGCATGGCAACACTTTGCTCAGATGAAGTCTTTGCTCGGCCCGTCTGCAGCCCCGCAGGGGGGGTGGGGGAGAGAGCCGCGGAGATGAGGGGGGATATGGATGGCACAGCAGTTTATTCTCCCTGAGTCTCAGAGAGATTTTACAGCAGCAGTAGCAGCAGCAAACGCTTCTCTTGTTCGGAAGAGTCCCCGCCAAAGCAAGCAGCGAACAGCTCCGGTGCTGAAATCTTCCTCCTCCTCCTCTTCCTCCTCCTCCTCCCTGAGCTACTCCCTCAGCATCTGAGGAGACGCGCAGCCTGCTGGTAGGTCAGGCTGGATGCGTCCTTTCTGCGCGCTCACAGCAGGACACTGAAGTTAAATACCGGATCTGTGACCTTCATATTTACTCTTCCTCTTCCCTCCTGATCACTCAGGTTAATAACGTGTGCGTTTTTAACTGCAGACTTCATGATTGGCCGGAAGCTCTGGGATCAGTGACGTTTGGAGAAATGCTTCCTGACCAATTAGTCCACATAAACACATGCACACACGCACACACATGCACACAAACAGAAAGCAACTCAGTAAGGAGTTGTTTTGGGAATGAGGGAGCATCTTGAAACAGTGGGTTTAAATTGTGGAAAAGCTTTTCAGATCACACAAAATGCCTCGGAAGCAAAATGTGGTTTGAGGGCCAAAAGCAGCCCTTGGACCATTTCCAGCTGACCCCCCAACAGCCTTAATTAAAAATCTAAAATAAAGTGCTAACATTTCCTTTAATAATGCACATTGTCTGCAGCTTTTCATGGCAGAGTTTCAGGACTAAGATGTTGAAAACTGAGTTTTAGTTGTGCTGGTCAAAAATGAACAACAATAAAATGTGTTTATATTGGACTGGTGATACTTTCTTTGTTCTTGAGAAAGCTTATTTTAATGTAAGTACCAGGTATGTTCCATGAATACCAGGCATATAACAGGTAAGTCCCTGGTACATCTCAGCGTATTGCTGTCCACATATTCTAACCAGCTTCTTGAGCATCATCATCACAGCTCAGAGAGGTAAAAGGAGGGTCAGTTTCATTAGAGTATAGGTCTAATGTATGCACACCTGAATGCACCATGTCTCACTTTGTTGTTCCATAGCCCCCTGCTTCAGACGGAGGCCCATGCATCATTAATGACAGCATAAGTGCACACCAACCCATGGGTCTTATAACATGCTGGGGCCACTTTCCTCACTGGGAGGGAATAGAAAAATATAATCAGCTTCAGTGTCGGACTCCTCACCTGCTGGTCAGCAGTTTTGTTTTAGAACTTTTTTGTTTGTTTGTTTTGTTTATTTGTCTTGATGCCAGATTTTTACATTGTCTAGTTGCATAAGTGAACAACTTTGAGAGGCCAGGTCCAAGGCATTCTAACTATTTCTGATCCCTTGTTTTTAACAAATGGCCTCCAAATTAAGACAAATGGCAGAGGTGGCGTCAAGCTTGGAACTGCTTTAAAAGAAGGGTTAGACCAGGAAACCAAACAGTAATGGCCCCAGTTCCTCTTTCAGGGAAGTCGTAATGGTCTCTTTGGAGCAGTCTGTCAGTATTAACAGTCCATTCACAGTGTAGCTGCATTCTTAATGGCATTCCAATAGATTGTGAGTTGGATTTTTGGAGCACTGCAATCAGGGCCTTTTCAGCCCTGAATTACTTTCTCTTGTGAAAGGAGAGCAGTGAACCTGATGGCATCTGGTTGGCCATTTTTACGTTTGTGGAAATGTGCTTTCCAATTTCTGTTTGTCACTTGCTTCTTTTATGTAGTAAGGGCATCAATCAGAGCCTAAACTAACCAGAATATCTGGATAGACCACACAGCAAAATTTGAAGTGTTAAAATTTCAGTGTTAAACTTTTCAGAGTTGATTTCGTTTCCATTTAGTTATAGTCGGAAGTTTCAGATCTTTCCAGTTTACTGTTATTAGTTATTTTTGCAACTAATATTAAAACATGTCCGTCCGTCCGTTTTCTTCCACTTATCCGGGGTCAGGTCACGGGGGCAGCAGCCTAAGCAGAGAGACCCAAACTTCCCTTTTCCGGCTCAAGACCATGGTCTCGGATTTGGAGGCACTGATCCTCATCCTGGCCGCTTCACACTCGGCTGCGAACTGCTCCAGCGAGAGCCGGAGATCACGATCTGATGAAGCCAATAGGACCACATCATCCGCAAAAAGCAGAGATGCGATCCTAAGGCCACCAAAACGGATCCCTTCAACACCTTGGCTGCGCCTAGAAATTCTGTCCATAAAAGTTATGAACAGAATCGGTGACAATTAAATTGACGATTAAAACATGTACATATTTCTAATTTGCATTGAAATCCTCATTTGACATAACCCCTCAAGCTCCACCACGTTCTCTCTCCAGCCTGTTTGAATAACAGGACAGTCCCAGAAAGGTTTAATAATTAATGTTTATTATGCACATTAAAAGTTCAGACTCTCAAACCAACAGCTTATTAAAAAAACTAGTGTCATTAACACATTGGTGCATTGGAGCTCAGCTTTCTAGACAGTAAAAACACCCAGATCATCCAAACACTGTTTAATCCATTTTAGGGTTGCAGTAATAACAGCAAGGCCAGAGACATCCTGGCATCCTCGTGGCCAGCAATTTGCAGCACCTCCCCCCTGGGGGATCCCCAGATGCTCCCAGACTAGAGATCTCATCACTCCCACCACTTCTGGTTTGACCCTCTGCCAAGCTGGCTGCCGTCCTTGATCTGGAAAGAAAGACAACCTGAGGAAAATCCTTATCAGATGCCTGATCCACATCTAATGCTTTCTCTCGGTGTGGAGGACATTTGGCCCTCCTGGAAACTTCTGAACTTCTCACCTGATGTCTGAGAGTAAGCTCATGCACTCTGCAGAGTGAGCTGATATCAGCTGTTTGCCTCCACAGACCTGTTCTCTAAAAGCTCTTAAAAAGGTCAAAGGTCAAAGTAGAGACAGACAAAGTGATTCATCAAACTCTTCACCTTATTGTTCAACAACCCACTTAACACTTGATTAAAATATATTGATTTTATCTTGTCAAAGGCCTAATGAAACACTTTTAAAACTAAATAAAATCCAGCTCTATTATAACATGATGCTGTGTAGAATGTAAATAAAATAAATAAGTCAATATTTGTTTTATTTAAAGGTTTTTAAACAGAACACTGCTTTTATCTGATATAATCTGTAGCTGTGAGGGTTTTTAATGCCACTGGATTTCTATCATGCTAAAATCCCATAGCCTGCTGCCAAAAGGTAATCAGTTATCTGCCTGTGCATCTTTGTAAAACACTTTGACAAAGTGGTGATGAAGAAGAAGACAGAGTCATTTGGTTTCAGAGCTGCCACTGAAGCACATCTGCTTTCTGTCACGTTGTCGTGCTAATTCAGCGACATGTGGCTTATAAGCACAGTTGGTGTGATTTTATCCAGATGCTCTTGCCAAGTAATGTCGCGCTAGCTTACTAATCAAATAAGAGCTTACACAAATTTTTTTTTTATTTTGTTTTGTTGTTTTTTTCATCAGTGGACTTGCTCCAACAGATGGAGAGTTGTTTACCTTTTGGGTTCGTTAATTACACATGGCACACAAGCTCTGCCTTTTTTAAATTCATTTTAAAGCATGCACATGCATGGTCATTTTCTCAATCCTTCATGTTAATTAACAGTTTATACAGGCTGTCTGTTTTTTTCCAATTTGATGTCTTAATCTGGTGATCCGGATTTATCACCAAATTTGACAATGGCCCATTATTCAGGATTATACCTCAGATCTGACAGGCTGAATTTGGTATCAAGTCATTGTGGACCACTAAGATCCATCAAAGGTATGAAAGAGAGCACAAAAGTCAATATCTGACAGCTTGAACTCTGAATTTAATTAAACTTGTCACAGGTTTATGCCTATTTGCAGCCTGGGAGAAGCAGTATGTAACTTCTGTCAGCACACTAAGAAAAGTCACCATGTTTAGTTCTCACATGTTGCAAAATATAAAGTAAATCTCCTACAATCATGACACAATTGACTGTTAGCTAACAACGTTGTGATGCTTTGAAAAGATAGAATATGGTCTTTTCCTATATATGCTGCACCAATAGCCTATTAGCAGAGAAAGAAAGGAATCAGCAAAGCAAACTGAGTTCTTCAAACTGTAATCAGAAAGCTTTAAGCCACAGATAAGTTTCACACATACAGAATGTTAGATTAAATCACAAAAGATGAACTATCCTTACAAAGGAAACAACAAATTTTCTTGTAGCTTCAGGAGCAAAGGAACCTTTTACCTCATTTTCTGTTTACTCAAGTTCACTGATTTGTCACCACTTTTGTATGAGGAAGATTAGCTTTAGCTGCCTTCTTAAAACAGCTTGACTCAAAATGTTAATCAGTAATGTCCATCAAATGCTAGACCTTTTTTCATTATAACAAACTGTCAATTTGATGAAAAGCCTTCCAAGAATTGCATGCACTTTTTCCTGATTCCAAGAAATAATAGCTGATGGAGAAAATAACATTTTAAGTGATTATGCCAGTTTTTAAAAATAGGAAACATTTAGATCAGGGGTGTCAAACTCATTTTTACCTAGGGTCACATGAGCGTTTTGGTGGTCCTTTAAGGGCCAGTTGTCACTAACTTCGACTAAACAATGTTTTAACAAGTTCTCTTCTAAACACTTAAAAGTACGACTGACTAAATCTGAAATAAACAATACAGAAATGATATTAAAAGTTTTTTCTGTACAGTTGCAGTGAGTAGCTGCCATCTTGAATTCTGAACTCTCCCACTTTCTGACAGGGAATTCCCACGGATAATCGACATGCATTATGGGAGGAGTAGTTTATGGTGGATGCTGGCTGTAAAGCAGCTTATTTTAAGACATTATTACTTTGCTATCCAACTAAACAGCTCAGTTACTTAAAGCCAACAGCTTAGGAGCAGAACAAGAACTATTCTTGCACCTTTTAAATTTGTTGCAGTTAATCATAAACAAAAATTTTACCATTGATATAAGAAACAATTTTTATATAAAGTAAAAAAAACGTGTGTGTGTGTGGG
>JARVJO010000140.1:18361589-18382496 GCA_031762555.1 Cynodonichthys magdalenae | reverse complement strand
GGAACTGCAGCCACCATCATCGCTCCCAGGTAAAGGACAGTTGAGTGACAGGACAGGGGCACTTCAGGGGGCCAATCCGATTTCAGCTGAGGCCAAAGCCCCTGTGGCCCCGCCCCTAGAACCGCCCCTGATTAAAAATTGCTTTCTGGTGCAGATCTGTCCAGAAGTTTATGGTAGTTAAGTACTTTTACTTTGTTACAATACTTAATTAATATTTTTGAGGATTTTTAATTTTCCCAAATATTTTTTAAAATCGTTATTTTTACTTTTATTTTGTTACATTTAAAACCTAAAAAAAGATATTTTTACTTTAAAATGTAACACCTACTGGTTACAAAACTAAATATGTCTGAACTCATCATGAAAGGAGCTGTTTATGTGCTCTAAAAAATTTAATGGATTTACTTAACCAAGTCATGTCAGCTGGTTCCACTAAACCTAGTAGTGTAAATATTAAGTAATATATATTTTCTTTAAAAGAAAGTATGTTTATTGCTCAATTTACTAAACTTGCTTTAATGGAACCAGTTTGGTTAAGTAAACACTGTGTCAACATTTTATTTCTTAGAGAGTGTGTAAAAGTATTTTTACTTCTGACTTTTGTGAACAGTTTTATGACTTTTCTCATTAGTGCAATTTATTTATACCAAAATCATTTTCTGTTAAGGTATTTTTACTTTTAGTTAGTTCTTTTTTCAAGTACTTTATTGACCTCTGGATCTGTCAGTCTAAATAGAGATATTATTTTATAATATTACACACCAAATAAACATAATAAACAAAATAATTCAAAACTTAAGGAAGCAAACTCTGCTTGGTTTATATTTAAACTGCTTTTCACTTTTTTTTGTTGTCGCTGGACAACAGCCATAGTCTTCCTCCTCTTTCTGCACTACAGCGATATGTTTCTTACCTCAGGCACAGATTGTGTCCTCGCTGGTGGTTGGATGGGATATTCCCATTGTTTTCAAGCACTGTTCTTTTATTTTCTCTCGCTGGCAACATAAAGAGTCAAACAGCAAGCTGAAACGCCAATCTTATTTTGTGTTGATTAGTGCAGCTTTAACTGGCTCTAATTATTTTGCTTCGTAAGCTTTATGTCTTGACACAACCGTCCTTTAATAATCAGCCCCTTTTAATGGATTAAACATGATGTTTCCCTCTTGAACACATTTTGGATAGTTCATTAGATTGTTTGTTTTCCCACTTCTTACCTGTTTTTCACAGACTTGCATTTAAACCACTGATGCACATTAAAACCACAGGGAGTTCAGACTTTAAAAGTAAACACAAACCTAATCAACACTAAAGGTAGACTCTAATTACATTTACTTTTTTCTGGCAGGAGAGAATATTCTAAGCTGCCTTTAGGGTCTTTTATTGCAGAGTTCTCACATTTTACCAACTTTATTGATCTGTAATTTCTCAGAAAAACTCTGCTCTGAGCATTCAGGACACACTTTGTACTCCTTAATTATAGATATTCACATCTAGAGCCAAAGTCTTCTATGCTTTTGATATTTTTGATTTTCACTGCTCCTCTGTGCATGTTTTTGTTGTTTATGCCTCTAGTTGCTGCTTGAAAAGATCCCATTCTACATCTTGTCAGACCTAAAACTCTCCTTCTAAATCCCAGTTTCCAGTTTTGTTTACACTACATATTGGCCCTAATGAAAAATGTCCAGATGTTATATTTTTTGTTTTGCTTATATAGGTTTCGCTTTCAATCTATTGAAACATTTTGTAAACAAAAAATGGCCATAACCATTTTACAAATCTTGATAGTTCTTCCAGTTTTTTTCTGCCTCATCTCTAATTTATCAGTGACTTTCAGGTTATTTGGATCATGTTGCTACACTTTCGCTAAATACTTTCTTTGACTTTTCTTATCTTTCTGTATTCAGGCGTCCTTCTGTTCTTCTGCAAGGCCTCAGTCAGGAAGATACCATATTTCTGACCGACAGGTGGTTCACCGACAGTTCACGCAGTTAAACCCCCCCGAGATGACACTCAGTGCAGCACGATGTTCTGTTCAAACTGCCATTTCCTTCTGTTGGTGAGTTTCCATGAAAAGTGACAGCAGCAACAAACAGAGAGGCGACTTATACACTGCACGTCGCTTTAATCCATCAGCTGGTTAACCCTTCAGCTCTAACTTTATTACACTGGATGCATCATGAATGTTTACTTCTGCTTCTACAGATTTTGATCTGAAAGTTGACACATTTTCTTAGTGTGACATCACACAATTTCCTATAGGATTGTGGATAACCTTATTTTCAAAGCTTGACTGTCCTTTCTCAACATTCTTAGACTAAAACTCTGGTCTTTAAATGTGTTTGTATGGTGCGGTATGAGGGCCAAAATTAAGACTATTGCGCAACCAGCGTTCACTATATACTTTGTAGCAGGAGGAGACTACAATGATGAGAAACATATGGAAACCAAGAGCGGCTCTTTTCAGCATATAATTTTTTTCCATGGTTTTCTTGTGCTAAAAACATAATATGATAAATAACAAGGAGCATTTTCTCAAGATGAGTTAATTTCCCAATGGTTTTCTCGAGATAACTAGTTATGATTTTCTGTGCATCATTCAGTAACCATGGAGACGGCCCGATCCCCTCAGCTGGTGACCGATAAAGTTTATTATATCATCAAGATCACTGTGTAAACACCTGCTGATCTGCAGTTGGGCCAGCCGTCTCCTTAGATGACGAGGGTGATATGAAAGTTATCTGTACAAGACAAAGAAATCGCAATTTCAGTCTGTGTAATGATACAAAAATGACTAAATTTTGTACACTAGGTTGCCTTCAGGCCCAGGCCGCCCTTGCAAAAGAGATCTGTGATCTCAATGGGATTTGACTGGTTAAATAACAATAAATAAATAGGTAGATAGGTAGGTAGTAAACTTCCTCAATGAACAGCTGAGGGGACCAGGCCGTCTCCATGGTTACTGAAGGATGCACAAGAGTAAAACCATCTAGAAATTGACTCATTATACACGAGAAAACCATTGGCTTCTATACATTTGTGATACTTTAATGTACATTGTTTCATTTTTATACATTTAAAATATATCAAACAAAACTAATAACTTGGACCCTTTAAAATAAGCTTTATATATATATTTTAAATGCATATATTGTTTTTTTTCCAGTGTTTAGTATCTTCTCTGAAGGAACCAGAGGAGTTGATGACAGATGCCATTAGAATGATTTTCTGTTGGATCCTCAGAGGAAATCTTAAACCTTTTTATTCAAACTGAACTCAGAGTGCAAACATCAGAGAGCAGCACAGTGATGTTTTTTTTTTATCCTCATTACTGGAATTGTTCTGAGTATAAAAGCTGCTGCATGTTGAAAGTGGTTGGATAGCTGTCCAAAGAGTCTATAATGAAGAGCAATTAGAGATGTTTAGAATGGAAGCTTGGCATCCATTCTGGTGTTTTCTCATCCAAAACAAGGACGACCTCAAAAAACTACAGCAAGGTTTTTTCTTTCTGTGCTGCTGGAGAAGTGGGTTTTATTAGTGGTTTATGCATTGATGTGATACTTAAAGATTGGTTAATTTATTTTATGTAATTACACCTTTTCATCACATCTAGATTATACAACAGTGAACATTTTTTTCACCTCACGTATACAATTTAAAGAAATTCAGAATTTTTTTTTTATTAATTTTTACAGGAGTACTCCTTTGTTTTTATTAAAATAAATAAGCAGACTGCCTGTAAACCCATCTGGCACTGCTGAAGCTGCAGTTTAGTAAGTCTTTGCTGGCTGCTTAACGTCTGCACATATTGCTTATTGAAGACACTGTCATCTTAAGAATTTTTTTTTGTAATAATACCAACAAAAAAAAACACTAAATCAATCTGTAAGATAGAAAAATAAACATTAAAAAAAAAAATCTTGAATAGTTAGAAATGAAAATACAGAAAGCCATAGTAAATAATAAATGATGCACTTTAACAATTGAGTTTTAAAAACTTCTGGCAGTAACCCTATAATCCATTAGGGCTTCGGTTAAAAACAAAAACCTAAATGCATATGCTGAAATGCTGGACAGAAAAGTGTGTTTAACTGCAACGACAAATACATTTAAGAGCTGAAGCAGTTTCTAAGACACCTGGATGGAGTAAACTGATCAGAATGTTAAAGATACTGCCAGGCTAACGCAAAACGTAGAAAATATTTATTCGTTTTTACAGGATATAAACAAGAACAATTAGTTGATTTAATCACATGTGAAACAATAAAATCAGAAACAAGTATGTCCCATCATCACACCAACAACGGCAGCATCACCTGGGCTGACGTCACCCTTATGACTGCTCCCTTGGATACAGCAGCATGAAGAATTTCAACCTGAGCTTAGAACCACCACCCCTTGAATATTGTGCATTAGCTAATGAGTTTAAGCTGCTGACCACAGCTGCACTGCACTCAAATATTTTACCAGATACCAACTTAACTGTGCTGCAGAAATAAATCAACTGGATAATACAGAAGAGGATTAGGGCCACAGTGGGGGGGAGGGGGGGACAAAACAAAAACAAGGCACCTCTTACAGAGAAGAAATATATGAAAATATTTGATTAAAAAGAAAAAAGAAAAGAAAAAAAAACATTGGTGATAAAAAACAGTAACATGTTTAAAGTCAGAATTCAAAATATCCAAGTTTAAAAAAACTGCAACTGTGTAAAATCACACATAGTTACATGTATTGGCAGTACCCAGAAACACTGGTTATAAAACAGAATATAGTACAAAAAATATTTTTAAAATTCATTCTGCAGGCTTGTGTCAGTCAGGTTGTAAAATGTTCACTAAATGGAGAAAATCTACTTAAAAACTGACCTGGAAATGGATGTGGAAAACAAAAAAGTGCAATTTTAATCATTTGTTTTCTGACAAAATTTCTTTTTGTTTTTGACTTGCAATAAAGTTTGTTGACATTGCATTTACAATCAAATATAATGCAAAAAAGTGAAAGCCCCATAAAAACATTACAGACTAAGTTGATTTAAAGGTGGCCCTTTTTTATACAACTATGGCAGGCAAGTAGAGTACTTCAACCAAAAGGATAACAACTAAAAAAATACTCATTGCAAATTCATAAATCTGCTGTTTTTTCCCCCCTCATATCATTGGTTAATCTGTCCTTACTTTTAACATTTCTAAGCAAAATTTATAAATGACTGCCAACAACAGTGTGTGTTTGTGGATTACAGAAACAGCTGAGGTGACAGAAAATAGATCAACAACAGTGCCGTCCATAAAAGGTGCATTTGGGATCAAGACATTCCAACATTTTAATATATTAGTTCTTATTAATCTTATTAGGCCCTGTCACACTATAACATTTTAGACAACTTATGTAACTATTTCTAAATTACTAATAAAGTTATATATTTGATCAATTTGTTAGCTTTACACTCTGTACACACCTTAAAGAGGCTTCTAGTTGATTGTTTTAATTCCATCTTCAACTTGCAGGTCTTTAAAATGTTCATAAGTTAACACAAGTTGTCAAAAACATAGTGTGACAGGGCCTTTACACTGAATGTGAACTCATAATTCAGAAGTACTTATGAAATATATGTGGAAAAACTACTGGAGTACACTCGTTCAAACTGTTTTATGTTTGAGTTCAAAGTTTGCAATAAGTACCTTCAATCAAAAGTTTGAACACACCTACTTATATCTGAGGCATATCTAAGTTTGGCACTGGAGTGTTTGAGACTTTTGCAGTTTTCGATATATGCAAACCCGGCTGGCTCAGTTGGGTTTCCTTCATAAGTTAGACAATATGAGAAAATATTCATTAAATGCTCAACTACATGTAACTCGCGCAAAAACAAAACAAAAAAAAAAGCTCAACATTTGTGATGCATTTCAATCAAAAACTGTTTTTTTTAAACATTTTAATACAGTCCTGCAGTACACAGGATTTAGGAGTTTTCAGTGGAGGCGTGTTTGATCATCAACCATTTTTTAAAATTTTGTTTCATTCATCCCGGTCATATTTATGAGTTTTTAGTGGCACAGATGCAATTCTGGTGGATTCCAGTAAAAAAAAAAAAAAAAAAGTATAAAAAAAAATTAGCAGCAAAATCGTTGCTACCTGGATGCATCAGGGATGAGTCTTTTAAACCAGCGGCCTACGGCCACGTCCACTCTCAGCACTAACGTGACTCCAATCAGCAGGGATGTGCTGCTCACCAGGAACCCCAAAGCTTCAAACATTAACCTGGAAGGACAAAAACAAAACATGCAGATGATCAAACTATTTCAACCAGGTTGTTTTGAATCTATTCAAGGTATTGACAACATAAAATAATTACAAATATAGGAAATAGGCTGCGAGTTACAAGGAATGCCTACATTCTGTTACGTGAATTTACTGAAAAGTCTAGTGGCTGCCAGCTCCAGTGCCCATATTCTCTGAAGTCATTACTATCATTTAGTTTTTGGGAGTTGGAAAAAAAAATCCATTCAGGCACTTACTTGGGTGCAAAAACCTTCCACACCATTAAGTGTCTCCTGAGAATAGCAGCAGCACAAACTGATGAGAAGACCTGCGAAGAAAGGTGAGACACTGTGATGTACCACTGAATTATATTTACTAAAATACATGATTCCCCAAAAAAAATTAAAACATTATCTTAAAATAACAACTTAATATCATCTCATTTTCTTCTCAGCTGAGTCAAGTCTTTCATTAGTGAGAAAAGAGGTGTAAGAAAACACTTGGGTTGGATGCCCGAATTATATACAGAAAACCAAATAAGTTCTTAGTCAAATGTTTATTTTCAGATCTAAAGACTCCATTTCACCCTCAGAGCCTGTGTGTGGACCAGGAAGTCTAAAACAAAATGGCTCCGAGTTTACATGTCCTTAGACTATTCATAAAAAACCTGGTCACACCCCTGTGGGTTGTTCCTCTTACATCAGCAGCAGCACAATTTTATCACTGTTTAAAGTAAATGTATAAGATATAAGACTGTATTTAAAATTCAGGTAATCAGTCACACAATATCCTTCTGAGGGAAACTTGTTCTACTTTGCAACCATGATGAATCTGATCAAACTGAATGGATGAGAACCAACCTGTGCTCCAAGAATAAAGAGGTAGCGCGTTGAGAGTTGCAGAAGAGCAGAGCTGAACTGCTGAGGGTTTTCTCTCAGCCTCATTTCCATCACAGCATCCTCTCCTTCCTCCCCACTTCTGCTCCCACGCACCTCACGCACCAGGGGCCAAAAGAGCAACAATGGACAACCCACTGAAAATAACAAAAAATAAAGAAATAAATTCTCTTTATTGTGCCAAACCATGTTATCACACTTGCTATGCAACAAGCTTCTTTTCCTGAATGATTGATTTGATAAAAAAAAAATAAAATACCTGCAAATAAAATGTGTGAAGCAAAGGTGTTGAGGGTAACCAGTAAAGCAGGTAATATGGTGCCTGTATGTCCATCAGGAAATCCCACAAAGGCAGCGCCCCACTGAATGGAAGGAAAGGTGGGCAGGTGACCGGTGGCGTGGAAGAACTGTGTGACAGCTAGTGACCACACCACTATAGGAGTCCAGGGCACGGTAAAATCACCTGAAGGATGCAGAGTGAGGTGAGTGAGTAGCTGGCTTTTAACAATGAATTTGAAAGTGTATTTGTGAACATCTTACCAGAGTGAGCGCCATGCATCCCACTAAGGGTTGTGGAGGAGGCATGAATGTGTAACAGAGCTCCCATTTCTAGTAGCAGCAGAAGGAAAGACAGAGCCATGCCCTCTGGGTGCAGCAGCAGCAGTCCAATTCCCAGCATGCCACAGAACAGCAGCACGGGGGCGGAGTAGACCGTTCCCAGTCCGTAGGCCTCCACAGTGGGACGGTTGTCTGCCTCTGTGCCTCCGCTGAGCTCTACGGCATCCAGGGAGTGACGCATGCGCTGGTAGATCTGGGGGATCAGATGGCGCAGTTCGGCTTGGGGGCTGATGCCGGTGCTTGCTCGATAGCGGGGCGGGGGTACAGTCGAACTCCTGGATGAAGCTGTGGTCCTGCTCTTCACAAACACGGTGACGGGATCCAGCCAGATCAGACCCAGGCCGAGTCCCAGAAGACAGAAGGTGGCCCTCGGGAAGGCCAGCTGTGCCATCCGGATCAGCTCGGCCAGCTTCCTGAAGCTGTCCTCCGGAGTGGCACTAACTGCCCAGTGCAGCGCCAGGCACACAGACAACAGGGGTAGGATCCAACGAGCTGTGAACGCGGTCCCGCTTGAGGAGTTGAGATTGCCGTAGTGGCACAGGCAGTGCCTCAGCAGATATGTACAAATGCCAAGAGAGATGACAGAGAGAATGTAGTACAGGTTCTTCAGCTGGCTGTCCTGCAACCGTGAAAGTGGAGAAAGGAATGGAGACGGTTGGCAAAAACCTTGCTCTTCTCGGCAGCCATGAAAGGAGAGGGAAAGGTACATGCTGCCAATAAGAACTACAAAGCAAATAAGGAGAGTATTGTTTTCTTTCCTTACTACTGACGGGGACAAGACTGGGGAAGGCACCAACCCAGCAGACTTCAGAGGGTCAAGGCTTTGGGGCAGAAGCAAATATTTCCAGTTGAGATAGATGGGGATATAGAGGACCAGAGAGAAAACTAGAAAAGTTACAACACGGCCTTCAGCAATCACGTAGCTGTCAGAGAGCAAGGCAGCACACCGTAAAAGCGGCACCATGAGAGGCGGGACAAGGAGGCGACGCGGAGTCAACCACCTCCAGAGTTTTGAGGCTTTAGCTCCATTCTTCGACGCAGGGGGGGCTTTGAGTCGACAAGCTCTCCAGAAGAAGGGAATTTCGGAGCCGAGGGCACCAGCTGCCAGGCACCACGCTGCCTCAACGTAGCCCCATGTGAGCAGCTGAGCAGCAGCCACACAAACTCCCACTGTTACTGCCACAGCAACCGGAGCCCTCAGTCCTGAAGCATTTTCCCGTATCAGCAGCAGAGAGAGTTCAGACATTGCAAAACACATAAGGCAGGCAGATGCCAGGATGGCTAATCCTGTTGCCATCTTTAGCGGGTTGAATCGAGCCCAGGTAGCTCGGCAGGTGTCTCTGACAGAGGTGAGGTAGGCCTGCATAGAAGAGGCCAGATGCGGGGAGGGTGATCGACCCTCTTTAACAAAAGTGAGGTACTCAGAGGAGAGACGGGCAAAATCCTCCTTCAGCTGTGAGAGGCTCTCTGGTGGGATATCTTTGGCCATACTAGAATACGTCTCCAGGAAACGGTTAACCTTTAGAAACAGACATAAAATTGAAAACAGAGATAAAGAATACAATTATTTAACATGCTTCGGGATATGTGAAGAAAATAATCTTGTCTGAGAAAAAAATAAATAAATAAAAATTATGTTGCTTAACACACTACCTGCTTTGCGTTGATCCACAGCGCCTCCAGCTGGCTGAGACCTCCAACTGCACCTTCTGTCTGCTCATGCAGAGGGAATAGAGGCAGCAGCACCTGCCCCACACTGCTGTAGGGGATCGGGATTCCCAACAACAGAGCCAGGGTGGGCACTAGGTCCGTCTGTGGAACCACATCTGGTTCATTCTGTGGATGTGAAAAAATAGAATAAGTCAGATCAAAACTGCCACAGTATGTCAGTAAGAATTTCTGTTTAAAGTTAAATATTGCTGTGACCTGGGCTATAAGACGTATACTGAGTTGTACAGATCTTGTGTTTGCCCAGTATTAGATTATAGAGCAGGAGTCTGGGGTTATTGTCAACAACCCTACAGTGAGAAAGTTCAGTACAGAGCCATGCGTTATTTCTTAGGTGTGCATAGAAACACCCCTAAATTGGCTCTATATGGAGATATGAGATGGGAACCATGTGAAGTTAGATATATCGGAGATATGGTGAGATTATGGAACAGGTTCATTAATATGTCAGATTATAGATTAACAACACGCATTTTTTATTGGGACTTTTCTAATAGGTATACCTGGGTCAGACATATTGAGAAGATATTTGAGGAGGCAGATTTTCAGTATACAGTATTTATAGAAATAAAGTTGAGATGTAATATTGAACAAATTAAACTGCCTTATTTTGAAGTTTATAAGTGTAAATGGGCTGATATTTTACGCAAGACAAAATTACAAACGTATATCCTAATAAAGGATGTTTTTGGACCTGAGCTTTAT
Source organism: Cynodonichthys magdalenae (assembly GCA_031762555.1). Classification (NCBI taxonomy): domain Eukaryota; kingdom Metazoa; phylum Chordata; class Actinopteri; order Cyprinodontiformes; family Rivulidae; genus Cynodonichthys; species Cynodonichthys magdalenae. Next base: position 18,372,291 of record JARVJO010000140.1, on the reverse strand, counting down.
GTAACATGGAATTTAAAGTGCTTGTGACGTCAAATTTTTGTAACACATATGAATGCATTTTTGAAAAGATGACACTGATAAAATATTGCAAAAGAAATTTCATAATAATAATACATATTAGATCTAAATAAGGTTAGCAAAAGTTTCAACTAGTAAAAAAATGTTTTTACCCCAAGACTGCAGAACTGAAATCATTAAATGGTTTTGCAAGGTAAAAAAATAAGGATCCAAAATTTAACTCTTTAACCATAAACCTACAAAATACTCCTTACTTTATTATAGAGGCATTGCTCAGCTATAAACTAACAACTTTACATCTTTTTTATGCAGAACTTTATAAATCAAACATGGTAAATTAATGTTTATGACGGAGTCTTCATAAAAACCTTTACAAATGATATTCTAAATATATTTCCCATAACTTAATAAAGAAGAGATGTTTTATCTGACTTTTTGTTTTACTAAATCACACAAGTGTCACATGTCAGTTTATAAGTTGTATACTCATACTTTAAACATATATGTCTTTCTCTTTTTACATGATTTGATTATAAAGCTCCTACGCTCACCTGAGACAGTGGTGCTTGAAAGATAGGGGAAGGACTGTAAAGGAAGAGAGCAGCGTCGGTCTCCTTTTGACTTTCTCCCCCGTGATCTCCAGTATCAGTCATCCCGTGATCTCCCATCACCACCAAGAGAGTGTCATTTTGCAGGCGGTCAATCACAGACCTGTAAATATTAACAGAACAGTCAAAGTGAGGCATTTTTTGAGGGTTCTGTGTAAAAAAAAAAAAAAAAAGGTTCATACTTTCACACCAGTTGGATCTAATAATCAAATGTTCATTTTAAAACAACATTCTAGCTGAGAATACAATTTTAATCACCAGCTAATTTTTCTGTATATGTATCATCTTTACACAGTTCTTGGTAACGTAATATTTCCTCAAACTAAGGATAAACTGTGAAGGTGAAATGTATGTGGAAACTATGTTTCTGTCTGACCTGATGACATCATCCATCTGGGTGAGCTTGTCAGCCATAGCGGGATGGTCGGGGCCAAACCTGTGGCCACAGTGATCCACCCCAAGAAAATGGGCAACCAGGATGTCCCAATCATCACCCACCACTGTTTAAAACCAACAGAAACAGACACACAGAAGTAAATTAAGTGCAAGCAAACAAAAGCATTAAATATGTACAGAATATTTGTTTAAACAGAGGCTTCAGACATAAATACGTACTAGTTGTGTAAAGGTGCTGCAGGATCCCGTTATCCACAGTGTGCAGATCCTTTACATTGAAAGAAGGAAAGGGCAGAGAGCGGTAGAACTTCTTAGGAAAGAGATTCTCCCAAGTGTCATCACCCATGAACACCACCCGTTTACCTGTAAGGGGATGCATGTTTCACTAGAACAATAAGTATGTTTGTTTTTTAGCATCATTTATGCAGAAATATATCAAACTGATCAAATAGATCCTTGATTTGTTTGTAATAGTAAAAACACAGCTATAAACTTTTAAATTACAGCATTGCATTCTTTTATCCTTGGACAATAGATGCATTTGCAATGGAAACAACTCACCCGTTTGCCCAAACTGGTGAATAAGATTGTCCTCCAAGATGGCACTGGATGCAAAGTTGTTACCTACATCCACAAAGGTCGGCAAGGATCCGGTTGTGAAGCCCTTGATTCTCTGCATCGTGGTCGTGGGTGGGTCTGCTCGGAAGGGGTACAAACGGCTTTGGAGCGGCTTGGATGAGACATTCTCCTCCAGTACAGGCAGCTTGTTCTCATAGGGTCGTGGCGCCGTGTTGCTGGGGTCAAAGCGGGCGAAGTCTATCTTCAGGGCGTCGATGATGAGGACGACAGCCCTACGGAATCTCGGCTGGGCGCGACAGAAATCCAATGGTTTCTCTCCGGGATACAACACGTCTCCGCATGTGCTGGTCCTGTTCACCTCCAGCCTCACCAGCAGGAAGCCACCCACGAAGAGGTAGATGCCCACAAAGTACACGGCACACAACCAGAGGAGCAGGGACAGCACAGGCAGTCCATTCATCCTAAACGAACAGGTAACAACAAATATAAGAAAAATCACCGTTCATCATTTTAAGTTAGCAGACTTTTAACAACTTTTAAAAGCGGCGACTCTGACTTGATGGAAACTGTACAACTCAAAGAAACCAACTAAGTCAAATGTGGCGACGAAGCAGGGTGTTGAGGTAAACAGGTAAAAGTAGCTAGCAGATTAATTTAATGGTAAGTAATGCTGTTAGCAGGGCTAGCTCGCCTCGCCTCTGCAACTGACCTTGTAGCGGTTGAGTTTCCGTCCTCTCTCGGCCGGAGGGCAAACGTAAATGTGTGTGTTAATAACACAAGAGTACAGGTGCCTCAGGTAAACAGAGAACGTAATGCACGTTCACCTTCATTGGGACTGGTGCAGTGAGCTTACAGGAGGTGGGAACCTTAGCGTACTGTGAACTCAGCGGAAATTCACGTCGGACTGCTTTTTCCACAACACCGTTGAGCTTGTCAGTTTTTATTCCCTCTACTAAAACTTTCAGGTAACTCATACTTGTATTTCGTAAACAAACATACATGTTAACATAATACAGCCACAAAACGTCATATTTAAAAATGTATACTTGTAATAGATTAGTTTAAGTAAGCATGGTTTAAATATTATCACAAAGCAGCTGCTCTTGCCTTTAAGGCATCGTAGCGGGCATAGCGAAAAGGTATGGAGCATGGAGTATCCGAGTTGAATGTGAAAGATTTATTCTTTTTCAAAACATTTCACCAAGATAAACAGGAATTTATATTTTAACCTCTTTAAAATATAAAATAACAAGTTACTTAACAAGCCTTCAGCAATTATTAGGCATCCAGTCAGATGTTAAATACAGAAGCTCAGAATCTGGTCCCAAAGAGTGTGAACATTAATAAGTTGTTGCTGCAGAAAATGCAAATAAACATGACCTGCTTCCCCTGAGCTAATTCTGAAACTAACACTTTCACAGAACCTCAATGTGATTATTTCAGCCAACCTTGGGGAAAAATTAAAATATAAAACAGAATAGAAAGAAGAAAACACATCAAATACAATTTTATAGTTCACTTAAATCTTTAAGTTGAATGGTAAAATGTATGCTGCCACAATATGGGAATACATATAATGCATAGAAAAAGTTGACTGGGCCAACATTACTGACTGTTGAAAGGATGAATTTACGTTCCCAATCAAACAACCTAAAATAAACTGCAGTCAGGGAGAATCCTCTAACAAAAGATGGGCTATCCTACAGGCAGGACATCTGACGACTTTGACAAAAATTGTCTTTTCCTTTTCATCTTGTCAGGAGGTCTGCGAACACAGCTCTCAAAGCGACGTGGACTAAAACAGCTTCTTCTGTTTTTTTGTATTTAATATTCTGAGTTTAGTCAGTCCTCTGCTCTTCAGGGATTGTCGACTCTTTCCAAGCATTCTCCTTTTTCTCCTCCACCACTTCTTGAGATGGGCTCACCTTGGCCAGTGTACTGTAAATGGTCATAGCCTGAGTGGCAGGGAAATGGAAACAAGTTCAGAACTAGTGTCATAATTATGGAGCCCTGAAAATTTTTTGCAGGATCCTGGACCCCCCCAATTTGTACCCAGTCCAGTATAAATGTATAACAATAATCATATGCAAACGTGTGTGCATACCAACCTGTGACACCATTCCGCTAATATCACCGGTATTAGAGGGCAGAAGGATTGTGTTAGACTGTTTGGCCAGGTTAGAGAAGGCTGACACGTACTGTTCAGCAACACTCAGTGAAGCAGCAGCATTTCCATTCTGTAAAATGTACACAAAAATATCCAAATTAACAAAAAACACATTATTATCTAAACTGCAGTCTCTGTTATCCAAGAAAAAAAAAAACACTTACTTGCTCAGTCAGAGCATCAGACAGCATACGGATAGCCTTCGCTTTTGCCTCAGATTTGGCTAAAACTGCTTGAGCTTCACCTGGAGAAAGCACATGAATATCTTATCAATATTTACAAATCATGCACAAAATGTCAATCACAAACAAGAAAATAGTCTCTATAATACACCTACCGGCTGCTTTATTGATCTGCTCCGCTTTTTCACCTTCTGAGGCCAGGATCTGAGCTTGTTTACGACCCTCTGCAACATTAATGGCTGCCTCTCTTGTCCCTTCAGACTCCAGCACAGTGGCTCTCTTTTTACGCTCAGCCTCCACCTACACACAAAAGAAAAACAGGGTTTATCTGGGATTTAAACAACTCTAGTCTGTCTAAGGTCTCATGACTGAAGAGTGACTGATATCAACACGTCTCCAAAGCCATATTCTGTTTCTCACCTGCATCTGCATGGACTCTTTGACTCGAGGTGGAACATGGATATCTTTGATTTCATAACGGAGGCAGCGGATACCCCAGTCGTCTGAAGCTTGATTGATGGAGTGGACGATGTTAGAGTTGAGGGACTCTCTTTCCTTGGAAATAAATTATTGCATAGATAGATCTTTTCATGTAACAAATACAAAATTAAAAAAACTATTTATATGTATTTACCCGAAACACTTTATCTAATGTCAGTTTGCCCAGTTCTGAACGCATAGTGGTCTGTGCCAACTGTGTGACTGCATATTCTGGATCTTCAACACCATAGCTGGCCTGGGGGGGAGGAATGAAGGAGATGTTAAAAGTGCTGATTGATTCATTTGGTAAAAGGGGGAAAAAAAGTAATTAAATAGACTATTACTGGTATCCTGGCATACCTTAAAAGGGTCCAGGATCCTTAAGTATAGTACTCCATCAATCTGTAGTGTTACATTATCTACAGTGAAGGGTAAAAGACAATCCACAGTAATTAGATAAGCAAGTTTGGAAATTTGATTGTGCCACTCAGACTGGGCAGCACGTCTGTTAGTAAAATGATTAATGCCGTTCAAAGACAAACTGCCTTCATTTTCTTGAGAGGTATGAAAAGGTCAAGAATGACTTACCGAGAGACACTGCAGACTGTTCTGGGACATCAATCACTATTTCTTTAAGACTCTGCACATAGCGAATTCTGTCAAGAATCGGTATGAGGAAGTTCAAACCCTAGAGGCAGTAGGAGTTAAATATATATTTTTAGTTTTTGGAAAAATTTGTAATTTCAAAAGTACTTTAGCCAACACAATATCCAACTTAAAAAAAAATAAAAAGACGTGAAAGTGGTCATATCTTTAAAATCTACCAAAAAGTAACAATTTTGAATTGTTGGCCTTTATGTTACATGCACCATAATAAACACAAATGTTTATTTGCTTTTTAAAACACTTTAAAGGCTCATACGGGCTCTAAGATGCGATGGAAGCGACCCATCCTCTCCACCACCCAGGCTTCTTGTTGGGGTACAAACAGGATCAGAGTGTTCATGGGTAACGTGGAGGCCCATCTCTGCTGGACCGGTGTTACCCACAGCCTCGGTGCAGTTCCCTGGGTTTGCTACAGAAACAAAAAAATGCATTTAATGAAATCAAACGACAGTTTTAGAAATGGGAAATAAAGCTCTTTTGGTTTGTCAAACTAATTGAAAATGTTAAAAAATTTCCAGTCCAAAAAAAAACAATTTCTTAACTTAGGTTAAACAAGTGAACAATTCAGAGACAGATTTTCTTGAGTATTTTAAATTGGTCTTAATCCATAATTCTGCAGAATCTCTAAAGGTTTGTCTTTGGGCATAGGGTGTGTCCAATTTTCTGTTTAGTCCTTATGCTTGACCATGTCACAGCATGTGAAAAAAAAAAGAAAATGGTATAAAAAATAATTCATAAAAATAAACAACAATAATAATAACTAGACTCCTATTCTGTATTTGAAGACATTTCATATTAAAAAAGTTTACTTATTTGTTTCTTTTTAAGACACATTACAGCATCTTGTGCAGTGCATGAAATAAGACAAGTTGAGGAAAGAAGAATTGTCAGGCCAAAAATACACACACTAATATTTTTATACTATAATATACATCACAAGTATTTGAAAATGTCTTTAGGATTTAGGAAACGAGTCAGTTCTGACAGGTCTATCATCCTGATCCACTAGTTGATCATGTGAAAAGCTTTGCTGCTTATCATTGGGAATCACCTAAATTAAATACTTATGTCAAATCATTTCTATGATTCATAGAATAAAACTAATTAAATAAGAACGTGCTTGAGAAGACTGCTTGAACAATTTATTTATTTATTATTATTATTTTTATTTTTATTTACTATTCTGTTTGACGACTGATTAATTAAAAAAGTAATGTACAGTTTGAGTATGGATGCATGCTGCTGAATGACGCTACCGGTTTGGCTGCACGAGCTAGCAAGTCGGTGCTAACATGTGAAATTTACCTGCAAAATGGCTCCGCTTCTCCGACACAACGTTCGTAACATCATTTTGTAAATTAAATGTACCAAAAAAATAACGCAGGCTGGTTCACTGGGTAATGCGCGAGCTACAAACTCCTGTGAGTGACCCTAAGAGGAAGTGTAAAGTTACATCAGTAGTGCGTTGTTTTAAAAAAACCGTTGCAGAAAGATAGAAACAATGGTTCCGCTAGAAGTATAAATACAGATTGTACTAGTTTACCCTGCAAATAACCTCTGTATTAATTTTATAAACTATTTGTAATTATTTACACATTTTAAATATTTTAAAAACATTTATTTTCTTGAACTAAAACATTGTATATGTCATTTTAATCTATAAGGCCACTACAAATATTCAAATATCTGATGCATATATTTGAGCTAATATATTATTTGTAGTTTTTAGCACGATTAGGTAAAATCTGTGTTTTTATATGTCTTTTAGCTGATTCCTTCATAGCTTTTGATGCGGAATGTGGAAGAAACCAAATTATAAATGCACACACCGTACCTTAAATCCCCAGGGTGGCGCTGTTAATCTTCTTTTTTAAAAATTTAATTCACGTTTGGGTCTTTTATTTATTACCGCAACTGAGTGTGAGTAATATTAAATCTGTCAACCATACTGTATAGCCCCCATCCCCACCTCTACCCAAATAAATAAATAAATAAATACTAATATGGCTCAAATCAAATAGTTTGGTTAAAAAGTTTATCTATACACACGCACCTGCATTATTTTTTTTGTTTTAAAAATTAGTATTAATCAAATTTCAACTTTTAAAAATATGAAACTGAATTCCCAAGTAGATGTTTGTAAAAAAAAATCTGAAATTAATATATAATAACGTATTTATATTACAAATATTTAATTAAATTAATCCAAGTAACATATAAAATAGCAAGAAATAGAAAAATAACTTTGTAGTAGCACGGTTTGTGTTTATACTGAGTGCGTCACCTGTTCTTCCGTTTAAATGTCCCTTTGATTGATTGGTGGAATTTATATGAAAGGCCCCACCTTTAATCCAAAGGGCCTCGCTCTGATTGGGTCTCTCACACGCCAGTAACATGTTTTTTTTTCTCCGCCTTCGTATCAGCGCTCTCAGGCTGTCTGTCAGTCTGGAAAACCTGTAAAGAGAGTTTTAATAATGGCGTGGACGTGGTGGGGGGCTGCCTACCGCTTACTGCCCAATTCCGGTATCAATAAGAGGCTTTGAGGCACCAAAACCGGATTTTATTAGAGCCTTGCAAACATTTTCATGGGTTTTAACATGTTACCTCACTCTGTTAAATCTCCGCTTAAAGTCTCCATCACTAGCTGCAAACTATAAACTACTGACTGGAAGCGCTTTATCATGTCGTTACTGTGTGTCAGAGGTAAGTTTTTTTTTCTCCTTTATACTTTTGCTAACTTTAAACTTTTAGAAACGGCGCGAGGGGCTTGGAAACAAATTGAGTTTGCAGGAGTCAGGTAACTGCTCAAAACAGGAGGCATTCTCCCCAGGCGGAATGATCCCTGAAAAGTGATTTTTAGGTTTTGCTTGATGAGTTTTTGCAGTTTTTAAGGCATAAACTAGAGCAAATATTGAAATCCAGGGCACAGGTTGGTAAAGATACCAGCTGTTTGTGGTTTATAGGCTATTGTTTACTTTAGCATATGACAGAAATATGAACACATAAAAGCTTTTTGTGTGATTAAAATCCAAGATATTGTAATTCCACTTTAGAGCTACTATAGGAAAGCCTATTATTAACTGATATTGTTTACATATTTAACAAAAGGATGACATCATTTTTATTTTGTGGTTGTAAACATAAGGGATGATAACTGGTTTTCAGCCCCTTTGATAAATTTATCATGCAAGTAAAACAGCATGAACATTTTCTCATATTGTATCTTAACTTAAATTAAAGTGACAGCTTTTATTGCTCAAATTAACAATAAAAAAATGGATTCATTGGTCTTGTGTAGCTGAAGGTAAACAGAAGGGCCGGAGCAGCTTAGCATCATTATGTAATTTCCTGCTTTCTGGAAAAAAAATAAAAATAAAACACTGATTTGGGCAGTGAGTGAAGAAAGAGGAAATATGGGGCAGGTTCAAAACAAACAAACAAACAAACCATCTGATTTTTTTATTCAGAAATTTTAAATATGATTAAATGCATTATTTGCATCACAACTGAGGTAGATTGATCAATTGGTCGACCAATTAAGTACATCAGTTTTCAACTTGATTAAAAGTTTGGCACATAAATGGTTTGGCTGCACGTATATGACCTTTTGTCATTTTACTTTCCATAATTAGGCTGCTTTTCACCCCCACACCCCAAACAAAATCGATCATAATTGTAACTTATAGAACAGTGTCTTTATTTAGTGAGAAACTGTACTCTCAAACCCATATTTATTGCATAGGTTAAATAGAAATTGGGAAGAAAAAAAAGGAAAAGCTTTGAACTGCATAGTGAGCCTCCAATAAAAAGTGCATTGATCCTCGACAGACTCCGGATGAGGATGTGAAGTAATTACTTTATTTTCTTTTATTGAAAAGGAAGTAGGCATTTTTGTATGAACATTGAATTTATGGAAACAATGAAATCTACCTCATAATTTATCCAAAAGCTGACTTAATTTCTGAAATTACCATTGACCATTCAAAAAAATAAAATAAAATGGTCAATTTTAATATTAGGAATAATAGTTATCTACATTTTTAGAATAGCAACAGCCCTAATTGTTGCCAACAAGACTGTCTGGTGCATCTCTGGTTGTTGGATTACAGTCTGTTTTTCTGTAAGCTTGAAGGTCAACATCCACCATAAGTGATCTTAACAGGGAATCACTATAGCAGAATAAGATGGCTATATGTTTTTTTTGTTTGTTTTTTTTCTCACATTTGGACCATTCAAGTGTGAAAAAAAATTAAAATAACCACCCAAACATGGAAACACAAGGTGCTACAGACATGACATATTTATGATGGAGGGCTATGGGAGTGAGGATCATTTAAGTAGAGAAAGTTCCAGTTTTTTAGAGAATATATATGAAAATTTATCTACAAGCCACGAGGAACCAAGTAAAGATGTTTGGAGAATTTACTGATTAATAAGGAGGTTCTGATCTGGGCAGACAATTTATTATTAAACCCACTGGAGTCAATGGGTTCACTGACATATTCCAAATCACACAATGAGTTTGTCGGTGCAGAAGTAAACACACAACTGTTCTGAGACTGGATTTGAATTTGTGTCAATAAAACAGATTTTAAACTATTAACCATTTTTTAAATTGTGCTGATAAATTCTGTAAAATGGGATTTTTCCAACCACGGAAAGGAAAACTCACTAATTCCCTTTTTAAAACAATTTTGTGTTAGCTTTTAACATTTGTGGTTTTTTATGGTGGTTGTAGGACTTGAAAGGCCTCACAGAGGTTGGAAATAAAATATCACTGAGCATTTGGGTCAGATTGAGCTTTTATTGACTTGAGAACTTGAGAATACAGTTGACTTCATTTTGGAACAGTGTTTAACTTGCAGAATGGCTTCTAACCTTTTCACTTTCTTGCCTTTTTCCCACCAGCAGCTATAAATCGTGTAAGAGAAAGAAACCAGATTAAATAGTTGAGCTTAAATATCTAAAGCCTGTTTGAAAATAAACATTTGCTGACAGACGGGATTTATTTTGCAGCATATGTTTGACTGATCATCTTTCGTCAGCGAATCATCATTTGGATGTCAAAAGCTCCACGTGATTTTTTGATATATTCATACTTTTTGTTTCAGGCTTGTATGAGTGAATTCATCTGTGTTCATCTCATCTGTAGTTTGATGAGAACAATTTCTTCGCACCACTAAAACTTTAAGCCTCATTCTATTTAACAAACTTCATGTAATACCATTCAAGTTTTGCTTAAATCCTTCCACAATGTGATTGCACAACCAAGTAAACATTTACCCTCACAGTCTTAAGTTTCTTAAATACTCTTGCAAATGCATCCAGCTCTCATCTCATGCTGTTATGGAAATGACTAAATCTGTGACCTACGAACCTCCCTTTAAAGTGAATTCCAGGTTACATGCAGGTTAACCAGAAGCACTTGGCTATTTATAGTGCTGTCAAATAGTCTTTTGTCTCTTTTTTTTTTTTCCACCTCTGACTAGGAAGGTTCCTGAAATTAAATGGCTTAGAAAGGCCAGTCATGATAAAAGCTAACCTAAAAGCAAAAAGAGATTGTCACCTTTATTCTAAGAATTCATAACTTTTGATGTGAGTTTTCA
>JARVJO010000140.1:18348939-18361305 GCA_031762555.1 Cynodonichthys magdalenae | reverse complement strand
GAAAGTCAACTAAGTTTCAGAAAACATTATCTTCTAGAAACAAGTTAGTTTAAAACCACTTATGTAAGTGGTTCAGTTCAATGCCTCCAGGAGGATTTTTATTTTATTGTAGTCTTTTACTGTGCCACTTTGAGACAGTCTGTTTATTGATTAGTGAAATTAAACCCGATTGATTGACGGAGTGACTGTGCAATTAGCTGATGTTGTGACTCATACCCTTATCGCAGCAGCCTAACAGTGTTGCTTATTTATTGCTAGTTGAGATGCTTCATCTCCATGGTGATGTCTTTACACAATAGATAAATGATGGCCCTTACATGTGGACATGGGGTGGGCGGGGAGGATGACTCTTGCTGTGAATGTGGACAGGGCTGAATGAACGCATGAGTTCCATAATGTGGTCCCCATGATGCTGTAGTGATGGTGACACATGTTTTACTTCATTACATGGGATTTGGTAGCGTCACAATCAGCTGTTCATTTGGGTGGAAAATTTATTTTTTGCACTGTTGTCACACAACAGCTTTCACATCCCTATGTGTATCACATTAGAGCTTAAAGGGGTCAAGGGGCCACCTTTAGATAAATATGTATAAGTAAGTCACACACCACCTTTAGTCTAACTATTGTCTGAATTTAATTTATAACAAATTTTTTAGTTAGGCTGTTTTTGTTTTTTTCATCACTGACCTCAACAATGAAGTCAGAGCTACTGATTGGAGTTCTTGGAGTGGCTCCTTGTGCACTGCAAGGCAAAATAAGTAGAAAAAGATAAAGGCTCATAGTTCAGAGGTAATGCAGTTTTCTCCCCTTGAAAATGGTTTGCAGAATGAGAAAATCACAGAAAGTACTGAGATGATGCTAGCTAATCCAGTCCAGTCTTTCTTGTGGCAGCAGAGCATGAGACTTGGACTTTATAAACAAACATCCATATATTTTACTATTCATTATAGGGCTGGGCGATAAAATAATAACAATAGACAGTATATCACAATAAACACGAGATCAATATCAATAGAAAATACCTCCGATAAAATGTTGATAATTTCACTTTATTACAATCCAGAACTGCATGACATTCAACAACTATTTTATTCATTCTTTGGTAAGCTAGCAACAACCTGTTGAGAAACCTGCACAGTTATGTTTAGCCATCATGTATCTTATCTACTTAAAAATAAAAAAAGAAGAAAATGAGTGCAACAGCTCGACAGGAAAATGTGGATAAAAGAGGGAAGGTCACGTCACCAGTTTGGCAGTAGTAATCAGCCTTTTTTCTCCTCATTTCAAATGGGTAAAACAAAAAACTAACCAATAATTCTGGATATCAACTGATACGAAACACTTTTATTTTAAAGCCGTATTGCCCAGATCTACTTCATTGCATACTATTTCTATTAGCTGTGTGGCAGAATCAGTGGAGAAATTACAAAAAAGTTTCAAAGAATGAGAGGCAGAAGCCAAGCCGGTCCAAAAGTGATGGAGCTGCTGCTGCTGGGTGGTTGAGTGAGTCCAGCAGCAGTGTAGTGGAATTAGAGAGAGAGAGAGAGAGATTGCATGAGTAATCCTCTGCCCATCTGTTGCTCTCTTTCTCTTCAGTCCAGCAGCCAGCATAAAGTGGAATTAGAACGCCACAGCAGTGGTTGTAGATGTCACTTCCTGTTCAGACCTCACCTTCCACAGCCCATATTCTATAAGGAAAATTCTTACTCTCAATTCTCTGCCAAAATCTGACTAGTGTTTATCTACCATCATTTACCTTTTTACTTTATCATATTGATTTGAAATGTATATATTTTACAGATTATAAAGACAATTAACCAAACATCCAATGGCTTTAAAGTTTCTCTAAAATCCTCTACATTTTGCCAAAGACCTAAGGTCAAATGATTGAGAATTCCCAAATTGTTGTTATAATTTAAAGCAAATGATGGTAATATAAAACTTTATTGTCATTATTTTGATTCCCTGTTTTCAGAATATGTTTTACTGTCACCATAATTTCATTGGTTCTTTGGCATTTTGACCCATATTAAGAGACAAAAATGCATTAACAAGCCCGTTTGTGCAAAACCATTTTTATCTGATTTGAAATATTAATTATCTTTAGAAGGAGCACAGTGATTTATGGTGTGGTGGAGCTGTGCAAAAATTATTCATTTTAAAAAGCAGAAAATTTACTCTTACTATTGTACAATAAGTACATTGTTCATTTTACTTTCTGCTGTAGATTGCAACAAAATGCCAACACAATACCCATTTTTGGTAAACATTCATCCATTCTGTAGCTGAAATACTTCCACTTGAAGTTTTGTTTTGTGTCCAAATAATCTTCTTTGTTCTAATCTTTTATAAATCCTTCAGTGAAATGAAATGATAGATAAAAAGAAAATAGGACAAACTGACTTCTCGGGATACATCAAGCATGTTGTAGCAATAATGTCACTCCACAGTAATCTGTGTTCAAAATGTACAAAAGTGATGAATTATGCAACCCTAAAATTTAGACATAAAATCTAAGTGGGGGAGAGAGGTCAAAACATGTTTATTTTGAAGATTATCTTTTGTTACTTGAACACATTTGGGTTGAAATGGCAGCAGATCAGCTGTCCTCTGTGGAGATGATGCAAAACAAAGAAGAAAAATTAAAATAAAAGCTTGGATAATTATAACTATCATATTTGAACAATAACCTCAATGATCTTTAAAGCCCCAAACAGAAACTGATAAGCATCTGTTTCCATCACAATGGCACTCTTATTTATTCCACTCATGGTCATTCAGTGCTCCACAGTCCTAAACAACATCATGCAAATTACAACTTAAGGTCACTGTGCCAGCTCATTTACTTTAGTGGAAAACACCAAAAAAAATTCTTTCAGTATCCCACTGCATTTGTCTGCTTCACACTGATCTGCAGGAAATAGTAGAAGTGATGTCTTTTTTTTTTCCCCTCTGGGTTTTAAAGTCTCTCTTTTTTTTTTTAATCTTAAGTTCCTGTTTTCACTTATTACCATTTGTAGTGAGAATTATTTATTTAAAAATAATCAAAACACATATGTGTGACTGGATAAACGGGAAAGGAGCACAAACTTTCTCTTAACTAGTTCAATGTGCTCAGGTAGAGGGCAGAGGATGTTAGTGGACAAAAATATGAAAGCGCCATTTTTCGCCTTTCTGATCCGGTTGTGCCCATCTGGCATGTTAGGCTTTAGAGATTTAAGAGATTCTACGCCTGAACACATAACCCTGCCACAGCAATCACAAGTAATCCCTTTCAAAGCGCTTTACAATCCCATAAACGGTATTGTATGGATTCATCAGGAGGCTAAAGATGAATATAAATAAACCCAAATGTGACAGCAAGCGTTTTCCCAATTTGGCCATTTTCAGAGGTTTTAATAAATAACTGCAGTATTTTGTTGTGTGTTCTACCTTTCAATTCCTGTCTGTCTCACTTGTTCTATTGTTCTTTTATATTATTTTATTTATTTATTTTACCAGCTGTTGTGTTTTGTGTTGCATCTGTTCAGGCTTATGTTTCATGATTGTATTGAAGTTGGTATTTTGCAAGTGAAAAAAGGGGAGCATGGTTTCCCAGAAGTAAACAGATTTTTTTATTAGGAAGAACTCTCCAGTGTTGATCTACTTTAAATGATATAACCATATTTGTAATATATATTTAAAGCTGCCTGTTGTGGTTATAGTCACACCTGGAATCTATCCATCAACGCACTGGTTGGTTCCTCTGACTCTCTTTTTATTTATTTATTTATTTATTTATTTATTTATTTATTTTACTTGTTTACTTAAATTTTTAGTTGATCACAATCTTAGAAAAGTGTCAAAAGTATTTCAGGAACTTTTTTTTTTCCTTTGTTAAATAAATCAATATTATAAATACCATTAATTTGCTCAGTGGAGTTCTTGATTTGATGAGTCATCGTTCTAATGAAACATTTAATTTGCATTACCTGACCTTTCTTGACAATCATCGTTAGTCATAACCCAAACAAGCTAATTAAAGGCTAAGGTCTTGGTAAAATTTATAAAAGCACAGATCTGTTGGTTGGTTTCAAAATCAGAGGTCAATTTCATTTACACTCAACAATTTACAGCAAATTGTTTGACTTTGGTATTTCACATGGAGCTGTAAGGTAAATAAACCTCCAAAAATTGTTTATTTTAGGGTTGTCCCGATACGAATTTTTTCACTTCCTATACGATACCGATATTGCAGCCATGAGTATTGGCCAATGCCGATATTGACCTGATACGATATTAGAACGTATCTTATGTATTTTTGTATTATGAATTGTATTAAAAAGTCTGGATCAAGTCCAACAGTAAACAGTATTTAACAACAATAGGTATGAGAAAGACTGGTCCCATTTATTATTAACCATTGGGTTACATTTTTTTAAACTTAAACATAAGAATATTGTACAATTAAATACAATAATTAAATAATAAAATAGAAAACCCTGATAAATTGCCTCAATAAATCCAATACAAACAAAATATACTTTTGAAATTTAAAATAACTTTTCATGGTCACTTAAGTTATTTATGCTGAATCTAAGCATTGCTGGATAGAAAATTTGAGCAGATTACTGGATGGACTACTTGTATCGGAGCACTAATATCAGAGATTTTAGATGCAGGCCGATATATCCGATATTCAATTTTTGGGTAATATTGCCCCTCGCACTGTGATTGCTGGATATGGGCACCAGTGACCCCCGTGACCCTGAAAGGAAGAAGCAGATATACTGTAGATAATGGATGGATTATTTTAATAAGGGTAAAGGAAATGCATCTATTTAAAGGTGTGGGGGGGCTATTATGTATTTTCCAGGCACATAGTTCAGTTTTATACCACAATCAAGTAACCTCAAGTTACCTTCAGTTGTTATGAAGAGCGGGGTTAAAAACCTCATTTTATTTTACAGAACTCTAGAGAACAGTTATTTAAAATAAAATAAGTTAAATTTGTTATAACTAACTCCATCTTTCTTTGTGTGTGTTTTTCAGTGAAGAAAGCCAAGCTCCAGGGCCAACCAGGTAAGAGATGATAGTACTTCCAAAAATATTTCTTGTATTTTTATCCCTTGTCCTGAAAATGTTACATATTTAAACACAAATTTAAAGAAAATGGTTTAGCTGAAGAAATATCAAAACTGCATGGGCCTTGATAGACTGTTTTTGTTTGTTTTTATCAGTGTGCATTTTATTGCAGCTGTTGATGAATTAATGCATTCCAAAACATCTGTTGAGTTTGTTTCATGTAATTGTTGGAACATGCCATTTTCTTATATAGGCTAATTGGTCCAATTCTGACAAGTCACTAAATGTAGAGTTGATCAATGTAATCCCTTGTCCTTACATGGCAGGAGTGGACAAGTGAGCTTAGATTGCTTACTTCTAAGTCTAAATCCCTATGCTCTCCACCTAAGTAAATCCATCCAGTGTCCACGATCACACCTTTCTATAAGCTCTGTGACAATTCTGCCAAGAGCTGACAGGAGAATCGACAGAAAGTTGCATCATCTTTGGACGTGCTGTGATGTTCGATTCTCCTTTTACTGTAAATGTAATCATCCAGCAGGTCTCTGCACATGTTCAGCTACCCCTTTATTTATGGTAAAGTAGATAACTTTGTTGGACCTTCAAATCATCCCTTTTTGTGTCCTCCTCCCTGCCGTAGGTGACACAGTGTGTAACACCTGTCCCAGAGCAAATATTGGTAATCCATTTAAGCTAGTCATCTCCCAGAAGTGAAACGTTATTGTGAGATGCATAATCATTTTTCTGCTGCAGATGCAATAGTTTTAGGTAATTATTTCAGGTATTCAAATTCTATTTAATAATCAGCTTCAGATGGGCAGTTTCCATAAGTTAGTTGGTAATGTGATGCAACATGCTGCACAGAAGTTATGATGTAACATAATGGGTTTTAAACTCAAACTCAACATAAACAACAGCAAGAACTAGACTAATATCTTCTGATTGCCATATTTGTGTAATGTAACCTTAACCCAGTAACTATAAACCATTACATCAACCAATGAGATCAGTGGTCATAAAAACTAAACTGTATCCAAATTAATAAACTAATAAATTACTGAAGCTGTGACCACTGTTGGTGTTGAGGAAAGATTTTCAACTTTAAGGTCCCATTCAAAAGCATGTTAATGTTTTCTATTCTGTGTGAATCTATAGTGTTGTTTTTTAAGTCAAGCTTGTAGATTTAACAGCAGTTAAAATGAATGATACGTGACATCCAAGAGGGGTTTTCTAAGATCAGGACTTTTATAGGACATGAGCACTGGATCTTTTTATTTATTCTTCTTGTCTTCCCCTTTGTAAATTCTTCTTTTCTTTTTCATTGTTTGTCATTTCCTGATGATAATCCCTGTTTGCTCTTCTTAGGGAGATGTGTGAAGGAGGCCTTACAGTTTACATAAGGTTGGTCTGTGACGGGTGTCCATGGTGTGCTTTCACCACACCCGTAGTTGGATGGCTTTTTGACCTTATTTTGAAACTCTTATAGGGGAGTTCCTGGAAAAAAAATGGTACATGTATAATCCAGTGTGACCTTGGGTGGGCCAGGGCCCAGCTGTGTCACTTTCCACTGAGTGCCAGAGGAAACCAGACCTAGATAAAGACTGAAATGTTGGAATTACGTTGTTCTTGCCTACAAGTGCAGATGATTGTTTTTCCTCTTTAGAGACCATGATTTAACCAACATAGAATAAAGTTCAGAACTCAATGGGAAAAAGAGAACTTCTTGTGAAGTGGTCCCAAAAGTTATGCCTTCCATTGCATGCAACTTTTATGAGTGGTTTGACTTGTAAATGTCACCCTTCCAACTGACTACATTTTTCTGACTAATTCATTGAAAAACTCAACATCAATCAATAATAAATGAAGACAGCAGACTTGAGGACTCAGGGGGTGAGTGGGTGGTTTAAAGACACAATTGGTGAGTTCTGTCTGAGAACATCATCCTGCATATCTCTTTATCTATTCCCTAAATGTGTATATGCATACATAGTGCCAACATACAGTACATGCCCAGCCTACCTTTGTAGAGTGAAACATTTGGCAAACATAAAGGACAGTAGTGGTACAGTCAAAAGAAGGAAGTCATGTGAACAAGCTAAGGAGCTTCCTTTGCTTATTTTGGAGAGTGTTTCTACTGCAGATATAGTGGGGAGAAGGCAAAGAACAGCTTTGCAAATTAACAAACCATACCTGTGGTTTATTTTGTAAAAGGATAAAGCAGACCAGTCAGGAATACAGAATGAGTCAATTTTTAAAGATTTTATTGAATCTCATGTTGTTGCTTAAAAAAAGAAAAATAAGCTAACATTTATATATTTAAAGAATAATTTTTGGAGTTGGCTGGAAAAACCTAGAAGGTACCATTGGTGAACTGATGCACCTTTTGTGTTTTGCAGGCAGTTGTTGATACTTCCTCCTCAGCAGTGCAGATTATATTTGCTGGTTAGTGGACAGCACCTGCTGTAAAAGGCCCACAGCCACTAAGTGGCTCTTATCTAATCCATACATCCTCATCCCTTATCTGGTATTCACAGGAGCTGGCCCAAGTGTGGCACAAGTCATGGACTATCTAATTAGGGAAAGGCTTGAGCGTCCCCCAGGCTCCTTTGTAATAATGCCTGGGTTTTGTTGCTGCTCTCCTCTTGAGACGTTAATTAAGTTTGTGCTCTGTCACTCATCATGGTTCTGGGATGTCGAGGCCTGTGTGGGTGCTTTCAGTACAGCTTTTCCCTTTGAAGCATGATGCATCTCCAGTAAGAACCCACCTGTTTCAGCTGTTTACTGTCAAAGGAGTTTACTTATCTTGCTCCTGTGCTACAGGCTGCTGCAGTGTAAATGTTTTAGTGTGTTGCTGGGGCAACCAAGAAAATCTTTGTTCAGTGTGGTCATGGGATTTGTCTGCACAGCTGATTGCTTGGTTTTGTTTCCCAAAGACCCAAAGGTGGATAGCCATGTGCATGAACTGGAGCAAAGTTTGAGGAGTTATTTTTTATTTTCCAAAATGTTTAGTTAGAAAAAACATATTAGCAATACTAATATGTGCATATGTCAGCAATTGTATGTCCAGATTTGATTATGTAATTGTGAGTAAGCCATCAATGGATTTAAACCCTAAAGCATCCAGATCATTAGGTGATCTCCTATTACTGTGTTTTTACTGTTTTTTTGTTTTGATATTTAGTTTACATTAGTTTTTTTTAAAGTGCCTGTGAAATCAAATTGTTGTAAAAAATCTGAAAGCATTTTTGGAAATATTTAAAAAGATGTTTCTTGAAATTAGTTTGAGTCACTATTAGAGACAGATGAAGAAAAGTCAGAATTTAAATAATATTGTTTAATTAAATAAAATAAAGGAGTTATCTTTCTTAAAGATCTCCTCTTTGATGTCATTTCCTGTTTCACTTTAACAGAGCCAAAATTTAAAAGAAAATATGAGTTACTTGACAAAATGGGTGAAATGCAAAGTTTCTTAAATATAAATATGTTTTCTTAGATTTTTTGTAATTGAAAGATATGCATGTTTAAAGTTTTCTAATATTTGTTCATTATATATTTAGGCTTCTTGTTTATAAATTGTAAAACGTGTGAAGATGTTATGTCAATGTAACTGTTTGTCTTTTGTTACGTAAAGCTATTGTGATGAATTTGTTGCATCATTACGTTATTTGGTGTCTATCATGACAACATTTATGCCACTGACTTAACCCCGTAAAATATTTAGAAGAAAAAAAATAGTCAGGCAAATCCTGATCTCACAATTACATATACTACATCCAGTCCCTGATGTCCATTAGGGGCTGGGGATCACATTTGTACTGTAAGTGAGTAAGATGTGGGAAGAACCACCAGGGGTGAGCTGGAAACTACTCAAGTGGAAGTGGTCACCACAGCAGACACGTGTTGATGCTTCCCTCTGCCTTCTGCAGGAAATGAAAAGCTGACGGTTGTGACACGGGCCGTCTAATCCTCTTGCACTCAACGCCACTCCCCCCTCACCCCCTTCAGTGCTGCCAGCTGGTGCAAACAGCTGCTGCGGCTGCACTGTCCATCACTGCTGGCTGACAGGAGGCTGACAAACATGACTGGGTGTGAAAGCACAGAGACTGACACACAGGCTTTGTAATCAATGTCTTATTTGCTGGTTGCAGCAGCCAAATAGAGTCTGAGCAGTGATCATTTACTGTGCCGTGTCACAAAAAATGGCCACCTATCACATTTAGACTTTGTGGATTACACTCTTTGCAGTGGTTCACCCACCCCATCACCTTTGAGTCCAGGGAGTCTTACTGTTTCAGTCTTGATGGTATTGGGACTGATAGAGACCTTTATTCTACAACAGTAGCAAGTCAAAGATGACTGACTTTATTATGTCATATTTTGTTGCATACTGTATGTTTAAATATGAACAATAAGAGGATGGGAAAGATCAACTGCAATGCACTGTACAAAAGAGACATATTGGGCATTTGGAGCCTGTAGTTGTGACATATAGGTTGGCTCTCATTGGAGATTAACAAGGTCAGTATGTTGGCCTGGCCTGGCCTGGCCTAGCCTGGCTTGGCATGCAGAGGGATGAGATTTATCTGCTTTCACTCTCACTGGTACTCTTGATCCTTTTTCCTACCGCAACAAAGTTAAAATAGAGTTAGAAAGCCCAGTTAGTTTCAGTATTATTTACCTGTTATTATCTATACCCACTTCTTCCTTTCAGGGTCACAGGGGTCACTGGTGCCCATATCCAACAGTCTCAGTGCAAGGGGCGGGGTACACCCTGGACAGGTCGAAAGTCCATCACAGGGCCACTTAAGAGACAAACAACCATTCACTCTCTCACTTACACCTAGGGGCAATTTAGAGTTACCAATTATAATAATAAATAATAATGCATTTTATATGAAGGTGCCTTTCATGGCACTCAAGGACACCATACATTTAAAATACAGTATATAATGCAGTAAAACACAAAAAGGAATAAAACGACAAATGAAAATAACAAAAGCATTGTGTTAAATAGAGGATAGAGGTGATGAGAGATGGTTACTCTGAGTATACCTGTTTGAAAAGAAGAATTTTAATCCGTGATTTAAAAATGGAGATGGTGGGATAGTTTTTGATGTCCGGTGGGAGAGTGCTCCAGAAGTGGGGTGCTGAGTGACTGAAAGCTCTTTAGCCCATAGTGGTTAGACGAGCTGGCGGTTCAGTGAGTTGGGTGAAGGAGGACCTGAGAGTGTAGGAAGGAGCTTTAATGTGGAGAAGTTCTGTGAGATACTGAGGGGCAAGGTTATTGAGGGCTTTGAGGGTGAGGAGCAAGATTTTATAGGAAATGCAAAATTTGATTGGGAGCCAGTGAAGATTCTGTAGGACAGGTGTTCTATGACTGGTAGAAGAGGTTCTGGAAATGATACAAGCAGCTGAGTCTTGGACTAGTTGGAGTTCATGGATGGATTTTGCTGGTAAACTGAAAAGAAGGGAGATGCAATAATCTAGGCATGACATGACGTGACCAAGAATAGCAGTACTGGTGGATGAGAGGGATGGACGGAGACGAGCGTTGTTACAAAGGTGAACGTTGGCTGAACGAGTGATGTTACTGATATGAGATTTAAATGATAAAGTATTGTCTAGGATGACACCAATTAGCCTAACATTTATGTTTTTGGTGTGTGGGAGGAAACCAGAGTACCCAGAGAAAACCCACACATGCACAGAGAAAAGATGTAAACTCTACCCAGATGGTGTCCCTGGGCCGAGATTTGAACCAACAACCTTCTTGCTGAGAAGCAACAGCTCTACCAACTGAGTCACCGTGCCATTAACTGTCATTATGTAGTGCAAATTCTAGACTTAAAGTAATGTTGGTTTGTTTGAGAAATCCAATCTATCAGTTACCATAAAGCATAATTTGAACAGTGCATGTGTCTGTCAGCTACTTTCATAACACTATACGATTATTATCATTAGTGATCAGCAACAACAAAATCCACATTTTCCCTCATGTGTTCTTTTCCTATTTATTCATTTTTACCTCACCTCAATTTTTGCCTGTTTTCAGATAAATACAACAGCTACGTGACGTTGAAGGTGCAGAATGTTAAAAGCACAACGATCACTGTGCGCGGGGATCAGCCCTGCTGGGAACAAGATTTTATGTTGTAAGTTATTAAACACAGACATTACACTACATTTAACTGAGGAATAATGTTATACCAAGAGCTAAATTATTGGCTCTGTGCAATCAAAACAATTAAGAAAGGCAAAATCACAATGATTAATTCTTCCAGGAATTAATCATTGGTTAGTTAAATTGGTTAATGTTTGTTTTAATGTCTTTTTTACAAGCAGGGTTACCTAAATTGTTATTGCCGTAACTAAATGTGATTAATAATTGAATTTGACTTGATTTCAGATCATTTTGTTTGTTTTCATGTACAACTCTAAGAGATAAATTACTAAACAGTTGATGCTCATCAATTCCATGTATTCTATTGTTTTAATTTCCACAGTTTTCTTTCCCAGTGAACCGTATCTATGGTGACAACAGTCAACATGTTACACATGTGTCATTGTTTGCCTTTTGTGAACTCTGTCGTTGCAACAGTGTTTGTTTTTCCAGACCTTCATTTTTCCTTCTGTCCATTACTTATGTGTCAGCTCAGTGTAATTCAGCATGCAACATAAGAATTTATTAGCGTTTCCAGCAGAAGCTCAGGGCCATCTTTTAAAGCAGCTCAGAAAAACAAGAAATCTATATTATGGCAATGTTTGTCTTATTTTTTTGATAAATTCAAATAAATAAAAAAGGATCTGAAGACCTGATCTTTTTAGAATTTCCAATATTGCATTTTATTATTTTTGCACAAAGTACTAATGCATAGTATTTTCTTTAGCAGCTGAATCTCTACTTTTGTCTTTTAACATTTTAACAACAAAAAAATAAAGTATTCTTAAAAATGAATAATTTATTAAGTTGGTTTTTTTTGTCTCATACGACGGAGTATTAGGGCCACACAACAAGATTTTTTTTATTATTATTACGAGATTAAAGTCATAATATTACGAGATTAAAGTCGTAATTTTACGAGATAAAGTCATAATTTTACGATAATAAAGTCATAATATTACGAGATTAAAGTCGTAATATTACGAGAATAAAGTTATAATATTACGAGATTAAAGTCGTAATTTTACGGGAAAAAAGTAATAATATTATGAAAGTTATAGCTAATGTTACATGTCCGTTTTGCGTTCCTGATTTTTACTCATTTCCTCGTCATTTTCCTAACACCTGCTGTGGACAGT
>JARVJO010000140.1:18326203-18343711 GCA_031762555.1 Cynodonichthys magdalenae | reverse complement strand
CCTACTTCCTGTTTACTACAGACATGCGTCTGACGTAATTACTGGGTGATTCGCATCAAGCTAGTTGATGGAAACACATCTTGAGTCGCATTTATTATTCATTTCCTTTTTGCGAAATTTAAAAAAATTCGCTTAAAATTCGAATTAAATTGGATGGAAACACGGCTAATAACTGTTTTTTTCTTATCTTTATAGAATAAGAGGACTGTTTCATTGTATCATCAAAAATTACTTATTCAACATCTCTTCCTGTTGCAGCATTGGATGACCAGGACAGTGCTGTGGATGACCGGGACAGTGATTATCGCAGTGAGACAAGTAACAGTTTGCCTCCTCGTTATCACACAACAGCACAGCCCAACTCCTCCATGCACCAGTATCCCATTGGTCCTCGGCCACATCACCTCTCAGACTGCTGCACAGACTCCATCCACAGTTTTGATCTGAACTACAAAGACCAGAGAGGAAGCAGGTAGACAAAGTATAGACATTACTATATCAGATAGAGGAATTTATAATATTAAATTAAACATTTTTAAAATGATAAGAATTATCATTACTTCAATTAGAAACTTACTTGGTCTGTGATACAAATTGTCTTGGTGCATGAGCTGCAATCTTGCGAATAAAAGACATTTTCACCAATGAGACTACTACAGATACGTAGGCTGATAGGTTCAGATCTGTATATTTCTACTTTGGAAAAAAGAAGATTTATTGCCAAGAAAAGCTAATTTTCTATTTCCATTTGTTCAGTAGCTCTGTTGTGTTTTTACACTTGGTGGTTGTTTTCTTGGTTTTGATTTTGGTTTTGTTCTTCTGCAAAGTACACCTCTCTGTGGTACATCCAAAGAAATAAGTTCAGTGACAAACATCACTCTGTGTAACTAAAATGGCTAACTCCTGTCTTTGCAATCATTTTTGCTACAGGGTAAAATTGTTTTTGAATTTTGTCATTTTAAGCTGCTAGATAATTATTGCTAATCTTAGGAAAGCTGTTTCACTGTCATAAAATGGAATGGCTGATGGGCCTTTTTTTAGTTTTTTTACACTTGCATGCAACTGTTCCTGTTTTATTGTCTGTCTGATTTTTTTCACAATGCCTAACTTGTCTTTTTTTTTGCAATGTTTTCTTTTTTCTTTGCTTTCCCTTTGTCTTTTTATCCATTCTCATACCCTTGTTAAACGTGTTCCTTTACCTAATAAGAGCCCTAAATCAGAAAGGAAGAATTAAAATAATACCTGTAGATTCTGGCATGGGGGTTGAAGATTGGGAAAGCAAATACAAAGGGCAAGGAAAGCCTCAGCTGAGTGACTTTATAGATGATGAAGAAGACAGCATAATCTTTCGAATGAGAAAGCCCTACCCTGAACCTTCAAGCCCACCAGTCAGTCACACTAAGCTGCACAGTAGATTTTTGCCTGCCACCTACCCTGAAGGATATGAGACTATTGATAGACGCCGAAAGAAAAAGATAATGGACCCAAGAGGACTTCTTAGAAAAGAGACAAAGAAGGAAAGAAAAGAAACTTCTCAGCCTGACTCTACACTGTTCCATGAGAAAAGGGGCGAAGTCTTAATGCATCGGGTAGCAGAGATGCAAGAAGAAGAGGATCATATGACATCAAGTCTCAGGCCATACAAGGATGAGCTTCTGTATAAAACAAGGATGTGGGCTAAAAATGATCTGGACAACACTTTAAAGAATTACGTGGCGTACAAAAATGACCAAGATGGTAAAACGGGAGCCCAGATTGATTTTAAATTAGAGAACTGTCAAGATTCAAACTACTCCTCAAGAGAGAAAGGTCTTGATGCCGTTATGACTAAAGACTTTTACTTGGAGGATACAAGACATTATAAAGAACAACATTCTTCCTCGTATGAGGGCCACATAGAATTTTTGCAGGGGCTTTGTGAGAAGAAGTGTGCCAAGTCAAAATCCAGCGGATGGGTTTCAGATGTAATTCTCTCTCCTGTAGAAGAGCCAAGTGATGAATATGTAGACACAATGGATGAGCTTCAGTGTCTAGTTGAAACCGTTTCTGAGTATCTTGCTGAAAAGGAGGAGGAGATTAGCAAGTATGGTTCCCTTCCTAAGTCAAGCAAATCAAGGCTATCTTCTCAGGGTAGTAATAGAACAGATTATTTTGGAGAGGAACCACTTAGTTCAAAGGATTCTAGAGGAGAATCTCAAATACAGCCACCTCCTGATCAGGGTGTTTTAGGTGTGAAACATGCTATGAGCTCATTGCTTAGTTCTTTCGCTGACAAAGTTGGAGGAGGTATCAAACAACCTGCTCCAACTCCACAAGTGCCATCTGCACAACCTTCACAATCTGGACTAACAAGATTTTTGTCATTTATCCCTAAATCAAATAGCACAGCTCCTGTAGCTGTTGTATCTCCAGTAGAAAGTTCTCCTGAAAAATCATTCAGTCATTTGCCTTCTCAGTTGATACAAGCCAAAACACAAAGTAATCAGGCATCAGAAAAGGCAACAAGATGTCAACCCCAATCATGTACAAGAGAGCTAACACCTGAGCTTGGAGCTAAACATCAAAGTGCCCCAGGAAACTCCGTTTTGGGAAAACTGAATCCTTTAAAATTGTTTTCAGCTGGAGACAGTAAGACCTGTTTTGAATACAAACAAGGACCAGAATTTAAATGTCCTCAAGAACTTAATCAGTCAGACGTAAAATCGGCTGATAAAAGTGTTTATCAAAGTGAAAAGTCAATGACGTCTGAAACCACTTTTAAATCAGTACCAATAAGTAGTTCATTCTATGATAAACCTTTCAGCCAAAATCATGGGAAACAAAATCCAGGGATTTACAAACAAGAGAATTTCCCTCTTCCAGACTCACAAAGTTGTACAAATCAAACCCCAAACACTGGAATTTTTAGCCCTTTTAAAAAGTCATTAAGTTCATTGATTACTCCAGCCAGTATAGTTCCCACTCACAGAGCTCCCCCTGTGGCAGTTTACCCAGTGTTTAGGAACAAAGATGAACCCCAAGTAGAGAAACCAGTGAAAGAACCATCACTTAGTGGTAATCCTAAACAACCTTTTTTCTCCACTGACACATGTTCCTCTCAACAGCATCCCAAAACAGAGGGGGGGCTACTTTCTAGTTTTTTTAAGTTTTCATCTACTGAAGACATGAGTTCCTCTGTGAAAATACAGAGTCATTCACAAGAGTATCATGAATCACCTTCATCAAGCTCCACTATTGCCCCACATAATTCTGCCATGCCCCAGGAAAACACTGAAAAAAGATGGTTTTCTAGCATATTTAACCACCCCTCTGCTGTTCAAAATGATCAGTCTCAGAACAGAAAAGTGCCATCTGGACCACAATGTGCTTCCAATTTGGAAACAAGAGGAACCTCCCATGGCATGCAGCATCAGCGTGTCAGTGAGCCAAAATCACAATATTTTACCACTGGCCCTTTCAAAAGTAGCTCTACTGAAGACATTTCTTATATTGACTCTAATCATCCCAAACAAAGTCTGTTCTCTGGACTCCTTAAATTAGGTTCCAGCACTGACCTTTCCACTACTGTGCCACAGCAGGCAAACAGTCAGTGTACCCAAAGCAAAAGTGCCTCACAAATCTCTCATCAATCTAGTCTGTATCAAAGTTCTACAACTACACAGAAAGGTGGTCTTCTCTCAGGGTTACTGAAATTTTCATCAATGGACACCCTACAACAAAATGTGCAGTCTTCTGAAGCTGACAAGCAGAGAGACTTATCTGGCAGTAATCCTGAACAGCAGAAAGCCTCAAGAGGAACTGCACAAACACAGCCTCAACAAAAGGGGCTGCTATCTGGCTTGCTTAAATTTGCATCTACAGAGAACAGTTTAGTCAGTCAAACAGTTCACGAACCTAGTAATGTTCAGCATATTGAACTAGACAACAGTATGCAAAATACTCAAGGTCCATTTACAGGTTCTTATCCAAAGAACAGAACATTTAATCAGCAACATGTACAACAGGAGGCATGCAAACCAAGTGTTACTCGACAACAAACTGTTCCTCTTCAACAACCTCAATCACAACAAATTGGCCTTTTATCTGGTCTTTTCAGATTTGCTTCAGCTGACAACATAAACATTCAAAATCAGCCATCAGTGCAACAGCATGGAATTCCTCAAAGTAAATCCAGTCATAATCAAACAAGACCTAATAACATTCCAGTTTCCCACCAAAATCAATCACAAAATACCACAACACAGTCAACACAAGTAAGTGGCCTGTTTTCTGGACTATTCAAATCATCCACTGAAAACATGACCCAACACCTACATGATGGCACCTATGACACTCAAACAAATCAACGCACCAAAGTGCCATGCAACCAGACTTGCCCAACACAAGAAGAGACAGCAAGTCAATCTAGAATGTTCTCTGGATTATTTAACAAATTCACAAAAACCTCTGAAGGTACACACACAAGTTGTCAGAAATCAGCAGAACATTCACCACAACAATCAATCTCTTCATCCACAGTGACAATGCAAACGCCATTGCAAAATCACCCTCTTCAGTTAATTAGTAACTCAACACAACAATCCTTAAAAGAACATGACTGGCAAAAGACCACAGATACTGCCAAGCAAGGATTTTTATCGGGATTGTTGAGCAAAAATGTTACAGAGTACACTTGTACTAATAAAGAAACAAAGCCCTATCAAATTTCAGAACAATTTACCCCCTCACACAAGGTCTCAAGATTAACTTCAGATGTTTTAAAAGGCACAATCTCAGAAAGTCCAATGAATACGTTGCAACGATCTGTTTCAGAATCTTTGAATTCAGGACACAGTAGGCATGTGGTAAGTAGAGTACCAGTGTCAATTCATGCTGATAGCTTAGACTTGCGAACATCAACTGCTTTTGCAAGATCTCTTCAATGTCAAGAAACTCCCTACTCATTTA
The DNA here is from genome assembly GCA_031762555.1 of Cynodonichthys magdalenae. Classification (NCBI taxonomy): domain Eukaryota; kingdom Metazoa; phylum Chordata; class Actinopteri; order Cyprinodontiformes; family Rivulidae; genus Cynodonichthys; species Cynodonichthys magdalenae. The sequence goes on along the minus strand of JARVJO010000140.1, from coordinate 18,338,764 downwards.
GTACAGGTAATTTATCTCAATTATACCACCCTCACTCACTTCTACCAACTAGCCCAATGGCCTATAGCACAGGAAATATTCAATCCTATTTGCAAACCCAAACAACTTCTCCATTCATGACCTTGCAGTATATAGATGGAAGCAGTTCATCATTGCTTGTGGATAGAAGTCAGAATATTCTTCAAGGTCAGGTAACTGACTGTGGAATAAGTCCCACCTATGATGAAAACCAGTGGATTCGTGAAAGTGTCCTTTGGCAGCAGTTTCAAAACGAGTCCTTGAATTATCATTTTCAAGGAGAAAATCAAGAGTATCAACAATGCTGTGAAGGTATGCCATTGCCAGAATCTACATTTCATAGCAGCTATAATCAGCCAGTTGACCATATTCCTTGGCAAGCTGTTCCATGTCACCAGAACCAAATGGAATTGTATCAATATAATGGACAAAGTAATGATGTTTCAAATACCAAGTGTAAATTATGGAGGAGTTATGAAGATTTGGAAGACACTACATATTCACCTAATAAGGAAGGTGCACTAAACTTGACAAATAAACTGAGCCATGCAAACTTTGTGAAATGCCATTCATTTAATGATGGTAGTTCTTACAGCTTGAATGGGGTTTCATATTATGAAGGGTATTATGAGGAGAATGCACCAAGCTTATCTTACTCCGCTAACTGGCAATATGGAGTGGAAAATGAAAACCTACAAAATCTTCACACTAATCGCATGAATCAATATGGTCTGTTTAGTTCAAATAGACCAACAAATACAAATCATCCTGTAGGTGTCTACACTGATACAGAAGACTCTCTGTACCTTGAGGACACTGAATGGTATCAACAGTGGCTTGCTCTTTTGGAGCAAGGAATGTGGTGGCCAGCAGAAGATGGTGACTGTGGCTACTTTGTTTACACAGACCATGAGTATATTTATGCCCTGCTTACAGACGCAGAAGGTGAATATGTGTATGCTTGTACACCAGAAGGAGAATTGTGGGAAAATGCACAAACATTGGATAGTTTACCTAGTGCTTGGCTGCACAATGAAATGGTTTTAGTATGTGGTTTTAAAATACCACTTTACAATGAAGATGAGCTTCTTTGGCTTCCTGGGCAAGATCAAAGTGATCCTCAGCTTCTTAATGCTCCTCTAGATTTGTCTGCTGCATATAGAAAGGGAAATCAGATCATGAATTTAAATCTTGCACAGTTCTCTGAAATGTTTGAAAATTCATTTCTTTCACAAGGGCAGCAAGGTGTGGATTTCTCATCTTACAAATTAAACAAAGTCAGAATGGACCCAAGACAGTCTAGTTATGGCTATGAAAATTACTGCCAAGATGTCATTGACCTTTCATGTCATAACAGAGATCACATGGGTCCTTGTTGGAACAACTATGAAGTTAAGAAATTTCTTGCTCAAAAGGTTTCTGTTTCCCTAAACTCTACTTCTACAGAAAACTCAAATAATCAGGTACTTTACAACTGCTATCAGCCTAGCCAGCAAAGGCGTTCATCTACTGCTGTGACAGTAAAACATGTAGATGACGTTTCTGATGAAGAATGGAGGAAAAGAGTGTCTTCAGTTGAAGAGTTGCCTAATCGTCAAGTCAATAAAATGTCCTCCCTAATATCATCTTTCGTGGGGAAATCCTCACAAGGGGAATTGAACAAAAATAGTATGCCCCATTGTGATCAAACTGGCAAACATGCTAAGAACATTTTGTCAACAGGTTTTCAAAATCTTAAGTCTAAAATTCTCAAAGAAGAATCTTCTGCTGTTGTGACTCACTCAGAAAATGTTAAACAACAAATACAAAAGCCAGCTGTCACACAGGGAAGAATTTTGCCAACAGCACCTACATCCCCTCAAGTGACCTATCCTCCAACACTTGTGCATACCCCTTCACAGAAACCAAGGCTATCACGTCAAAGTACTATGGCACAGCAAGAGATCCCACCAACAAAACCCAATGTATCAGTATCTTTATCATCTAATGAATCTCTTAATAAACCCACACAACCTGTATTTTCAGCTGATAAGCCAGTGACTATACCTTTACAGAAATCATCAGAACAGCCACATGTAGGCTTCACAAGTTTTCTCAAGTCTGCAGTAGGCATGGAAGAAACTAAACCAAATCTCCAACCATTTTCTCAGGCAACTCCCCATCTTCAAAGCAAAAATGGGAGCAGTGCTTCTATATCAAGTAGTGCCACTGAAAATAAAGAAGGTACTGGAGTGTCAAATATCTTTGGATCATTTAGCAGCTTATTTAGTGAGTCTTCTCAACCCCAAAAATCACACATGAAACCTAGTGTTACAGAAAGTTCACTCTCAACATCCAGAGCTAAGGGTATAGCAAGACAACAAACAATGGATCAAAGTGAAACGCCTCTGTCAACACAGAGCCAGAACTCAACTAAAAACATATCAGACAATTCTTCTATGACTTCTTCCACTGGCCCAGCAGTTAGCAAGTCAGAAATGACACTGACCTCAAAGCAAACAAACCAAGAAACAGGAACTAAACCATCTGGTGGACTCTTTGGATTTTCAGTTGGAGATTTGCTAGGATCAACACAATCTGTTCAGTCTACTACAATACCTCAGGCATCAGCCACAGCTCCACAAGAAGAGTCCCTCAGTAGAAGTATTTTTTCATTGTTTACTGGTTCAAGCCCCCAGCAAACTGCACCTAAAACTGAATGTATGCCTCAAACACATACACCTAGTGTAACTCAACAGCCGCCTCCACAGGACATATTTGGTAAAGGTTTATTATCAATGTTTGGAGGATCAAGTCCCACCTACCCTTCTAATCAATCCAAGACTAATGTTGAAACAACACAACAGGGAACTGTTCCTCCTAAAGACTCTCCATCCTTAGGATTCCTTTCAATGTTTAGTGGCCCCAGCTCCCATCAATCTCAGGCTCAATCAGGTTCTTTTCTTGGAGGGATTGTACCTGGGTCAAGTTCATCTGAACACCCAATGAAAGGATTGTTCTCAGTTTTCAGTGATTCCGTCCCATCACAAACTCAACCACCAACTATGCCATCTCATCAGTCAGATGCTCAGGCTCCAACCCAGCAACAGCTTGATCATCAGACACAATCTAAACCACAAAAACAGTCTCAACCACAAGGACACACAGGAGATTCTGTTTTGGGGGGTATATTGGGTGGCTTATCTAGCTCAAGTGAAAATTCAAAGAAAAATTTTTTTTCCATGTTTAGTGCTCCCTCAATTCCCCAGCCACAAAGATTTAGTGGAAATACAAACTTGTCTTCTGCTCCTGGGACTGCAGCACCAAAAGTCCCTACTGAAAATATAGCCTCTGTTTTAAATGATGTTGTCACACAACCACAACAATCTTCTAACTCAGCAATGTTTATCAAAGAACATGCACAACAAAAATTACCCCAAATGTCATCAGATTCAAGTAGACAAATGTCAGATCCAACAGATGCCAATAAACTAACAAATGAACTGTCAGGGATTAAAGATAGTGACGTCTTAAGTCAACGGCATGTTATTCCTTCAAACGATAATATTGTAATTGGTACAAGTACTAATAAAGAGGATGTCACAGTTAAAGGCACAAATATGTCATTCAAAGAACCACAATCAGAATGTTTGCACAAGGAAACAAATGAAGCAAGTGCACCCAAGGGTACTGCTTCCAAAGAATCTACCTCTTCGTCTTCTATGGTCAGCGGATCTAGCCCACATCCTCCATCCTCATCTGGATTTATTTCAGAAGGCCCAGGAAAAAGTTTGCTTTCATTATTTTCCTCAACTGGCACTGAGCCTGCCACAAGCCAAGCTGGATCTTTACCAGCATCATCAAGCTCAAATGACTCTCCAGCCAAAAGTTTTTTCTCTGCTTTGGGGGATTCTTTTTCCCAACCTACCTCACGGCCTGGAAGTTCTCTGTTAGGGGCAATGTTTGGAGGGTCTTCATCTCAAACACCAGCTTCTCAAACTGGAGGGTCTTTACTTGGTGGTTTATTTGGAGGCTCTACACCTCAAGCTCCTTCTCAAGTTGGACCCATTAAGACTGGAGGGTCTGTCCCTCAAACTGCAGGATCTCAAACAGGGTCATCATTTCTTGGAGGCTTATTTAGTGGATCTGCTCCCCAGGCTGCTGAATCTCAAACTGGCTCATCAATTTTAGGTGGAATGTTTGGAGGCTCATTAGCCTCATCTAACGTGACTCAGACAAGTGGATCTACTTTAGCAACCCAAAATAATAGTTCTGGACTGGAAGGAATTTCAGAAGGATTGTCTTCTCTAACACACACAAATAGCACACTGAATAAAGGTTTGCCCTATGTGCCTGTAAAATCTTCTCCATGTCCAATACCAGCTGAAACAATCACAACATTGTCTAACATTGACAAAATAACACTCACAACAGCCCTTACTGACACTTCATCTGGTCAATCTGTTTTGCTAACACCCTCAAATGATAGTGAAACTGCAGCAGCTAGTGCTGAAACAGGTGTAACTAATACTGATGTTAAAACTAAAGTGGAAACAAAACAACCCGAGACTACAGTTGAGGTGTATGCATCCACAACTGAGGCTACTATCATCACTGAGCCCAGTTGCCAAAGTAGTGTCAAATCAACTGCTTTAGCTGAAGATAACCAATCTAATAAGTCTGAAATATGCACACAATTACAAGAGCATACAAGTGGACAGAGTCAAGATACTGCACAACCAAAAGTGGAAGAGAAAACAGTCTCTCTGTCAGTGAGTTCTGTTGTTCAAATAGAACAGAATCCTTTTGAGTCAAACACATCCTCCAATGATTCATCTGCAGATACAGTTACAGGCTTCATGTCCTCCTTATTTAAACCAGCAGCTGTTCCCACTGAAGGTCTTCAGCAACAGCAGAATAGCTCACTGTTTGGACTGGGAGGAGCAGCAACTCAATCTTCTCCCAGTCAGACAGGAACATCAATATTGGGGGGTCTTTTTGGAGGGTCTAACAATCAATCAGCATCTCTCCAAACAGGGGGTTCATTACTAGGAGGCCTAATTAAAACATCTCCTCCTCAGTCTAGTCCTCAAACTACAGCCACCAACACGGGAGGGTCAATATTAGGTGGGATGTTTGGAGGAGGATCCACTGCCAAACCTTCTGGTATCCAAAGTGGTGGATCATTATTGGGTGGGATGTTTGGAGGAGCTGGAGCAACATCACAATCGGGTGGTTCTCTTCTTGGAGGACTGTTTGGTGGTCCCACAGGGCAAGCTTCAGGCTCACAAACTGGAGCATCAATTCTTGGAGGCATAAGTGAATCACTCTTTGGTGGTATGGGACAATCACCTAAGCCATTTGAATCGGTAACAAATGAGCCAAAGTCAACAAGTGTTGCCAGTTCACAGTCACAGAAAAATAATGAAAATGTGTCACCTAAAGAAACTCTGTCTTGCTGTGAGAGTAATGCAAAAGAAATTGATCAAATACAAACAAAACCTGACAACTCAACACTGTTATCTGAAGAAGCTTGCCCTAGAATCAATGATATCACAAATGAGACAGTGAGTACCACTGTTGACATTACTACTCGGGTAATTAGCTCTGAAAAAGAAAAGACAGGCCCAGACAAAGAGATGGTGAACGAGAAACACATGGTCATTAAAGGAGACGCAGAGAGTAAAGAAAATGATAAGTCTGACCCATCTATTCCAAAACAACCAGATGTTATTAAAGTTTTCCCAGCTGTTCAGTTGCCCACTAGTGTTGAACAACCTCAAGCTAAGTCTCTGTTTGATTTTATACCCTCAAAGAGTGACACAGGAAAATCTCAAGGATCATTTTTTTCACCTGCAATTCCACAATTTGTGTCGTCAGTGCCCAAAACAGAAGGAGGCAATGCTCTGTTGTCCGGATTCAAATCTTTCTCTGAAAGCCTATTTCAAGAAAAAAACCCTGTTACTGAAAAACAAGAGGGAACCGCTTCATTTTTTGGTGCAAAAATAACTTTTCCATGGCAGACAGAACCACCCAAGCCTCAGGCTTCTCCAATTACAACAACACAACCCCAGTTCAATGACAAGCCAACAAGTGACCGACCACATATGGTACAAAAGTCTTCATCATCTGGTGCCCATGAAACTGAACTGGTAGGTTGCACAGATGGTATAGAGAACCCTCAGATTTGCATCTCCGTTCCTGATGTAGATCCTTCAGCATCCCTGACCCTAAAGGAGAAGGAAAGGCTTGTAGAAACACACCCTTCTGCAGGTTCTGTCGTTGGAATGCAGCTGGACAACCAGTTCAAGAAGGAGCTCTTGAATGAGAAAAGGCTAGTAAAAGCATAATAAATAGAATCCACTTCACTATTTATGCTTCATTGACAGTTTGATTTAAAATAAGCATACCCTGTCCAGCTCTGCAGTCCATTGTCTACCGTCAAGTTGTGATTGTTCATGTGCTTGTTTTTACAGTTTCGTGTATCATCTCAAAACAAAAACAGTTTTCACTTGTTTTTATTTTTTACTTGATATATAAATCTACTTTTCCTCATAAAATTACTATTTCCAGTACTTGTCAAAGTTGTGTTCTTTTTTGTGGTGAAAGCCTATTTTATCCTAACAAAATTCTAAAGACATAATGTTGAACACACAGATTAATTCTGCATGTTTTATAACCTTCACCAATCTGTTCTTCAACCTTTGAATAAGTTTGCTTACCAATGTACAAAACGCACTTAAGTTCATTATTAGTAAAAAAAATAATAATAATAAGACAATTAAAATAATGCAGATTTAACTGTGTAAGGACATTTTCAGAGTTACTTCACAAATGATATACCTCACACCACAAAAAAGAGCATGATCTTTCCTGTTTCTACTTTAAAGTGTAGCTTTGCTATAGGAACAATTATGCAAAGTAAAATCACATGAATTGATGCACCTTCCACATTTGTCATCATTTTCAACATGCAGCAGCCTCCTTGCAAGGTTGGGTATCTAGCATTTTAAGGAATGATGTGGTGTGTTTACTCAACCAGCCTAGAGAAATTGATCATTTATGTAGAATGCATTTTATATGTAAACCATTCTTAGCAGATGAGTGGAGTTTATTATAATCCAATTCAATCCATTATTAAAATATTTCTTAATTCAAAAAGTTAGAAATCAAAACCTTTTGTTAATTATCTCCACTTATCTGACTTTTGTAAGGGAATTATATAAATTACAAAAATGTTTAGGAACAGTTTTCAGTTTATTCATTTCCTGAATATTCTTTTTACACCTTTCTTTTTATTATAGTCCAGTGGAAAGTAGTCGCTTTGGGTCATCTGGGAACCTGAGTCAGATCAGCTCTCAGCTAAGTGAGACAGGACATGAGAGCACTGGAGGGTCTGAACTGGAGGAGTCTTTCCACTCCTATCATAGTACTGGACTACACCCCTCCACTAATGTGCAACCACACACAAATGGACATTTTCTCACTAATGGACATCCCACTGACAGTGAGAAAGAGATACATATGCAGTCCCCTGAAGTAGGACCAAATTTGAAAAATGACACATCAGAAAAGGAATCAGCTAAACTCCAAAGGTACTATTCTTACATGGATTCCAACTTTGTATGATCTACAATGAAGGTGAAAGAGAAGTTATAGTCTCTTTCTTTTTTGTAAATTGTTGTAACCTAGATTCCATGATGGAGGGCCTCCATTACCATTTTCCCCATCAAGAGTTCGTTGGTTGAGGGCCATCAATAAAGTCCGTGTTCAGCTTCGTGAGGTCAGTAGTTACATCTTTTTCTTCTGCTTACATCTGATTGCATCCCTGATCACTTTCAAGTATTTCCTTTTTGTCCTTTTCCAAGCACTATCCAAAAACCACTTCATATGCATTCATACTGCAACGTCTTTGACACTGGTTGAGTTTGCCCTCTCTGCATACAGATATACTAAAATGATCAATTGTGTACATTTCTTTTGAGGGTTTTGTTGTTTTCTTAATTTATTATGAAATAGAATGTAAATAAATCTCCATTATCTTTTGTGGAGAATTTGTTTGAAACATGTGAAAACCTTCTGAATTTAATCTCGCAGTCAAGTCACAAAAAATGATGCACTTTAAAGTTGCAACAATTGAGTTTGTTTTTTAATTAGTTTTTAACATGTGAATAAGAGAAACAAAGTAGCTATAAGGTGTTAAAAGTAAAGCACAAAAAAGTCAAATTTGTACTTTTTTTCTTTTTTACTCCTAATAAAAAGAGCTGATGCACATTTGGAATGTGGAAAAAAGGCATTTGCTGAATCATGTTTAATATGGGAGCAATTAAATGATATGACTCACCCAGCTGTGTGCACTCTGTAAACCTACATTACTAACCAACATCTTTTTAGAAATCCCTAGAGATGAGACTAAAGATATCCTTAAGATGTAAAACTGTATTGATTCGAAAGAAGAGATCCTAAATTTTCACCTCATATGTTTTATTTGTACAACATACTGTAATTTTACACCAACATTGAATTACAACTTCAAGTAGGGCCTTCAACAACACAGTGCAGTTTAGGTAATTTGATTCTAACAAGATATTGGAAATTTTACATTTTTTAATGTCTTATTAAAAATATTTTTGTAATAAGGCTGGCAAAGCATGTTGAAAGTACAGTGTATGGGAGGGCTGGACATTCCTGTTGCAGAGAGAGAGAAAGAGAGGGAGATAAAGGAAGTATTCAAGAGGGTGGGAGGGCAGTTGACATGGCTTTTAAACCAAGTTGAACTGCTGTGCAATCTATTTTATTCATTTGTGATCTTCTAGTAGTAGAACAAAGGCATTAAGAAGTTCAATACTATTAGTCTTGTACATTTTATAAGGGTAAAAAAAAGCTTTAGGAATGTGGATTTAATTAGTTTTGCATCATGATATCCACTGGTTGCTCATTTGTTTCAGCAAGGTAAGATTTTATTTTACTAAACATTTTGGCAATATTTATAAAATTTGTTGCATGTATGTTCTACCGTATAAAACATTTAGTAATACACAAATAAATGGTCATATTTGATTTTCAACAGCAAGTGCTATGTTTTTTTATTTTAAACCTAACCCAAACCAAGATGCTTGTTTGCCAGCAGTTATCAGGCATACTTTAAAATACAATTTATTGTGCTAGAAATAACTTCTATTTTTAGTATAATAGTTCAGCCCACCAAATTGTAATCTACCCAACATCCATCTTTCTTCCTCAGATGCTTATTCTAGTCTTCAAGTGCACAAATTGGTTAATGTAGTTAATTTTTCCTCAGAATGTATAATTAACTCATTAAATTGGAAAATGTGTTACCATAGATGAAGCTATGTTAGCTAGAATTGAACTTATCAACTATTAAACATAGCTGTATTTAACTTATTATTAAACTTATTTCAGCTTACTGCACCTAATATTGGTAAATATGTAATGTAAAATTACAGTATGTGGTAATGTTTTGTAGACAAAGCTAAGACTGTGCTCTAGTAATGCTGCTAATATATTCATGTGGTTATTTGAGGGGATATTTTGTTATTTTCAACATATAACACTCAGGCTGTACAGATGGTTCTGGGTTATTGTTTGACATAACTTCAGAGGCAAGAATCCTCTCATGTAATTACTGATCTGTCTTTTCAAAGCATGCTAATTACAGACATCTGAGCAGCTGCTTGTTTGTTCTCACAAGTTGTCACTGTAACTTAGACATCATTTAAAGCATCATTGTCTGTCTGGTTTCTGCACTTCAACAAGTATTGTGCTTACTTATAGATAGTGGAATTTATTTGTGCTCAGATGTATTATCAAAATAATGAACTACCAACATAGCTACCTTATCCTTACAGTCTAAGAAGTAAAGATTATCGTATCTTGTTCATTTGTCATTTCAAAAACTGTTTAGTAAGTGCAGTTAAGAAAGATAAATGAACACTTATTTTCTTTTAAAGTGTTCTTTTCTTTCACTAACCTTATCAAAATGACACACATAAATTAATTTTTGACATCTGAATTTGAAAAGCTAAAACTATCATTTGCAGTAATGGGTATTCCTCCTTTTAGATTGTTTTGCGTCATGTATAACTGTTTACTTGCTGTAACCCAGGTAATTACATAAATATGTATATGGATTTATATCACCATTTTTTACTAGCTTAATAATTATACTTATGTCATTTCACAAGAGATGTTGCAAAAAACTTGTGTGTTCTATCTACCTTTTATGATTAATCATGGCTTTCTGTAGGTGCTTATTCACTTGCGGTTTTAAGATGCTGACATATTCTTAAGCCACTCTATGGAAGAAGCATAGAACCAGGGGTTGGTCCATGTGTCGAGACAGCTGATCACGACCGCCACTTCTTCAGAATGTTCCCCAAAGGACACATCAGTGGACATAATGAACCCTATGCTTCAGATCAACATCCACTCTCAACCAAGAGGCGAGAGCTGCAAAATCAAATATCACAACGGCAAAATGCTGGACAAAGCCTGTGCAAAAAACTTCAGAAATCCCCAGAGGATGTAGAAGATAATCCCTCTCATCATCTATCATCAGTCGATTCAACCAGCAACAAAGCTGGCAAAGCCTCAGCTGGGGAAGTTGGAAGTCTTCATTGCCAAGATAAGGGTGTAACTGGGGAGAATGCCATGTCCTGCACCAAAAATAATGCAGAGGAGGAAAAAGAGGATGAAGAGCAAGGCTCTAGTAACATAGTGGAACACATCCTGAAAGAGTTAAAGGGTATCAACAAGATCCAAGAGGAAATTTCTGACTTGAGGCAGTATTTAACATCAGTGCGAGGCTCGGTGGATGAAGTATCTTGCTGTGTTGATGCAGTGCTCAGTGAAATAGGTGAGCTTTACGGTGAGGCTTCAGCTGCACCTCACCCTAGTCCAGTTTCTCAAACACCACACATCAGAAGAGGAAGCCTTGGTAGACAGAATGCCATTACATGTCTTAATGGGAAAGACCTCAGCCCATTGTTGGATTGCAGAGATTATGGAACAGATTTAGGATTTATTTCATCTGCCAGATCAACCAAACGTTGGGAAGGCAACAAAGCCACTCTCAGGTCAGTCAGTCAAACAGACAACAACATGTCCGAGCAGAATTCGAACATGGGTGTGTTAAGCCAAACAAAACCTGATCTCTGCTACCTGGAGCTACACTGTGGCCAGAATTACCAAAGCACTAGCTCATTATCTTCATGTTGTAGTTCTCATTGTCCTGAAGCAGGCTTTCTATCTATTGACACATGGCCTTCTGTTGGTACACTACACAGTACAGGCAGAGGTAGAGGATGGAGTGAAGAAGAGATTTCATCTTGTGCAAATAGGAGAGACGAGTTGGAGAATGATCAAGATGTTTGGAAGAGGTGCACCACAGAGGAGACACAAAGTAGCACAGCAGGTCATTCCTCACACACCAGCTCAGAGCACCTTTCACTGTTGTTTGGACATTCGTACAATTCTCCCTCAAGTCCTTCCACTGTGTTGAACTGGAGGCATCTCACACATGAAGCTGAGGAAGAAAACATGCAGTGTGATTGTGCTGCAAATTGCCCATTTTCTCGTAGCTCTGGTTACCACACAATGGATGTCTGTGTAAATGACATTGGCAGTGGGCCCTCTAGGAGCTTGAGCTGCTCCACTGTACTGTTGACTGACTGTGACGATTTATACCTGGAGCCACATTCTCTTGGTGATGAATGTCCATCATCTGCGGACACACTTGACCTTGGGTCTTCTGACAGTTTGGACAGGGAGTGGACAGACCACAGCATTTCCAGGGAGGATGTAGGAGAGTCATTCTCACCAGACTCTTCCGAAATAGATTTTGACTTCATCTCCAAAACCCCCAATGAAGAATTCAATGCAACAAGTTGTAATAGTGTCATGCTTACTTTTGGGTCTGCTTTGAAGGGGGCTTTGAGAAAATTGGAAGTATCCACCGCTCAGGAAGTGAAAGATGATACTGAAACAGACCGTTCTTTATCCCCAGTCAGAAAATCAAGTGAATCTAAGGAGAAGCAGACCACTGCTCAGTATGCAAAACAGAATGTGGGCTGCAAAGAAAATCACATTCAGTTTGCCTCACCAATGAAGAACAGTGTGACTTGTGAAATAAATGAGAATACATCATTATCCCCTCATTCGTCCCCCTTCAAACCAAACCACTCTCTCTGCACCCCAGCTGACTTTCACACAACTGAGATTTCACATGCATATGAAGAATTGACAACTGATGGAGAACAGTCCATCTTTGTATCATCACCAAACCACAGCCCTGCAATCCAGACTGAACGTTCTCTGAGCCCAGAGCTCAGCACAGATGAGACAAGGTTGAGTCCAATCAATGAAAGCGATCATCTCGCAGAGGGAGATCAAAGGAAGCCAACTGATGCCAGTCACAAGGAACGTATAGCTAACTTTCAGCGCATTCTGAGGGAAAAAAGACAAACTCGACAAAGACTTTCCAGATCTACTCAAGGTTCCCAGGGGTCTCGTGGGTCTCAAGTGTCTCAGGGGTCCCAATCTCTA
>JARVJO010000140.1:18299943-18326103 GCA_031762555.1 Cynodonichthys magdalenae | reverse complement strand
CTCAAAAATACAGAAATAAAATGCAATGATCTAATGAGATCATGAACAAGTGCAACTGTGGTTACCAAGGTATGCGTGTATGTGTAAATAAATGTATTTTAATTGCAATAAATATGTTTTGCACATATTAGAACAATTAGGTGAATTTAAAGTTCATCTTATGTTTTCTTTTTCACCAGAATATGGAGGAGAAGATAATAAGGTTATTCCTTTATTATTAGCTATATGTACATTTGGCATTTTTTTGTATTTTTATTATTGATTATTTTTTATTGTGAAATAGGTGTGTTCTTTCTTTTTATTTCTGTCTTTTTTATTCCATCGCATATTGAGGTATGTGTTTTTTAATGGAAATGCTTGTTTTACTTCAAGTAGGCTATAAATAATGCAAAGTGATCCATGGATAAAATATGCTGTTCATTTATAAATCACTTAAGACAGCCTATGCATTATTTTGCCATCAGTTTGCAGTATATTTATACTGCAATACTTTAAAATGTCTTGAGAGTTACTTATTTATTACTCATTTATTTTTCTGCTATGATCTTTTTCAAACATTGTCAGAACTCATCTGAGTGAAGTTTTAAATATTTTCCGTCACTAAACTTTTTAAACGGTTGCAAATAAATAATAATTAAAGATTTGATACATTCACGTAGCCTACCGGTAAAAATGTTGCAGTTTTTCTACTTAAGAAGATTTGTTCATTTTTTTTCTTAAGAAAACATTTTTGGATCTGTCATATTTTAAAGTTTTTTTTTTTTCTGTTTTTTTTTTTTTGTTTGTTTGTTTTTTCTCAATACCATTAACATTATTCACCACATTATTCCTTGCATTCCTTGTCAAATATTTTCGAACTTAAGACTCAAGCAGCATTTATTTGTTTTATGTTTTTTTAGCATTTGACACCATCACATTTTTTTATGTAAATGCATGCTCTATTATGTCAGAGAGGCAAAACTCAACCAGTGCTCACTCTCTTGCTTTTTTATTTTATTTTTAGTTGTGTCATTTGTAAATTTCTAATGTGTCGTAAATAAAATCTTGTAGGTCCGAGATTTGGAACCCAACACTCGACAGGCATGGGTCAAACCAGGGTAAGTTATATATTGACGGCCACATTTTATCTGAATGATTTAATATGCTGTGTTGTAAATTTTGAACAACTTAATTAAATGCCTAACTGTAATTCCATTGGAAATGTAATGCTGAATATTGTTTCAATGTTTAATTTCTACATATTTATTTTTTTGCTGCTTAGTAGTGGATCTGGTCTGTATGGAATCGACAGCATGCCAGACCTGCGTAAAAAGAAGCCCATCCCCTTGGTCAGCGATGTGGTCAGTACCAAACATATACCAATATTCTGCATATTGTTTGTCATCTTTTGTGTTTTGTACTGTCTTTTGTGTGCTCATCTCTTTCTATTTGTTAAACCACGACAGAATTTACAGTTATGCTTTTATCTTTAAGATGAATTTGGGATGAGATTGTCATCAGACCGATATTGAATTAGAATGCTAATTTCTCTCTCCCTCCTCTCCTAAACCTGAAACTATTTCCCACAACTCTCTTGAATGCATTCACTCTTCTTGGTCAGGCTATGGTAAGTTATAGAATGCAGTTGCCACTCCCTTTTCCCACTGAAGTGCAAAATATCAAGTAGGGTAACTAAAACAGTAGTTTAACTAACATGTTTGTGTGAAGCATGGTAATCTGAATGCACAAATCCTATTCAATACATGAAAAAAATGCATGCATTCTTTTGGTTTGGGTGTTCATTCTACCTACTTGATATTACTTTTAAAATTTATAATCTAATCTTTCCCTCACCTGTTGGTTTTATGTTTTTCCCAACTTGCTATGTCATTACTAAAGAATAACCTTATTTGACTATTTTATGAGTGAAACACTAACAGTGTCCTGGACTACAGTGGTCTAAATTTGTCATATTGTTTATCTTTTTCTCAAAACTAACAGTACTCACTTGGGTTTTTAGATCATCTTCAACAAGTTCACTAACAAGAAATACAAACTATCTAGTCCTACTCACAACCTTTTTAACCATTTTTACCATCTACTGTTGTTGCAATATTATGGTGGTGCTTTTGGTTTTGGGTAGGCTATAATTTGCATATGGAATGCAAATTTAGGCAAATTCTTCTTGTTTCCTGCTCAGTCCCTTGTGCAAGCCAGAAAGGCAGGGATTGCCTCTGCTATGGCTGCTCGGTCCTCATTCAAGGATGAGGAGATGGTAAGTACAACTTTTAAAGTATTAAATGTTTTTATAGAGTGCTTTTAGTTCTTAATGAATGAATCAAATCTAAAAAAAAAAGATTATTTGTTTTGAAGTCCCCTGCTTTTATGTTTTTCTACTTAACTGAATCAGCAACTTCATGCACTTGGAAACATTTTTTTTTCTTTTGTAGAAAAACCATGTGTACAAGAAGACCCTGCAGGCTCTCATCTACCCAATATCCTGCACTACACCACATAACTTTGAGGTGTGGACTGCAACCACACCTACATACTGCTATGAGTGTGAAGGACTGCTATGGGGAATTGCTCGCCAAGGCATGCGTTGTTCTGAGTGTGGGGTCAAATGCCATGAGAAGTGCCAAGAGCTACTGAATGCCGACTGTTTACAGCGTAAGTAGGGTTCAGAAAATAATGTGAGGTTTGCAAGATTGCATTAATTGTTTACAAAAAAATAGTTTTAAATTTTTTTACCTAAGCTAATAAAAATGACAAACTTAAATCTAATTTGTCAACTGATTTGTGGCCAAAAAAAGTATATTTTCAGTCAGCTTACATCTGTGTTACATGTTTAGGCGCCGCAGAAAAAAGCTCTAAACATGGAGCTGAAGATCGCACTCAAAATATTATCATGGCCATGAAGGATAGAATGAAAATCAGGGAACGGAACAAACCAGAGATATTTGAGCTGATCAGAGAAGTGTTCAACGTCAGTAAAGCCATTCACGCACAGCAGATGAAGACTATCAAACAAAGTGTGTTGGATGGTACCTCGAAGTGGTCAGCAAAGATCACCATCACAGGTATTCTACTGATCAAAACGTATACAATTTCACTCCTTGTCCTTATGTTCTGTACACTTTTACAAATTGTTGCTAAGGTTCATGGTCGTTCCTTATGTATTTGTGTTTTATCACTGCTTCAGTTGTTTGTGCACAAGGACTTCAGGCAAAAGATAAAACCGGATCCAGTGATCCATATGTGACTGTTCAGGTTGGCAAGACTAAGAAGAGAACCAAAACTATTTATGGAAACCTTAACCCTGTTTGGGAAGAAAAGTTCCACTTGTAAGTCAAGAGATTTTTTTTTTCTTTAGAAAATTTATAACATTTTGTTTAATAAACAAAACAATTTTTTTTCACTCACCTCTTGTTTTTTGTTAGCGAGTGCCACAATTCTTCAGACAGAATCAAAGTGCGCGTTTGGGATGAAGATGATGACATCAAGTCCAGAGTAAAGCAACGACTGAAGAGAGAATCTGATGATTTCTTGGGTCAAAGTATCATCGAAGTTCGAACGTTGAGTGGAGAAATGGACGTCTGGTACAACCTGGGTCAGTGTGATCGAGCCACACTAATGTCTTGGTTTCAAGTGCGTAATTTTAGGTCTACCATTTGGGGGTTATGCTCTCTGCCTATTTATTTATTATATTATTATATTAACTGGATCAAAACATTGTGGAGGTCATAACCTCCCTAACCCCCTGCAAATTACACCTATGCTTGGTTTTGAAATTAGGGTGTTTGTTGCTAGTTTAAAATTATGTACATGTACATTTTGCAGCTCTAACTTTAAATGAACAGTAGCATATTCAATAGCATATATTAGGAAATTGCTTTGCCATTCAAAAACCTATTGCTATCACTGAAATGCAAATTTGTAGCATTGATGATTTGTGTTTCTTTTCTGTCAAGAAAGATAGTATACAGTATAACAAAAATATACATATTTTTAAAGGCTGGTGGAGGTATTGCTTCACGAAATGTTGTATAAAGATAGTGTCTCTTGGAAGGTTTATTGTAGCCACTTTCTGAAATGGCTCCTTCTCTGCCTGCAGTCAAGTCCTTGGCAATGATCTGGATGTGATTGGCTTGTTTCATTCATTTCACACGTTTGTTTTTCGTCTTCCTTTTTTAGTGCCATATGTTTTTGTTGCAAATTCAATTCATTGAGGCTGTTGTTGAACCTCATTGGTCACATGTCTTTTTTTCCCTGTAGTGAGTATTTTTTTTCCAAGGAAGAGGATTTTTCCTAAGGCTTGTATTGGTTTATGTAACAATATACTGGTTTTTCTACTAGTGTACTTTATTAAATTGTAAATTGCTCCTATCACACTAATGGTTAAGAGCTGAGTTGCCTTTATAAGATTTTTCCTGTAAAACTTTTTTTTTTTACTGTATTATGTGATCTGTTCACTTTCAGTTTTATCCTGCAAACATTTAAAAAGTTGGATGTTTATAAATCAATTTTGTAAAATGCACCGCCCAATTTATTCAAATTCTTCTGTCTGTCTTATTTCAGGCCCTTTCCTGCTTAGCTCCTTCTTATGTTTTTTTTAATCCTGATGCAAGATTATCAAGTTGCAGCTTTTCAGTCGGAAATTGACCATTTGGTCGACATGCCCAAATTACCCTTAATGATGTCCCTGTCAAGGCTAATAGTAGGGCTGAGCCACCAAGCCCTCCACCTCCAGAGAAGCTCCAGTTTAAATGTATTTGGCAGTCTGGCACAGATCCACACAGCCTACTGCCATTGTCTTGCTCACTATCAGCTGGAGGACTTCTATTAACACAGCCGGCTCTGCACTGCCATCAGGCTGTAGAAACAAAATCCCCTACAATAGAACTGCCATGTTAGGAACCTGTAATTAGTGCTGTGCTAACAGATTTAGTTTAAAGTGCGTACAAGAATTTGGATCTGAGTTATGAATTGAGAAGGTGCTAGTGTGAATGCATGTGTCTGATTGATATTCTTTGCGTTGAATTACAGAAAAGCGGACAGACAAGTCAGCTGTGTCGGGTGCCATTCGCCTCCAAATCAATGTGGAGATCAAAGGAGAGGAGAAAGTGGCTGCTTATCATGTGCAATACACCAGTCTGCACGAGGTAGACTTAGTGTAAAATGCACTACCTTACACATTTCACATATCAGATCTATAAAGCTGCTTTCGTTTCCCAGTTTTGCTTCTTCTGTTGCAACGGTACAACGGGAGTTTATTTATATTAGAATCAATATGTCCATTGCAGAACCTCTTCCACTATTCAACTGATGTGCTCGGTCAAGGTGTGGTAAAAATCCCAGAGGCTCGTGGAGATGATTCATGGAAAGTCTACTATGATGATGTGGCACAGGAAATAGTTGATGAGTTTGCCATGCGTTATGGGATTGAGTCCATTTACCAGGCCATGACGTAAGTCTCACATATTACGGATAAAAAGATTGTCTCCCTAACTGTCTCCCAATCTATTAGTGTATAACATCTACTTGTGTCATTTTAAAGTCATGATGTGTTCTCAGGTACATTATCTAGACACATCATTCACAATAAGCACACTTCAGTGAGCTATTCCCCAGCTGAAATTACCAAATTGATAAAGGGTAAATGTAGATGCCATACCTGGTAGAATCATTGGGCTGAACCAAGACAGTTGAAAGGGGCAGGCTTACCTTATTGATACACTTCGAAGAGTCACTTAAAAACCTATGTAGGTGCCGACAGATATAACATATGAGAGGAGACATGCTGGCAATGTCTTTACCAAGCTCTGATTGTGCCTTTATTTTCAGGCACTTTGCCTGCTTGTCAACTAAGTACATGTGCCCGGGAGTTCCTGCCGTGATGAGCAGCCTGCTGGCTAACATCAATGCCTTCTACGCCCACACAACTGCATCCACCAATGTGTCCGCCTCTGACCGCTTTGCTGCATCTAATTTTGGGGTTTGTACAGCTGTAATACACATACAGTACAAAAACAACACATTCTTTTTTTAAATATCTGTCACTGTCCAATCATTGTACTTCTGCAAGAGAGTGCACAGGTTTACATTTTTTTTTTCTTTCTTTCGCATACAGAAAGAACGCTTTGTCAAGCTTTTAGACCAGCTACACAACTCCTTACGGATTGACCTTTCTACATATCGAGTAAGTTTCTTTCTTTCTTTCTTTCTTTCTTTCTTTCTTTCTTTCTTTTTACCGTTATTTATCCAGGAAAATCTCATTGAGATCATCCACTTTGTTGCATTACTGCTTTCTTGAGACTGAATACCTACATTGCCAAAAAGGAAGTTTCACAAATGTGAAATGTAAATCTATATGTTTGATCACTCTGTGGCTTTCTCGAGGACCAGAATGTATGACACAAAAATAATGAACTTTGGAATTGAAAATGAATAATAGAATTAAAAATGAAAGTAACCAGATGTTCCAAGATCCAGATTTAGGAGTAGAGGTGATCGTGCTTTCGCTGTGACTGCTCCCAATCTATGGAACAACTTGCCCTTTCATATTAGATCTGCTCATAGCTTGGAAAACTCCAAAGTTCTTCTTAAGACTCACTTTTATTCAATGTCATTGAATTAAAGTAAGGCCTGACATTGTAATTTATCAACTTTTTTTACCATTGTTGTTTGTAATTTATTATGTTTTCTTTAGCAATTTTTGTGGTTTTGTGATTTTTGTGTATTGCTGTACAGCACTTTGGTGCAGCTTTTAGCTGTTTTTAAAAGTGCTTTATAAATAAAATTGACATTGACAAGTAGTCAAACTGAAATTTCAAAGTAATGCATTTAATTTCAATGCATGGGAATTTCCTGTCAGAAAGTGGGAGAGTTCAGAATTCAAGACTTATCCACAATTCAATAGTCAGTAAAACTCTTACTTTTAATAGTATTTCTGTATTGCTTGCTTCCCATTTAGTCAGTTGTACACGTAGTACTTTTCATTGTTTACAAAAGGATGTGTTAAAACACTGTTTCTATGCAGGAAATGCCACATAGAGCTCAGTTTTTGTTTGTTAGCTGTGCTCAGCTGTAGCAATGAGACGAGGAAACAAAATGTCAAAGTTAATTCCAACTGGCCTTTATTATGCAAATGTGGCCCTCAGTGAAAATTAATTTGACACTCCTGCATTGAGTCATAAACATTATTTAAATCGAATTCATAGAAAGAATAAACAGTTTCTTTTCATCTGTAGAACCACTTTCCTGCCAGCAACAAAGACCGTCTGCAAGATTTGAAATCTACAGTGGACCTTCTGACCAGTATCACCTTTTTCAGGATGAAGGCAATTAAATTTTCATGCTTTGTATTAATCTTTGTTGTAAATTATCTTAGTTGTATTTTTCATACTAATATATTTATTTTAAAACAATAATTGCTTATGATATGATGCAATTTACTGTTGAAGCTAAGAAATGAACACTGATCAATTCTGTATTTAGCACTTTATAAAAATACATTTGCTGAAATTTCCACTCAACAGTTTTGTTTAGTGTTTGTATCTCTATGGGGTGTTCAGGTCCAGGAGTTACAGTCTCCACCCAGAGCCAGCCAGGTTGTGAGGGACTGCGTCAAGGCCTGTTTCAACTCTACATATGACTACATCTTCAATAACTGCCATGAGCTGTACAGCAGACAGTATCACCCTGCAGAAACGGTGAGTTAAGTACAACTGCTTTATTCTTTTCTTTTTAATCGTATACATGTTCAGAAACTAATGAAGACCGATTGGAATAAAATGATATATCGATGTTGACATCAACTCCCTCTGCACTGTTTTATCTAGAACAAGGAGGAGTTGCCATTGGAGGAGCAAGGTCCAAGCATCAAGAACTTAGACTTCTGGCCCAAGCTTATCATGCTTATTGTCTCCATCATAGAAGAAGACAGGAACTCCTACACACCTGTGCTCAATCAGTTAGTCAACCCACTTGAGAAAAAAAAACAGCAAAGAAAATTATATATATGTATATGTGCTGTAAGATGTCAGTTTTGAGTTCATGCAAAAACATGTTTCAGAAGGTTTTTATTCCAGGTTTTCTTTCTAACTGATTGTTAAATCATGATGCAGGAGTCATTTGCCTCTTTTCATCCAGGTTTCCTCAGGAACTGAATGTAGGAAAGTTGTCAGCCGAAGTCATGTGGACGTTGTTTTCTCAAGACATGAAGTACGCTTTGGAAGGTAATTCTTGGTCATGACACACTTTAGACTTGATGGTTACATTGTAATCATTGTAGGACAAGAGATCACAAGTGTTCAGTTAAGCTCACAAGTCTCATAGTTGCCTCCGCTTTTGCCTCCAGAGCACGAGAAGCATCGAAAGTGTAAGAGCACAGACTACATGAACCTCCACTTTAAAGTCAAGTGGCTCTACAATGAATATGTCAAGGAGCTGCCAAACGTTAAGGGGGTTATTCCCGACTACCCGTCGTAAGTGCATGTGGCCAGGAAAGAGACCTCATTTGATGGGGAAACTCATTGCTTACCTCAGTGTCATTGTTTTGTTTTTTTGTTTTTTTTCCTTGTAGATGGTTTGTTCAGTTTGTTTTGCAGTGGTTGGATGAAAATGAAGACGTCTCAATGGAATTTATGCATGGTGCCCTGGAGAGAGACAAAAAAGATGGAGTAAGATGATTTAAATTCTCTTCTATTTCGGCTTGTGAGGTGCTTCTCAAATGGAATTCATGTTTTCAGGCGCAGGCACATTGTTAGCATGAGGAAGTTGTTTTATAGCATTTTAAGTTGAACTATCTCCTTGCTGCTGTTTTCCTCAGTACATTAGTATTATTAACATCTATATGTTTTTGTTATCATCTCAGTTCCAGCAAACATCTGAGCACGCTCTGTTCTCCTGCTCTGTGGTGGACATCTTCACCCAGCTCAACCAAAGTTTTGAGATCATCAAGAAATTAGAATGCCCTGACCCCAGTGTCATGGCTCAGTACAGCCGTCGCTTCTCCAAGGTAAATGTCACTGAATGTTAAAACACATGGTTCAGTGGAATGTCAGGACAGGCAAATCAAACCTTTTTGAAGACACATTAAAGTTTCTTCAAAACCCTGAAAAAACAAAAACAAAAAAAAAAACAATATTACTTGAGAAGGTCTTAAAGGCAACAAACGCCTAATGTCACCCACTAGCCGTATGTGGCCCGCAAGCTGCCAGTTGAACAGCCCTGCACGAAACAATTTCTTTAAAAGTAACAGATTGCATTTTAATGCTTTTCCTCTTTTAACTTTTGCAGACAATTGCCAAAGTTCTTCTGCAGTACAGTGCCATGCTGACCAAGAGTTTCCCTTCTTACATTGATAAGGAGAAAATTGTAAGTTGTTACTTTTCTTTATTATCTAATTTTTGTTCACTAAAGAACATCTAAAAGTCAGTTTCTCTACTGGTTTATGTTGCTGTCAGTCTTATAGTAAATTTAAAAATTGGGTAAATTATCAATCATTTAAATATGTGCTTTATGGTAAGTTGCTACTACTCACATTTTTTAAAGACTGAAAAGCTGTATGTTCTCTCGTAGCCCTGTGTCCTGATGAATAACGTGCAGCAGTTGAGAATCCAACTGGAGAAAATGTTTGAGTCGATGGGCGCCAAACAGGTGAGTGGAGAAACAAAAGGACGTTACTGGTTAAATGAGGACAAAGTAAGGAAACCATACTAAATGCTATCACTTTAGAAACTTAAAGTATTGAGGTGTTTGTGTGTGTATCAGACTGCTACAGAGGAAGCGCGGGTATGTAATGTACTTCTGGTTTAGATCATTTGAAGTAGGTGGTTGGGATTATGGATGTAGTTTAGGTCTGAGCTCGCTTATAGTTGTTTTTGTTCTGAATGCTGCATTTAGTTCTGTGTTAGGCAATATTAGAAATGAAGATATAGTATTTGCTTGATTCTAAGCTAGAGAATACTGACTCAGATGGTCCATGCCTTCATCTTCATTTTTACTACATTATAGAAGTAACTTCTTTATCTGTCTATTAGTTAACATGAAACATAATATCCTAACAGTGGCTTTAGTTATATTTGTTTAGTGTTTGATTAACCCTTGGCCTGTTGCTGTTGGATGCAGTAGCTTATGTTTCAACCAGTGTGTTTACTTTGTGAGTAAAGCTAAATGAAATCATAGAGGAGGAGGAGGAAGAAGAAGAGACAAGGGAGAAGGTATGTTTAGATGTTTATTTCTTATGAAGTACATCTTTCTGTTGTTTAAGCAGCTTAAATGTGCAGAATTAACCTCTGTATTGCTTATTTATTGTCTTGCCTCTGGTTTGGAAAGCAGGTTGCAACAGAGGATGTGAAAACAAAGGTTTTGGTGGGTACTGGCAGTAGTAGTGGTTTATTAGTTAGAATTACTCTAGACAGATACTGTAGTGTTTTTGTGTTAGCTTTCACAGTTCCCTAATATTTATTGAAACTTAAAAAGTAGAGAGAGTGCATTGTTGCTGAACCTTTAATAGTGTGCCTATGCTGTTAGATGCTCTTATAGGAAGTAATTTGCTTAAAAGTGCAACACAACTTATCTAAATAACATTTCTTTGTTGTGAAATTAACATGGCTATAAAAAGAGAAATTCAGCCACCTTAAAATAAGTAAAGTTTAGTACCATGAAAAATATGTTTTTTTGTAAAATGGCAACCCTTCTCATAGTGCTGGGCGGTATGACCAAAGTCTTATATTATGGTATTTTCAACAATTATACTGGTATCACAGTATTTGATGGTGTTTTTTTCTTCATCACAGCTCAGCTGATAATAAAATGTACCAACATTGCTTATTGATTAGTAAACCACCATCAACTGAAGTTACTCTCTTTTTGCAACACAGAAACAATTTATTAACTTTTGTCTTTTATTGTGCCTCTGTGTGTGTCACTGTTTCCCTACTCTACATGTATTTTCCTCTTTGCCTGGTTGTAGACAGTAGTCACATTTTGAAGGAGGGTTGAGCAAAGATCAGTATCGGGTCTATCGTTTTATGTTATTTAATAAAGCTTAACGGGACAACTGGGCCTCCGTGCACCATTCAACTAAATCCCAGTACATAATTCCCTCCTTCGGGCTTATCACAATAAAAGTACATTAACATATTTATACATGAATGATGCGCGTTAAATCTATCTGTGCATGTCACTGAAGAGGTGTATACTACATTCAGCGATGGCGAGTTTTTTTTTTTTAAATGTCAACCAATATAAGCCACGGAATCTCCACCTGCTGCTAGCATAGCGGTGCTGCAAGGAAAAGTGTCCCCCGTGAAACATAATGTTCCGAAACTCAAAACTGACATTTTTCGGTATTCAGAAAATTCATATAACAAAAATAAAAATCGTTTTTTTGGTATGAACCGGTATACCGCCCAGCACTTACCTCTCATGTATAAAAAATGGAATATCACTTTTTGCTGTAGGTGTAATGACACACACTATTAAGCTAAGCATTATGTTTGTTGCCAAGCTACTAATTGTGTACTAGTCAGTACATTTTTCTTACGCTGGGCAGTATCAAGTCGAGTGAAGAGTGAAGACGGGTGTTATTTTCTTCTCTTTTCCAGCTCATGAACAGTGTGCTAGAGTTGCAGGCAAGTTTACTGTATATGCAAACATGTTTTACAATACATGGCTGCATATATCTACATTACATTTTACATAAAAACATCAAAACTATGTAGTAATGAGATGTGAAAACGTTCTCATCTCTTCACTGCAACTCCTAGTTTGAAGAGAATGAGGAAGAGGAGGAAGTAGGCATGGAAGGGGAGGAAATAGAGGCTGAGGTTTGTTGCAGTTTGCAGTTTATTTTTAACTTTACTCATTTTCAAAGTCCAAATCATTCCTGTGCATCAGTTTCCCTGTTTGGCCTGCTCCTGGCACAGTCTTACCCTTTCCTTTTAAAATCCTACATGATGGAGTTTATCGTGTTGAGGTTTTACTGTCATCTGTGTGGATTTCTACCTGTTTTACAGCACTTTGCCTAATCTCCCTCACTTCCACTCTTTTATGTTTTTTTTTCAATAACCATCCATAAATTGTGTTTCTTTAATTGTCTTTTTTTATTTTGTCAATCTTGGGTTACACTAGAAGGACAAGGTGGGTTCCAGTGTTACACTTTAAATTTGGGTTTCAAGCAGTAAAGTTTAACATTTCTCTCCCAGTTTTCTACAATGTTTTTAGCAGAAACTTTTTAGGCAGGTTTTTTATTTACTTCTAAATAAAACTCCCCTTACACAACTATAAATACTCAATGTAAAATACACTGCCTGGCCAAATAAAGAGTCGCCACCGAAAAAAAGGGTCACACACTAATATTTTTTTAGCTTTGATTACAGCATGCATTCACTGTGGCATTGTTTCAATAAGCTTCTGCAATGTCACCAGATTTATTTCCATCCAGTGTTGCATTAAGTGTTCACCAAGATCTTGCATTGATGATAGTAGAGTCTGACCGCTGTGAAAAGTCTTCTCCAGCCCATCCCAAAGATTCTCAATGGACTCTGTGGAGCCAATCCATGTGTGAAAATGATCTCATGCTCCCTGAACCACTCTTTCACAATTTGAGCCCAATGAATCCTAGCATTGTCATCTTGAAATATGCCCGTGGCATCAGGAAAGAAACAATCCATTGATGGAATAACCTGGTCAATCAGTATATTCAGGTAGTCAGCTGACCTTTTTCTTTGAGCACAGACTGTTGCTGAACCTAGACCTGACCAACTGCAGCAACAGGATAGTTAAATCCAGGTGGCAAATTTTTTTTTTTTTTTTTTTGGCCAGGCTGTGTATGTCCCTATCTATCACAAGTTTCTGCTTAAAAGATATATTTTAAGTCCAAACATGAAAGTTAATCAAAGTGTTCTTGTTACCCTCTACCTCTCTGTGCTGCCATAGAGAGAAATTGCATTTGAAGAGCAAAAGGTGAGTGTAGGTGCACTGATACATGCATCTTAATGCAAAATAAATAGGAGGAAAACATGTAAAGCACATTTCATACATAACAGCACCATCCATTTCTTACTGCTTTATTCTACCCTGAAGCCTTCCCTTTGTGCAGAGCTGAAACCTCATTTTTTTATTCCTCACTAATGGTTCTGTGTGGTTCTGTCAGCCCATGAATCAAAAACCCATTAGATCATTGACTTAATGAGCCACACCAAGACTTTATCCATACACTTAGTCCCCTTTTCCCCTCCTCCCCAGGCCATGCTTGTTTAGATGCCTGAATTTGTGGCGATGGTTCATGAATCTTTCCTACCTGTTCCCACACCTTTGTGCTTTGAAGGCAAAACTTCAATATTTATCTTTTGCAAAAAAAAAAGTTTAAAATGTACAATGTCTTTCTGAATTTAGTTATCATTAATAGCTTCGACCATTTGCGTTGGAGTGCAGCTTTCGTAGGTTTAAAAATAATTTTGTGAAATGTGAAATGAAACAAAGTACTCCTTTTAAATAAAAAATGCTAACATGAATATTTTTTTTCCTTGGTAATTTTAAAGTTCATTGTGCTGTGCAATAAAAATGATCTAAGTATTTGCTATTTTCTTCTACAGATGGACACGGAGGCCAGCGACTTACTGAACGACCTGCAGGTGAGGCTGAACAACGTGCTGGATGACCTCAGCAGTACGTTTGGAAACAGGTACATTCACATCATGCCCATAAATGGAGATATTTTTGTAACTACGCTTGTGCTTGTTCTGCACTGACTGATCGTTTTCTTTCATTCCAGTTTCCAGAACCGTATCAACGATTGTATGCGACAGATGGCGTCCTTGTTGTGTCAGATCAAAGGTCCGCTCAATGAGAACACTAAAAACCAGGTGGAGGCCGACTCTGACAACATGCTCCGGCCGCTCATGGATTTCCTGGATGGAAAGTGAGTTGCTTTAAAATTATGACTTCTTTGTTCATTTGTTTTGATAACTACTTGTGCTAATGTGTTGTTTTTTTTTTTGTAGACTAACTTTATTTGCCACTGTGTGTGAGAAAACGGTATTGAAGCGTGTGCTGAAAGAGCTGTGGAGGATCGTAATGAGCAGCCTGGAAAAAACTATCGTCCTGCCGCAGGGCCATGACACTTTTGTATGTCTTGTTTTTGGTTTTATTTCAAAAAAGAGTAGACACTGAGCCAATTTTTTTTCTTTAATCTTCTTCCTCTTTTGTTCTTAGGGAACAAATATTCTGTCAGCTGCAAAAGAACTTGGGCAGTTCTCCAAACTCAAGGTATCATAATCTGTCCACGTTTGTTTTTTAATATTAATAAATTAAGTTGGTGTTGTTCGTATTAAGTGCTGATGTTTAATAGGTTAAAAAGAGCTAATGCTTTTTCTTGATTGTTCAGGATCACATGGCAGGGGAGGCTAAAAGTTTGACCCCCAGGCAGTGTGCTGTCATGGATGTGGCATTGGACACCATCAAGGTGAGTTCTTCCTGTAGGCTTTGTGTTTCCAAAAGAACAAGTGTATTTCAAAAAGCGATTTGAGGAATACTCTTGGGGTGTCTTGGTAGCATTGTTGAGCTACATTCTTTCAAATTGTCAATAAAGCTCAAGATAATAACTGGAATAGTGAAACCCTGTCTGTTTTCTTTGTGTTGTTTGTTTTTTTTGTAGCAATACTTCCATGCTGGAGGCAACGGACTGAAGAAGGCGTTCCTAGAAAAGAGTCCTGAGCTTTCATCACTACGTCATGCTCTGTCCCTGTACACTCAGACGACAGACACACTCATAAATACCTTCGTAACCACGCAGCATGCACAAGGTATTTTAATGTTTCATATGAGAAGTAAAATGTGAACTCTTATTTTTTTCCCAAACTAGACCAGGAGATGGCACTGTTTGATCAGCAAGCCACTTTTAAGAAAGACTCTGGTTTAGTTTTGCATATGTCTCCTGTGTGCTTTGATGACATGTTCTTGCTGTCTTCTTTTTATCCCCCGTGCTGCCTCTGTGCCAGTGCACAATGGAAAGGGTATTAGGTTTACTCCCAATGAAAAAATACAGCCCAGCAGGGGTAGGTCTTCTTTAAATCCTCACGCAGCCCTCCTTTCCTTTCTCACTCACTTTCCTTTTGTAGATTTAGTTGTGTTCTGAACTAATGTGGGCAGGTCTATCCTAACCTTGTTTCTCCACCTGTACCCCCCCCCTTTAATAACTTTCATTATAAGGTAGAACTTTGTTTCTGTCTGTGTGAGATCAAATTGAAATCTGCTGGTTGTGTCTGGGTGTGTGTCAAAACCAGGCTCTGGTGTGGATAAGCCGATTGGTGAGGTGTCCCTTCAGATTGAGCTGTATACCCACCCAAAGAGTGGAGAGCGGAAGGTCACAGTAAAAGGTTAGTTTGAGCCTTTTCTAAAATACACAATTTTAAGCAGTGTTAGCTTACCATTTAAAAAAAAATAAAAACATTTTTGATTTGTGTATTTGATATTACAGTGATAGAAGCCAGTGATTTAAAATGGCAGACGTCTGGCATGTTCAGACCCTTTGTGGAAATCAATATGATCGGGCCTCATCTCAGCGACAAGAAACGCAAATTCCAAACCAAATCTAAAAACAACAGCTGGTCTCCCAAGTACAATGAAACCTTCCATTTGTAAGTAGAACATCCTGCTTTTCCAATTCTGTAAAAACCAAAAAATTAAGAAATTGTGTGTAATTAAACCTTGAAGGTTTGAACAAAACAGCTAAAACAGTCATTTCTCTATTGCTGGGTTGCAGTCACGTGACCCGGATGACGCGTGAAATTCAGATGGGGGGCAGGAAGTGATTTGCTCCAGTTTAAAACACAGCGAAATGGATCACAGCAAATACGCTTATGCACTAAATGGGCTGGCATAGATAAGATTTTTCAAAAAAATTTGCGTACATTTAGAATATGTTTTTTATGTCTTAATAAAATAAGACTTGTCATATAATTTTTACTCGGCGTCAAGGCGATTGACATAAACTATCTGGTGCTGCAGACCTCGTATTATACGACGAGCCAGATGAAAGCTTTCAAAAAGCCTCGAAGCTACAATTATTTTGTTTCAGGTTGCGTCAAACATTTAGAATCCAAAAGAGCTTTTAATGGCGGTCAACTTGTTTCTGCCTGGGTCAGTAGTGCTATTTTAAGTAATTGGCCTATGATAACAATGCTTGTCACCAATTCTGTTCAGAACTTTTATGTGGCTGAGGAGAGGGAAGTCTGGGTCTCTCTGCTTAGGCTGCTGCCCCCGCGACCTGACGGATAAACGGAAGAAAATGAATGAATGGATGGATAACAATGCTAACGCTAACAACGACTCAAAACTTTTCTGGGGACAACCAAGGACGTAAAAATAATATATCTTACCTGGCATATGAATGCTTGTCTTTCTAAGTAACTGTCCAATAAAATATCTAGAAATATGATTTTAACAATACGATCCTTACCTGTTAGAAAGCGGTCGCTGCAAACTTGTTTCCACACCTGTTTTTAGCCGTAGATAGTTGATCCACTTTTGTTGTCTTTTTTTATGTAAGTTTTTTTTAAATTAACCCCTTTGTGTCACACTACTTTCAGAACACGAAAAAAACGTCTTTCTCCCGATTAGAGTGGTTGCAACAACCGTACACAGCACAGAATTTAGGCATTTTGACGCTGAATCAACAGAGGGAAATAGGGCTGCATTTACTTCCTGCCCCCCCTCATCTGCATTTCGTGACGTTGATACTACTTATTACTACATTGTTTACCTCCTCTGAGCTGTTGGATAACCAAAATCTCACACTGTTTTTTCATGACAGCGTTCTGGGTAACCAGGATGGCTTTGAGTGTTACGAGGTGCAAGCCAGTGTCAAAGACTACTGCTTTGGTCGGGCTGATCGAGTGGTGGGTTTGGCTGTGGTGCAGCTAAGAGACATTATGGAAAAAGGCAACTGTGCCTGCTGGTGTCCCTTGGGTCAACGCATACACATGGACGACACGGGCATCACCGCCATGCGAATCCTCTCCCAGCGCTACAACGATGACGTAGCTAAGGAGTTTGTAAGGCTGAAGTCGGAGACTCGATCAACGGAGGAGGGCAGATGAGGACACCTGAAAAGAAAGCGAAGAGCAAAAGCTTGGACTCTTCGAGGAGTGGCCATGTGGACTCGTACTTGGACCTTAGATGTGTCTTAGATGCTGTAAGCACTTTGCTAACCTCACCGGACAAACGCTCAGTATGTGTTCCTCAAACTGAAGCTGCTGTACTCAGGCTCTGACCACTCTACCACTTTACCACGATTTTAGTTTCCATCCTCATCTGCTGGAGTGGCAAAGTGTGATACGCAACAGCCTCACGGGAACAAAGGATTTAGGTTTCTATATACCTATACCTCCCAAGTGTTTTTTGTGCAATAACCCTATCCACCCCACACCCTCTACACGCGCACACATCCACCCTCCCTTTACTTGTGGCCAAGTGTCTCAAGCCTTACACTGTGGAAACTGTGAAACTAATTTGTCTTTTGTGTGCCCTTTACTGTAGCTCCACTGTGATGTGTTTGAGAAAATGTGAAAATTCACATTCACAATTGTAGCTGGGGGATAGTCCAGGTCACGTAATGAAAGTTAGAAACTTTACTCAGTTCTTTAATACACATTTAACTTTAGAGAATGTACTAAAGTTAGTAGTCCTGAGTGTTGCTTTTTACTAAATGAATTGTTTTAAATTGGTGCCTTGCCATGCAGAGGCAAACCAGATATTTATTATTTGTATTTAAATGATCAGTTTATTGTGTTTTAATTCAAACTTAAGCAAACATAGGACTTTAGATTCCTTTTTATTTTATGTCTTTGCCCTGTTTTAAACTTTTAACTCGAGGCCTGGTGTAACCTGGAGGTTTTTGCCATTTTATTTATTTATTTTTATTCATATTTATTGTTTATCTGTGCTTTTTAAAGACTGGGACTTGTTTTTGTTGTTCTGTGTTGTTTTATGCGCAGTGATCTGCGTGAAGGAGTTCCTGCAGTTTTGTTACAAAATGAAGTACACACT
Source organism: Cynodonichthys magdalenae (assembly GCA_031762555.1). Taxonomy (NCBI): domain Eukaryota; kingdom Metazoa; phylum Chordata; class Actinopteri; order Cyprinodontiformes; family Rivulidae; genus Cynodonichthys; species Cynodonichthys magdalenae. The sequence goes on along the minus strand of JARVJO010000140.1, from coordinate 18,308,067 downwards.
AAGAAATAAAGTGACAAAACAGAGTTTGTGAAGTTATTTACGAAGTCTAGTAGAAATGTTATAATAAAATGTAATTATAAATACTATAAAATATTATTTTACGTTGATATATCAGGTTTTATCCATGTTTGGAGATACAGATCTGAACATTTCGACATGACTTCAGTAGCTACTGAGGTGAAATAAATATTACATGCTCCCTCATGCTGTTTTCACTTAGTACGAGTGGCCTTATACGTTTTCATTTGTTCATTTTTTTCCTAAAATTACATAAAGGAAGTTTATTTTTATGTTTTTTTAATGTTAGAACAGTTTGTACTTTCTGTGATGTTGCCACATAGTAACTATAACTAGGCTGGGTTTTATTGCAATGTATCATGTTGAGTGTTACATTTGTTGCAGATTGGTTTTTTTTTGTCTGTTTGGAACATTTCTCCAGGTTCTGGAGTTTATTTTATTTATTTTTTTCTTGTCTGCTAATTTTTGTCCTGGACCAGAAACAACTTACAAAAGACATCCTGAGGGACACAAGTTCTTGTTGTGAAAAAAAATAAAAAATGCTCTCCTTTTTTGCCATTTGATTGCACTTGTAGAAACCACAAGTTAGGACTACTGCCTGTACAGCCTGCAACTCATACATGTTCCTTGTGCCAAGTCAAAAGTGTTCACTTTGGGTGTTTTGTACTGCATAGTTTTAAATCTTAAACACTGCAATAGTTTATTTTCTCTCTCTGTGTGCACCATATCTGTAATGGTAACTGCATTTTTGTGATGTTTTTGTAATGACACTACACTGAATGTCACCATGTAAACATTCCATTTAATAATATTTGTTTTCTATAAAATGTTTAAAAAAAACACATTTGGTGTCTGCTTTTTTATGGCACTGTATTCAAAATGTGTTCTACCACATAACTGAACTTTTTTTTTTTTTTAAACTAATCAGTGCTTACTTTTTTGACTAAATTTAATTACTGGGGTTTGTCAAATAAAGTGAGCTTAATTTGTTTTTTCACTGAAACACTAAAAAAACAGATTTTTTTTTTTTGATTTAGCTGTGAGTACTGACGGAAAAAATAAAAAAAACCAAATGCTATAAGCTCATAAACCAATGAAACAATGAAAACATAACTGTCCCAAGTATTTCATCTGAAATATTCAATTAGAACTTTTAACACATTTCTCCTTTAGTGCAACAAATACAACGTTTTTAACGAACTGAATATTTACAGTGAACTGAACTGGAGCAGCTGCTGCAAATGTTTGTACATGTGCACTCACACCAAGGTGTGTCACCCACCATGACTGTAATAATATCTGTGATTGGCTGCAGCCATTCACATTTATTGTTGTTTTACAGCCTATCTACCTCTGCTCTGACTCACGGTTCAGATCCAAAGATCGTTGCGCTGTGTGTTCATGCAGACTCTGATCTGGAAGACGCCGAGCCTTTCCAGACTTTTCTGCATGAACCTGAAACCTCGTCTAAAGGTGCTTCTTTAACTTTCACAATGACTTCACCTGTCAGGCACTTTGGCCTTCATCAAACCAGAGGCCTCATCTGGAACTAAACTGGTCATCTTTACAGTGTGCAAATAAGGGCCTGGACTGTTTTTATCTAAGACGGAAGAGGCCGAGGAGAAGCTGGAACCTGTAGCAATTTGCTTTTCGTTATTTAATTTGGTGCCTATGTGTCCAGGATCCAAAGGACAAGTGTTTTTTTATTTCAGGTATGTGATTAATTTAGCATTTTTTATATATAAAGAAAAAAAGAAAGAGATTTGATGTCTGGTATTCTAATTGGACCAATGTCTGACTGACATATATAATTTGATCCCTTTGAATTTAACTTTAGTGTTCATTTCATTTCTTAGCTAAATGATTTTATAGCTATAATGATTGACAGCAGAAGATTAATAAAAACACAAACAAATGTAACAGTTTTAGCTGAAATTGTGCTGAAGATAAAAAGATATATTTTCACTTGAACAGTTCTTGATTAGTGCTGAAGATTTTACTGTGATAAAGAGTCTAGAAGGGAGTGACTGAAATATTTTTACAGCTTTAAAGCGGAGATAAAGTCATGGAAACTTTAACAGTTCCTGTTGCACCTAAAAGGGAAATTATGTTCTTTAAATACATTCAAAGTTTCCATGATCATATTTTAGAGATACAAATAAAGTTTTCTTTTTTTTTATTATTTTACAACTGCAGTCATTTGAATGAGGGGTTATTAATTGATCATATGGTGCAACTTTTTCTATCACAGTCTTTTTTTCTTTTTCCTGGATGGTAAATAGGCATATAAAATGTGTATAGTTTTGAAGTATTTTGGTTTAAAAGAAAAAAAAACCATTTGTTTTATACAAAAATTGAGACATTGTGTAAAGTGTAATTACAAACAATGTGGTGATTTGAATATCTCATAAAAAGCTGATTCACAAAAGAGCGTAGTAAACATATCAAATGTTGAAATAAAAAGTACTTTTTAACTAATAATTTAATTTGGAAATGTATGGCAGCAACACATCTCACAAAAGACGTTATTACATTACCCATGTAACATTAATACAATATTTATTATCCAAGATTGTAGAAAAAAACAAAACAATGAATTTGTTTCCAGCTGGGTGTATCTCAGGTTATATTGAAAGTACTATTGAAACATATTTCTCATAAAATATGGGTTTATGTAATTTGCAAAGTATTTACATCACTAACTCTACCTAACTGTCAAAAATGTACCTATACACTCGATTCAGGTGTGAAAAATGAAAGAACTGAGCTAAAGATGGGATCAGTGATGTCCTGCTTTGACAGCTTGTGTGGAAGAGAGAAAAAACAAGGTGAGCTCATGATGCACAAACCTTCCGTCACGTTTATTGTTTTTTACAATTATGAGTCCTTTTCAAAATGTCACTGATAACTTCCCATATACTGTTAGAAGTGAATATTATAAAAAAAAACATTGGTTTTCATTGTCCTGGCCCTGTTGTAAAGAATCAGATTTCATTTGTTGCTCTGAACTTTTGGCAGAGGAGAAGAGGCTCCTGCGAGCTAACGACAGAACTTTCAACCTGTCTTATCACTACACTGTAAGTGCAAAAAGAAATTTTTCTATCATATTTCTGAACTTTTGACTCGGATAGAATCTGAGGCATCTGACTACGTTCTGTCCCTGTTGTCTGTTTTACAGAACAATGCCATCAAAACCTCCAAATACAACATTTTCACCTTTTTGCCTCTCAACATGTTTGAGCAGTTCACGAGGCTTGCTAATGCTTACTTCCTCTTCCTGCTTATCCTTCAGGTATTTTCTTCAGTTTTTGTCTCAACATAAAATGTTTCCACTCGGTTTGTGTTGTCTCCAAAGTCTTCTTGCTGATTATACTGTATTTGCTAGTTTTTAGCAGATTCATGCAAATTAAATTAAGGGTTAAGCATAAAAAATGTTTACTGGTAAAGCCTACAAAAGATATTTTACTTTGGTCTTTGTTTGGTGTCCATAAACCAAAAATCTGAACTGAATGTTTGTGTGCTGACAGCTAATCCCACAAATCTCCTCTGTTCCCTGGTTCACCACGGCGGTGCCTTTGGTTGCAGTGCTGGGTATAACAGCTATCAAAGACGCCAACGATGACATAGTAAGATTAAGACATAAAATGTTTTATAGGTAGATGCTATCAATTTGTCATGTGTGTACACAACTTTCCTTACTTTCCTTTGAGTAGAAAAGACATAAATGTGACAAGCAGGTGAACAACCGCATGGTGAACATCCTAGTCGATGGACAGTGAGTCATTTCATTTTCGGACATCATAGTCAAGAGTTTATTAAAAACATTATTAAAAACATTTTTTTTCACTCCAGACTGAAAAAAGAAAAATGGATGGACGTTCAGGTTGGGGACATTGTCAAACTAGAGAGTAATCACTTTGTCACAGTAAGTATGAATCAAAATAAAAATAAAAAAAAATAAAAAATAGACTGAAATCTTTTAAATGTGATCATAAATAAAAACAATCACTTTTCCAGGCAGACCTCTTGTTGTTGTCCAGCAGTGAGCCTCTTAATCTGGTCTACGTGGAAACAGCCGAGTTAGATGGGTGAGACTTAGTGTCGTCCATGATGTTTGTGTAACCGTCACTGAATTTTCCTTCACTCGTGTCCTTCTCGTGGCCTCCAGTGAAACGAATCTGAAAGTGAAGCAGGCCCTGACTGTAACCGGTGAGATGGGGGACAACATTGAAGTTATTTCTGCGTTCAGAGGTGAGATGTTTGAAAAACGTCACACGTTAGAAATGCTTTTAAAAAAGCCCAATCTGCCTTTTTTTTTTTTTTACCGTTTAGTGACAGGGTTTAACAAAGTCAGATATTTAAATCGAGACATTTCGATTGGCAAACCCAACAACACAAACATCTGGGACAAAAAAAAAAACAGCTATAATGCAGTTTTTTTTATTTTTAATCATATTCTTTTTTGTTTGTTTGTTTTTGCAATTTAATAAAGTGGAACTATATTTTTACCTGTTTCCTTGCTTATGTTGACAATACTTTCTCAGGTGAAGTTTGCTGTGAGACTCCCAACAACCGTTTAGACAAGTTCAAAGGAAACCTGACCATAAACGGACAAACTTACGGCCTGGACAACGACAAAGTCCTGCTCAGAGGATGTACTCTGAGAAACACAGAGTGGTGCTTCGGTCTGGTCATCTTTGGAGGTAAAAATCTTCTCTGCTGACAGATCATCAAGAGACTAGATTTAGATGAAACGTCATTTCTAATATCGTAAATAATGGCTTAATACAATTACAAAATCATGTTCAATACAATTTCATGCTTGGGCGTGGTTTCTAATTGCCCCACTGACAATATGTGAAAGTTGTTTAGTGAACATTTTTATTTATGGAAATTGTGTCACATATAATAAGTGTTTGTTTAACTAATCTTTTTAAAAAATATATAAATAAATAAATAAATAAATAAATAAATAAATAAATAAATAAATAAATAGCATAATTATGGCCTACTGTAGAGCACAATGGGACATTTTTAAAGATATTTTATAAATAGGGAAAAACTGTGAAGGAATGATCATGGGACAGTGCATAATAATAATTAAAAAAATCAAGCTACAATTTTCTTGAAACTGCACTATTATGCTGTATATATTTAATATGTGTTAAAAATAGTCACTGTAGTTTAGGTTAAGATTGATAGGATCAGTTAAATTGGACGTTTTATTTCATTAATAAAATGCAGCTGCAGTTTAAAATAAAAGCCTCTGTACACAACATCAGAGTTTATTGCTGATGGATTTAATCTATGACTGTTAGTCCTGATACCGGTTTTCCTCAAACTGAGTATGAGTACAAGTACTTTAGTCTGGGTCCTTGTCAATACCAAGTACCAAAACTACAGCCCCTCAGACTGGATCAAATCAAACATACTGAATGATACTGTTGCAACATTTTAAAATAAATAAAAATAACAAATAAGATTTTTTTTCAACTTGTGTAAATTTCTTAAAACGTGGAACTGACAAACTTTTGACTTGAAATGTAAACTGTAGCACATTCAGTTGAGTATGGAATCCAGAATCGATACCAGTTTCAGAGAGAGATTCAGAGTAGAGCCGCTGCTCCTCCACATCGAGAGGAGCCAGCTGAGGTGGTTCAGGCATCTGGTAAGGAAGTCTGGACATCTCCCTATGGAGGTGCTTCAGGCATGTCCAACTGGGAGGAGACCCCGAGGAAGACCTAGGATACGCCAGAGAGACTATGTCTCTTGGCTGACCTTGGAATACCTTGGAGTCCTCCCAGAAGAGTTGGAGGAGGTGGATAGGGAAAGAGAGGTCTGGGCTTCCCTGCTGCCCCCCGCACCCCCACTTTAGATAAAGCGGAAGAGAATGGATGCATGGATGGATGGATGGATGGTATGAGTCCCAAGTAGTGGGGCATTTTTAACAAGTACTTGTAAAAATGCTGGTATGGGGTCTGATCAGTATCACCACTATTTTTTATGTCTACAATTGTGGAAAAACCATGTCAACAAATATCAGTGTAACTGATACATTTATATGTGACTTTTTTCAGGTCCAGACACCAAGCTGATGCAGAACAGTGGAAGATCAATCTTCAAACGCACCAGCGTCGATCACCTGATGAATATCCTGGTGTTGTGTGTGAGTTTAACTACACAAAAGCAGGAAGTTTTTCTCATTTCCTGTCAGAACGATGGGTCTGTTTAAACTGGCCACTTTTTCATCATATATTGAATTCACATGGTTTTTCAGGTGACTGAATACTTCTATGTATATTATTACCCTTTTTAAGATGTGTAACTTTATATTTCATCAGATTTTTGGGATTCTGGCAACTCTGTGCTCCATTATGACGATCTGCCACTCGTTCTGGGAGAACAACGATGGCTCCATCTTCACTGTGTTTCTTCCTCGTGTAGAAGGTGTTGACGTTCCTCTGTCGTCTTTTTACTCTTTCTGGTCCTACGTCATTGTCCTCAACACTCTGGTGCCCATCTCTCTCTACGTCAGGTGCTTTTAAGAAAGGAAAGATAAAGGCCAAATTGCTCATAAATATTATTTATTTATTCATTTGTTTGCTTGAACGTCAGTATGGAGATGATCCGTCTTGGGAACAGCTTCTACATAAACTGGGACAGGAAGATGTATTACCCCAAAAATGACACTCCTGCTCAGGCGAGGACCACCACACTTAACGAGGAGTTGGGCCAAATTAAATATATCTTCAGTGATAAGACCGGCACCCTGACGCAGAACATCATGACTTTTAACAAATGCTCTATTAATGGCAAAAATTACGGTAAGAAAATCTACTTAAAAACATATAAAAGCTTGTAAAAAACACACTTGAACTTGTCATTTCTCTTTTTTTCAGGGGAGTTGTTTGACTTTTCTGGACAAAGAGTTGAAATAACCGAGGTGAGAGGAGGTCATTACAGACATATGTATTTAGTGGTTTTTAGAGTTTTTTTTTAAATCATAATTTTCTTTGAAGAAAACACAGAGAGTGGACTTCTCCTGGAATCAGCTGGCAGATCCAAAGTTTATCTTCCATGATTACAGCCTGGTGGACGACGTAAAAGTTGGAAACCCAGAGGTTCAGGCCTTCTTCCGCCTGCTGGCTCTGTGTCACACCGTCATGCCTGAGGAGAAGAAAGAGGGTGAGGATCCTGCACCGGTCATGTTTACTGTCACATGAAATGACTTTAGGCAGGTGGATTTTAAGAGATTCCATCAAAATAAAATTTCAGAATAACACAAATTACCTACCTTTTATACACAGAGAGGCTTCCTGCTAATTGAGTTTTAAAAACACTTAAAGGAGGAGTACCCAGTATTTTAAAGTGACCTGTTTTTTCCCTCGTTTCATGTTTTTCTCCTTCATTTTTTGTCCTGTCTCCACCTGATAGGAGAGCTGAACTATCAGGCTCAGTCTCCTGATGAGGGCGCTCTGGTGACCGCGGCAAGAAACTTTGGATTTGTGTTCCGCTCGCGCACACCAGAGACCATCACAACCATGGAGATGGGCAGAAAGGTCACATACGAACTTCTGGCTGTTCTGGACTTTAACAATGTTCGCAAAAGGATGTCAGTAATTGGTGAGGAAAAAAAGCATTTTGTATTCCCACTAAAACATATATATATGTGTGTATGTGTATATATATATATACACATATAATTTCTATCTAAGAGATAAGGTTAAATTTTAAGCAGCTGCCTAGAAAAATCAGAGAATAACATGAATGACTTTTTATATTTTTGGAAATACTGAATGTTTCTCCTTTCACTGTTATTTTCAGTACGCAGTCCTGAAGGTAAACTGACCCTGTACTGTAAAGGAGCAGACACCATCATCTATGAACGGTTACACCCCTCCTGCAACACACTGATGGAAGTTACAACAGGACACCTCAATGTAACAGATGCAGATGGAGTTTTTGTGACCTTTTTTCCCCCCCATTTCCTTGTTAGAAGTTATTAATATTTGTCTTTTTACATGTTTAAAATGATCCAACACAAACAGGAGTACGCAGGCGATGGCCTCCGCACTCTTGTTTTGGCCTACAAGGACTTGGAGGAGA
>JARVJO010000140.1:18282522-18292583 GCA_031762555.1 Cynodonichthys magdalenae | reverse complement strand
GCCGTTTTTTTTTTTTTTGTTTTTTTTTTTTTTTTTTTTTTTTTTTTGGGGGAGGGTGAGGATGTCAGTCCATGTATGATGGGAATGATTCCTAGCTACTAAATCTAGAAGCAAGTTTTAGCGCTGTCTGTAAATTTGACTGTTAATTGTGGCACACTGAATCAAAAAGTCAGTTGTGGAGGTGCATCAAGTCAGTACTTTCTATAAATTTCATTAAACCATCCAGTGGTTCATGAGACTTGAATTGCCAAACATGTGCACTCGTACAAGCAAATTTGATCACTTGTCTTTTATTCAGGTCAGCAATAAGTTGTTTAATAAAATGGCAAATCGCTAATAGAGTTAAGCTTTTCAGTTTCTGATGCGCATTAAAATTGACAAAGTTTCTTAATGTTCTAATCTAAAATGTTTTGAACTTTTGATTATAAAATGTTCTTTTTTGATATGTTATGTCTTGTCTAGATCTGAGTGAAGATGACTTGTTGGATATGAAAGTTACCAATAGAAGTCCCTACAATCTCAGGAATCGCCGTGCTGCTGCTGAGAAAAGTGCAACATTGAGTTGTCCTGAAACGGAACTGGAACCAGAAAACAGACCTGGTACTTCACATGTGTTGGACTCTTTTGGTGCAGCTGAGACATGTGCTAAAGCTGCCTGGACAGTGGAGGATGTCTGCAAACTAAATTTACCAGATGATGACACTTCAAAGAATGCAGAGGAGGTTTGTGGTAGCTGCTTGATGCCTGTAGTGACTTCTGCAGACCATGAAAATGAAGAGAAGGTGAGCCTGGTTTGTAAAGTTTTGAAAGCAAACTTGAGTTTTTCCCTTTCCAAGTAATTTAACAAGCATAACTTTGAACTTGTATATAACTCTTATGCATTTTTTATTTTTTTGGTCTAGGTGCTAAAAGCACAGGAAGTTGAGGTGACCGCAACAGATGTTTTTGATAAGAAACCCAAAGAAAAAAACAAGTTGGTTACAAACAGCCCAGTTTGCCCTGAAAATACTCCAGCAAATCAAAAACAGGATGATGCACAAAAAAACCAAACCTCACCAGAAACTATCAACGTGTACTCCTGCTTGGAAGAGCCAATCATCTGTATGGATGATGTAACCATCTCTACCAACGATGGCAAGACCAAAGAGATTCCCAACCCAGACCATATCAAGTCTTCTGATGGCAGTAATTCCCTGTCTTTAACAAATGATAAAGAAAGTGTGCCACAAAATAAATCTGCACATGATCAACAGATGGCTTTGGATTGTGCGATTGGCTCCTCTCTATCTGAGCAAACAAAAGGATCATCTTCACTGCAGGGCAAGTGTGAGAATATGTCAAGTGTTTATGATAGCCCTTCAGATACTGACTGTACTCCACTTATTGAGGTAATTGAAAAGGACATGGATAAAGACTATCTTAATATTGTCACAGTCAGTCCAGTAAAACCAGAGAACAAGCAAGAGCTGGAATCTGAATGCACAACTGATCCCCTCAGCAGTCAAGAGGATGGTATTAAGGGTGAAGAGTGTGACCATTCAAGTGGAATGCTCAACTTTGCTCCCCCGTGTCTGAATCTGTTAGTTGAATCAGAAACCATGCGTCATGATCAAGGTCTTTGTGCTACCAAAGCTAATTTGCATGGTTTGGCACCAGTTTGTTTGCAGCAAGAAAATCTAGTTAAATATGCAGTTTCTCCAGAGTTGGCTAAAGACACTGGTGTTGATGGTCCTAAAGTTGAACTTGGGAATCTTCAGAGTGAGAAAAATGAAACCAGCATGGATGTGGTGGTTCCTGAACAAAGTAAAACTGCAGAGATGGTTTGTTCTGACATGCCTGTGTTTTCAAACGCAGAAGTGGTAATTGCAGATCTTTCAGAAGTTGCCACGGTTTCTGTCACAGACATGGCTTTTGATGAAAGTGAGCTGACATGGTCTGCCTCTGGTGTTGGTGAGGAGAGTGGAATTTCAAGCATGACTGTCAGTCCCGATTTGCCTGACATTGAATGTGACTTAACCCCTGACAAAGTGGTGCTTTCTTTAACTAATCGGGATCCAAAATCTGAAGAACGTGTTGCAGCTCAAAGCAATTCCATTGCCGATAAAGCTCCATTTCTCAGTAATGATCCTGTAGAAATGGTACTTGAGTCTTGTCAGTCTCATCTTTCACAGCAAGCTCATGGTGAGCACACAGAAGCAAATTACAGGCTTTCTCCAACAAAACAGGACCCATCTGGTCATGAGATTGAGGAAAATTTCAAACAAGATGCAGACCAGTTGAAAGCACAGGTTGTTACCAGTGATGTCTGTTTAGTGGAAGAACTTAGGAATGAGATGGACATAAAAACTGATGTAGAAAGCGAGCAGAAGGAAAAGGCAGAGGGAGAAGATAAAATGACTGAAATTAGTATTATGGAAGCAACTATGGACACAAATGAGTGGATCACAGATGGTAGCCATGTAGTTCTTCCCTGGATGAACATTTCCATTTCATCTCTTCCACATGACACACAGACTGGCCCAGTTTCCTCAGAACACAACCCCAGCTCTGCTCATGAGGATGCTCCTTGTAAAACTGCAGCTGCCCCTCTTTTGACTGAAGTCAATCAGTCCAGCAGTGTTGAGAAAAGCAAAGGAAGCGACAAAAAGGTTGTGGCAGTCCAACCAATGCCCCAAAATGTCAACGTGACCTTCCGCATCCACTATCTTACCCACTCACCATACCAGAAGGTGGCCATCACAGGAAACCAACAGGAGCTGGGAAACTGGAAGGGTTTCATACCACTTGAAAAAGCCAAGGACGGGCACTGGTCTACTGTGGTCAACCTGCCTGCAGAAAGCCATGTGGAGTGGAAGTTTGTGGTGGTTGACCGAGGTGAGGTGTGTCGCTGGGAAGAGTGTGGCAATCGCCTCCTGGATACAGGCTATGCAGAAGATCTGCTGGTGCACAAATGGTGGGGATTCTTGTAAGAAAACCTTTTTGAAAGATGACTGAGCTTTATGGATGGAGCTTTAGGACTTGGCCAGGTAACGTAAAGTTTTATTGGCTCACTTTTAAGTTTGTCTAGTTGGAATAATTGATGAATTAAAGTGTAGTGTAAAGTGGGCTAAATATGGTTAAAAGGTTTCTGCGTGTTGTAATGGTTTAGTTCAGGTGAAATTGTACCATTATTTTAGTGGTGGTATGAACAGGATCTCACAAACATTATCTTTTCAAGCAAATTAAAATGATTTTATGACTTGTCACTTAAAATAAAATTGTATATTTTGGGGTGAGAAAATTGAGTTTAGTAAATCAGCAAAGCTGTTCTAGCCTTTTAGCATTTCTTTTGATGCACAATAATTACACTCTTGACCATATTTAACCCAGTTTAAATCTAGTTACAAAACTAAGATTTCCAACAGGACACACGTCCAATGAAACAACCTTTTGACGTGTTTTGAAAGACCTTTCTGTTGCAGTTCTTCAGTGAGTGTATCAATACTTTAAAAGACTGCAAAATCTTTGTGGCTGTATCTAAACTTATGCAAACTACACCTCCATATGGGGGATTTAATGCAAGTGTTTGGCTTCATTTCACTGCCCTTATGCTGCTTGAAACAATCTTAAGGAGAAATGCACAAGGTTCACTTTTACTTCAGCAATAATTAAAGCAATAATTGTTCTGTTATGTGACTGGTCTTGTGTCAGGTGACCTATTTACTGTTAAACAGAGCTGTAACTAGTGCTGTATTGGATTTGATGTATGCAAAAGTCATTATTCTATAAATGTGCCTTTTTTTTTTTTTTAAATGTCAGTGTTTGTCGGTAATGTGTCAAGTTATATGGTCTTAAAACATGTAATTGTTACTACTGAATGTATTTAAATTTTTAAAATTAAAAAAAACTTTTAAATATTATTGCTGTTTTTTCTCTTTTTTTTTTAAATGCAAGGTAAATAACCCCCCCCCCCCCCATTTTTTTTTTTTTTTTTTTTTTTTTTTTTCCCACCTTTTTTCGTAGGAGCATGTGGTAATCTATTTGATATTTGACTTGTTTGCAAATGTCATTTTTGTTCCAACCTCTGCATGCAGCTTGTTTGTGGGCAAAAATGATGTAAGGCATGAAGCAAAAAATGTTACTGACATGAAAGGATGTTTGCTGTCAATTTGTCACTGATTGACTATTGTTGCAACACACTAATGCAGATAAGGTTTTGGAGGTAATTTTTTTTTTTTTTTTTTTTTTTAATTCAAACTAAGGACACAATTGTGGTTGTGTTTCTCAGTCCAGCTGGCTCATGAAGGGAGGATGTCATTAGAATTGTTTTTGTGCCAGCAGATTCACCCTGCTCCATGCTGAAGGTGATTTTGTGAAGGCATGAACAAAATACATTTTTCTTTGAATTTTTAGTGTCTAAATGCTAAGAGGAAAAAATGCATATGACAGGAATTTATTCTGTTGGATGTAATTGCTCTTTGGCAATGCAATTGAGTAAATGCTCAGTTGCTAAAAGATTAGATCAAAGGTTTTCTCAAAGAGCAAGGGTAAAGACTTTAAAAAAAAAAAAAGTTTTTATGGTTCCACCTTTTCTGAGCTTCTTAATTTCAGTTTGGTGCACATTTTGAGGCCTTAGGAAATCATTTGATCCCATTTCAAATCAGTCAAGTGGACAATGCTGAGCTGGAAGTCACCTGATTCTTGCTGCATTCTGTTTCTCAATATTAGGTTTGAGAAACATTTGCAGTTTAGCTCAGGGTGGAGAGCCAAAAATAACAAAATAGGTTACATGGGGATGATTGGGGTTTACACTGCATTTTGCAACTGACTTCAAAGATGGGTTTTCTGATGAAACTGATTACATTTGAAGTGAGCATTGTTAAAGGAAGAAAAAGCTGCAAGTTAACTTTAACAAAAAAGAAATTGACCAGGACTTGATGTATTTTTATGAAATGAAGATGCAGTCGATCTCACTGGTGCTAATGTGGCACGTTTGAGTGCACATTTTGTAAAGCTGAGGGTAATCTTTTATTTAGACCCAGGGATTACAGCTGACACAAATTGTACTCCCTTTCTCTTTGCTCATCTTTGTACATTCCTTCTGTTGCACGCACAGGCCATTTTTCCAAACATTTAAACTCTTAAGTCTCCAACTCATTGCTTGATCTCCGATAAGGCAAAGGTCTTACCACAGATTCATCAGTATAATATGTAAACACACACAAGTCACTTCAGGTCCACGTTTAGGCTGAGCAACAAAGCCTTCAAATCAACACGTATGAGTGATAACTCAGCTGTTCTTTTTGTGGGAGGCTGTCACTGTAGATGATCGTGTCTTGATGGTAAAATAGTCCAGCCAGCTGTTAACAAATCTATTCTTATCCTTGTTTTACATTTTTAAATGTTTGGCTTTTTGTCAAGGTTATGTAAGAAGTAAGTTGCATTTTACAAAATTAGAAAAGTGCAAGATAAGCTGAGGAAAAACATCTGAATCTCTTGTAAAAGCTAACATATTTGGCCTAGTTGTGAGCAAAATCTGTTATGTAATTTTTAAACTGGCAAAAAATTTAGTTTGAACTGTTTTTTTTTTTGGTTTAATGTAATCTCATGGCAACAGTTGCTCATTCAGATGAAAATGTTGGATTTTTACATTAACTCGAGATGAAAATTTGTTTACTTGCTAGACCAACTGGTCAGACATTTACTTGCAATTATAATGTGATACATTTAAAAGTATGACAATTTTTTATTTTTTTTTTAATGAACCATTGGTTACACAGATTCTTAAAGATGGTCATTGGAAATCCCCAATTGGTCAACCTCTAATTGAAAGGTTCTCATAAAAATGCTTTATTTTAATTTTATTTTTTTCCTAATTAAACTTAACAAAATTATGAACTTATGTCTGTGTTGTCAGCCTTTTATCAAGCATAAAAAAATATATATATATTAAGTATATTATAATATATTGTATATTAAGTATTCATTATCAATAATTTTTTAACTGAAAACAAAGACTGCAAAAATATATTTTTTAAGCTCTGCATATTTTTAAGAAAGCTGTCTTCTGTAGAGTAATTTACGGCAGCTATAATAATGTTACTCGTCAAGCTACAACTCATCTTTACTCCAAGTTGGACTGCTATGTGTGAAATTCTCTTCCTCCTGAAGATGAGACCGCTGTCTCTTCTTACAGCCAGTAAGTCCAGGCTCCTGCTTTCCATCTGACCTTTGGCCTAAACAGATAAAGTGATCCTATCATGCAGCCAGGCTCTGGCTGACTGTGTTTGTTTGGACTTTAATTTGCTGTTTTCAAACCTGCAGTGTCTCTTGACATTTTCATTCCTTTCACTTTTACAGTTGTGCAGCGTCTGTATTTTAAAACAGTTCTTTTTTGTAATGAATATTGAGCATTAAGGTGGTAAATGACCTTCCTAACATTTGTTCCTGGTTTTACTTTTCCTGTTGCAGAAAAATTCTACAACCTGAAACATTTTGTCTTTTAATTCTATTTTAAGTTATTCAACAAAGAAAGGGGCTACTGTCAAAAATGCCTCGTCATATTTCGGGTGTGCCACACACAGAAGCTATTTATACAACATGCTAGCCCTCATTCCTATTCCTTACAGTGTGATCAGGCCATGACCTTCACCGGAGACCGCCAAGAAGGCTGACAGGGCTGCATGGCCATAAAGGAGCAATGAGGGGGGGTTAAAATGGAGGGGAGGGGACTTATCATCCAAGTGAGATCATTGAGATAATTAAATACCTATTTTGGAATCAAACAAGTTATGAACCCACGTATCAAAGTGGACATTCTATTTCTTTAGCTGTAAAGTAAGAGCTCACTGTGTTTTCTGATTGCACAAAGCCATAAAGTATGATCTACACCGCCACTCATGAAGCAAAATGAAAACTCTTCTGGATCTGAGCTACATCGGGCCGGCCTGCACCAATGATGTCATCGCTTCTCTGTCTCAGAGGACACTGCAGATGTAGGCTGAATGAAAGTTCTGAGCAGAGCCTAAGATTTCAAAATACTGGTGGGTGTTTGGGAGAGTGAACAGCTATTGTGTCACTTGGTGAACAGATATTAGGTAAAAAGACATCCCAAACACAAAAACAATTTAAAAAAAACATGGTTTAAAAATCATTCACAAATACAATCAACATCAATGTTTTTATACAAAAAAAATGTATTTTAATGATTGCTTCCCTTTATGTAATCCACTTTTTGATGACATTTAAAGAGTACTAGAATGAAAAATACTGCAAGAAATGAACGTTGCTGTTACTGACAAAACAAAAATACCCATGTGAATCATTATAGCTGCACTTTTTCATAAAGGATATTTTCATGCATTTATTGTAAAACACATTTGTTTTCCCTTTGTTTTAAAGGAGACATATCCAACCAAAATCACCTTTTTAGCCAGTAAATGCATTTTGTTGTATATTTGAATCTGTAGGAGTGCAGAAAATTTGAATTTAGTCTCTCCTGGTGCTGCAAAGATATCTTTATATTCTGTTTGGGTCATATTGTCAACCTGTTCAATTTTCTTTATTTTGTAGGAAGTTTTCTGACTATTACATCAAATTATTTGAGACGGAAGCTCTAAATAAGGTCTGGATTTACCAACTACTGTACAATTTGGTTGTTTTTATTCTCGTCAGACTTTGGCTCCAACATGTAAGGCTGGATGGACATGTCTCCTCTTCTTTACATCTTTTAGTTAATTTGTGAATAAATGCTTTTCTGTGCAGCTGGATAACAGCTCCTTCTGTCAAACTAGAATGAACCGGTCTGGAAGCTGGAGGGGGCGGGGTGTGAAACCCTTCATTTGGATTTAAAGACACAGCCTCAAAATGAGTTGATCTGAGACACACCTCAGAAAAGGGGTGATAGAGGGGCCTGTGGAGTTACAATAAGGAGGAATTCAGACCTTTATTTAGACCCCAACTGAATGATTTAAATGTTAAAAAGAAGGATTAAAAAGCAGGATATGTCTACTTTAAGGGTTACACTCTGACAGAGAAACCTTCCAAGACTGTGATTTCCCAGTACTCAATTCTTAAGACTTAAGTCACCCTCTGCTGTGTTTGGAGCCTCTAACACTGGGAGCTCTGTGACTCCTCCGGCTCCTCAGATATGGTGCGGTAATGCTGGGGTTTATTTTCAGCTAGGGCTGAGTCTGTCTGGGTAAAAAGGATGGACCGACCCTTCAGGGGTCGCTTGAGCAGGAACCGCTGAGAGGTTACCAGGTTACCATAACCCTGGGAGTGGGAGAAGGCGTAACCTGACCGACGGGTGCTGATGCGCCGGACAGGTGGGCGACGAGGTGCGGGCGATGGCAGCACCTCCTCTCGCACCAGACTTCTCACCTTCAGAGGCAAATAAAGAGACAGGGCTTGAGATAATAATGCACAATTTAGCTGTTTTACCAGGATTCACTTCTTCTTATTTAAAATGTCAGCGATTTAAGCTCAGGTGTTCCCTCACCTTCTCATTGATAGTTGGACGAATCTGTAAGAGAACAAAACGAAGAGCCACTACCGGCAAAATGCAAAGAAGAGAAATCAGGAAGACTGTCAACCACACGTTTGGCTGATTTAAAGAGTTCCTCGCTGTGCCTAAAATAACAGAAAAAAACAACAAAATATCAGATCAGAACCCAAGATGTTACAAAGGAAAAGGCATATAGAAATTAATTCCAATGAAAAGTTAAAAAATAAAACTTGTCCAATAAAACTAGCATTCATTGAATACAGATCACCAAGACTCAATTATTTTGGAGATTCATAAAAAACAAATTGAAGTTCTTGAAATTCCTTCCAAAGAGAGGATTTGGATAGTTTCCTATAAGTCAAATTTAGCAGGACTCCAAGGAATCAATATGAATCAATAGAAGTGTTGAATCGTCTCACCAGTGAAAGGGAAAACGGAGGTAAAGATGAGGAACATGCCGCTGCTGTACATGGTGAATGTGACAGCAAAGTACATAGCCAGGCTGCCCCACACAAACAGCTGGTTCACTGTTGTCCAGTAATGTGTGTCCAGACACAGCTGAAACATTTAACGTGTTGTTGAGTTTAGTAATTAATGTCAGTTTTAATATGTATTTGCACTTCTTTGCCATCTCAATGCTGAAATAACATGTAAAAATGGGATGTTTTTACCTGCGCGCTCACCACTACAAGCAGACAGGTCTGTGCCAGTAAAGCAAACGACTGATAGTCTACAATATCTCTGCCGTCATCTCTAACTGTGTCATGCATGGCTGCCCACGGGATAAAGAAAAGGATTAGGGAGCTGTAGCAGCTGTGCATCATGCAGCGCACAAAGGCTTTTTTACTAAAGTACATGTTCTGCTGGCCGGGAGAGTAGAGCTGAGGATACTGGAAGCTCCAGCGGTCGTTTACATCCTGCAGAAAGTGCAGAATAGGACAAAACAGTAAGAACACTGAGACAATATTTAGCTCAGAAATGATGTTCTGTCAATATTGAGGACGGGGATTCTTTTCCACTTAATACCTGTTCAAAGAGGCACAAGCTGAGGATGGGAAGAGCTGTGTATATCAAGTTGTATATTGTGATGAACCACTCGTCATACACTGTCTAACAAAAAATAAATAAAAAATCAATCAATCAATCAATCAATCCAGACATCCATTCATTCATTCTCTGCACATTACTGGGTTTGTGTTACTTTACAAAAAATATTGCTTTTGATGTAGGAAGAAGCAGAACATATAGAGATTTTGAAAGTTTTAAAGGAAGGTGGTGTTTGAGAAAAATGTATTCAAAGCACGAAGTAGACTTAAATAAATAAATTAATATAAATAAAATTAGAACTGGGAAATGTAGCCGTTGAAGATCCATTAAAAATATGTGTTTTTATAATGAATGCATTTGTGTACAAGGGTAAAACTGATTACTTACTTGTGCAGAGAAGCCACAGAAGAAGGCATACCAGAAGTGCACAAAGGTGAAGGTGAAGTTCTTGTAGAAAAAGTACCGTAGGAACTTGCACATGCGAAGGTAGGACCAGCGACCGTGCACCAGCAGGAGGCGCTGGAGGTAA
>JARVJO010000140.1:18266441-18276441 GCA_031762555.1 Cynodonichthys magdalenae | reverse complement strand
TCTCCTCCAAGTCCTTGTAGGCCAAAACAAGAGTGCGGAGGCCATCGCCTGCGTACTCCTGTTTGTGTTGGATCATTCAAAGCAGGTTAAACACAAAATATACTGATGAAGCATCAAAAACACTCATATCTTACATTAAGGTGTCCTGTAGTAACTTCCATCAGCTTTTTACAGGAGGGGTGTAACCGTTCATAGATGATGGTGTCTGCTCCTTTGCAGTACAGCGTCATTTTACCTTCAGGACTTCGTACTGAAATTTAATGGTGAAAGATACATCATTTAATATGCTCATCTTCTGATTTCACAAGAAAAGCTGCTCAGAACACAACATCTTATGGTTAGGAGAGATAATAAATATCTAAAAATGATTTGTTGTTTACTTTATTACAGTGTAAATACAATAGTTATTTCTAAATCACAAAAAAATAAACACATTCTCACCAATTACTGACATCCTTTTGCGAACATTGTTGAAGTCCAGAACAGCCAGAAGTTCGTATGTGACCTTTCTGCCCATCTCCATGGCTGTGATGGTCTCTGGTGTGCGCGAGCGGAACACAAATCCAAAGTTTCTCGCCGCGGTCACCAGAGCGCCCTCATCAGGAGACTGAGCCTGATAGTTCAGCTCTCCTATCAGGTGGAGACAGGATGACAAACTGGGTTAATTGAAAGGTGGAATAAATGGAAAAAGCAAAAAAAGTCATGAACTCTCAGTTTTGTGCACTTATTTCAAGAATAAGAAAATGAGCTGCTGTAAGTTTCTCCTGCTGAAAGTAATCCTCACCCTCTTTCTTCTCCTCAGGCATGACGGTGTGACACAGAGCCAGCAGGCGGAAGAAGGCCTGAACCTCTGGGTTTCCCTGTTTTAAGGTCTCTACCAGACTGTAATCATGGAAGATGAAATTTGGATCTGCCAATTGGTTCCAGGAGAAATCCACTTTCTGTGTTTTCTGTAAAAATAACGAAAACATGTAAATTTATGTCAAACATTTGGACACATTTTATCACTATGTTTTTGTCTCCAATGTCTTTTCACCTCTGTTATTTCAACTCTTTGTCCAGAAAAGTCAAACAGCTCCCCTGAATAAAGGAGAAATGCATTACAATCCATCATCAAACCAATAATTCTTACTGAACTTTTTCCATAAATGTAGGTAATTGTGCTTACCATAGTTTTTGCCATTAATAGAGCATTTGTTAAAAGTCATGATGTTCTGCGTCAGGGTGCCGGTCTTATCACTGAAGATATATTTAATTTGGCCCAACTCCTCGTTAAGTGTGGTGGTCCTCGCCTGAGCAGGAGTGTCATTTTTGGGGTAATACATCTTCCTGTCCCAGTTTATGTAGAAGCTGTTCCCAAGACGGATAATCTCCACACTGATGGTCACAAATGGGCATCAGAATATAACAGTGATAATAACAATAATACCTGGCCACCTTTGACTCTATTACATTGCCGAGCGGAAATGTACCTAACATAAAGAGAAATGGGCACCACCGTGTTGAGGACAATGACGTAGGACCAGAAGGACAAGAATGATGACAGGGCAGCGTTAACGCCTGTGTCACGAGGGAGAAACACGGTGAACACAGAGCCCTCCTTCACCTCCCAGATTGCGTTGCCGATGGCCAGAATGAAGCACATAGTCACCAGGAAGCCAAAAATCTAACAAAAAAACAAAGGATATGATGCGTTGAAGTAAGCAACTACTTAAAACTAAACTAAAATCTCATTCTGAATGTTTTTATAGATTTGAACCATGATTAAAAAAGAAGTGTCGACTCGCTGAATATGTTTTCATCTACACACACACTTCTTGTTTAAGTGAAGTTTTTACCCGCAGAGATTTGAAGACTTATTTATAAGTGATGCATACTAAATGGACAGAACTCTGTTAATGTAAAACAGTTGTTTCTTGTGTATTCGTGTGAGTATCAACTCACACACAACACCAGGACATTCATCAGGTGATCAATGCCGGTCCGTTTAAAAGTTGTTTTTCCACTGTTCTGCATGAGCTTTGTGTCAGGACCTGAAAAGATTCAGTCCCATGTTTAATTATGCACACACCCTCTCAAACACAAACACACACATATATATATATATATATAGGTATTAGGGGTGCAATGATACAGAAAATTCTCTATTTGGTTCGGTTTGATATTTTTTTGATACAAAAAGGAGAAATGTCCATGCCCTTCTTAACTTGTAATTTATTGAACTAAAGTATGAACATTTGTAACCTCAAGTACAGTTTTTAAATTAAATGTTGCTGAAACAGCAAGTTTCTCAGTGGATCTGCACTCGACAATGCAGCCTAGATGGAGTAGTTAAATACAGATCCACTGAGCCTTCAACACACTTCAGAAGTCAAATTGCTAAAATAAATTTTTAAAATCCGTAATGTTCGATATTGAACCTAAAGAACTGTATTGAACGGTTCGATATTGTTGCACCCCTAGGATTTATATATTTCAAATATTTGCAGAGGTAGATATTTAAATGGGCTAATAGTCATTTCATTACTAAAAATATATTTTTTTAAAATAGGTTCCAAAACAAAATAAGAAAAACAATAAATTTAATTATTTGCATCTGTAAAGACAGTTACATATGTGAGTGGGTTATCTTTACGATAATGTATAAAATAATTTTAATGTAGTCTTGTCCTGCTGATTCCACTGGGAGCTAAATGCCTGGGTTTCATGAAAGCAGCACAAGCACCATCTGTTGGGTTCTTGCAGACATGACTGGTAAACTCCACACATGAACCCCTTTCCTATGTAAGATATAAAATACCAAAACTAACTTTTCAGAGGAAGCTAAAAACTATACAATATTTATTATTAACAGTTTTACCTCCAAAGATGACCAGACCGAAGCACCACTCTGTGTTTCTCAGAGTACATCCTCTGAGCAGGACTTTGTCATTGTCCAGGCCGTAAGTTTGTCCTTTTATGGTCAGGTTTCCTTTGAACTTGTCTAAACGGTTGTTGGGAGGCTCACACCGAACTTCACCTGAAAATAATTGTCAACAACATAGTGGAG
Organism: Cynodonichthys magdalenae; assembly: GCA_031762555.1. Classification (NCBI taxonomy): domain Eukaryota; kingdom Metazoa; phylum Chordata; class Actinopteri; order Cyprinodontiformes; family Rivulidae; genus Cynodonichthys; species Cynodonichthys magdalenae. The sequence goes on along the minus strand of JARVJO010000140.1, from coordinate 18,273,392 downwards.
AGTTTATCATTTTATCCACTCTGCTACTTGCTTAAGTTTACTTTATTCACCCTTTTAATAATCAGATTCATAACTACTGAAGGAGAAGTCACATATTTACACCGAAACCTTTTTTATAACCAATCACTATTCAATCAGAGAGGAGGAAACCAAAATTGTCTTATTGAATTTTATTACAAAAATAGATAAATAAAATGAATGAAATAGTAAAAAACAAACAAAAATAATACAAATACTTTTGGGAAATATATAGATGACTTGATGAGCTATTAGAGTTAATGTAACAACATAAGATAAAATTCTTATTTATCAAAACAAAACTTTGGACAAAAAATATTTGTTAAAACGCACCATGAATTTAGACAAAGTTTAACTATGATAAATAAACTTTAAAACATGGTGGGAGAGATGTTATTTTAGATTCAACCAAATTGTCAAGTTATTTATTTATTATTGTAAACAAGGAAATGATTATATCAAGCATCAGCTTAGAAATATTTAAACAGACCTGATACCAGGTGGTGTCCTCCCACCCAGGAGAAGAAATGCTTCCCCTCAGACCTGCTACCTGTTCAGGCTGAGGGGTGGCTTTGCGGACCCTGGTCTCCAATTAAGGGTCAGTTCAGGTCAACAGCTGTCCGAAGACCACACCGCGAGGGTGGACGTTTCTGAAGCAAGTTGAAATTGTGCTGATGAGGAAGGGTTTTGCTCATCTTTAAGCGGAAAAGCTAATCTACCAAAAAATTGTTCTGAGTTTAATTGTTTCTTTCTCAGCTGCGGACGGACGAAGACAAAAAAACACATCGGGAGGGAAGACAGAGGCAAGACTGAACTGAAACATCTCCAAAATACGGATATAGATTTTGTGATTTTGTCAGTTTAAGATTGTTCATGAACTAAACATTTTGTTAAGACTCCCTCTGTGAAAGAAACTCATGTCCAAAGCTTTTACACACAGGTGTCTTTGAAAAAAGCTGTGTAATTTCTCAGATAAAGCAAGAAAGAACAAAAAATGTAAAGTACGATCAGAACTTGGGGAAAAATCCTTTTCTTACTCTGCTCGGTCAACATGGAACACTCAGGATCTGAAGCTACCCACTTTGATTCCTTTGGGACAATTAAAATTTATTTTAAGACAAAAAAAGAAATCTTCTTATGAAACTTTCTCTTGTTTTTAGCTCATATTTTATCAGCCTTTTTAACTGAGTCAGATTTCTTAGTTACTTGTTTTCTGTAATTACTTGTGTTTCTAATTCTTGTCTTATCAAACCGGTCTTACTTGTAAATGAGATCTTGGATCTCAATCAGACCACCTGTATGAATAAAGGTCAAATATAAATAAAGAAATAAAGAAACATGTTAAAATATATTGTAGTGACTTTTATAATAGTATTTGTTCTTATTTTGTCATTATGAAATGAAAGAAAATTAATTTTATGAACTTTTTTATTCTTTCAAAAATATCAAAAGTTCTGTGTAAACATTCTGCCAGCCTGTAGTTGATCTAAATGTTGAAGGAAAGTGATTTTTACAGAAACAGTAAAACAGTATTTATATTCAAATTAACTTTAAAGACAATAGTTCAGTTCTGTTTGACCTCAAGCTTGGAGAAGAAAAGTTTTCAATCACAAACTTTTGCATTTTTGTTGAACTCTTGCATCAATTAGGCTTTCAGCTCAAAGTACAGAAAACGTTTTGATATTGTTTTTGTTCCTAACTTCTTTTGACTTTTGTGTTTCTTCACCCCTAAGCTTGCATGGAATCACAATTACCTCTGAAGGCAGAAAGAGCATCAATGTTGTCTCCCATCTCACCAGTTACAGTCAGGGCCTGCTTGACCTTCAGATTGGTTTCACTGGGAGACATCAGGAGGACATGAATGAAGGGAGAACCAGTGACAGGTCCACAAAAAAAATAATAAAAAATAAATAAATAAATAAATAAATAAATAAATAAATAAATAAATAAATAAATAAATAAAATAAAATAAAATAAAATAAAATAAAACATTGACTGTTCAGAAGCCTCACCCATCTAACTCAGCTGTTTCCACATAGATCAGATTAAGAGGCTCACTGCTGGACAGCAGCAGGAGGTCTGCCTATAGGGGATGGAAATGGTGAAGTGGTAATGAGACAAAATGCATGGGTGTAAAGTCAATTTAAGATACAATTTTTTCAATCAAAATTCTGTTAAGCCTTTAATTCAAACCCATACTCACTGTGACAAAATGGTTACTCTCCAGTTTGACTATATCCCCAACCTGAACATTCATCCATTTTTCTTTTTTCAGTCTATAAAGATGAAACAAAATTATAATTTCCCCTATATACAACAGATGCACATGTATCCACTATGTACATCATTTAAAATATTTTGATGCGATAAACATTACATGACTCACTCTCCTTCCACAAGGATGCTCACTTGCCGGTTATTCACCTGCCTGTCACATCTGTGTCTGTTCTAGTTGGTAGACGCAAAACAATATTATTAATAATAATACATTAGAATTAATAAATAAAGAAAACACAGTTTGGAAATGTTTAGACTCCTTACAATGTCATCGCTGGCATCTTTGACTGCAGTCATAGACAGCACCAGGATCAAAGGCACAGCCGTGGTGAACCAGGAGAGAGAGGAGACTTGTGGGATGAGCTGTCAGCACAGAGAAGAACAACCATAATACTTTATATATGTTACGTTTTTCATCCTAATCGGGAAACTGGACACAAAATAAAAAGAAAGACCTATTACCATTTGATCAATAGATGTCAGGACAAAAAAATAAGAGAAAGTTGTTTACCTGAAGGAGAAGAAGGAAGAGGAAGTAAGCATTAGCGAGACGCCTGAACTGCTCAAACAGGTTGAGAGGCAGGAAGGTGAAAATGTTGTATTTGGAGGTCTTGATGGCATTGTTCTGTTAAAGAGTAGAGACAAATGAGAATGGTGCTGTGGGGTAAACCAGGAATTAATGTCAGATGTTTTATTTATACGTTATTTTAAAGCCCTGTAATGTATCATTGTGACTCTTGCAAACAAAAAGATTTGCGTTTACAGCATAGTCAAAAGTCAAGTTGAACTGTCTGTCGTTTGCTCGCAGATGTCTCTCCTCCTCTGCAAAAAAGGTTGAGAACAACAAATAAAATATGATGTGTAAAATATGCAAAAGTTACTTTGTGATGTTTCAAATGTAACATCTATTGCAAACAATGGGAGCTGCTAATGAGTTTATCCAAAGTTCATCTGGGCTCACCTGGCTTTTTCTCTTTTCCACACAAGTTGCCAAAGTACGACGTCACTGACTCCATATTTAGTTCCCTCCTTCCATATTCCACACCTGATCAAAGCGAAGATGGAGCTTATTGTATGACAAAGCAAGACATATTTAGCGACATAAGGGCCCTTTAATTTTATATGTGATGTAAACATGGGCACCAGGTATGTCCTCAACCCATAATTGAAGAAGAGAAACAGATAATAAATTGATGGATAAACCCAACTGTGGCCAAAAAGAAAGAAAATAAAAGGGAATTTCTGTCTATTATTGTAAAGTTATAGGGAAATTAAAATGTATGCCAGCTTTCAAGTATTAGCCGGGATAATAAAGTTCAATTATTCATTGACTGAGTTAAAAAAAAGCAATAAAATGACCCAATGCTCAATAAAAGAATGTACTTTTTTATTTTTTACTTGTACCTGAAGAAAGATCCACTCACTCAAGAAATGCTCAGACAATAATAAGGGGATAATATGTTTTTGTGCATTTTGAAAGACAACATAGAAGATATGAAAGACACAGAACTTTATCAAATTTATTAAACTCCACAGTTTTTATCTATCAGCCACTCCCTTCTCAGCCCTTTGTACTGTACTGACATCTAGCCTCCTAATTTGTAATCTGAAAAATTAGGTTAACGATGCATCTTGTTTATTAATGTATGTTTAACTGTGAGCCCTAGAAAGAAATATAAAAATACCAAAAAACTTTAACTTTTTTTGTTTTTGAACAAAGAGAAGAGGAAGTATAAGTTAGCTGCCATTCTTCTTCTGCTTCCTCTTTGGATGCAGCTAAAACGCTCTAAAGCTGGTTTAGATTCAGAGTGAAACCAAAAGCGTCAGTGTTTGCTTCACTCCCTTTGTTCTGAGTAATAGTGCTCAGAATGTTGCTCCACCAAAACATCAACATTTCTCCAAACTACTGAAGAAAAAGAAAATCAAGCACCTACCTCAAGCACAAAGTTTGATTATTTTTAAGTCCTGAAAGAAAAAAAAAAAAGTAAAAACCAAGTCCTCCTCCACTTATTAAACAAATGGTTGGAGGAATTTAACTGCAGCCGCTGAGCGTTTTTTTAATGAGGTTTCAGTTTCATGAATGAAGTATTTGGATCTCGTCCTGCACCTACCAGCCCGGGCCTTGGACAAACAGTGCAGTGATCTTTGGACCTGAATGGTGAGTTAGTGCAGGAGGGAACAGGCAGTAAAAATGTAATAAAGACCAACCAGAGCGGGGGCTACAGTTATGGGATGGGCAGTCAGGTGTGTAAACTCACCCTGTAAATGATGCACACGCTCAAACTCTTTATTGTCTCATTTTTGGAACAGTTGTTGCATCGTTAGTGTATTTCTGTCTTCACTCACTGGCTGAAAAGTACAGTTTTAAAATTATTTGCAAAACTCAAAACCTTCAGCAATGAACTTTAAAAGGTGAGCTGAAACACAATTTTTGTGAGTGTTTCTTTTTGCAGACACGCTTACATAAAACCTTAATTACTTACTAGATTTTATAATAATTTAACAGATTAATTTAAAGAGAATTACCATCTGTCTGGCAACAATGTCTCCAGGAAACAGCAGACTTCACGGTACAACAGAAATGATGACTCTTGTGAAACAGCCTCACCCTGTGTAGAAGTGAAACAGAAGCTCCTGCTTGATTTATTGAATTGAGTTGGATATTTCAATGTTTCAGAAATGTTTTCATTTTAAAAAACAAAATTAATTATATATACGATAAAAAAATACAAATCACAAATAAAATGAAAGGCAGCAAAAAATAGAAACAATCGTAAAATATCTGCCCCTTTTTTTCCAAAAAACTAAATCTAAACAATAATAATCTACAAAAAGCAAAAACAACATTAACTCCTTCTTGAACTACAAACAGTATGGATACACAATATTTTGTTTCATATGTCTTTAATAAACTCACAAACAGATGATTAACTTCTTTAGTTTTCGTTGCACAAACAAAGCACTAAAGTAACATTTATTTGGATAAAAGTTAAAATGCAGACTGAAATTTTCTTTTCACTTTTTTATATCTCAAGATTATTTATTTTGTAATTGGATTCCTTATTGCATTTTGTATTGTATTAAAAAAAAGGTGACATGCATTCAAAAAACAGATATAATGGATTTAACTAAAACAATATGTCAACTGGTTCCACTCAGCTGAATTGGGTAAATTCATGTTAATGTAACGTAAACGTAAAGTCAGTTTTTTTTTTAAATTAAATCCATTATAACTGTTTTTTGAGTGTGGTATTTAAAGATATAAAGACATTTGAGTTTTGAAGAAAGAGTGAAAAATGCAGCTCATGTCCACTAGGTGTCAGCTGTAAGCAAGCTAGCAGTTAAAGGAGCTTTAAAAAGGACCTCTAATGTATACTGCACATATATTTAAAGGGTCAATCACTAAATTAAACCAAAACAAGTAAATACATGTGTGTATTTAAAGTTTTAAAATGTGCTCATTAGTTAATAGTTATACATAAGTGTTGTATAAACCTGTAGACGCTTAGATAAGTCAAATCATTTACAAACTTGTAGAGAAGGTTTGCTCAAAATTCTTTATATTTTAGAGCAAATTTACAACAGTACATCACAAGGTCACATGATGCATTGACTGGTCGTGCGTGTGTTCTTTCAAATTAAAAGCACCAAATTTCTCCTGCATTGTTCAAGAGTTAACAATGCAATCACTGACTCTTTGTTTCTCTCTGTCTCTCTCTGGCTCCCATCAGGCTGTCAGGGATTTTCTAGTCCAAGAATAGATGGAGTGCCCCCATAAACGTGGCAGAACAGAGCTGGATGAGGAGGGCAAACCTTCAGCGTCAACTTTTGATCTGCTTTTCGTGGAGCTGCTCCTTGTCTTCCTTCACTGCAGTGCTGACAGAATGTTGATTTCAAGAATCTTTAAATATCAAAGGGCTGTTCTTTTCAGTTCTTCCTTCCTGCTTGTTATTTTTATTTATTTTTTTCAGTTTCATTTCCTGTCATCACTGCTACTGTCACCAGCTCGGGCTCTGCTGCTAAAATAACGGCCGCAGTCTTGTTATATTGACGTTGTGTCTGCAGATTTTCAAAACATTTTCTAATGCTTCTCACACCACTCACTTAAATCATTCTTTTTTTCCACATTTCCTCCCTTTTTTTCCCCCTCTAACATTTTTCCTGTTTTGTAGACACTTTAAATGACTCCCAATCAACAGAGTGTGTTTGAAGCAGACAGTTTTTACTGCCATTAGGAAAAGCCCATGTGTCAACCTTGTGTGTATCGTGCTCATGTCTGTGGCTGTCTGCATTTTTTTTTTTTATGTGAACCGTGACTCATATAGCATGGAGATTAAGATAGCTTTGTTTAGACTGATAGGCTAACATCTTTAATTATTCTTGTGCACAGAGAGACAAAGTTGCTAAAAACTCAAATATGCACTTTCTTTGATGCTTGTTCTGCGCCGTTTGACGACCAGCTTCACACCTCATAAAACAGTCAGTTTGGTTGTGTTACAGACATTTCACATTTAAAAAAGACAGAAAGTTTGAATTAGGGAAACGTTTTCAAACTGTGCCAAGGGTTAGGCTCCTTATTCAACCCATTCTCACTCCCAAGTCGTCACATATTGACGCTTGGTCAGGTACCGTCTGCGTCCCAGTTTTGACGCGTCA
>JARVJO010000140.1:18244562-18259422 GCA_031762555.1 Cynodonichthys magdalenae | reverse complement strand
GTGTCCCAGAGTTTATGGTTTGCTGTGCTGAGAGGAGTTGAACAGTCTTATGGCCAGAGGGACAAAAGATTTCCTGATTTCCTAATTAATATTAATATAATTAATATGACTTAAAATGACAGACTTATGGTAAATTCCTACTTTTAGCTATGGTGGCCATCTTGGATTTTGAATTTTGGCTTCAGTAGGTGATGGAGATCCTTCTCAGCTAGCACCTCACCAAATTTTAGCTAAAATGTTTTAATATGGCCGAGTTATTGCAGTTTCAAATTAGCTACGTTGAATTTTTATTTAGCATTCAGAATTTGAAGTTTATTCCTATGAGGTTTTCTGACTGTGTATTTTTGCATTTTACATCGGCAACTAACAGCACACCTCCGAGCAGGTTGTTTTGATGTAACATTTGTAGGAGTGTAGCCGTTCAGGCTGCATTAATGAACGACAATAAAATGATATAAAGTATAGAGATTTTTTTTGAGGTGGATAACAATAGGTGCTGCCATTCATTTGAATAAAGGCAGCTCTCTGATTCATTTGATATGGCAAGCCCTAATTAAAAAGTAACTTTATGAATTCAAGCAATCTCAATATACAGTGTGTTCACATTGACAGATCTGATGTATTTATTAGAATTTTGGAAATTAAGGATAACTGGATTGTAAAACAGACATAGTTTGTGATATATGTCTGGAATAACTAGCAAAATAAGCTTTAAAAAAACAGTTTGAGCACACAATACATCCATAAACAGAAACAATTGAAGTTTTATTATTAATGTGCCTTTCTGTGCTATTTTGGTTCAACTTTAGAAAAAGTGTGGGAACAAGTTGCACACTAAAATGTCAAATAGTTCTCTCAATTTCTGCTCACAAAGAGGGTATTTTGTATCATGAACATACACACATGCAATAAAGTGCACACGTTTCCTGTGTGACTTTGACAGCCCGTGGTATTTGAACAGATGTGGGCAGACTAAGTGTGCCTGGATCCTCCCCCCTCTCTGACCTGGACGTGCACTTCCTGCTCCAAAAGCTAACACCCAGAGAGAACAATCGTAGTCTGTACCTTCTGAACACACACTCACACACACATATAGCACCCAAACACTTGCAGTTGGAGTCACAAACACAGTCAGCTTGCCGGCCGTAAACACACAGAAAATGAAGCAAAGGAGTTAGTGTTTGTTGGTTTTTAGATGTGGTGGAGGTAACGGGATGTTCAGCTCAGATGTTCTACTGTAACTTTCTTTATGAACTTTGAGGAACTTTTAAAGTCTCTTAAATGTTGTGTGTCAGTGTATTTTGCTACTTTGAATTCTGCCTTTGCTGACTCAATCAACCACTGCCCTGAAAGCTCTGCTTAAATTCAGCATTGTGCCAAAGTATTTCATTTAGTGCAAAATTTTCTTTACTTAAATTCGACATGACTCATCAACATTTTTCATCCTTTTCTAGAAAACCTAACCGATTGATTTTGTTGTTGTCGTTGGTGGGTAATGTAATAACAGATCGTGAACATTTAAATACATAAAACGTTTGTGTGCTATTTCATTTTAGCTTTTACATACAACTTGTGGAAACCATAGGTGTAATTTGTGGGGGTGGTTGGGGGGTTATGACTCCCACAATAATTTGATCCAGTCAAGATAACCCCCAATAAAATTACATTGTTTGCTCTAACACAATTAACTGGTTAAGCAGCACCAGGTACATACTCTTGGAAAATATGTCATGTCATAAAATACCCCTTAAAAATGCAAAATATTTGTTATAGTCGGAGAAAATGGGGGGAAAAGTAAGCCTTTTCTTAATTGTTGAACTGATTTGGAACAGAAATACAATGAAAACAGGAAAAGTAAAATAAATCACAGTTTAAGCATTACAATGTATTTTTAACCTTAAACCATCCTGAATCATTTTACAAAAGTAAATGATTAAATAAATAAATAAATGGTAAATGGCAAAACAAATAAATAAATAAATAGACAGACACCCTTGTTTGTTCACTTAACATAGAAATTGTTTTTATATGAATGTCCACCTTAAATTTATGATTAAATGCAACAAAATAAATCAATGTGAAAAATGGTGAAAGACAATAACTCTTGTCCTGCCCCTGAACTGTGGGCTTTAAGTAACTGAGCAATTTACTTGGATAGCACAGGAATAATGTCTCAAAATAAGCTGCTTTAAAGCCAGCATTGACCATAAACTACATCTCCCATAATGCATGTTGATTATGCATGAGAATTCCCTGTAGGAAAGTGGGAGAGTTCAGAATTCAAGACAGCAGTTACTCACCACAACTCATCAGTGAGTTAAACTCTCTTACGTTTACTTTTAATAGCATTTCTGTATTATTTATTTAACATTTAGTCAGTTGTACACACAGTACTTTATAGTGTTTATAAGAGGACGTGTTAAAACGCTGTTTTTATGCAGGAAATACCACATGCAGCTCAGTTATTTGTTGATGCATTTAATGAGATAATTGAAACATAATTACCGGAAGAAAAAGAAGTTTAAAAAACGATCAAAAAAAATCTTTAGGAAGAGAGAGAGAGAAAAAAAAACAGTGTGCAAGATGAAATGAAAAACAGACAGAGAGGTCATGGACTGTATGCTGAGCTTGTGCCAGTGAGGCAGGATCGGATGATAGGGCCAAGTACAACAGGAGGAGAAGCAAATTAACAACACGCATAAATATTTTCTCTTCCAAACCTCTTTGAAATTTGATATGAATAGATGGCTATAAAATATAAATGAATTACTTGGGGTTGTAGAAAAAAAAAAAAAAGTAAGTTAAAAACGGCCATTTCCAGCAAGGTTTTGCTGCTGAATTGTTGGCAAAGAGAAAATTGCACATCACAAGCAATGGATAAAGGTTCATGTGAAATCCAAACGTATAACTCAGGTCAAATTTAAAATCAGAGCTTGAAACAGGAGATCAGTTAAGTGCGGCCACAAACCCAAATGGAGGGGCCATTTATTGCCAGCTGTTTGATTTACCCTTGTACCAAAAAGGATCCATTTGGTGTCTTACAAAAATAACAAAGTCGTAAAACATTTATAATAGCTATTCTTGGAATCAAATGAGTTTTTTTTTTAAGAAAGTAAAGTCACACAAAGCAAATAAAAATATTTCCAGCTGTAAGAAATGTGTTGTTTGTGTGGAAAACCAACATAAAATCTGAACACTCGTAAATATATAAATAGATACTAATACATACACCACAAATAAATATGTGCTTCATTGAGCTTTAACCTGAATAAACAAACAAAATATTTTCCAGTATTATCATCTAAAAAAATCTACTTCAACCTCAACTGTAATCTGCCTAGGATAGGATTAGAGTTTTATAATCCACTGTGTTAATATTAGCATTCATGTGTTACTAAATAAAAGCTGTTATGAAAAATGTCACTTTTCCTTCCCTTCCCAGACTGTAGAGTACCTGACTGAGTGAGTCGTCCTTCCTGGCTTAGAATCAGCCCAAAGTATCCAGCTGCTTTTTTCAACAGCATTTCCAGTATTTTACAAATTGTCCCTGCACGTTCAGGCCTCATAATGGTCTCTAAAAATACTTTTTGTAAGCCTCAAAGAGATGCTGTCCAAATTCACCTGCAGCATATGCAGGCACTCACCTCACACTGGTCATTTTGAATTAGTCCAACAAACTTACATAGAAAATGTCAAAAAACAACAATAAACATTTATTTAACGATGATAAGACACAAACACTAAGTTTAAAGCCAGCATGGGAGAAGATACGTAGCAGTAGCTGTGTTTCCATCAACATTTTCTTATGCACATTTTGAAGTATTAGAAAAGGTAGATGGAAATGGCAAAATTTGCAAAAAATGTTTTCACGCTCCCTTGAGGTGGTTTTTGGATTTTTCGAAGAAAAGTTAATGAGCAAAAGGGGAGATGGGAACGCATGTGCCGAATAAGTTCTGATGTAGTGAACATTTACCTCGATCAGCTGTTCCTGCTGGCCAATAATTGTAGCGGGTGCAGCTGGACCCTCCTCCCGCTGTCGGCATCTTCCTGGATATTCCCATAACGTGAAGAGAATTGCATTTTTTTCTCTGCGTCTCCAGACAGCATGTAACATCACCACTACTAGCTGATATGACACAATAATTACAACTTTCTCAATAGTAGCAACATGTTCCTGATAACTTCTCTCCATTGTCCTGAAATGTGTAGTTTCTGCGAGTTTGCAACTTTTACTTCCTGTTTACTACAGCCATGTGTAACGTCAACGTCTGACATAATCACACTTTGCGTTGCCTGGTTGATTTGCTCCAAGCCAGTTGATGGAAACATATCTGATGCTTATTTCTTTTTTTGCAACATTTTAAACGTTTGCTCAAAATGCACATTAAAATTGGATGGAAACACGACTATCAATTACACCCCATCTTTTTAAAGAAATGTTCTGAACCTAGCTCTTAATTGGAGCTAAGCAAACAACAGCATTTCCTTGCTTCCTTGCTCAGTACTTTTCCTGCCACGCCCATCTGCACATATCCCCTGTTTCACCAGTCACAGCTGCAGCCTCTCTTCCCATCAGCTCCAGTCCATAAAATCCTTGTTTGGCTTCAGTTAATCAAACATTATTGGTTTTCAAGCCACATCCTGTTCTTTTCGTGCCTCTTCAAGTCTCTATATGCTTTTCTGTGCATATTAATTATTCAATTTTATTTTTTGCTGCCACAACAGCCTTTTTGCCTTACTTGAATGAAGTTTTAGTTTTTTTGTCGAGCTTCTTGTTCTCACTTGTGTGCAGTTTTTTTTTTAATTTAGCTCACTAGTCAGCAGTATCAGGTTATCAGAAAGAAAATGTAAAAAAAATATGACTGTTTACTTTTTTCGGCAACAAGGTGCAAAACAGCGTGCGATTTACAGGTACATTTTTGCTCCTATAGTCTTAGACGGGTTTAGCTGAGAAACCTTCTTTTTTTTCTTTCCTAAACATGGTAATAAAATTTCCAACTATAAAACAATGCAGCATCCAGCTCAGCTACCAGCTATGTTAATGACATTAACAGAATACTGAATAAGAAGCTGATTCCCACAGACAATGTCTGTGTGTTTGCGTGCATGTTTGCGTGCTCGTGAGACTGAGCGATAAAGTGACATGACATCACTGTTTCCACAGAAAATCAACTTTCCAAAACTCTGGTTTTCCACTCTTCAGCGTACCTCATATACAAACCATTTCTGCTACTAAGTTACTTTATTCCCAGCACACCATAGTAACCCTAATGAAATAAATATTGACTGTACATATTACAGTGTCCTAATTCTCACCTGAAAAGATTAGGTAAATGTATTTTTATTTTTAAAGCTGGTAATTGAAAATATGACAGGTAAAGTAGGATCCAAACATAATAATTATTGTTTAAACAGAACGTATTTTCCTCAAGTTGCAGTTACTAAATAAAATTAAGTTATTTGTACTATTTTGTTATTAGAACATTAAAATGATGTGCAAATTTAAGGTGTACAACTTACGCATGTGAAAGTTTTATTTCAAATAAATTGATTTTTTGAGGCAATGAGTTTGCATAATTTTTTAAGTAAAGTCCATTTATTGCATTTTATGGTGTAGGATGATTTTTTATTTTATGTTTTACAAATTACATTTTAAGCCATAAATAAAACACATGTACAGTACAATGCACTTGAGAGAATCTATCATAATTCTCATCACTCATACACACTGCAGATGTAGAATAATAGATCCAGTTCAATCATATCCATAATTTGCTGCAGACTCAAATCCCAGACGTCTGTCGTTTGTGTGTACAGCTGTCGTGAAATCAAAGCAGAGCTCTGGCCTATGTGCCGTTACTTCACCATGTAATGTGTGGTTAACCTTTTGTAGCAGCGCTTGGATAAAGTCTGGTTTCCGTGTGATTTCGGAGTGACTTCTCTGTGAAAGATGAGCTGTGAGGGAGGCAGGGCAGGTGGTGGAAAATGAAACAGAGGAAGTGAGGAGGGAGAAAACTCTGCTAATTACTGTCTGCGTGCCTCTTCCTGTCCTGAACACTTCTGTCCTCAAGCTTCTGAGCCCAGAATCCGTCGAGGTTTTTTGCACCGTTGAGGATGTTCCAACCATTAAAACGTGAGGATTGAGGACTGAGGAGAGTCCCAGAGGAACCACAGATGTATCCTCTTTAAAAGTAAAAACAAAAGGAACATGTTCTATGTGCAACATAATGCTGTAAAGCAGACTGTGTAGAGCACTTCATGTGACTTTATTAGTTTAAAATTCTCTGTGGTTTCTTTATGTTGTGTTTTGAGTAGTTGTCAAATCAATAATCAGCAGTTTCAGAGAGTAGATGTTTTCTAAAGAGGAAAAAAAAATCTGATTTTTCTTTGCAGTCATTTCTGTGTTTATCTTGGCAGGAAAACATGCTTTGATGGGATTTCTCTGCCTGACTCAGCTTACTTGTTTTATTTTTTTCCCTATCACTTGCATGCTTGTAAGGACATTTCTCTTCCCCATGACTTTGTAAGACGTTACTTTCACCCTTATTATGCTTTGTTGCTTTTTTTAAGTCTCATGTTCTCAGTTCCTAAATTAATGGTCAGCTGAAGGTGAGTTCATAAAAGAAAATAGATGAACTGACAATTCTGTAACGAGCTGATTTTAAGAAATCTAATCCACAAATGCACTTAAACAGTGGCTGAGCTGCCTGATTTGACCGATGAGCTAAATGTACGAATTGTTGCTCAAGAAGGTGTTACCATTTTTGTTTGTTTTGTTTCTGTTATTTAAAGATTATTAATGTTTGAATACATTTTTTTATAGAGGCATATATTACAAAATTATATTTTTTTTCTTTCTGCTGCCTTTCATTTTATTTGTGATTTGTATTTCTTATCTTAAATTTGTTTTATTTTTTAAAAAGAAATGAATAAACTTTATAAATAAAAATTTTAAAACAATGTCACCACTTTACTGTAACAGCAAACCTTAATCAATCTACCATTTCTTCTTATTACTTGTATAAACTACTTTTATAAGCAAATATGAAGAAAAATGTAATCTCACATGAGACCTAATTACAAAAAGAGGATTAGTGCCACTGAAAAAAAAAATCTGACTTAAATCTCAGAATTCTGAGAAAAAAAGTTTCTGACTTTAATCTCAAAATTCTGAGATTAAAGTCAGAATTTTATTTAATTTTCCAGTGACCCTAACCGCTTTCATACCTATACAAGTCTTGAAGCAACTGGCAAAGTGAAACAGCTCACAAGCTTAACTATAAACTAAAAAAGAGGAACTAAAAAGGAGCTGAAGTGCAACTTTGTTAAAACAGACAAGGAGTTCTTTTACCTCTTTAGGCTAGGATCATTTCCTCTCACCCCTCTTCCCTTGCCTCCCTTCATCTCTCCCTTCCTTGATCTCTGTTTTTTTTTTCCTTTTTATATCTTTCCCCCTCCTTCTTCCTTTACTTTTCTGCACCATATGTCTCTTCTCTGTCTGTCACATCCCTCACATGCTGACTCATGACAGGCTACAAGCTTAGAATGTGCATTATATAGGTCTTTTGTGTGAGTGTGAGTGTGTGTGTGTGTGTGTGTGTGTGTGTGTTGGATAGAGCTTCTGTGGATGCTTCAACTTCAAAGAGTCTCTTCACAGACTGCAGCTTCCCTTGATTACACAGATCATACAGGGACAACACAAACATACACAGCACACAGTCACAACAAAGCTTTAGGAATAATAATCTGACATTTGCAGTGTATCCTGAGGTCAAATTGGAATTAGGTAAAGAAGGTATGAAAGGGTCATCATGTAACTGGAGAAAAAAGGCTGGCCTTTCATTGAATTTGCTGTAGAGTAAACAGGATGTTGCCCGTCGAGCCCAAATGATATTATTTCTGCAACCATGCAGCTAAATATTTTTCCCCCTCTTGTGAGACCACACCAAGCAGTGTGCAGTCAGTTTTTTTTTTATTGCCACACCTTAATTAAAGGCAGCAGTGATCAGGCTGTAACCTTCAGAGCTGGACAAAAAAACAATAGAAAGATAATATGAAGATAACACATCAAAAGAAAGGAGCTCGCAAACTAAGGGGTGCCAAGTGTAAAATGAAATGTTAAGAAATTTCACTAACATATTTTTCATTATTTAGCTCACTGTTCTTACATTTAGCTATTTTTTACTAAATGTTAAATTTAAATGTAAAACAAAAATGAAATATTAAATCCTGAATCTAAATGTTTAAGTCCTCCTGTTTAAATATAAATGATTTAATGTTTAAATTTAACATTTAGTAAAAATGACTTTAATGTAAAAACAGTGAGCTAAATAATGAAAAATATATTCATTTTACACTTGGTGGCCCATAGAAAACAGACATGAAAAAAGAAACCACTGGATCACATCACGACAAAACTTTTAATGTCTTATTTTTTCATATACCCTATATATATTCATGTTTTTGTCATAAGTCATTTAAAGCTTATTTGAATGTTTCAAGAAGAATTGAAAGTTTAATTTGGGCTGGAGCAGGTAATTCTGCTTTGTGAAAACAAAGCAATGTAATCACATTCTTACTAGAGAGTGTGATCATTCTATTCTTTATTTAAAAAAAGATAGCATCTAATCACACTTTTAATTTTAACAGTTTAAGTTTTATCTAAAGATAAAAAAATGGATTCGATTAAAAAAATGCTGCTGATGCAGTTTCCTGTCAGGCCGAGAGGAGGTCTGGACATGTTGTTTATGTGTATTTTGGATTCTAACTATTGGAAGATGTTTGGCAATTTCACTTTATTTTTTCAAGATTTATAGCTTTGTTGTACATCTAGCTGCAGTTTGTCTTTCTTTCTTTTTTTTCTTTTTTTCGGAAAACACATTCAAACTGTTAAGCAATGGAAAAGCATTCTTTGCATAAAAAAATTAAATCTAAATCACACTTAAAACGACCAGTTATGTTTGTCATCTTACTGCAAATGAAGCAGTTTGAAGAAAAGTTTAGTAATGCTTTGACTACATTTTTCTTTGTGTTTTATTTCATGATGTAATAAAATTGGGTTTGTTGATGTAATCTGGTGCACTGTAAGAATCTGGCTGCAAATTTAACAGCTTGCTTTTCAAAACTCCAAAAATAATACCCTTTTGGCTGCTCCATTTCAAATGATTGATTTTCTTTACAATTTTAACAAATAATATATTTGTATATGTTATACATGTTTACATTCATATGGTTAACTCATGTCTTCATCAATAGTTTCTCATATTTATACAACTAAATGACACAAAATATCAATTTGGCTGTTGTTTAAATGATTCAAAATACAATATTCAAGAAAAAAAGGGACAATAACTATGGGAGCTGAGAAAGAAAAAATATAAGGAATTACAACAGTCCAAGAAAAGTTAATGAGAAAAGGGTAATCATTAGAATTTTTGAAAATGTGTCCAAATTATGGGAAAAGTAAGGTGAGCTGGCAGGAAAGGGTGAGGGAAAGGAATTAAATCACATAGAGGGAGGAGACAGGAAGGAAAAGGAGGGTTTGCTAAAAAAAAACAAGTGAAGTGCCAGCAAGATGAAGTGCAAAAAAAGGCAAAAAAAAATAATAATAAAAGAACAGACAATGGAAAAAGAAGAATAAAGCCAAAAAGTTTTGCCATAAACCAAAAACACCGGTGAGGAAAAAAGAAGGGGGTGGAGAAAAAAGAAGAGGTAGAAGGGAAATAGTTGTTGGTGAGTGGGGAGATGGGGGTCTTCTTCTGCTTTCTGGGGAAGGCAGTTGTGAGTAATTGATTCCTGATGTGGACCTGAGCATGCTTCTCCAAATAAAAGAGCTTTCTGTCAGCTGTAATGGCTTTTCCATGCTGAACCACTCGTGTGTGTGTGGTGGTGGTGGGGGGGGGATCTACGTTAGCATCCTAGCATAACCCCGGATCTGATTTCAATTGGAACACATGCACAAATACAAATGCATCAACTGTAATGATAGGATCAGAATCTTTAGCCATAAACGCTTTTGAAAGAAAGTTGCTTTAACATCATTTGATCTAGCTGAACCTAGATAAGAGCCCAACTAACAGATTTCTAGCTGTGTGACAACAAACAACACACTTATGACTTGTAAGGATGTCATTATGCTGATAAATGTCTTACACTGAGGTAGTGTTCAAGAATATCTAAAACAAAATTGGTTCTGTTTGACTCAGAGAGAAACAGAGATGTTTTCAAGTTTGTTGAAGAGATGTTTTGTAGCGCAAATGATTAAGTGGACACCCAGGCACACAGGATGCATGTCTTCATGGCAGAAGAAAAAAACAAACAAAAAAATAAAAAGATGTTCATTGTTAGTTAATGAGAATTAGCTGTATCTTTCCTAGAGAAACAGCAGAAAGTCATAAATTCTAATGTGTAAAAGAAAAAAAAATGCTTAGATTATTTTAGAGGATGAAGGAAAGAAGACATAATTTGTGGACATTGGAAATACGCACACACATCTTCTTCGTTCAGTGTACTGATAGTGAGAGTTTAAGCCACTACAAACACCGGACCTCACTGACCTCACTGACCTCACTGACTCAATGACAAACAGCTGTCATATGACAGGCTTGTGTTTGTGTGTTTGTGTGTATGTGTGTGTGTGTGTTGGTGTAATGTGTGTGCATTTAAACATGCTTACTCGCTTGACTGACTTTTGCTGCTTAAGAGCAACTGGTGAGTGCATGTTTACTTTTGTGATTGTTGTACTGATGGGTCATTTTTTTGAACTGAAAACAGTTGGGGGAAAATATGAACTGATCACCTGATCAAGCATTTTTTTTTCTTGTAATAAATATGAGCCCATGTAGTGGCTGTGATATCTGAAACTAGAATTATTATTATTATTTTACAATGACAACTTATAGTAAAAGATGGTCATTATTCAGCACTGAGTGAACCAAATGATATATATTTATATTAACAAACATTTTATCTCTGAAATAGTTGTTACAAGACTGGCTAATCTGTCATTACCATGTAATAGATGCTTTATTCTCTGACAATAACAGTGATGAGAGAGAATGGTCATCCAACCGAGACGTGCAAATACTGCTGCTGTCATCCTACATATTGAAAACAAATGGAAAATACAAAGAAATAACTAATTGTTCAGATTAGTGAACTTGAGTATAAGAAACTGTAAAAAAACAAACAAAATGAAATGCTTTTTTTTTTCTTTTTCATTTTTTATGTTTTATGTACAAGTGATTCAAGAGTAAGGCCTCCGCCCACAGTAAAAACACACTGTCAACAGCTGTAAATTATTTATCTTGTTGCTTAGTACCAAAACAGTGAAGAACAATGAAGGACTCCAAAATGAGCGTTGCACAATAAAGCTGCAGTTGAAGTCGAGCATGAGGTCATAAACCACATTAGAAAAGATGATGACATTGGCGGTGTGATCCTCTGAACGTGTTGCTGACTGCTTTTCATTTCCAAACTTATTGTTTAATTAATAACAGTCGTCCTAATCAACCCAGTTTTGCACTGATTTTACAGAAAATTTTAAAAAAAATTTAAAAAACGTGATGTCACTCACCCCTTTGCCTCTGGGCTATTTTGTTACCCCGCCCTCCCCTATTTCCTCCATTTCACTCAATCTAAACACTTTGCTCTCTTTTCAGTCTGACCCCCACCTCTGAAACTTAACTCTGCACTGAACCCCCTGTGTCTCTGTCACTTTTCTCCTGTTGTCATGCCTCTAAACATTATGGGTCTCTTTTCTGTTCCTTTGAGTTCTCTCAGTCTGACTCCAGTCAACTTGATACTATTTCTTACCCACCTTTTAAAACAGAAGATTCACAACTTTTGTTTTGGGAACTACGTGGATTTGACCTTTATCTTAAATACACAAATACAAAATGTCAAGGCTCTGTTATCTGTGGAGCTAAATGTCACAAAGAGAGGAGCCTGATTTTGTGTCTTTTAAAGGTGAAACTAGAACACTCAAAGCTTTTAGACCGTGCAGGGGTACTGGTTCTGTGAAGGCATGAAGAGAAAGATTCAGAGTTTAACACAGAATTATTCTGAAGTTAGTTTAATGTATGACAAGAAACAAGGAAGTTGATATAAAACAACCATTCATAGTCTTTGGCTTGAGTTTACTAGTTGATTTTGGAAACCCTTCAATAAATCATTTGCTTTTCCACAGCCTGGTAAAGCAGTGGGTTTGTCTCGGATACCCTTGGCATTTAAAACTCATGTAGCTCAGAGTCTAAGAAGACTGTCAAGTCCTCCACAGACCATATTGTTCGTATTTTCCTCTTTGTTTAATGCTTTAACGTCACCATTTGACTTCAATAAATGAGATTGCAAATCTCAATCGGGGTGAATGACATTTGTGGCACTCACGTTTTATTAAAGAGTCACAAAACTGAGCTGTGTTAAATGGTGCTGCTCATAAATGTTGCAAACGATGTTTCAAACACAAGTGCTTTTAGCTTTATAAAATAAATATGCTAAAATTGTAATTAATGTTTGCTTAGTGTAAAAATAAGTGTACATATCTCCATATTATTTGGAGGGTTTTAATATAATTTCTGACAACCTATGTTAAAATTACAGTTTGCCTCTCAGTCCCAATGAAAGAGCACTCTTGTGTGTAACTTGACCACTGCTGCACTCTATCTTCAAATTAACCACAACGTTGCCACAGCCACCAGATTTCTTTACTAGCCTGATTGATGTAAAATCTCCTTCTAACCTGTGAGCAAAAAACCCACTCTCACTGGAGCAGCCTTTTCAACGCCTTGATCCGCTTGATCATTCATCTGTAGTCCCATCTAATCTAGCTCTGACTGGTTTCAAAAGATTCCGTTATCTCTGGAAATTTTGCAGCTCTCTAACAAATGTCTGGAGACGCTGGCCTCATATCTGCAGTTTATCTGCCCTGCTCAAGATCCACAGTCTGGCTGGAGTTAGAAACCCTTATAAATAATTTATGAGCTTTAACTTTTTTTTTTTACACGTTCCACCAGAACTCATTTGTCGAAGCCAGGTCAACATGTATGCATACATTAGACACAACATTAAACAGTTCTGTTTTATTTGACCACGGGGCTAGAGGTGATCCCCCCACATTAAAAAAAAAAAACTCATACAGAATTGAGGGATTCTAATTTCACCATGTTCCAGTGATTTGCAATAACAATGTGTTTGAGACATGCAGTGGCCTGTTCCCTTGCATTCCTACAATTAAGTTGGTTTGTTTACCACCAACACCTCAGTAAGCGCTACCAGATGGTGGACAAGCTTGTGGGTGTGGCAGTAATCCACATAGTTAGTGTGTACTTCTTTTTTTACATTTTTTTTCAAAATGACAGTTTTTTTTATTTCTCCTCATTGAATAACTCTAATGATAGAATAATGCATGACAATTATTGATTCATCCTTTGCAAAATCAAGAGGTATTTTCATGGCTCAGCCCAAAACAAACCTTGTAAAGACACAACCAGCCAGTGTGGCAACCTTTGGGTCAACTTTATAAATCCACTTTATTTAACTGAAAAGCAGCTCAGCAGGTTTTAGTGATGATGTGGAAAATGCAACTGAGCATCATTTGTTTTGTAAAATGTTTTATTATTATATATCTTTTAACTTGTGACTTTATGCATTTAAAAAAAAATGCCTTCACTCAAATATTAACAGTTTCACACTAGAACCTCATACAGCCTTCTTTATTCTTCTTTTCACTAGAAATGAAGTCAACATTTTTTTTACTTAAATATGTATTAAATATACTGTACAACTAAAAAAATCATATTAAAACAGGAAACAGTGTCTACGAACAGCATACAACCAAGCATGGGTCTCCCTGCTGCACTTTAAGCCTGTGTCTTCCCCTGAGCAGTAGGTGGGCTTCTTCTGTGGCCAACAAGTAGATGTTTGCTTTCCATTGTGGGACACCATAGTTTAATTTTGGTCTGTTAGACTTGTGTGAAATAGAGGACCCTCTGTAAGAACATGAGTATAAATGCAGCATAGTGGTTATGCGAGCATTTTGACAAATCAGTCAAAGCAAACAGATTTCCCCCTCATCACTGGGTTCCTCTCATTCCTCTCAACCACGGCTGCATCTACACCTTAACGCATAACATAACACATTATATTTAGTTTATTCAAACGGAATGAAAAATAATTGCGATTGTCATTTTTATCAATAAAATTTCCTGAGGACAGACTACAAACTACAAATGTTTACATTGAGATGTTTAAAATCCATTACATATGTCATAGGAAGTTGTTTCTGTCTTTGTAAAAATCTATGATGGTGATTTGAATGAGCAAACCACAGCAAGCATTAGTACTTCCTGTGCAGCCTGGGTCAATTCTAGGAGGGATATCATGTCTCTGCTGGAATAACCAGGGAGGGATGAGCAACTGTTGGCTGGCAGACCGTGTGATGCCCGAGGGTGACTTTTGTCCCGCTCACCACTCAGTGCTTTATTTAAGTAAAATAATTAATAAAAAACACATTTTGGGAGGTGGATTATCTGTTCACATTATTTCAAGGCAAACCCTGTGTGTTTAGTCTGCTTAGAGACGCAATAGATTTTATTATAAGTCACCACTACATGTTGCACAAAGCTAAATGTGAGAAACTTATTGAAGTTGCAAGTATATAAACAACAGTAGCTTTTTACCAAATGTCTGGAGTCAAGGTGTCTTATGTCATTACACTTCAGCTTGCTAAAGTAAGTGTTTAGTTTTTGCTTGCTTCAAATGTATTTAGTAATAGAAAGAGAAACGCTGATGTTTCATTTAAAGTTGATGGTGTTGAGATTAGTAGAGTCAGTGAGGTGAAGTTTCTGGGTGTCATCATTGA
>JARVJO010000140.1:18184814-18199647 GCA_031762555.1 Cynodonichthys magdalenae | reverse complement strand
CTGGGGAGAGGGAAGTCTGGGTCTCTCTGCTTAGGCTGCTGCCCCCGCGACCCGACCCCAGATAAGCGGAAAAAAACAGAGGGACGGACGGATGAAAATAGTTTCTTATATCAATGGTAAACTTTGAATTTATGATTAAATGCAACAAAACAAATTTAAAAGGTGAAAGATAATACTACATGTCCTGCCCCAGAGCTGTTGGCTTTAAGTGTCTCAAAATAAGCTGATTTAAAGCCAGCATTGGCCATAAACTACATCTCCCATAATGCATGTTGATTATACATAAAAATTCTCTGTAGGAAAGTGGAAAAGTTCAGAATTCAAGATGGCAGCTACTCACTAGAAACTCATCAGTAAGTAAAACTCTCCTAGTTTTACTTTTAATATTATTTCTATATCATTTATTTAAGATTTAGTCAGTTGTACACTTAGTACTTTTCACTATTTATGAGAGGACTTGTTAAAACACTGTTTAGTAGAAATGTTAAATATGAAACATCAAAGTTAATTACAACTGGCCCTTCAAGGGCCGCCATAACGCTGTGGCCCTCGATGAAAATGAGTTTGACACCCCTGCTGTTGATACAAAAGATTCTACTTAAAATGTGCTTTTCTTACAGACATTCATTTTTTTTTACTAATTTTCTTTCTGCACAATGAACAAACAGAGAGAAAGTTAGCAGTCAGCCTCAGTATCTGTGTTTGTGTTCAGGCTGTTCTGATGCATCCGCTCCAATATTCGATGTGTACTACTGAAGCTTGGTCTGTCTGATGGGAGTGTGCTCCAACAAAGCCTCATCAGGTTGTACAGCTCCAAAGGACAGTTCTCAGGACAAGAAAGAATTTGTCCATTCCTCACATAGTAAATAACCTCCTCGTGACCCATTCCGTAATATGGCTGCATACCGTGGGAGAAAATCTCCCATAACACCACACCATAGGCCCACACATCCGATTCGGTGGTGTAGCGATTGTAGAAAATTGACTCTGGAGGCATCCAGCGAATGGGGATGGCATCGTTTTCATTGGCTTTGTAGTAATCAGCTGAGTAGATATTTCTAGAGAGGCCAAAATCTGCAATCTTCACAACCATTTCCTCTCCAACCAGACAGTTACGGGTTGCCAGGTCGCGATGAACAAACTTGCGCTCTGAAAGGTAGGCCATCCCTGCAGCGATCTGCTTGGAAATGGACAACTGTTCAGCACAGGAGAGGGATCCCGTTTCCGCGTCCGAGGAGAAACTGCGAACCGAGAGGCTCACGCGGCTGAGGGGGCGCAAGGACTGGGTTGGAGACTGGCGACGCAGGAATTCGTTGAGATCGCCCTGGGCCATGTACTCAAACAACAGACACATGGGCTTCCCCACAGCACACACACCTGAGAACAGCACAGAGACAATGAAAAGAATTAAAATGTACTACAACTTTCTTGAGCCCACAGACTGGTACCAGATACTTTCTCATGTGCACCAGGTAATTTACAGGATCTTTCAGATTATTTTGGACTAGCTAAGTTTACTTAAATGGAAATATGAGACATAACTGAGCTATATTTCCAGTTTGGGCTGACATAAGGAATACACCATCCTTGTAACGGGTAGATAGTACATTCATAAAAATAACTCTCTGATGTGCATGAGAAAGCATTTTTATTTTATTTTCCTTCATTGTTCCTTTAGGGGCTCAGTACATTCCAGTCAGCATTACTATAATTAGGGATGCAACGATATGAAAATGTCAGCCGATATCCGATATTATTATTAGTGTTATGACCAATAACCGATATTTACAGATACCGATATTACACAAACACAAATTATTTATATACATATACGCACAAACATACTGTGTTTTTTTGATACCGTAAAAAATACGACCAGACTGCTGACATGGTTCTCTACTTCAGACTGTGCAACGTCACTAACACTATCATGATCAAACAAATACCACTCGGTTAACCATTTACCCTCCCAAAAACAGAAACACAAATCTAAATAGTGGGAAATCAATATCCTATGTTAATATCGATCCAGTTTTACTCATCGGACCGATATTCTAAAAAATGACCAGTATTGGCAGATACAGATGTTAATGCTAATCTATTGTGCATCTCTAATTATAAAAAAAGAAAAACTAATTGTTTAGAAAACATGTTTTAATTTATTGTTTATGTGGTATTGTATATGAACACCTAAATATTCATGTTTGTTCACTTAAAAATTATTATGTATTGGAAGATAACTTCCTTGTCTTTGTGAAAATATTTTCCCTTTAGCAACAAATCACCCTCAGCTTTAATGATATGTAAAATATTATTTGGCTGTTTTCATCAGCATTTTGCATAAACCTTTTCAGTGACATAGAACATTTACTTAAACATTTATTGGAAATAAATAAATGGAGAAATACTCACCCAATATTGTGAATGTTATTAAGGTGTTGTTAAGATGCTAAATGTTGGCAAACCTCATCAATGAAACTAAAGCTGCAACTCAATATGAAACATCTGATTTACATGTTTAATGGTATCCATCATTTTTGTTTCCTTTTTGATGGTTTTAAATAATTGTTTGTATTTTTACATGTTTATTTTTATAAAAATAGTAACTCATAATAAACAGAACCATCCCAATCAGATAAAGGTTTGTAATGTGATGTTGAACGAGAAGAGGAAGTGTAGAGGTTATGCTCAGTTCTGCGGGTCACAGAGTGGTGCAACTCCCCAGAGAACAGGCTCAGAATGTCTGTGTTTGTCATTTTGTTACCTCATTGGTACACATTTGAATAAAATATATCAACTTGTCTGCGACTAATAGTCTTCATAAGGATGAAATCATAATTCTAATGTTGAAAATTTATTGTGTTTGGTTCTGATTAAAAAAAAAAAACTACACTCTGTCCCTAAATATACATCAAAGATAACCTACATACTCATCAAAGCACTGACATACAAACATATGCCCTCTCTAAATTTGACTATTTTTGCATGACATATGAAGTGTATTATTAGTCTTGAGGGTAATAAGAGGTTAAGGAAATAATCTAATCAACCTTGGTCTCATATACCAGACACGATACTATTTACTCTCCAGAGTACTCATCTAAATTGAAGGTTGCCCAGATCTAAGCTGAAAAAAAGAAAAAACACAGAAGTTCTCTGAAATGTGAGTGAGTTAATGTTGATTTAAAAAATAGTCCACAAGCTTCCTTCAGCAGGGCCAGTGACCGATGGCTCTGTTTACTCTCTGCCAGTACTAAAAAGGCCATGCTGTACTTCTAAATGTCTTACTGAAAGTATATTTGGATGTGAGCTGTTTGTGTTAGATAAGATAAGACTATATTAGAAGAGATAAACTTTAATGGAAGACATTTGCTTTACTCAGGCCAACAAAAGCACATTAGTTGTCATGCTGCGTTTGTTTATTGGCAAACAGTCCTATCTGGAGTGGGTTTATGGAATCATAGTGAAAATCTAGGGGGAAAAAAGGACAATTCAAAGCACTTACTGTGTGTGAGAGGAAACTGAGTTGAACAAAAGTGCTTTTTCTGATGGAGATCAGCTCAAATCAATATTTCATACATAATTTACAAAGATGAGTGACAAACTCAAAATCTATGTCAAGATGCAAGCACATCTGTCTAAATAAAGGAATACCAAGAGATCTATTTATAAAAAAGACATACAATACATACAAGTGTTTTTTTTTTCTGTTATTCAATGTTCTTATAAATTTCTGCCATTATTAAAAGTTCATTTCTCATACAACCTTATCCATCTTTGTCGCTGTTTTACACACACAAACACATCTTTACCAAGGAGTCGAACAATGTTTGGATGGTCAAATTCAGCCATGAGCGCCGCCTCTCTCTGAAAGTCGTTCTGCATATCAGCCGATGCTTCCTCCTTCAGCATCTTCACGGCCACCATGGTGAAAGATTCTGTGGACAGCAGGCCCGGAGCTCTGCAAACAACATGAAAAACACAGAACATCCATTCATATTCAAATGTAATTATCAGCTGTTTGGTTTGTTGGTTTGTCAGAAAGTGTTTTTTTTTTCCATTAACTGTAACTCTCATTTACTGTACTATTCTGTGCCTGACATGTAATTATGCAGATTGAAGCCATTGGTTTGGAAAAGGAGAGACACGGTAAAAAAGAAAATGTTTCAAGTTTTAAAAAAAGTCAGGTAAACCTTGAACACAGCTGAAAAACAAGTTGTTGACAGATTTATTTAACATTTTTTGAAATAAAACAGTCCTATGTCTCTGCAGGCTTGTTAAGTCTGATGAAAGAGATCAGTGTGAGACATTTGTGTCCTGCTGTGAAAAGGTTCACAGTGGTTTGAAATTGGCTCCGCTAACAGCTTTTCCCTGTGACTTTGTGAATGATGCATCAGTTCTAAAAATGACCAGTGGCCTTATTTAGTCATGATGTCCTCAAGCCTGTTCTAACTCTGCCTCTGTACTCCTTTTAATTCCTGTCTGTCTGAGAAAAATCCACATAATCAGTTTGGGTGATAATTTGTTGATGATGGCGTAAATAAGCAACACTTTTGTTCTTTTGTTTTTGAATTCTGTTTAGATTGTTAATTTGCTTGTATTGTCTAGCTGAAAGTATAAATTGTGTCATTTTCACACCATTTTTTTTCTCACCTGGCTTGGAAAACCCTTCCAAAAGCTCCTTCACCAATATCTCTAACATACTGAATATTATTCCGAGGGTACTCCAGAGCCAGTAGCTTTGAGTTCAGCAGCAGGGGAACTCTCTGGTACATGGGGTTTGGGTGGAGTCGATCCAGTAGGAGCTCTGACGGAAGAGCACTCAGCGTTGGTGTTCTCATTGCTCTTCTAACACACAGAAAATACAAGTGGTCAAAAAATGGAAAGAAACAAAGGACGTTAAAAATCGTGTTGTTTCTTTACCTTTTCCTGTTTCTCCACTGCTTCCGCCGCTTGAGGCAACAAAGAATGATTATTGTGAGGAAGACTGCAGTTGCCATTGAGGTCAGGACAACAATGATGATGGACATTGAGTAAGCAGGTGATGATACAGTGGTTGTTGGAGGCTGACGAGGATTCGGATGTGGGACTGTCAACACTGGTGTCATCACTATCAAAACATGTAGCAGAAAGTCGCCAAACTAAGTCAAACAATAAAACAAATGTCTTTTCAAGCAGTTTTACATTAGTGTCAAAAACCCTTCCCTTACATTGCCATTTTATTTTACTTTTTGCTTAAAGGAATGGGCCAACACAGAAAAGCTACATCATCAGGCCAGAATTCTGCAGTCTACACTCATTAACAGGCCAGCAGTCACTCTTTCAGGGATGAAGATGTTCTCATCCTTGATAGAGAGGAACACTGGTTTGAGAGAGGAGGAAAGGAAGCCATTTTTGTGAAGAAAAACTGTCGATCATTAAACAGGGGTGGAGGCCTTCGTGTCCAGTTGTCCGCCTCTTACAATGCTGTTATTGCGAGTATGACTTAGCACTCTATGAAAAATAGGTCACGATCAGGGCACTAAAGATCTATTGTTAGGCTGATGGTCGTCTTTTGCAGGTGAACAAACAGTGTTGATGTTCATCATTTACCTGAAATTCATCAGACTGAAGAAGTCTCATGGAGGAGAGCCGTAACGTTTCATTAAAGAATAACCCGTCCAGTGGAACAATTTTTTTATTTTTTTTTTGCTTCTAGAGCCTGATTTTAGGCCAGTTAACACTGACAAATGAATCATTCAACTCCAACTATCATCCAGTTTCATGTCTAAACCTACTGAAATGCTTGAATGTGTTAGTGCTTTGTCAGTAGTTGCCTGTCACACATTTAACAGAATAAGCTCAGATAAAACTCATCCCTGGAAATAGGGGCCTTGTGGTAAAGGGTAGAATAGTTCAAAATGATTATATGATTAGTTTTAGCAGTTAGCTCTTTGCAGATTATTTTGGCATTCTGACCTGGAGTATAAAAAGTGTTAGATTTATGTGAAAAAGATACATTAGATGACAAAAACCAGCACCTGATGTCAAGCCCGCTTTCCCACACTGAGGCACAGCACAGTACTCCCAGCGAATGTTCAGATCTGAGGTGTAACACCATGGCTTTTCACTGATTCCTCCAGGGTTCCTGCAGTGGTTCTCTGAGTTCATCAACTCTGGAATGACGTCCACAGAGAGGCGATGCTGATGGGGTACCTAGAAGAAAGGTTTTGATTTTTTATTAACCTTTTCACAAAGGTTTATAGATAAAAAACTTAAATTTTATACATACAAACTCACATTTGTAAATAGGGACTAAGATGACACATTTTCTGGAACATGTGTTTCAATGTAACAAGAGTTCAAACAGTCATAAATTGTTCTGTTGTGTCCATCAGGGAATTTCTTGACTGAGTTTGTAATTTACACTGCCAACTCAAACATTCACTTGTGCCATAATCATCAAAAAGTGCCGGTCAGATCCAGCCTGAGAGACAAGAAGATGTGAGCTGAGATGGCTGACTTTAGCATACATTTCTGCAGCTGAAAGTGTGAAGAAAATTCTTCTGATTGACCCTAGAAGACCTATTGTTAACATTGTGTCTTCAAAACAAAATTATGTGGTGAAACAGTTGTCACAAACTTCCATTAGAATAAAAAAAAGTCTCTTTTTCCTTTGTGCATCCAACCATTTCCCCCTTCCAGATGTTTTTGCAGGACCATAACAATGGCATAACTAACAGAGAACACATTCTAGAGTTTTCTATTCAGGACAAAGGGGGTTTAGAGCTGCCTTAAATTATACAGTAAATCCTGGATTGTTTTTTTTGTTTTGTTTTTTTTATGTATTTTTTTTATACCCGTTGAATTCTTACAACATGTTGTAGTAAACTATTTTAAAATACTGCCATCATATTACATTACCCATCTGGAATTACTTCATAGTCACTGATGAATCATGCCTGGGATTGAGTTAAACTGCCCATCTTGAGGGAATGAAAATGTGTAAATAAATGTGTCAGTGTCTTTGAAATAGGATTCGGTGACCATTTGACTCATTTCATAAACTTCCTAAATGCTTCAGTTCTCTGACTAAGTCATTAACCACAACACTTGACTGTGTTAATAAGAACTGGTAATATTTTCCACTTCTGTGCAGTAAAACAAGCTTAATTTGACTTTATGACTCAGCCCAAACTAACACTTCATACTACATTTACATTTCAACCATATAAATTAAACAGAAATGTGATTATCTTTATTTTTCTTTTTACTTTATGCCCCACTTTTAAAAACGCTATCAAAAAATAAATAAATAAAAGGTTTCAGTGGTGGGCACAGTTCTGCTAAGCTGCAAATAGTGGAACTAGTTTCTCATTCAGCAGATTCTTTTTTTAGCTAACTTTGGAAACCGTTTGCGGACCGATAATCATCTGCTAAATTAGGTTCCTCTATTTGTAAGTCACCTAAAAATTTACAAGTGTAAAACTTTTATTTTTATGCCATTTATTCCAAATTAAATAAAAACTATCCCCACTTACACGCAGTGCTCATTAGCAGCTAAACTTCAAACTAAAAAATAAAATAACATTTAACAATATTTAAATAATGGATACAAAAAATGATTTACTGATTAACTTCGAATGTATTTATAAAAATACAAAGTCGATCAACGGGTTAAACTGGAAATATGGGTAGTTGGACAGAACTATAACTCTGGTTTGGATTGCCCAATTTGCCACAGATGATCCCGCCCACTTTCAAATTAACCAATAGAAAACTGTAAGGAGATTAGTAACAGTCATCTTGGTGGTTAGCGTTAGCATTCATTATTTTTTTGTGTTTAACATTAGCAAAGCTAAGATTCTTGTTGTTTAGCAGATTAGTGGTTAGTGAAGCTAACTTTCTGGTTAGCTGTGCCCACCACTGAAAGGTTGTTTTGTTCACTTGAAGATATACAGTATATCTACATAATCACCTTTTAATGCCCGAAATCGCTAATACGTTTAACTAGTACTGGCTCAAGAAAATTCATGAGTATTCATTTGTTTTTGAGTTTGAAACATCAGTTGTATAATGAAAATCTTATTGAAAGTATGTTTTTTAAACTGGACACTGTGCACCAGGGATGTGGGGCTTTATGTTTCACCTTTCACAAAACAAGTTAAGATAAAAGATCATTAAATTCTCTTAATCCCTTTTGTGAATTCTTTGAAACACTCCTTCGTAAACATTTGAGCTTACCTCATCTTTTGGCTAGTGTACAGGCCTTTTAGTTCAGAATAGGCCAATTATTGTCCTGCAGGAGAACTGTTCCAGTGTAAATGATCCCACTGATGCTATGAGTACCACTTGCATGGAGGAAATGAGACTTTTGGCTCAGGCCAGGAACTGTGGCGCAATCATTAAAATTGTTCAGTCGTGTTAAACAGCCTGTCTTTTGACTAATATTTAGCCAGGAATTTTAATCACAAGATAAATGTGTTTTGTATATACATGAAAAAAAAAATCATCAGATTTTAAGTTTAGTTACAAAAATGTAGATATTGCTCCTCTGGAACTCCTTAATAGCAAATCCACAGCAAACATGCAGTGCTGTGCAAAAATGTTAAACCACTACCAAAGTTGCTTCCAAGGAGCCATGTTTTTTTTTTATTGTTTCACTTGGTTTTTATTAATAGTTGTTTTATTTTGCTTTAAGGTTTTTCAAAAATTTCCATTGCACCTTGACTTATTTCCACTGAATTTCTGTCCAGTCTTTGAAACTAATGACAGTTTATTTTGCAGTGTGTTTTACTGCAAATATATCTGGTAATATGAACATTACCCTACCAGCATCTGAACATCATGTTTAGATGTTTAGCAAAGAGATCAAAGGTACCTAAAATATTAGTAAAAAGTAAAAGTCTCATTTTAGAAATGTAAAAAAATAAAGTTTTGTCTCGCCTAAGGCTAAAAAAAATGCAGCTGTCTTTTATGTGTTCTAACATGAACGTGGGGTTGTCTCTTTAAAGGACAAATGCAATCAATTTGTGTTTTCAACTTTACAGTAGAAGAATGATCTCAGGCAATTCAGCCACATCTGAGTTCCATTAGGCAGCAGTTATTTTCTGAGCTGAGTGAATGTACACTTAGAGATGTAAAGAAGAATAATGCGCTCTGGAGTGTGTTCACGTGCATGCACTAGATTCTGTGAAGCATCTGTGTGTGGAAACTAATTGCTTCCAGAGAGAGGATGTGACATAAGGAGCTCCTCCCTCTCTGCTGACCTGGCACAAACACACACACCCCACACACAAGACTGTACAGGAGAGTTTTGGTAGTAGTTCAACCAAAAAGGCTCTCTCGTTGAGCAAAGTCATAAAAATATAAAGAGGCTTTGGGCAGCTGGGACTCTGTCCATGTGTTTCAGTTGGTGAGTGTGTGTGTGTGACAGTGATTTTTGTGAATGTGTCAGTTTTTCAGTGGAATTGCAGGATATATGATATGAAACTTAAAATCATTAACAAAATACAAGGTTAACAACATGGCATGACATTTCTTCTAGTCTGGATGGGTTTTGCCTTCCTTGAAGATTCTTTAATGAATCTTATTTTCTCAGTTCTGGACATTGTCTCGGATGTCTGAAGGAACAATTTGCATTCAGAGTCGATGTACTAGCAAGCTCGATTTATTCATGCACAACTGAACATCATTTTGCATTTGTTTTTAAAACACAAAAAATACAAGCTCTAGTTTTACTTAATGATAAAATAACAAGCTTTTTAAGAGTGGGGTAAGTTGACCCACCCCCTGTACCTATGGAAACAGTATGTCATGTGACCATAAATTCTGCAAGCACCCTCCATTTTGCTGTCCCTGTGATTGAGAGAAGCATGTGTTAATCCGGTATGTTTTTTTTAACAAAAAACTGCTTTTTGCTTGTCAAAGTAAATTTTTTACATTTCCAATATAATGACTGATACATGAAAGGTAATTCATCCAGATCTAAAAATCTATACAATAAATGTTGATGATTTACTAACATATTAAGTCATGTGAATCATTTAGCTAAAGATTAGCTTGAAATGCAAAGCTACGTTGTTGTTTCCAAAATGGTGGCTGTGGGGTAAAATGAGCCAAATGCCTTGGGGTAAGTTAAACAGTTTGACAGGTCAACACTGCGCAGATTCATTAAGAAGAATGATGAAAAGGAAGTGAAAACAGTAGGGTACAGTGGGACAGCACAGGCAAAGAGAGTCTTCACAGAGAAGATGGAGAAAGAGCTGCAGACCACATGCAACAACTTGCTGACCAGTTCCATGGCCTGAGTCCAAAGAAATTCTGTGAATTGGCATTTGAATTAGCAGATAGAAACAAGATCCCTGTCCCCAAAAATTGGGAAAAGAATGTTTTTTTGTCAATTAAATGTCAATTAAATGGTTTTAATTGACATTTAATTGTCAATTAAAGCTAACTTATTTTGTCATGTAGATTAATATGTTATCTTGAAACAATGATTTCTATTTTATAGGTCTACCACTATATTGACTGATACGCGAAATGTAATTCATCCAGGTCTACTTTTGAACAATACACTTGTATTTGACTTGCTATAGTTTAAAGCTTCCTGTAGGATAATTCAAAATTATGGTCAAGTTTAAACTGGAAAAAGTAACTTGGTCAATTTACCCCCAGGTGGCTCAATTTACCCCCTGGCTTGGCTCAACTTAACCCTAAGCTGGGCCAAGTTGAGCCACAAGAGCACTTTTTTTTAAGAAGTCATATTTTTTTCTCCCTTATGTTATGGATGCATTTTTAGCATTTCCAATGATGGGAAACATTCTGAAATAAATGTAGATGTTTTAGTTTTACTTGTGAGTGTATCACTTCCCTTTGCCTAGAAAACAGCATAAGTAAAAAGTGGATCAACTTACCCCACTCTCCCCTATAGACTGAAACATGCAGATTTTTATAATGAAATTAACTCTTTTATTGTGACAGATTTAAAACTCTTTTCATTCCTGCAATCCGTTTTATCATCTTTTCAAATTTATTTACCTGCTGATACCAGTGTTGACAAGGGATCTCAGACCTCGTCACATTCACACTGCCTTGATAGAATCGACCACGGTCATTGTAACACGATGCTGCTTACAACAAACAAAAATGACATTCTGTAGGAAGATGTTAATAACCGGTGATACATAAATGATTTGGTCAACACTTACTTGTTATCTGATCTTTTTTTAACTCTGAAAAAAAAAAAAAACACAATTAGACCTAAAAGAAACTTCAACAGGAAAATATTTTACTAACATAATACACAATTATTTTAAGCCAAAACTACTATTTTCCGGTTTCATTGAAGTAATAGCAACAATTGTTATACTCACAAACGTTTATAGGGTTAAACCAACCAATCAGCAGAGTGAATCTGACAATGTACAGTACATATATGATGACAAACAACTCCACACACTCAGTAAACTGTATCTTACCTACAAAAGGAATGTATGTACAAGCATTAGGGTCTGTGTGAACGCTTGGTAGGGTCTGACAGTTGGGCAGCAGTGAATTGGAAGTGTGAAATCCAGTGATAGGGTTTAGGAGTCCAGCCTGAACTGACCCGGTACCCTCTAGTACCAACCACTCCTTATGGCAGTACAGCTCCTTCACTGCCAGGCAGTGTTCTCTGGTTCACAAAGGCAAAAATAAATGAAAATATTAGTTATCAGATGTTCCATTTATTGCTTCAATTTTTTTATACTTTTTGAATGTTTTCACGCTGTTACATTTTTTAGCTTTCATCACTTTGAAGTGAGCTAGTGAGCTAAATAATGAAAAATATGTCAATGAAATTTTTTAACATTTCATTTTACACTTGGCGTATCATACATCCCTTCATTCTATCTCTAAGTGAGCCGTGCTACCTGCAGACTGGTTTTGGGGCAGGTCCTAATCCCGATGGATTGCAGTCAGGAAAGGAGGAGTGGCACAGCAGCGAGCGCACAGCAGGGCTACACAACCCACTGAGTCGTTCCAGCTCCACCCACCAGCTCTGAACCAGGTACTCTTGCATGTTCTCGGGGTCCGAGAGAGAGGCGTTGAAGAAAACCAGAGTATCGTCTCGCAGGATTGTGCGGCAAACATCTCCTCGATAAGCACTGCAATAACCTGTCACGCCTTTATAGAGTCTGTTGAAAAGAGATGAACAGAGAGTAAAATCTGAACTTGTGACCATCATATATAATTAACTGAGTCTTACACATTTAAACTTTATTTATAGCTTAGCCCCTTAACAGTCTTTGTTTCATTGGTGGGCAAAAGCGGTGCGGTTTCTGCTTTTAAATGTTTCCCGACATTTCCAGACGCCACTGGGCGCTGGTTTTTAAAACCAGGGTGTCAGACGACTTCCTCTGGTTCTTACCTTTAACTTGACACCCTTACAAAATTAAAAATAAAAAAAAATTCAAATGGCTTTTAAGGAACTTCAGGGGCGACTGTTTAGGGCTTTTAAACAAGATTAAACATATTCAAGATAAAAGGCAACAGATTACTTTTTTTTGTGGAAAGCAACTGTTTAAAAATGGGAGGTTTTATGTAATCTAAATGTTATCCTTCTTGCTTAATTGATTTTTTTATTGATGATTAGATAAAAGAAAGATAAAATAGTAAATAAATGGTTACTGTCTTCAGAGCTATCATCATTTTACTTTCTTGGCCTGCAGTCAGTGAATGTGGAAGAGTTGTTCATTAAAAAGTACTGAGAACATTTTTTTTTCACTTAAAATATCTCTTTTAAAGTGATCCAGATGTTGATAACGTAGGATGTTGTTGATGGTTTACTTGGATTACATCCTGCTTGTTAGACTTCTTTGTTGCTTGAATAAATATCTATTGCTTATTTTAAACCTGTTGGATGTGGACCAGCCACCCCGTATTTCCTGTTTTTCTCAGTTTGCTTATGTGATGTTCTGCTTTTGTCCCATTTTAGTTCCTCAAGAATGGATAAGCTTCACATTTATCCCTATGTTTCATTTTGACCTTTTTCACTGCCTGCCTGTCTGATCGCCCTCTTTCCTGGCTAACTTCCCTGCTGCCTCTCTGTACTTCAACCTTTACAAACTCCAGATGTCACCTCTTTGGGAGACTGATACTATTAAAGTCAAACCATCAAAGTAAACAGTGACCTTTAAATGCATTCTTTGCTATTGCTTTCTTTTATTACCAGTCACTGTGTTTCTGCAGTTTAAATCTGGCCATGAGTTATTAAATTAGAGCAAAATTGAATCACTGAACCTACTTATGACCTGCACTCTACTGTCTCCTATGTAGCTCAGTTTTCATCGGGCAGCCAGGTGCCAATATTTTCTTTCTTTCACTCTCCTGCTGTGTTATTCTTGTTCATATCTGTCAGCACAGGTATGTCTTTCTTTGCAGTTACATAACCCAGATGTTAAAAA
Source organism: Cynodonichthys magdalenae (assembly GCA_031762555.1). Classification (NCBI taxonomy): domain Eukaryota; kingdom Metazoa; phylum Chordata; class Actinopteri; order Cyprinodontiformes; family Rivulidae; genus Cynodonichthys; species Cynodonichthys magdalenae. Next base: position 18,186,223 of record JARVJO010000140.1, on the reverse strand, counting down.
AAAGTTCCAGTTTACCATATGAGCTACTAGGAGATTGTTTAAGTTTATAGGCCTGATGGCGTTTGTTAGCCCAAACTGAAAAATAATAGGAGACAATAAATTGAGAATCATGCTGACTTAACAAAAGGGTAGTTAGGTTAAATATATATATTTAAATTCTGCATTTAAAACGAAAGCACAACCCTTTCTCAGAAAAGCAAAATGGCAAAAAGCATTGTTCTTACCTCCACTCTACAGGAAAACGACAAAACCCAGAGGACACCAGTTGTGGAAGGAGAGGCAAGTTGACAAAAGAGATACAGACAAAAGAAAGTTGGCAGATGTAAATAAAAAAATCTTTTAAAAAGAGCAAAACTAACATGTTGCTTATTTTTTGTAAGTCATAGTGAGGTTAACAGTGTGTGTGGTCGATGACAGGGAATGGAGTTCTGACTTGTTTTGAGGTGACTGTAGGGAGTGTTTCAGGATTGGCCAAATAAAGTAGGCAACAAACAGCTGAAGCAACAAGAACACGACTAACCAGCAGCTGACACATCACAAAGCTGTAGCTGCTCAAAAACAACAACTCTTGAAGAAAAGTAGACAAAAACACTATAGGGTTATTGTGGCTGTTTCTGATAGCAGATAAAAATCAAATGTTACAGTACCTGCAACTGTAACTCTTGCGCTTGCTTTGACAGTATTGGCTCCAGCGCTGTGTTTATTTGAGGCCACGCACGTATACAAAACTGGTTTCTTCACGGTCACTTTAAGAACAGACAGTATTACCTCTCCCACTATAGTCTCATCCACTGAAGCACCTGAGATCTGGAAAGCAAATAAAATAAAATTGTCTTCAAACATAGCTCAAATACTTTTACCGTACCAGAAAAACAAAATCAACATAAGCCTAGCATTAAAACCTGCAACTTTTTATGCCAGAGTTTTACTCAGATCATCTTAAGTTGAGGAATGACAAAGTTGTAGTTATTTAGGCAAAACTTTGAAAATTGGATTATGTTGTGTAATACGTTGCATTTATTGCTCCAAGTATCAGTTGGATCAGTCTTAGCTGCTACCACATCCTTTTTTTAAGGATATGAGAATTCATTAAAAAGTTTATTGTCAAGTCAAGGTGGAACAAAATTTTGTGCTCAGTTCTTGGTTTTAGCAGCAACAATCAGAAACACTGTAATAACAGGAATGAAATTGAGAAGAAAAATAAATTTTTTTAAACATTTGGTGTTTGTATTAGCTATAGCTTCACTTCAAAGTGGATTGGAGTTCCACTTTCTTTGTGCTGCCTATGTATTAAGACTTAGTATTAATAACGATAAAAGCATGCGTGTCTAATATGGAACCCCTAAGGGCTCTTAATTAAATAAATAAATAAGACATTATGAAATAAATATCTATGTGAATAAAGAATA
>JARVJO010000140.1:18151134-18183436 GCA_031762555.1 Cynodonichthys magdalenae | reverse complement strand
ATTCTTTATTCACATAGATATTTATTTCATAATGTCTTATTTATTTATTTAATTAAGAGCCCTTAGGGGTTCCATAGTCTAATAGTTATATAAACACTTAAATTTAGGTGACATGAAAAATTATAATCCCTGGAATGACTTGAACATGCTCTGACATTCACACAATGTAAATGTGTCCCCAAAAAATATTTGGGTTGTTGTTTTTAGTTCCAGCATTCACGTTATATATATTTACCAGTGATATATGTGAGTTTCTGTAACGTGTGTGTGAGTGAGTCCGTCTAGGTGCCGACATGTGACTATGTCTAAATTTGAAGCTGCGTTTCACACGGACTGTTTTTAGGCTGTGCCCACTCCTGCCATGCTTGAATTAATGACCTTAACAAGCTGCCAGAAAATCAGCTCCTACAGTCATTTTAATCACCGCGAAAGAATACAAATAGCATTTACAGGCATTATGGGATTGTAATCACTTTGTAGCTAGCATTGAAACTAAACAAGCAACAAACTGTAAGGCGTAAATCCACCAGATTAGCTTCCATTTTTAAAAATAGTTTGTCTGCTGCCTTTTTTATGATTATCGTTAATGAAAACATATACACTGCCTGGCCATAAAAAAGTTGCCACCTGGATTTAACTAATGTCTATGATGTGGGGTTGCTGCAGTCGGTCAGGTCTAGGTTCAGCAACAGTCTGTACTCAAAGAATGAGATCAGCTGACTACCTGAATATACTGAATGACCAGGTTATTCCATCAAAGGATTTTTTTTTTTCCTGATGGCACGGCCATATTCCAAGATGTCAATGCCAGGATTCATCGAGCTCAAAATGTGAAAGAGTGGTTCAGGGTGCATCAGAAAAAGATTTCACACAAGGATTGGCCACCACTAATCCAGACCTTAACCCCGTTGAGAGTCTATGGGATGTGCTGGAGAAGGCTTTGCTCAGCGGTCAGACTCTACCATCATCAATGCAAGATCTTGGTGAAAAATTAATGCAACACTGGATGGAAATAAATCTTGTGACATTGCAGAAGCTTATTGAAACAATGCCACAGCAAATGTCTTTTTTGTTGGCGACATTTTCATTTAACTTTATTTGTACAAAGTGTATTGGCCATGCATGATTTTATTTTGAAAAACTCATCATGCCCTCTAATACAAAAAAATACATTCTCATTAAACCTGATAATGATGTTTAATACTAACTGATTGCAAGTTATTCTCTTCAGTCTTCAGTCAATCATGGTGAGAATTTCTTGGGGTTTTATGATCTGACAGTACATTTACTGCTTCTATGTGTAAAGTAGACAGATACATCAATGGATGAAAGAGTCGTTTCTTTTAAAGTCATTACAGAAAACTGGATTGGACTGTTGTTCTATTAGGAACTTCACTCCTTGTCCTTCTTCTAGTTGTGATTCTAAGCCACACGTCATCCTGTGTTTGCAAAAGAAATGCAATATTGTGGGGAAGATTTTCATCTAATCCCATTAGATAAAAAGTGTCACTGCAATAGGAAGAAAAACTGTTTTAAATTATCACAATTGTCTTCCGAAAAGATTAATACTATCCCGAATTTGAGGTGGTTTCTTTTTGAGTACAGTCTGATTCACAGCACGTGAGACATAACATAGTTTTATGTGAGAAGGGAAAAAAATTAGATTTGATTTTCACAGTCACCACATCACACCCCTGTGGATCGCCTATGTGAGATTTACACTGACACGTTACACACTGCCATCTATTACCACTCTCAGAACTGGAAAATCAATGTCCTGTTTGGTTAGAATGTGTGCGCACACACCATGCACCAACATTGAACTCAGAAGCTTACGGTGTTCCCATTTTCCAGCCAGGTGATGGTGGGGATAGGATTTCCTGTGGCATTACAGTCCAAGGATATCTGACTGCCATACTCTACTCTCTTCTCTTTCGGAACCCGAAGGATTCGTGCCGGAGCTGGGCAAACACAGAAACAAACACAATAGATTTGTGTAAAAACATGATTTCGGAATGGAAAATATCTTAAAGGTTGGGTTTACAGTTGCTAAATAAATACCCTGTACTTCAATGATGACAGGCTTTGAAAAGGCTAAACCGAAGCTGTTCCTGGCCACACAGCGGTACAGCCCTGCATCTTCTTTCTTTATGTTGTGGATTTTCAATGCCCCGTAGTCAAGGATGGTAATACGATCATTGACCTGTAAAAGATTTATTTTCAAAGTAAAATTTATGTCTGATTGTTGTTATTGGACATGTTTGTTCTTTAAGCACACACCTTGATAAGCTCATCATCTTTGAGCCAGGTGATGTCTGGTTTGGGGTTGCCGAGGGTAACACATGGCAGCACGGCTTTAGACTCTACCAGAAGGGTAACATTCGTCGGATGCCGCTTGATCTGAGGCTCTGATAGAAATACACAATAGATGCAGTATGGTGGTTTAAAAATATATTTTAATCTGTTACATTAAAACATATGAAGTATTTTGGTAAGAAAAAAATAATAATAATAAAAGATGAAATAAAACTAACTTACTCATCTTCAGTTGAAGAGCTCCACAGCTCTTTGCAGGCTCTCCGATGCCATTACTAGCGATACAGCAGTATTCTCCATTATCTGTCTCTTTCACTTGAGGAATAATCAGCATCTGGCCCTGCTCTCTGGTAAGATACCGAGTGTCATAGTACCTGGTACATAATCAAATAGGGATAATCAAACAGAATGTTTTAAATTATTAACATTTTGATGGCCTATCAGGAACAATTGTAAGATGTAAGCTCCAGAATCAGTTCATGTTTTCAAACCTTTGGTAGAAACTAAATAATTTGAGCTTTTATTTTTCCAATTTCCTCATGTGGCAATCTTAGTAAAGTTTGTTTCAATCAAATTTAACCATAATTAGCCAATACTTGTGCTACTGATGTATGAATTTTATATTCTGATATACCTGAGAGACAAAGGGCATATATAGCTCCAATACAGTTTATTTATTCACCGTACTGGACAAAAGTTATGAAAAAGTTTTGTAAACTTACATGATTGGGTGGTTATTTTTGGTCCAGGTGATATCAGCTGATGGTTGTGACTCAACCTCACAGATAAAAGTCGCATTGTGATCCAGTAGGACATCCACTGTTTCTAACAAGGTGATGATGCGAGGTGCTGAACAACAACAACAACAAAAAAAGTAAAAAAGGAACTCACAAAATAGGTTTGGAAATAAATTGGTATTCTCTTCAGAAAACTGGCACTGGAGTTGTTGCTTGTCTGTAATTATTTATCCACTGTATATATGTGTGTCAATCCCTTAGTTTTCAGCTGAAAGTAAACTAACTAAAAAAGATGTCCCAATTTTATTCAAAAAATCAGGGTTCAGACATTTTTTTTAAATTTAGCTAAAAGGAAACAAAAAAAAATTTTAAGTTTAAAATAAGGAAGTTTTTTTTTAGTAGTATTCTTTAAATTGTATGTAATGTCAATATTTTGACTTGAACGTCATAAAGCATAGAGTTCACCCCTACTGCACATTCTGTTCTTCAGTGTCATATTTCAGATGAATGCTTTTTAAACAAAAGAGGTAAATTACTAACTCTGTGTAAAATGTTGCAAAATGTTTTCAACCCACAAGTTGTTGTTTTCTGAACATCGCATAAATTAAGACTGTGTAATTCATGATCATAGTTTAACTGTACAGTAATCAACTCCACTCCAAGGTAGTTTAGCAGCAAAGTTAAAAGACATTTCGAAGAAAAAGAAAAGGGGGTTGGATGAAATTGGTTTATTTAAGTCCAGATCAGAGCCCTGAAGAGTTCTTTAATCCCAGTAGGAACTGGGAAAGCAACAAAAGAGATGAAGTGGAGAAGAAAACAAAAGCTTTATAAAAGGACATCATGATTATACTGCCTATTCTAAAGCAAATATTTCTCAACAGTTAAAGTGGAGATTTTTTACTTTGAACTTCTGGTCACTGCTGCTGTTTGACGTATGAAGAGCTGATGGGAAAAAGCTGCTATAGATCTCTCTGAAGCCTCGATATGAACTTAAACTTTGTCAAACTGAAAATATCTGAAAGATTCTGCTTAATTAAATATATGTGAATCCCTACTTTTAGCCACATTTAACAGATGCATTGCTTAACTGCATTATACTATAATAAGGATTCTTAGAGCTCAGTCCAGAGAAGGTAAGCCCTAATAAATGTACCTTTATTTCAGGACGGACCAGTTTGTCCACATCTTTCACTGGTGTCAATATAATGTTTTACAGTTTACTACAAGTCAAGTGAGGTTTCAGTTTAACTAACTTTAAAATACAGGTACGGTGGTACCAAAATGTTGTTTTTTGGAATTATATGCAGAAAGGGGTTTTCCTCCCTTGCTGTCTGCCGATTGTCTGCGTTATGTCTCAACAGATGGGTCACATTTGAGGTCACGTGACTCATTGTTTAGAGCCAAAAAAGAGCCTCGGCGGACTTGACCTTGTGAGAGGTCCATGTTTAGAAAATGTTACTGCTTGTTATGTTGACACTAGAGCAGAAACAGAACCATTTGGACCAGAGAAGGAGGCCACTTACCGGAATCCCAGTTGACCTTTGTTCTCTGTGTTCAGTCAGTGTGCAGTCAATCCAAGCTAATTCAAGTGAGCGGAAGCTAGGATGCTAAGCTAAGCTTATGACAAAACACAAAGCTGTGAATCTTAACAAACAGGAGCATTTAGTGTTGTCAAAACTGCAACAATTATACTTCCATTTGTTAAGGTATTGTGTTTAAAATGTGCACAGATGATGGTTTTCACTGATAAAACTGCTAGTTCTTGGGGAATTTATATCTGACTTGATAAAAACAAACAGCCTTCTTCTAGATAAAGTAAACCACCATTAGTAGTTTCAATTTGTAGCAAGCTGACAAACTCAGTCTTGTACTATAACACACCAGAGTAGGTGCTCTGTGCTTACTAAACATGCATGTCTGAGGTTTGCTCAGCAGGCATCTGATCCGCTACTCATATCACATGTCCTGATCCTCAGCTGCACCCACTGGTTCAACAAGATCTGCCCACGTTTGCTGGCAGCACAGCTTCTGTGGAGTTGTCCAGATATGAAAGTGTGCTACATTGCAGACACCATGTGCCAAGTTGCAGGAAGGATGTAGTTTAATCAAATTTACACTAAGTTAACCTACAAACATGAGGTCATTTTTTTCCTGGAAGGTGTGCTTTGCATGTGGATAAAATTAAAGCAACTTTTTTTTTTTTTTACAAAAGATTGAATGTAAAACAGAGATGCAAAAACGAATCATGTTTCTCTTTCATCCTAATGTTGACTCCTGGATTATTTGTGTTTTTGACCATTCAGTGTGTGATGCATATGAATTCAGATTGTCTGATTTTGCAGAGCCACTCTAAATTCAAGAACAATCACTCACAGAGATCTGACTTACCTTTCTGCGTGCTGTAAGCTGAAGTGGCCAAAATCAGCAGAAAAACTATTATGTGTTCCAAAGTCTTCATCCCACCCACAGTCTGAGCAAAGCTTTTGGACAAGGTAAATATATAAAAAAAAGATAATTAATTCAAAGTTAAAATCCTGTACTCAGTAAGGTTCTTGTTGGACTGCTGTGTACGTCTGCGTTTGCTGCAGCCAGAGACAGCCATGGGCTCTGTGAGATCAACATGAACCCGCTCAGTCACAGTGTGTGTGCGTGTGTTTGAACTGTGTGATGGACATGAGCAGCTGCTCTGCATGGACAGTCACTCTGGTTTTGCAGCTCTGCTCTAAGCTCCAAAGGCTCCGGTGCTAAAGAGCCAGCTGCATGCGCGGTGGTCAACAACCCTGACAGCAGCTGATCCAAATTCACAGAGAAATATGATGGCAGGCCATCACGTTTGTCATCATCTGGCTGTTCAGTCATCAGATAAACATCACAGCAGTGTACAAACAGTGTGCAAAAGGAACTTCTTTAAGAAAAAAACATTTCTGCAAACAAATGTTCATGCAGGCATGTTGCATAGCTCACTGCATAACAATCTGATACACGTTCACGTGAACACACACAGTCCAGGAGTCAGTCTTTGTGTCCACCTGTTGCCTTCCAGTCTGAATATCCTGTTTTATTTTAGGAAAGGAATGGCATTTCTGTTCATTTACTCCTTATCCACGCTGCTTTGGATGGACTGAGCTATTGTACTCTAACAGCAGGAACCCTCATTCTTTGAGTCTGTGGCCAAAAGCTGCTTTAGTTTTTGACTTTTCATTTAGGGCTCAGTGGAAAACTTATGAACAACATTTTATACATGGATCTTTGAATAACCTGGCCAGACTGATTGGCTATCAGTCAAAATATTTGCTGCACTGGATTCATGCAATACTAAAACAATTCTAATCTCAGAACTTTTATGGCTGTTCATGTGATTTTTTTTAATAGAACAGTTACATCACTTCCTTTAGTACATTCCAGTTATCTCTACAGAAATATATTATTCTTGCTGCCAAGCTTAATTAGAAATGATCCAGCCAGCTGCTATTTTAACTTGTTAAAAATAACAATAATCTTTTTAAATATTGTGTAATTTCAAAGCTCAGAAGTTTGCTGTTTCTCCAAAATTATTTCACAAATCTATTTACAGCAGTTAATACATCATGATTCATAGACTTCCCACACAATGGAAACCCATTAAAAACAATTTAAAGTTGTATTTCATAATCATGACTTAACTATCTCATAATTATGAAATACAAAGTCATGATAATGAGATATAAGTTTTTTTTGCTTTTTCTTCAGTGGTGGATATGAACTTCCATACACACAGCTCTACCTAAACAGATCTAAATTATTTCTTTGACTATTAGTTTCTGTGATTTTTTTCTTTTTTGTGTTTGTGTTATTGCAGTCTGTGACTTGAACAATATCAAGATTACTTTTTTTTCTATAGTCCAACAAATCTCTGCATTTACTCTTATTTACACAGCATCACACCACCAGGTGGTGCTGTGTGAGTAGTTCAGATTCTTCCTTTTCTTTTTCTTTTAATTATTGCTTCCTAAGTTGTCTGAAGGCAAATTTTTAAAGGGAACACATGTAGAATCTTTTAAATACTGTTCATTTAAAACCACCACTGTGTCAAAAACCCCTGACTTAAAATGGATGTTTTGAATATGAACAATGATTGTCTGACTCCGCTGACAATGGCAGAGACAATCAAGAATAGTCTGGATATTTGCATGAATCATAACAACTCTTTGTTTTATAGTGATGTAAAAAATCTTAAGCTACTCATCATTTTTCATATTCATATTTCAGACTATCGTGTAACATTTAAAGTTGTCCTTGGTAATAATTCTACATGATTTCTGAAGATTTATTGCCTTTTTTTATTACTCTGACTGTGAAAAAAATTTTGTTTTGCATCTGGTTGCAGTAACGTTTTATGGGTTTTGTAAAAAAAACAAAAAAACATATCAGTCAGAAAACCTGCTTTACAATGGATGAATCCAGATATGGTAACATAACTTTCAGGTCCTGTGTTAAATGGTGCATGTTGTATTTTTTCCCGTAATTTAGAGCATTACTAGCAAGGTGTCGTAATAATGAGTGAGTGTAAATCCTAAAAATATTGCCTAAGAAAATTGTAAAAACATCTGTCTTCTTTGTTAATGATAAGTAAAGGCTACCTAACTAGTTGAGGGAGATCAACTACTGTGGAGCTTTTTCAGTTCAGATACATTCAGACCAACACGACTCTGTCATGCACATTGTCATTTGATTCTTTCATTCTCCCTCTCTTTCTGCACGCACGCCCTCTCACTCTAAAGTCGAGCCGTATCTGGTGTCAGTCAGCCACTCCCTCCAAACATTGTCTCAACATGTTCTGCAATAATTAACCAGCTGCTACGGTGTGCTGCACAGACTCACCTCCTGCCACACGAACTGTACTCCAGACCTTTGAACCCAAACACGCTCACACTCAGATTCACCATCTTGGCTGAGAAATGGACCTGCTTCATGAACTTTTAAAAGACTAAAAGAAAGACTGACCAGGTAGGAAGAAAAATACATCTGATTAGCTCATTTAAAATTTTCATTAGGACTTAATAAATTTCCTTTTATTCCTTTATAGACACACATACTTTATAGTTCAATTCTCATTGTAACTGTAATAACAAAATGGTACTAAGCATATTTGATTTTTTTAACTTATCAGGTTTATTAAACTACTTTTAATGTAACTGGAGATATTGGTTGTCTTTGTGTTGTTTTGAATAATACAGTAGAAAGAAAGGTTGTAAGATCTATGGGCCCCAAACTGAAAACAATCCTGTATTTAGATCAGAATTTTTCAGTTAAAAAGAGCAGGTTTAGGGAAGTTATTTAGAAGAAGGAGAAAAAGGAGTGGAGAAGGGAACTGGAAGGTCATAAGTGAGGTATTGGGTGTGTACTGTGGCTTTTTACCCTGCTGGCAATATTTTTCCAGAGAAAACCTCACTGTGTACAAAGGCTGGTTTCTGTATTTAGATATCATTACCCATATTAAGTGAGCCACTGTAGATCTGACTGTAGAGCCTATAGATGTAACGATGCCACTGGCTTCAAAACATTTCTGCTTAAAAAAGTTTAGAATCTTATATGACATACTAATTTTATTTTTACTACAAACTGCTTCTTTGACCCTCCATAGAGTCAATGTGCTGGACCTTCTCTTTGAAATGTTGCATTTAAAATCAGTTCATAATGTCAGACCTGGTCACTTCCTGCTTTAGTGCATAAATAAATAAATGAATCCCTGTGTTGATATGGCACAGTTGTTTGTCTGACAATTGCATAACATTTTGCCACATTTAAATCTAGCACTGTCAGCTGACTGTGTGATGGTATCTGCTCATGTTAGCAAAAACCCTAACATTTTGTCTTAACAATTAAAACTAGAGAAATTGCATAAAAATGCTAGTGTAAAATGCTAGCCTATTGTTGAAAACTTTAGCTGAAAGCTGTTGAAATGGAGCTGTATATGTTTAATAGCGAAAGTTAAAGCAAGTTCAATTTGAAAAGCTGAAAGAAGCATAAAAAAGTTTGATTTTGCATAATAATAAATGAAAAGAGAAGAAAAATAGCTGAAAAAGATAAAATTAGCATAAAAACAAGCTAAAGGTAGCAGAAATAGCACCCAGATGGTGAAAGGGGTATATACAATGTCTAATTAGCAGGAAGAAAAACATAAAAGTACAAAATTAACGATTTGTTGTAAAATAGCTACAACATCCCATAAAACAGTTAAAATGTAGCAAGTAGTAAGGTTCTTAAATTAGCATAAGGAAGCATAAGCACAAGTTTGCTGAACTAAACAGAAAGAAGCTGAAATAGCCACCAAAATGTGAATTTAGCTCAAAAAAGCTAACTTTAACTAATAACAGTTGAACATTAGCTAAAACTGCAGCAAATAGCTGAATAAAGCAATAAAGCAACTACAAGAAGTATAAACAGCTCAAATTGGCAGAAATAAGTTCAAAGAATCTGAAATTAGCAGAAGATTCACAGAAAGAAGAGGAATTATAGCTGAAATAGTAAAAAAAAAGCTGAAATTAGCAAAAAAGAAGCTAAAATTAGTACAAGGAAGTTAAAAAGAGCAGAACCAGAACAAAATGTGTGAGGTGCTGTACAGATTTAGAAACATTTTGAAGGATGTTGAAAACAGCTCCATTCATTTTCAATAGGAAAATTGTGGCCGAAAAATTAAATAGCTAAAAAAGTATAAATAGCTGAAATAATAAAAGTCATAGCCGAAATGTCCTGAAGGAGCTGAACATTTTGATATATGAATTGTTTAATTAGCAACAAGATACGTGTCAAAATTGTACGGAAGAAAAATTTATCTCAAAAGTGTGAATTCTTATGAAGTGTTCGCACTATTAAAAGATTTTCAAACCATATAAATGGATTGTGGCATTGCTTTACATACATTATACATTAACAGGCTTAGTGTCAAACTTCCGAAGGTGAGCAAGTTAATACATGTTAGAAAAAAGGTTCTAAGCAGTTAATTAACAAAAGTGTCAACACATTGATTTTAAAAGCATATTGCACTGCATTTCCTTTGCAATAAATTCCCCCTTATATGTGTTATTTAAAAACAACATTGGTATAGTACTATAACTAAGTGGCATTGAACATTCATTTTGATATTGTTTATTTAACATTCTTCACAAAGTGAAATGTCTGTCTGTCAAAAAGGGGAGTGGAGAAGCTGCAGAATGCTTGAGGTATTTCTCACCAGCAAACAGGCTGAGGCAAAGAAAGAATGAAGGAAATTGTCAACCAAACGAGCTGCTGATTTCAGATGGCTCTCTTATTAGCAAACAGAAGAACAAAAAAAATACAAAAGAATTGACAGAGCAAGCATACGAGTGCAGGTTACAGTCACAGGTTTCTGAGTCTGTGACCAAAATATAAACAAACGGTTGGCTCCACACTGTCATCACTGGGTACTGGGCGGAGTACTGTTATTAAATCGCTTGGAGACAACCAAAAAAAGAAAGTAAAAGAGTGACGGCAGGACTACAGCAAAGAAAAGAAAGAAAGAAGGCAGGACTACAGCAAGAAAGAAAAAGAGAGAGAGAGAGAAAGCGAAAGATAAAAATAACCCCAAAACTTCAGAGAGGCAGGCAGAACGAGATATTTAAAGCACAGAGAGAAGAAAAAGACAAAGACACTGAATCTGGGTTTTGGATTTTTCATGTGAGATAGGGTAAGACCTGTGTTTATGTGTTTATTTTTAGAATAAAGTGAGTTTTCAGTGGCGTTCCTTGCTTGAGGTGCACACAGTGCTGGACAAGAGTCTACATTTAGCACCAAGAAGCAGCAGAATGCCCTCTCAGGCTGTTTCATGAGTTTTGATTAGCCAGTCCTGCTTTTATTTTTGTGACCACATGTAGTTAAATATGTTTGTTCTTTTATCCTCTTTGTTTTCTCTGCAGTAGCTGAACAGAGATGTATGCAGCAGCTCTGCCCCTAGTAATCCAAGCAGGAAACGGAAGGCTATTAACCAGGTGATGTATTGCTTATAAATCTACCAGTCTTACTTTTATATGGGATGCTAAATGAAATGTTAAAAAAAATCCCCAACATATTTTGAGTGTTATTTTTTTCCACTAACATTTTATTGTTATTTAACTCACTGTTCTTACATTTAGTTTAAATTTAAATGTTAAATCCTAAGTCTAAATGTTTAAATCTAAATTCAAAAGTTAAACCTTAAATGTTGAAGTTCACATTTAGGTATTTTGGAATGGAACGCAGCCTTTGCTGTTGGTGCTCGACTCATGTTATGATGTCATCATCCTGAGACAATAGCAACCGCTAGCGCTCCAATGCAGCTAAAGAGGTCATAAAATGAGCTGAGCGCCAACAGCAAAGGCTGCGTTCCATTTCAAAATACCTGTGGCTGCCTGATCCATACCGTTTATTTTTAGCGTGTAGCAATTCGCTTGACCGATGACAGAATTAATTTGATTTCAGTCTTTCATCACCTGCAATATTTTATAGAAAAGGCAACATTTGCAACAGATGTCAATTTTTATTCCAGGAAAACAATAAACTGAAGATAAGATGAATTATAACATGATTGTCTAGAAAATAGTCCGCAAGTTATTATAAATCAAATTAAATTATAAATAAATATGTACACATCGTAAATCCATATTCTATTAATCAAAATGTATATAATATTAAAACTGTTTTCAGAATGTAATTCAACACATCTTTAGAATTAAGTATGGAAATAATTATTTTCAGTATTTTTTCTTAAATCAAGCACATTCCAGAAGTTTATCATTTAGCACATGATCTGACAGTACTGATCGTGCTTCCGGAACAGATCAGGCAGCCACAATACCTAAATGTGAACTTCAACATTTAACTTCAACATTTAAGTGTTAACTTTTACATTTACATTTAAACATTTAGATTTAGGATTTATGTATGTATTTTTAACATTTATATTTAACATTTAGTAAAAATTAGCTAAATATAAATACTCAAAAAGTGAGCTAAATAATGAAAAATATGTTAGTGAATTTTTTTAATTAATTTATTTTACACTTGTCACCCCATACTTTGAGGCATGCCGAGATTTTTTCTAGTGTAGTTGATTCTAAATGCTGTGTAATAAACTAGAAGGCAGGGGTCCACGGGCTGATATTGTGATCCACAGTGAGAGCAGGGAACAGGTGACAGAGAGCCTAGAGAGGCAGATGTAACCTGGGAAGAAGAGGGACAGCTGAGGTTTAAAGGCAAATTTAAAATGGCAAGGCTGAGATGGTTTGAATATGTGCAGAGGAGGCATAGTTGATGTACTGGACAAAGAAGGTTGCATATGGAGCTGCCAAGGAGGAGGAAAATAATAAGACCACAGAGGAGGTGCAGGGATGTTTGTGCAGGACAGGTGTGACAGAGGAGATGTAGGATGGTGTGAGATTGAGACGGATGATTTGCTGACCTCTGAAGGCAGTAGCCAAAATAAAACACAAACAATACTAATAAACTATAAGCTACATGAAGACTAATAAAAAGAAGTGCACCTATATTACACTGTAATTTGTGTTTCATGTTTTCTTCTGCAGCATATTTAATGTAATTTTATTTTTCAGAGCAGAGTTTCTGTCAATGGTGAACACTTACAACTGCTTCCTAAAAGAGCAGACTCAGCTCCGTATCACTTATTCTCAGGTAGGAGTTCCAACAATTATGGCTGTTTACTCACAGCTGTATTCTCACACCATAAATCTGTCCTTGTGTGCTTTTATTTTCTGTTACAGGGTGCAGATGGGAGGGTGATAGTGGAAGGTTTACTGAATATATCCTGGGGGGTGAGGAGACCAATCAGGCTGAAAATGCAAGATGACAAACAGAATCTTCCTTTTTTGCCGACGGCTACCCCTGATCCTGCCAGTCCAGTCAGCCCTCTTGGTAGCAAGAGGTTAGACATCAGCTTTTGTGTACTTGTATTGATTTGAAATGTGTCTAGGAACTTGAGCTTAATACATTAAGAACCTTGCAAATATCTGTGGATAACTGATGTCAGTTTCTGTTGTGCCTGTTCCTTGCAGTAGTATGTCACGATGGGGAGAATATAATGATCTTCACCAGATCGACGAGTTGGCAGAAACAGATGCGGCACATGAAACAGTAGTTAAAGATCCTTTACCAGGTTGACTTCAGTTTTATGTCTCTTCAATTCTACACTGCCTGGCCAAAAAAAATGTCACCACCAAAAAAAAAAAAAAAGGTTACACACTCTAATATTTTGTTGGACCACCTTTAGCTTTGATTACACACATTGACTAATTGTTTCGATAAGCTTCTGCAGTGCCACAATATTTATTTCCATTCAGTGTTACATTAATTTTTCAGCAAGATCTTGCATTGATGGTAGAGTCTGACCGCTGTGCAAAGTCTTCTCCAGCACATCCCAAAAATTCTCAGTGGACTCTGGAGCCAATCCATGTGGGAAAATGATGTCTCATGTTCTCTGAACCACTCTTTTCGCAATTGTAGCCTGATGAATCCTGGCATTGCTATCTTGAAATATGCCCGTGTCATCAGGGAAGAAAAAGTTCATTGATGGAATAACCTGGTTATTCAGTATATTCATATGAGAGGCCCTTTAGGCCACATTGTACAATAGGCACTAGGTACGATGGGTGCATCACTTCACCTGCCTCTCTTCTTACCCTGATGAGCCTGTCACTCTGGAACAGGGTAAATCTGGACTCATCAGACCACATGACCTTCTTCCATTGCTCCAGAGTCCAATCTTTGTGCTCCCTAGCAAATTGAAACTTTTTTTTCTGGTTAGCTAATGATTTGAATGAGAAGCAACTCATTGCACCAGTTGGGGTTAAATAACTTGTTGCCAGCTGAAAGATAATTGCCCGTGCAGTAATTATCCAATAGGAGGCTTGAACCTATTTGTTTAGTTAAATCGAGGTGGTGACTTTTTTATTGGCCATGCAGTGTATATTCCTAACTGTTCTGCTGGGTAAAGATCAACAACTTGTATTAAGCCATACAAATTTACTGACAATTATGAGAACATTTTTCTAAAATGTAGCCAAATATATTTTTAACAAGAAGGTTAAAAAAACAAAACAAAAACAGCCTACTGGCAACAAACTTGTTTTCTAGCTGCATGTTTTCATTTATTCGAAGGCCCTCCGGTTTATGAGTCTGCCACACTGCGTCCCACGAGGCACAAGAATCCTGAGCTGGAGGTAGAGTCCAACCTGTTTCGCTGTATGAGTGACGCCTCGTTGGTTAAGAGAAGGAGAGGAAGGGGAAAGTCTGCAGCACAGCGAGAGCAAGAAAGACAACATCGTTTTTCCATCAACGGCCACTTCTATAACTACAAAGTATGTTCATGCTCAACAAAGCTCTCACAAATTCTTGTTCCCTTTGCTCTCAATTCCTTCAGTTTATTAGCTCATTGATGCCCTACTGTATCCTGCAGACCTCTATTTTCACCCCAACATTTGGTACTTCAACTAAAGTTCACACCTCTAGCAAGATGACAACAGACCAAGTCATAGAACAGCTGCTGAACAAGTTCAAGGTGACTTTAGCTTTTATTCTGGAACAATTAGAAAACGTGGCATACTGTTGTTATATTTCACATTCATCACTTTAAAACTGGCTGTTACTCCTGCAGATAGAAAATGATCCCCAGGAGTTTGCTTTGTACTGTGTTCACCAGAGTGGAGGTGAGGTCAATGTGTTTTGTTTTTTTTGTGAAAAAATAAGTAATCAAAAGACAGAAAAACAGTGCATGTTATGTGATGGGGCTTATGTGTGGGTGTTTGTCCAGAAAAGAAAAAGCTGTGTAACAGAGATTACCCGCTGTGGGAGCGCATCCTGCAGGGGCCCTCTGATGACATCATGAAGATCTTTCTGATGGACATGCATGAAGAGGAAGTCAGCAATGATGTGAGTGTGGAATGCCCTCTTATTTTTTCTTTTTATAAATTTAAGGGATCATTTCAGTGGGAATGTATTTGTTCACATCATTTTGGAATAGATGCTTGCAAGGCATTGATGGCAGATTCACTAGGACAATATCTGAGCATGTTTTTGTTGACTAATGTTGTCCTATAAATGTCCTGCAAATAAAAATTCATATTCATACATGAGTCATAGAATCTCTTATTAAAATGCATCCTGACATATTTACTTGCATTTTTTGACAGAAGATACAGTTTTTATCAGTATTTAACAAAGTGTTTTAAATATACAGTATATAATATTTATTTTTCTTTTTGGCATCCTTTTAGATATTTGCAGTAGTTTAAAGTTCAGAACAGGGCAAGTGAAAATTCAATACACATCAATAGGTGCATGTTTTATTTTAAATAAACTTTCTGTAGTTCAGAACAATTGTTATTGGAGAAATTCTCACATTAACTGCCCATGTTCTACTTTGGTGAATTTCTGCAATTATTTTGTTTCAACTTGATTTTTTCTAAATCTCTATTTCTTTAGGTTGCTCAATATCTGAACTTGGAGCTACCAATTTTGGAACAGGTTATATTCAAACTCAGAGAGGAGGAAAACAGGGAGATTCAAAGGGTCATCAACAAGTATGCGTATGACTTTATGTACAAAAATTTTTTTTCTCCAACTAGTGCATTATTTCAATAAAAGAGATTTCTCGATATGAAAAAAATATAATGACTACTTCTTAGTATAAAGTCTGACAGTGTGCAGCTTATTTCCTTTCCATGAATTCTTGCCTTCAAGTAAAACAGCTGTAATAAGAGGTGATGGCCTGCAGGGGGCGCAACATTCACTTTATGTTTTATCACTGCTTTGCTTTGATTTGCACTGATGTGTTTCTTCATCTGTTGTGTGTTGTATGTATGTGTGTTATGTATGTGTATGTGTGTGATAGGTACCACCACCATCACAGACTTCTGTCTCATATGCTGAACCATAAGACAACTCCTCACATTGAGACCAGCGTCTGACAACTGCTGAACTTTTTTTTTATACATAAAAGACACATCAAGAATATATTGGTTTTTTTTTAGTTTATTTTTGTTTTCTTTTTTACTTACTAACTGTATTTTAACTAATTATAAATTGTCACTGTTTGAATCGTGACATAAAACATGAAGATTGACAAGCTATTACTAAGAAATTCAGCAAAATACCTGGTCCTCCTTTAAATCCTACAAAATGAATCTGTTATAAAGTTTACATCGACCTGTTGATAGTTTTGTTTGTGTACAAAATGCATAATGCAATGTTGCCAATAAATGTGTGGGTTTTTAAATTAAGATAAAGATGTATGTTACTTTTCTGTTTTCTCATTTCTGTGTTCAGGTAGGTATAAACTGAACAATTTAGTTGGCAGATTACATAAACAAATAATATGCCTTGTATAAAACTGATTCAAGGTTTGTCAGTAATTTAACTGTTTAAGACTGGAATCTATGACAGATCAGACGTCACAAGTGTATCATTTTGAATAGAGAAAAGAGTAAAATGTAAAAGATGTAGTGCAATAAGCAGCACACTTTATTGACAACAATATTTAATAATTGCCTGTCCAGACAGCATCCTAAGCAGTGAGTCTCGTTTTTCTTTAATATAACCAATAAGAATAAATGCCATCTGCTTGTTTAATTTAGAGATAGAATTTCCATGTGAATTCTGCCAAAAAGCCCAAAGTAGCAATCTTGGAATGGAAAGAGTGTGTGCCTCAGTCTCTGTGGCTCTGTATTCGGATGGTTTGGGTGGCGACTATCTCCAGAGGAAATTCCATCTCTGTTAGAGAATATTAACTGTGGTTCACAGCAGCCTCCATGTCTGGACTTTTCAACCAACGATTGTGCATCATGTGGTCATAAAATTCATCTAGAACCTTGGTTATTGTTAATTAGAGTCCAAATATTTTGACTCTAAATCATTTGTCTATATTTATGTTGAACTGACCAGGATTTTGTTGAATTATTCAAAAAGCCAATAATGTTTCATATCTGATGTTATAATTCAAATAATTTAAAACTGAATTATTATCATGGTTAAATTTGCCCCAAAAATTCTTACATAGACAGGACTGGCTGTGAATTTTATCATGTTACAGAGAAATGATGAGACTGGTTTATTAGTCACCCATGACTGGTCTTACAGCAGCAGCACGTGAATCTGTTTTTTTATGCTTTTTTCTTGTCCTACACCAGTTAAATGTATGACTCAGGATCAGACTGTGCCCTTAAAACAAAACCAATATCATATAGAACATTTTATACCTTGGTGACTGCTCCTTACTGATTTTCATAGCACACTCTGTAATGTTTTAAAGTAATTATTTTATTTAATATAAAGAAATTTAGAGCTGTTCCACCAAAACAAAATCAATGAAAAGTGAAATGTGCAATCTAATTAAAAGAAATGCTGCTTAGAAAGAAAACTTCCCTCTTTTCATACAACTTATATATTATAATAGAATGTTTAAAGCATAGCTCAACTGTTTGTTTTTTTTTACTGTAATCAAACAAAGTTTTCTCATTTCAGAAGAATTCCAGACTAATAGAAAAAAAATCACATTCAAAATAAAAAAAATAAATATCAAGTTTCTCAATACAAACACAAAAAAAGAATATCCCATCATCGTGACAACAATGTAAAGATTTTATTTGTGCCTCAGCTACATTTTTTTAAACAAAAAATGAATTGTAGAATTCTCCTTTTTTCTAAAATGCAATTTTCCTTCCACCCAATTTTACAATTAAAATGAAATCAAGTGCAAAAATTACCACTGGATATCAAAAGTTTAAAAAAAACAGTTTGAAGGTAGAATAATGTTTGGCCTGTGAAAAGAGTTACTCCTTCTTCACAATTTTCTGACACTTTTGATTCTTCAGCTCGTGTCTGTTGTTGCGAGGGTTGAAGCTCACATCAAAGACGCAGTTCAGTCGCTGGGAAAAAGAAGACAATACAAAATTAATAAGAAACCAAACATTATAAAGGTACTAAGGCATTGCAACTATACTTAGCACAAAAAGTAAGGCAAATAGTGTGTAATAGGTTATGTCTTTGTTGTAACAATGCTTCTTGGCAATAAACTGAGCTGGACAGTTAATTTGCCTTTTCAATGGTGCCACATTTGTAAGGAACATGCATTTGTGGGATGATCAGTAAAGCTGAGCATTTAGGTTGCACACTTGAAAAATTTACCAAATTTTCTTTTTTATTACCAAACAGCTTATTGTGGTGTTTCTACTGTTTTGAGCTTCTGGTTCCCCCAGGTGCTGCCAATCAGGTGCCAGGTGTAAGATTTATTTTCAAGAAGCATTGTTATAATAAAAGACTAATCCACCAATCACAACTTTCCTTACTTTTTGTGCTAAGTTTATTAAAATAAAAAAAAAAAAACATCCGATAACAAAGGCACATGAGTACGAAGCAGGATTAGGGCCACCAGAAAAACTTTTTAAAATAAAATAATTTTAATAATAATAATTCTGATATTGATCTCAGACATCTGTGGAAAAAGTCAGAATGAGATTAAAGTCAGAATTTTGGCTTTATTTATTTGAAATTTGAAATAATTGTCAAGTTCAGCTACTTGTGTGTGTATGTATGGCAAAATAATTTAACATTTGAATTATTTGATGGACATATACAATACTGAAGCACAACAGATTTACCTTCTGAACCAAACTGCAGCTCTTCAAGTCATGGTTTTCAGACTTCAAACAATTGGTTTTTCCCATGATTGCATCAACCCTAAAGTTGATTTTGTTAGTCACCTGAAGAGAAAACCAGACAATCCGGTTATTAAATGAGAAGTGTTTGATAAGGAATACATGTGTTCATGTTCATTTAAACATTTAATCCAACCTGAACTTTAGCACTGTTGATGGAGACCAGTTTGAACATCTTCTTGCCCTTGGAGGCTGTGTTGAACAACTTCTCTGCAGAATCAGCTGCTGCCTGAACATCAGGAGACTCTGGGCTTTTCTCCACCCAACCACCCAAACGAGGTGTTTTTCCTGGGAGAGAGTTAAATAAAAACATGTAAATGCTGCATATATGTACACAGTACGCAAGCTTTTTATACATACAGTCACATGGTCACTGGTAGAGGTATACAACGCAATGCATGCAACTAATTTAAAGAGATACCAGTTAACTGAACAACACTTCAGTTCTGTGGCTGTCATCAGTCTCTTTAAAACAGCCATTTTGGATTACGAAGCTGGTGATGGTGAAAAACCTCCGACTTTTAACATTGAAGGTTTTTATCTTCAGGGTTCACCCAAGTGTATTTTCACACTGTGGAACTTGCATGAAAAAGTCAGCACTGAGCTGTGCCCTAATTCATACTGATGGTCCAAATTAAAGTTCAAACAACTTTTTGGCGTAAAATCTATGTGAATGTTGAAAATCCTGTTTGCAGCTAGCAGTCATTATGTCTCCACCCATCTGACTTCAAATTTAAGATGTTGATGAAGATGTCAACAGTACAAGCAAATGCACACCCAACCTTGCACATTTTGCTTTTAACCTTTGGCTATCAGTTGTCATATTTGAGATCTTTAACTCACAGATTTTGGTGTAGCAATGTTTTTTTTCCTGAGCTTTAAGGGGTACATGCCATGTATTAAACATATATTTTAAAGTGTAAATTGTTTATTTGGGAACAAAGAACACCACAATGCAGTTCAAAAGTTTGCAAGCATTCTAACTTATATTGTCTTAAATAAAAATTAAGGTTTAAGACCAAATGTTCCTGATATTTTTAATCTCCTCTCTGCCAAATAAACATATTGACAGTGATGGATTCCTCTGAGTTGTGGCCAAGCCTCACAGTCTGACTCACACAACCCAACCACACAGTCAGCGTCATCGTCTGCACACCAACAAACACACAATATTTTACCATGAGCTCATAATGCCACAGTATTTCCAAACAAAATGGTAAAGTCCTCCTAGCACAACTTATAAAGCTTCACACTTCATTATTGAACTTGTTCCCAGTGTGTACGCTATTTGTTTAGCTGCATTGTTAATCTTTTTTCCTGTTTGTCCATATTTGTAAAATCAAACTGATATTGTTGCTGTTAACACTTTTTAATACCACTTCTTTAAACAAAACACGATTTTATATTCCTTTTGTGTTTTTTTCCCCTACTTACTGGTGATGGCTTCCTCCACAGGCTGATCTCCCACACACAGCTGGACCACTGACAGACATATCAGCGCTGAGAACGCTATCAACATCTTCCCTTTCCTCCACATTGTGGCGTTATCTTTTAGCTCTCAGAAAAAAAAATAATTAAAAAAGGATTTCAGGCAGATCCAACACTTCACTGGAGTCGAACTTCTTGTCTTGTATCAGATGATCCAGGGGGTTTGCTGCAAAATGATGCATCCAGTGTTGTCACAAGAGCAGAAAACAGAAAAGAGAGACAAGAGATACTTATTATAGCAAAAAAAATACACATAAGTATTAAAGAAAAACCTTTTTTTGTAGTTGAAAATGTAGAGCCCGACCTTACGAAAGCTGAACCAGTGGAAGAGTGCGAGAGGAGCTGGGTGTTGTGAGTGACTGTTCAGGCTTTAAGCTCTGGTATGTTTAACCAGGCAGTGAAAACCACACCCACCTCCTGCCTGGCAGTGACACTACACACACATTACAACCATCAGCAGCTTGTGTGAGTGTGTGTGTGTGTGTGCAGAGGAAAGATGGATAGTGGGTGTTTGGCAGTGTGTGTTTGCATTCACGTGGGCATGCCATCTGTTCATGTGATGTCTGAGTGGACGTGCCCACATAGAGTAAGCTTTTCTTTTATTTGGGCCAGTTGGTGACATCCAGTTGGCAAGAGATGAGTTACGTATTTTACACGTTAGTTCTACATCCTTTTTATGAAAACTAAATAATTGCTGTGAACCAGGAAGAATTAAAACACATGTATTAATAAGCTTATTCAGTATTTGCTGCATGGCTCTGGCTCAGTGGTCATACAAGTTCGATTCAACTCAGTCACATGTCAACGTGTCCCCGGGAAAGATATTGAACCCTTCATTGCCTCTTATGTTGGCCCCATCGGTGTGTGAATCTGACCCAAAGCACTGATTAGACTCTACATAATGATTTATTTTATTTAGCTTTGTATTGACTGCCTACAAAGGTGCCATATAAATACAGCAAATTTTTCATTCACAAGAAAATACTTTTTTAAAAGCCTTTCATAACGTCATGATAAAGTTAGTAAAATTTTTGGTCCTAACTGAAATATGAGAACATAAATAATGGATTTCCATTCAAACATAGTAAGGGTTCCATTGGGTTTTTTTTCGTCAAACGGGTTTTCAGTTTTTTTTCTCTACCACCGCATTAAGTTAAAACCTCTCATCATTCAAAACTACTGGCACACTGGCACTAATCATTGTACAGACATCTGTGTCCATCATAAGATGAATCCGAATGGTTTTGGTGGTGTAACCAGGCTGAAGCTGTGGCCTTTTATACAAATTCTGCCGACTGCCTGGTTTGGCAAAAGAT
Organism: Cynodonichthys magdalenae; assembly: GCA_031762555.1. Classification (NCBI taxonomy): domain Eukaryota; kingdom Metazoa; phylum Chordata; class Actinopteri; order Cyprinodontiformes; family Rivulidae; genus Cynodonichthys; species Cynodonichthys magdalenae. The sequence continues at coordinate 18,161,878 of JARVJO010000140.1, read as the reverse complement.
GACACCAGCATTTTATAAATAAATACACAGGGATCATATTCTTGGCTAAAACATTAAGTGTTTTAAGATGTGGCTGTTATGATTTATTTAAAAGTCCTGACTGAAATGTGCACTTTGTTTTTGTTCATTCTACTCTCTCTGCAATGTTGTGTAGTTTAGGCTGAAATGGGGTCAGCTGTGGGCTCCACTTAGTGTTTATTTGCTGCTAAATGTTTTTTTAGAATGTTTTATTTAGCTGGAAATCAGTGTAATCAGACTTCAGGCAAGAATAAACTTGCAAAGCAAATCATCTGATTAAAAAATTGTAATTAGTAAACTTGACCAGAAGAGGGCAGCAACGCAATTGCACAACAGGTGGTGAACAAGCACACTAGGAATATTAAAACAATTAAAATGACAAAATATGTATATTTCAGAAAAGAACATGAAGCATGTTATTTATTATCACAGTGGACTGTAAATTTACACATACATTGTTCTGTCACTTATTTTATATATATGCCTTTTACTTTCAGCTGTGGTCAATAATCCTACATAGAAAATTTTATCTGACCCAGTTCTGGCCCACACAATTTACTACCACTTTGACCAGATGCTGCAAACAATGATGTCCCTTTGATGGCCTGGTTTACTAGAGGTGGCCCATGCATGAGCCAGCAGTACAGAAACCAGACCACAACCTGGCCAGTTGTGGCATGCCATCTTGAAAAAAAAAAAAAAACACAGTTCCATCAATGCCAGACCTGGCCCACACCTGGTTGACAAAACATTTGCCATGCCAGCTGTCAGCCATCAGTGCCAGCTTGATTCCAGCTCTGGCCCACATCTGTCTGCTGTCTGCTATTTGGGATGAAAACTACAGACAGCCAGATGGGAACTGACTGACCGTTGTAATGGCTCATGTGCAGCTGGACAGGCAAACAAATTCAGCATCCAAACCGATAAATGAAAATAAAAAAAGTCCTGTTGATGGTCTGAAAACAAAAGAAACACCTGCAGTCCAACCGTGCTACAAATAACTGCAGCCCAAATAACACAAGATTTCAATTAACATACATCATGACTCATCAGAAGAAGATTAAATGGAAAGCTTCATGGCCAGTGGAAGATTTTTGTTTGTTTTTTTGGCACCTTTGAATTTTAGTCATTTCAAAAGCATTTAAAGTAAAAAAAAATGGAATTTCGATGAAAGATGTAGATTAAATATTCAATGAACATAAGCTAACATGTGCCATCCATTCTAGTTTGTGACTGTTGCTCTAATGCTTCTAACAAGATATTTTTCTGCTTCTGTTCTTCACCAGAGAGGTCAGAGTCAGTGAACCGGAACTGTGGACCCGCTGGAAACTGGAAATCCCCGTATCAGTGGGATAATTGATGTCCGTTTTGTTTGCCTGATGAATGGACTGGAATCCAAGCACCACATTTTCAGGCTATTCGTTTTGTCTGTTAATAGTAAAACTAAGTGAGAGGTTGCGTCACTGGTTGTTGCTGCTCAAAAGGGATGTGGGTCAAAGGCCAGAGTCCTTTTTACACAAGATTAGACTTAAACAGAGCCCAGATCTGCTGCTGCTGTGAGGCACAAATATTTTTGTTGTTACTTCAAGGATAAAATCAGTCCTATTTTTGTCTTAATTTTCATTACAGTTGCAGTCCAATGACTTTTTTAATTATTGAACTATGGCTTCTTAAGTATTTGTCAGCTATTCGTACCTCCTATAATTTATGATGGAATCTAACTTTGTTTATCAGCTAATATAACGTTTGAGAAAACAGAGATGTTTTATTAGCTTCCATGACAGTGACAGATGTGTTTCCACTTCCATTAGCATTCATCATGGAGGAATAAAAGGTCGCTTCCTCCGATAATGAAATGTGACTGTGGTTCTATTTACTTTATGCCCGAGCACTGAGCAGTGGAACTGCTAATGCATTTTATTAGTTTGTGTACTCAGTAAGTAACAGGTGAGTCAAATAAATGAAGTGAATCAGAGCTCCAGCTCTCAAAACAAGATTATATTTTTAACTAAATTGGAGAAAAACACAGAGAAACTATTTCTGTTCCCACATGTTTTTAGAGCCACTGTGCAAAAATATCTGCACTATAAATTTGATTGTAGCTGTGTTTAACAGTCTGGATCTGCATGTGTTGCATGAGAGTAACAGAGCGTTCGTGTACTTATACCTTACTTATTGTCTTTAGAGATTAGTTAAGTTCATTCAGGTGAGGGGTGCTATGACTTTCAATTTTTGCACCTTTCTTATTTTTAAAATTTTAACTTAATTTACAAATATTTTACCCACAGAAATACACTTAGACGCAGTATCTTCAAAAACATTTTCTGTGAAATCTGCTTCCGCATACTTCTTCAATTTTGCCTTGTGCTTTTAGCTATCGTTTTGCTACTTTCAGCAAGTGTTTAGCCAGTAGTCTGCCAATTTTACCCACTTTTGCTTTTTTAAGCAGTAAATAGCTACTTTTAACTTTTACCTAGAGTTCTGCGTCTTTTAGCCTTATCAACTCAGTTACAGCTTATTCAGTGAATTTAAGTAACGTCATTCATCACTCAGCATCACATTGAATTTTCACAGAAAATTCAAATTTTGTAGTTGGTTTGTGTTTTGAGACCTCAAATGAGCTGTTTTCACACCACATTCCTTTAACTTCTCCATGTGAACTTCATGCGGCTAAGTCCCACCTACTCTGGCAGGTGATTGACAGCTGGCTCATCCAATGGCAAGGCATCAGACTGTCTGGCCTCGTTGTCGTTGTCCTCCGCCCCCTTTTCATCCCCGTCCCAGTTTGTAGCTTTCCAGCAGCAGCCGACTGTCTGTCTACTCTCTTCGGTAAACCGAAGAACAACTCAAACAAGTCCCAGCCATGGAAGAAGACAATATAATAATGTCCGTTTGATCCGGGGGGAGCTCCTTCAAGGTCAGTTTGGATATAAGTAGTTGTAAAACTGGGGAGGAAGGAGTTAGCGGCTGCGGGTGTCGGTGGGGGCGAAAAGTTTATCCGCCTCACTACACCGGGTAGGAGGGAGGGAACAGGGGGAAATGTAATATGTTGTTGTTCTTTAAGGTGTTCTGATAATGTTAACTTCTTTTTTTAGCCTACTCAGTACTACCAAACCTTTGTCATATAGGTATATTTACTCTTAAATACAGTTTATGTATGGTGTTTTTATATATACGTTTTTTCTTTTAAGAACAAAGACTGGGGCTCAGTTTTTTTTTTCTTTTTGTACATAGACATTATTGGCAGCATTGGTATCCTTTAAATATGTATTTTTAGTTTAACTGAAAAAGAAAACAAACAAAACTTTATGTGGTTTGTAGTAAAAGTTGGTTCTGTGGTATGTGGTGATTTGTGATCTGCCTTCAAAGCTCCAAATTCCAAAAACACTAGTTTTTCAAGCGCTCGTTTACTTGGTTTTTGTATCGGGCTCACAAGCACTGATACTCACTTGGCAGAGTATAAATGAAACTCTGAAATAATGTCAACTGAAAGCACTTGTTGATGTGATAAACAAGATCAGTCTTCCTTCTGCTCTTTCTTGTATGTTTATTTGGACAGCCACAGCTCAAGCAAGAGCACCAGTGCAAGTCAATGGAGGTGGTACGTAGTAAGAAAGAAATTCTCATAGAATTACATACAGTGGCATGGAGGTCTCATTGCAGATGTGCATTCCTTGTACTAGTGAAGTGATGATGGCTTTAAATAGGGCTCAGCAGGAATGCAAACAGACTGAAAGATGAAGCCTGAGGATATCTCAGGAGGAGGAAGAAGGGGTTAAATGAGAAGGATAAAAGAAAATGAGAAATGAGAAATCATCACAGTTTGCTTAACTTTTTGTGAGTGTCTTAACAGTAAAACAAACATATGGGTCAAAGTTCAGGGTCTAGAATCACTCTACTCTGGCTTAAAAGTGTTGAAAAAAATCCAAATTCTGCAGTGACGGAGAAAAAATATAATCGTGGAACAGCAAATCCCAATAGCAAAATTTGATCTTTACTAACAAATCTCGCAGCGTGACGTCAGCATACAGTTGTGTTTATTCACTAGGGAAGTCTGCAATGCTTCACAGAGATGATACAGTGTAAAACAATGTTAGAGGCAGCTTTATTGGCCAAGTATGTTTACGCAAAATGGTAATTGACTCTGCTTTTTGGTGGCAATGCTTATATGGTCAAGAACAATGTTTAGGAAGACTCATGACAGGTAAGCGAAACAAGAAACAAATACGTACTGGACTGAATAGACATTCCAGACTGTGACTGGAGGTTAATAGTTGGAATGCATTCATATTTCTTACTCATTGAGGTGTATGTTGCAGTCACTAGAGATGGGTCAGGGAAGCTGGGGGTTTGTTTGGGAAAGGCCCAATCACACGTCATGACTGTTTTTACATCACTAAATTTTTTCCTGTTGTAGAAAAGTGATTTATATGCAGTCTTTTTATTTACCAAAAAAAAAGAGTTTTGCAATAATAATGTCTTCCAGATTTTCAGCAGTTCCCTGTTTGAATGCTGTTCATTTGTTTACTTCTAACCTTTTTATCAATCTAAATCTTTATAATGAAATTAGCTAATTGCATTCCCCTCAAGCAAAAATCACTACAGTCTTTGTGGATACAAGAAGCAATACTTGGCTGCACCCTGCAGTTTGTAGTTGGATTTTCAGTTACTAAGAAAACAAAGGTGAACTAGTCTATATAGCTGCTAAATACATGCTTTTTCCTATTTACTAGTGTAAAACAGTTAAACAGTAAACAGTACATCTTGAATACCCCAATCCAGCTTTATAATCCTGAGGCTGTAGGCTCATAGCCAGGTTGCATCAAGAAGGGCATTTACTGTAAACAAATGCTAACTCTTTCAGGTGCGTTCACTTGCTGCCATGACCCCTGAAGTAAGGAGCAGCTGAAAGAACAACAAAAAGCAGAAATATTAACCCATCTTGTGTCAGTTACAGCACTTGTTTCTCATATTCTTCAATTATACTTTACAATAATCCAGACATATTAATAGTTGTTAGGTATTAGGTAGAATGTCAGAGCAGAAATCCAGCTCTTGCACACATTACACAACTTCCTAATAACAAAACTAGCTTTACACAAATAGAAAAAAAAAACTGGAACACTGCACACCTTACCTCTGGGAACTTACCCTGCCCATGTTTTAAAGACTTCCATCTCTATAAGAGGAAACATTGAGTGTATTTTTGCTTACAAACATGATGACTAAATAAAAAAGAGGAACAGAGGAAACAGATTTTGTTGAGCTTTGGGACTTGATGCACATTTAACAAAGGAGTTTTAATAATAACCATTAGGTAGGGTATCTATTTCATAAAAAAAAAAAAAAAAAAGGAAAATGGATGTAAAGATGTCATTTATAAATAAATGTAGTTTTAATTTAGTGTTCAATATCTAAATAAAAACACAAACTAAAATAGAAAAAAACTGCTATTGTTTTGTAACTGTGTCAATAAAATTAAAAAATTCAAATTAACTTATTGGAACATAATAACCAAGATCATTTCTTTTGGTTACGTGTTTTTTTTATTTTTTTTTTATTTTAAAGTGAGCTTTTGAGTTTAATTGTAGAACCACAGATTTTAGTTAGTTACCTGTAGAATTCTCACTTTGAATTAGTAAATAGGATGATATTTAACTTTGTATTTACTTTGCAGGCTGTCCTTGGTTTTTACATAAACTCAGACCAAAAACCACGTTTGCACAGAATTTAGAAAAAAAACAAAACTGGCTCCATATAGATCTTGACGCAGACTCACGTGTTCCTGTATACATGTATTCACAAAAAAATTGAGACAGCCCAGTGGCTTTGTGTGTGCACTCTTACAGTATAATCAAATGCACACAGAGTTAAACAAGGTCCAAGCCTCCATCTCTCCACACTCATATTTCACTAGTCACTCATGGAGGGCCCACAGCAATCAACTCTAAATTAGAGAGAAATCGGCTCCAAGAACATGAGAACAGCTTGCTAGCTCTGAGGCCATACCGTTCTGGTGTGTGTATGTGTATGTGAGAAATGGTGAAACAAAAGAGCCAGCCCTTGATATTAAACCAACTTTGAGGGGCCTAGATCGGGGGTATTACTGCTCCTCTCTGCTGCTGTTAGTGTAGTTTATCCCTGACTCTTACTTTACAAGAACTGTTATGAGGTTGTGCTTTTTAAGAGTTATTTTACAGAAAAGAGTATGTTTTATTTTTCCTCCGACCTGTTATCTTTATCTCCCAACTATTTTTAATTTGCTTTTCTACATTCCCACAGCTATAAGCCATATGGTCGTACCACTTCAGAGGTTTCTAACCACATGATTTGAAGCTGTGGCTCCTTATGTGGTCAGCTGACCATGATAGTTCAATGCACTGAGAGAAAAAAAGATAACTGGAGTTGGAAAAGTTTCCAGTCTTTTGTATTTATTTTTGACAAAATATTACAATTTTCTGTATTTTTTCCCTTCAATATTTGCAGCTTTTTTAACAATTAAGTTTATATGACTAAGCTCAAGCCATATTTTTATAATAGATTTAAATTGTAATTAGTCTCTAAAATACATTACTAAATGATACTGTATGGTGTGATGTATTATTAAGAGGGAGCATCGATAGGGACATTAGGTTGTGGCTTTCCATCACATTGTGTTCTGAGTGAATGAATTCATTCTACCTGCTGAAATTGTCGGCTCAGTCGTTGCCAGGTTACAAACACACAACCCCAAAACAGTCATTGTATTGATTGGGCTATTATTTTTTTATTGCAGCGTTTTACATCTTTGTATTTAACTCACCATGTCATGCCAACAGCTGTGACACACAAAGTTGTGAGAGTATAAAACTTGAAATTGCTGTGCATCAGTTTCTAAACTGTTTTGCCTTTAGTTTATTGTGGCCATCATCATAGATGGCCTTCATCATTGTGTTTAGTTAAGCTTCATAAAGCTGAAAGTATACTTTAATATTATGTTATGTAGAGATTATATTTTTTAATATCGAAATGTTTGCATTGTTGGTTTTTATGCCTTGCTCTGTTTATTGGTTCATAGGAGGTAAAGGTTTAAATTATATGCTTCCTCTGTGTCATATGTGATCATCTGTACTAGTTTCTGGTTTATATATTTTACTCATAGATAGAAATAACTCTAAATTCCAGGCTGCTCTTGCCATCTTATCAATGTGTACTGGTTAGAAAGATTATATATATGTTGACTTGAACAATAGTGTCTCAGATCTGAGCACAAACGTGTGAAAGATTCACTTTTTATTTATTTTTTTCACACAATTTAAGCCGTGATAACACCTTTTTAGATTACTGTAGCTGTAAACACTCTTTACTTGTCTGTCCAGAGCTGTGTTGATTTTGAAAGTAGAGCTAACTGGAGACAGTATTATTGGCAGGATGTTAGTCTTTACTGGAAATGCACTCTGTAGACTGTGTTGGTACCAGATTTTACCTCCACATCATGAACAGGTTCTTGCCAGACAAGCATGGAGAATACAGTGGTTTGGCAAAAATGTAACAGGTTTTTGGCTTGTCAGTATTGACTCCCACCCTCCAGGCATTCATATTTACAATTACTGCCATTTCAGAAATGTTCTGTTTGGCTAAGAGTATTTGAAATATCTTTGAGTTTGTAGATTCATCAACATGTTAAGGACATTTAGTGATGCAGGCTTACAAAGTCCTTATTGAGCTCATGCAAGAGAGAAACAAAATGTATTCCACTTTTGTTCAAGATGAAGATTAAATCTTCAGTTTTCACATCTTTATGACATTACCATTGTTCAGGAGATGGTTTGTTTTTAATATTCATGCCCTTTTGATTTACTAGTAATACTATTAAATAAGTTGTACTTTTATTTTCTCTGCTTATTTTACATTTATTTTTATGATATTCCTTAGGCTTGTTCAGAGTCAGTCTCAGCTCAGTGAGAAGTATGAATTTTATAACATACAAATTTAATTAGGTAAACATATGTATTTTTACAGTAATAATACAGCTGGATTTTGTATAATGTTTGAGCTAAAGAAAATGCTGTACAGCAAATTAGAATAAGTCATACACTCAAAGTTTTTATGGTTTTGTCTCTATATTTTGCCAGGTCCTTAGGAGTAATTCAAAGTAATTAATCTACTTGTATAAAAACACTTAGCAACAAGAAACATTAGCAACATTTTATTAACTCGTCCTGTTTTCTGTGATCAATGTACGAGTTCCTGCAATTATCTTCTATTTGGAGCTTTTACTTCCTTGTGTAAAAGGAAATAATTAGTGAAACTCTCATACATCTAAGTGTGAGGATGTGTCAACAGTAAAAGTCACATGTAAAACGTGAGCATCTCACAGACAAATAGGGAAGAATAATATCTTTATGTTGCTGTGAACCAAGTCAAAGTTAAACAACAAAACATACATAACAAAATCATAAGGTTTTGGTGTTAAGAGGTTACGTCTTAGTAAAGCCAGAAGAGTAGCTTAGAAGAGAGTGTGCCTATATTACCTTCACGTGTTCCATTTACGAGGAAGTGACTATTTTTACCTCTCAGGTCATTTATAATTGATGGACTTGTCTGTTCAAATAATGTTTGGTCAGTTAACTTACAGCCAAAATGTTTTATCCAAATGTCTAACAAATAAACAGGAATCTGTTCCAGTTTTATTTTACTATTTTTATTTTATTTTAGTTTTTCATTTTTGTTACTTTTTTCCTTGCTCATTCTAGCTCTCCCTGTAATTTAGATCATCACCTGTCTTTCCTTGCACTGTGCATCTGCCGGCTCCTTTTACATCCCTCCTGTCCTGCTGGCATGTTTGTTGTTTTCATGGAGCGTTAGCAGTTTTATAAAAAGGATAAATGGTTGTTATCGAGCATGCTGATCATATCTGATTTGGCAAGAAGGAAACGGAAACGATTGAAAATCGAGTTTTTAAGGTTGCTAGCAAAGTTTGTTAAAGAGTGATCACACTGCAAATTTAATTATTTAAATATAATTGCAGATTTTTATGTCCATTCTGCTTTTTTTGTTTATCAGAACAGACCTGGTGCATATTTTATTCAACTACAAATCAAAATTTAACCTATAAATAAAAACAACTGGACACAAAAAAAGAAGAAAATATTTTTGTGTGGCACTGATAAAACACTTTGTCTCACTCTGTCATATTTGCTGAACCCACAGTTAATCAAAGATGAATAACAGCTCGTATACATCAAACAGGCGTCAAGAACCAGCAGTGATCGCAAAACCCCAATTTGATTATTGGCTCGGTGTATAGGGACCCTGAGGCTTTTTGGCGCTAACAGAGTCCTGTTAGAATTTTTCCTGCCAAAGCGAAAGTTCTTTTGAAGGCAGCAGATGTTAAGGTTGGTTTAAACTTGTCGAGAAGACTGTTTTGACAGTAGAACAATTTAAAAGGTCTGCTCTGTGCTTAAAACATAGAAATGGCGAGAAAGCTTGAGGGGAAAAAGTGAATCTTAGCCAAATAATAAATGGTAAAAGATTAGATTGAAACTGGATAGCCTGAAATGCTTATGTTGTCTTTATCTCATAAACTTAACTTTTTATTTGCCGTGTTAAGCAAGGAAGGAGAAGCAAGTAGCCAACATCCTCAAAAACTCTTCTTTTAATCTTTAAGAAGAAACATTTTGGTTTAGGCTTTTACAAATCTTGTGCAACTTAATCAGTTCTAAATTAAGTCTAAATAGATAATATATATTGTACTATTGAGGAAACATGTTTATGTATCTACCAGAAACAATAAATTAGAGAAAAATATTGACACACTCCTGTAGTTATAGTGATTCTGACCAAGATTAGTTCAAAATATTAGTGGGGAATTGTGCATCATTATATTGTTAAATCAATATGTTTAGTGACCACATGGACCCTGTTTAGTTGAATGATTTCTAAATATAGATATTTCCTTTGGTCAACATTGACCTAATGGCTTGGATAAAATAGGATGTAATACAGCTGTCCAACAGAACCGAACTGCATTGCAGTAAAAAAATGTTGATCGTAGGAGCTGCGTGGTACAAACTTCAGCATGAACGACCAGTATCCTAAAGAAATCTTGGATAGAAGACGCGTGTTGTTCCCCATTAGGAAAAGAAACATCAGTGAGGGCAGGAGAGCTGCGATTTCAGTAGATAAACTTTATATTAATGGTCAGTTGTTCAGAGACCCAGAGATCACTCCGTGGCTTTATTAATTACATCAAGGTTAGTGAAAATTTTCAATCATTTATTATTTACCAGTTATAAATTAATGTAAAAAGCACAGCTCGGGTTGGTGGATCACACAAATGGTGAAACACAGGGTGTTCACACTTTTCGTGTGTGGGGGGGATCATCTTTCTTTCTTTCTCTCTTTTCTTTTTTTTATCTTCACTTATTCAGCACTGCACTACTCTCTTCTCTTGTTTTCTTTTTTAGACACGACTATATACACACAAGCACATAAACCCACATCCCATATTCACACATATTACATAAAGAAACATGGTCTAGTTGCCTTCACCTGCAGAACCTACGTTATTTATATATATATATACATATATATTTCTTTCACTACTGCTACTAATATTTCGTATAATCAACAATTAGTTATGATTTTGCCTGGGCCTCACTATCTCTTTGGTGACGAAGATAGATTAAATTTATTTTCACTCACACAAGGATGGGCAGTTTAAGATTTGTCACGTGGAATGTGA
>JARVJO010000140.1:18063531-18090835 GCA_031762555.1 Cynodonichthys magdalenae | reverse complement strand
TTCCTGTCCCCCAAACCCAGCCAGTCGAGGCAGATGGCCACCTGTCCTGAGCCTGGTTCTGCTGGAGGTTTCTTCCTGTTATGGGGGTTTTGGCTCAATCTGCTGGCTTCTTCTTTATCTTTTATTGTTTTTTTTTGTGTACAGTGTCCTGAGACAACACTTGTGACTTGGCGCTATATAAATAAACTGAATTGAATTTTTAAGCACAGTAAAATTCAGTGAAAACTGCAGGTCTGACCTTGAGTGAGAGAGATCCAGCCATGTAGAAGTGGTCCAGGTCTATGATTGATGCCAGAAGCCCTGCCAGCAGTACTTCATACAAATCACTCCTTTTTCTCAGTCCAATCACAACCGCCCACGACCACAGCCCTATCAGTCCGTGAGTGGCATTGTCCAAGGCGGCGCGCAGCCACAGGTGGTTCTGGACGGCAGACAACTGAAGGGTGTGGTCCGCCACCACGCAGAACATCCCAAGTCCCGCCGAGGCCAACAAGGAGGCCGAGCTGAACGTCTGCAGGAGGGCCTGGGCTTTCTCTGCCTCCAGAGCCAGGCTGAGAGGTACACGAGCAGCGCCTTCTCCCCCAAGGCCCACCCCCAGTAAGGGGGACGAGGACTGGGAGGAGTCAAGCTTGGAGTAGAATCCTTGCATGTTGAAAGCTGGCTTGAGGAGCCAATCACCAGAGAAAGTCAGAAAAATTCACACTGACTGGAAAAGAGAGAGAGAGAAAAAATGAATGTGCACATTTTTTTTTCAGAAAATATGGAGTGCTGGTTCTTTCCTTTCAATTTATCACATTGATTTCTAGTCCACCCAGTCAAACTGTCACTGTTTGATGCTAGTATGAACTTAATCTTCAGCCCCAGATCACAATCATCCACTTATTGTTATGACTACTCATCTGCTAGCTGCTAGCAAAACACGAGGACACACAATTAGCAACAATTATATACAAGTGAAGCAACGAATGTGCAAAATTACCAAACAGAATGTCAGACAAGTGCACAAAAACATCACGGGGCCCTCGTCATCATGTTGTTTGTGTCATGTAAGGCAGTGAAATGTGGGATAGACTCGCTGTGTCTCTGTCGCTCATGTAACAGCAGTACCTCTTAAATAATAGATTCAACCGGTTTGATCCAAATTTAATTAGCTGTGTGTTATTTTTAGCATCCTTTCGCTGTTTTACCTCCGACATTTCAGCTAACGCTTCCGCCTTTTCTGTTCCTTTCTAAGTTAAATTCAATGTTGGAAAAAAAATCCACGTCATTAAAAGGACTAAATACACTTAGCATCGCTGATACAGATTAAAAAGAAACGGGCAGCAGGAACGAGCGAGATGTTGCTTTGTGTAGGCGGTGAGAGAGGTTGTCACCGGAAACTATGGAAAATATGCTCATTTACACCATAGGGCATGTTTTGTTTCGCATAACAAACACAACATTTTATAGTAAATCTGTTTAAAAACATATTTTAACGTGATTTAGAGGGACCAAATGAATGAAACCAGGTTACTCACCCCATCACTGTGCATCTGTTAACCTACCGCTGGACTGGGCTTCACTCTTCTTCTACGGCGATGATCCTGCTTTTCGGTGGCGCATCCTGCCACCTAGTGGTGATAAGTGGTAAAACCAAGTGAACATGAACATCTGCTTTGAATGACACATAAAAACGCAAAAAAATATATTTATGTATGACTTAAATGCTTTGTCAGTAATTCAACTTATAGTGTTTTCTATTTATGTTCTTTTAGTAACAGAATTTTACAATAGTGCTTGCAGTAGATCAAAATGTTTTCTTACCGTTTCATTTACCATAGTGAATAAAGCACGTTTTAAAATATGGTAAACCAAATTACCTATTTCACTTGTTTTAACTGTTTGTGTAATAATATGTGAACGAGTATAGTTGCTAAGAAAATAGCCCTATGCATAAACCCTGTGCATAAACTCAGAATTCAGAAAAAAAAGTAAAGTTTTCTTTCTTTCTTCTGAAGTCTTTTTTTATTGTGTTAAGATACTTTAATTTCTAGTTATTTGTTACCATTTAATAAAACAAAGTGTTTGTGCTGTACAGTGAAAAATGTTTTTAACTGCACAGAATGGGTATTTTGTTGTTAAAATGTCTAAAACCATATTTAAACCGTATACATACAGTATATACTGTATATGTATGTTGACTCAAGTCACCACTAGAGGGGGAAAGAGACCACAGAATAGGAGTTAACACTGGTACGCTGGTCGGTTTTAAAAACATTTACTGTTCATGAAGATGACAAGTCAGTTTGAAGTTATTTAGAATATAAAAGTTTAAACTAATCTGAAAAAAACATTTTTGTTATCAAAAGCTAACATATAAAATAAAATGGCAACATTTTATGTACTGTCTATAAAAGCATCTGATCGGTGGATCTGTTGTTTTTAGGGTTAATCTCTGAGTAGCAGAAGATTTTAGTTCTTGTGGTTCATTTTAGGTAAATCTGCTGAGTGGTATTTAAAATTGTTTTGTCTGATTAAATAATTAAACTTGTCATTTAATACATTTCAAATTGCAGACAAACTCCAAATTAAACACTGCCTGAGATTGTATCTGTAAAGACAAGTTTAAAATGTCCCTCTTTTCTGTGTTGACTCTCAGGAAGAGGTCTTTAGGAATTGTAATTTCACTCTGAAGCATCTTATTCATGATTTTTTTTTTCATGCTTTGTCACATGAAGAACATGTCTGTTTAAGTCGTTTTGTTACAGCTTTACGATTAGTTGTCTGAGTTGTTATTTTAAGAAGCACAAATTAAAGATGGAATGACTCAAGCATCATGTGACTCATCAGGCTTGCATATCCCACAGAATACTTACAAGATTAGATAAGTTTCTCTTTTTCTGTGGAACTGATCCAATATGACCTCACTTATGTTGATGCCAACAGGTGTTATCATCCCAGAAATTATGGCTGTCAGTTAAGGACATGGCTCCTGCCTCGCAGTTGCTGAAACTGAGCGCTCACTTCAAAATGACTGTAAAAAATTTTCATTTTTCCAAACATCTATCCTTTCTTGTGACTTCTAACAAGTTTTGCAGCCAGTAATCACATGGCTCTGACATGTGCACATCCAGAGACCATATTACCTTCATAGGCATGACTGGTCGATACAATCCAATCTCAGCTCGACTTTTTCTTAATATTTGACAAAATGTTACAAACTGCAGAACTTTAAAATGTTGTGTAACTTATTTATTCAGCACCACGGACAGAGACGCAGAGACTTCAAAGTGTTTCAGCACCACAGACAGAGCATAGTCGCCAAGGTGATTCTGCTACCCTCTAGTGGCCAAAAGACACTTTCATAATTTATTTAAAACGTTTTTTTTTTGGTTGTTTTTTTCCCTTTTGGTATTTAAAACAGACTGTCCTTTATATTCTGTTTATGTTTCTAATGGGGCACGTTATTGCTTACATTTTATAATTTCGTTTGTATTTACATTATTTATTTGCTTTTATGTTTCTATAGCTTGTTCATTTAGATGTACAGAACTTTTATCAACATTTTTTGTGCTCCTAAACACATTTGGTTCAAGTTGACTTAACTAAAATATCATAGTTGAAGTAAGCCCATAGCACTGATTAACTCTAAAATGTAAAAAAAAAAAAACTAATAAGTAAAATAAAAGAAAACATAAGAATGAGTGAAATGTAACAACACAGCAACTTAAGCAACAGCTTTTAGGAAAGTAAACTGTTTTGTTCTGATTTATTGTTTGTTTAAAATGTGCAGTTTGGGAGGGACTGATAACACCAGATTGGACTTGTTTTTACAGCTGGAACTAATACAGTAACTGTTGAGAATATGTTGGAAAAGCTGCCCTTGAATTGCTCCATGTTTGTGCATTTGGCACAAATAAACTGTATTTGACCGCAGATTCTCATTTTTTCCCCCCCTTCATAAAAAAAAGTAAACAACGCTGCCAAGCGCAGAGGCACAAGTGTGTCTGTAGAGCGAAGTGATGCAAGAACAGCGTGAACAAAGTAAACTGCAGGAATCTAGCTTGTATGGATGAATTATACAAAGGAATTAGAAATGCGTGTTTGGATATTAGCATAAAGAGAAAGTTGGAACAGCCAAAACCAGTCGGCCAGAAAGATTCAGCTGAGGAAAGAAAGGCTGCAAGAAAAAAAAAAGGTGCGAGGCAGAAAGCAGGGCAGAGGTGAGAGGGAAGCAGATATCATGCCATTCATCCCGTTTTCAGGGAAAGGTCAAAGCAGTCATTAGAGTAGAGTGGGGCGGCTGGACCTGACAGGCTCTGGAGAGCGTGTACACACACACACACACACGCTCCTTCTCATTTACTTGAGGTTAATGCGGATCACTTTGTGGCTGCAGACACTGTGAGCACGGCTCAACATTCCACTTGCTATTTAATTAAAGTTTTAAAGGTTTAAATGTGAGCTCGACAATTCTGTTTTTCATCTCTAAAGGGGTTGAAGCAGATCCACAGCGCTGACAATGACAAGGATAATAAAATCAGTGTCCTCTGCACCCTTTTTATTCGATTCATTGTCATTGTAAATATTAATTGAGTTCTCATTGACATCCTCATTAAATAGAAAAAAAAAAGAGAAAAGGGCTGACCGGTGTCTATGAGGAGGGACGAGAGGGAGGAAAGAGTAATGAATGCAATACTATGCAAGCAGATCCACACACACACACACACACACACACTGAAGACCCCAGCTGACAGCTGTTAGATGGTGTATTGATTTGTCCTCGGCCTCCAAATCGGCCTGCCAGAACTTGTCAGCATAATGACAGAAAGAGAGCTGGAGAGAAAGATGAGGTGGTGAGACAGGCTGAAGAGAGACAGACAGAAAGCGAGAAAGATCAAAACAGGACATTTTGACCTGAACCACATCTTGATTTTTTAAAGTCATACATCTTATCTGACAAAGTGCTAATTTAGAATTAAAAGAAAAAGAAGTCAACTTATCATTTTGACTCAGAATAGGATAACAACAAAAAACAAAACAAAAAAAACTTGCGTCCTTCCTGCTCCTTTTTACATGTTAAGATAATATTTCTGATTATTATTACTACTATTTTAATATAAAGTATCTCACCTTAGATATGATCTGACTAGATACACCCCAGGGTTGTGTGCTCAGCCCCCCTCTTCTTCCTTCTTCAAAACTCAGCAAAACAGCATCAAGTTTACAGATAACACATTTCAACATTTGATATGTTTAATATGTTCCTAATACTGTTAAAAAGCATTTAGCCTTGTGATAGTCATGTACTTTACTGATATTTATTTAAAAAAGTGTCAAATTTCTGTTTCCAAACAACTTCATCAACTGGTTTTAGACTCAGTCAATAGTTTATTTTGTTGTTAGCGGATAAAAAGGTAAAACAAAGAATGAATCCAGCTCATCACAATCCATTGTGAAATGGTCACATTTAATGGTTGAAACCTGTCATTGTATATACATCTATAAAAAAGACCCCAGGTACAGGTTACAACATTCTAACGCTAATACATACATTATTATTATTATCATTATTATTAAATAATAAACTTTTTTTTCATTGTTAAAGTTACATATCGTAGTTTACAAAATAGGATCAAGGAGAATTACGTCATTATGAATGTCTGAAAAATAAACCAAAAACAAAACTAAAGCCCTATATGTTTTGTTTTTATTATTTGTCCATAAAATCCAAGAAAAGAAATACAATAAACACATAATCATTCTTTTGAATAACATAATAGTAACTGTTGATATTGAAATGTAACTGCAGGGAAAACAAAAAAAAATATATATTTTTGAATGTTTGTAAAAGCGCCAGATTTTGGAAAGCAAACAGTTTTGTGTTGTATTTTACAGCACAGAGCAGAAACCAACAAACTGTAGCTGCATCAGTGTTTCAGGAACCAAACATTGTTGTCAACACAAAAACAGCTGCGTAGAAAAAGAAGTGTTCAGTCTGAAATCCACCTTGTTTTCTTTCTTTTGATTTTTGTTTTGTTTTGTTTTATACGATCCAGGTCCTTCTTGCCATTTGCTAAGTAAAGCTAATTGTCTAAATAAGCCAGACTACCAATCCCAAATTCTTCAAAGTGTTAGTCCTCAGATAATAACAGAAAAATGTAAAAAAAAAAGAAAAAAAAAGCTCTCTCTCCATCAGTCCGATTCAGTCGTGGAGGCGCGCAGAGTCACATTCTGATGGAGTTTCATCGTGGCTTCTTTTGTTAAATCATGTGTTTACACAAACAGGAGCTGCAGGGATCCTCGGATTCATCCCAGATCAGATTTATGTACCATTTTATTTTTCAGCATCAATCAGGTGTCTCACTCACACACACACACACACACACACACACATACACACATACATGCGCACACATTTTCTGGGATTTTGAACCCATGATGAAGACAGGCACAGTTTCAGGAAGCTTGGTGAGTAATTTGGGCTCCACATTGTTGCGGGTGCAGAAGAGTCTTTGGCGTGATGATTGAGCTGTATAGGGGAGGGGGGAGGGTTCACGACTGTGGCCAAACATACAAATACACACACGTGTGTTTGCCTGTAAAGCACTGTGCAATTTAGGAAAAGAATGACATAAAAAAAGAAGGAACAGTCAATTAATGATGAAAGAAATAAAAAAAAATGTAACTAGAAAATGTTTTTTTTTTTTTTAATTCAGCTGAAGACTTGGTTTTCTTGCTCTGACGAGGAGCTTCCTGAACCAAACTGAACAGGTCAGTCTGCTGTGGCTCTTTGAAGCTACCAGATGAAACACTGAACTGATCGTTCTGATGTCGCCGCTGCTGCTGTGGTTGTTCCCGCTGCCTCTGTCGCTGCTCTCCGTGCCATGTTTTTTTTTTAAAGTTCCTCTGAGGAAATTCTTTGTAACCATCAATCTAAAAAGTACTCGATCGCATCATCGTCATCCGACATCCCCCCTCCCTTTCTAAGTAATTTGGGTGAGTAACTGTGTGATGGACAGAATTGATCAATGCACTGTATCCTTGAAACATGTGCAAAATAGAAAAAACACCATCCTATTTCTCTTCATCTTGTTCTTCTTCTTGCTTTATGTTCATCTTCGGCAATATGACCTTTACATCTGGAGAAACAGAATGACAAACTCAGTATATTAGTTGTTGCCCAGTTTTCAGTAGCGTTTATTAAAAACACCAAAAGTAACAGCTTGCTGAAAAGAAATTAGTATTATAGCACCACATGGTGACTTCCAAAGAGCTGTTAGCTGAAAACTTAACAGATGATGAAGTGAAGGATAATGCGTCACTCTGTACAACAATACAATAACATGAAATTTAATTATGTCTACTCAAACAACAAAGGATGTTTTCTTCTTTTATTCATTTTTTTTGCATGTAAAGTTAATAACCATCTCACAAGATCCTAGCTATTGATAACTATTTGTCAAAACATCACATCAAAAATCATCGGACTATCCCTGTAAATACAAGCCCTATTACTAATAATCACCTGCTGCATATCATTATTTAAACCTGAAAGGTATATTTTTTCTCCATTCTGAAATGTTAAGCTGGAATTTACTAAAGAGAGATTAGGGTCACTGAAAAAAAATAAAAATAAAAATAATAAAATAAAAAAAATTCTGACTTTGATCTCAGAATTCTAAGACAAGAGTCAGAATTCTGAAATTAAATTCAGAATTCTGAGAAAAAAGTCAGAATTCTGCCTTAAATCTTCAAGTTCTGAGATCAAAGTCAGAATTATGCAATTAAAGTCAGAATTCTGAGAAAAAGGTTAGAATTCTGCCTTAAATCTCAGAATTCTGAGATCAAAGTCAGAATTCTGAGATTAAAGTCAGAGTTCTGAGATCAAAGTCAGAGTTCTGAGATCAAAGTCAGAGTTCTGAGATCAAAGTCAGAATTCTGAGATCAAAGTCAGAGTTCTGAGATCAAAGTCAGAATTCTGAGAAAAAAAGTCAGAATTCTGAGAAAAAAAGTCAGAATTCTGAGATTAAAGTCAGAGTTCTGAGATTAAAGTCAGAGTTCTGAGATCAAAGTCAGAGTTCTGAGATCAAAGTCAGAATTCTGAGATCAAAGTCAGAGTTCTGAGAATAAAGTCAGAATTCTGAGATCAAAGTCAGAATTCTGAGAAAAAAAGTCAGAATTCTGAGATTAAAGTCAGAGTTCTGCGGCCCTTATCTGCTTTTGTAGGATTTTGACTAGAAATGCGAAAAACAAAACAAACAACAAAAAAGTCCAAACTTAAAGAAAAACTTTGAGAGATAGCTAAAAAGTCTGTATACTTCTGTTTAAGTTCATTTTACATTTGCACAGTAATAATTAAATGAATTAAATAAAAGTTGGTTAATTTATTTGTGTTCCCAGACACTGTACTGTAGGAGTTCAGCATTTAAATCATTATCAGGACACACAGACTCCAGCAGGATTTATGGTCTTGGAATGGAATGGGGGAGTCTGTTAGATTGACTTCAATCCTGCACAGGCGCTCCTAAAACCTCCTGGAGTTGTAAAACAACCTCCTCCAGTTCTTGTTGCTGTTGGTCTATAAAAGCACGTTCACGTCATGCTTTGATTTGTTGTTATAGCGAACGGTTGAATTCAAATTCAAGTAAAAGGTGAAAGCGCTGTCAGGTGGTGTGTGTTTGTGTGTTGTTGCTCACCACATGAGCAGCAGCATGAGTCCTAACAGCAAAGGGGAAAAAAGTGAAACCACCCTGGAGGCTCTGTCCACTGGAACCTGACCCTTCTGTGGCGCTCTGGATGAAGGTATGGGAGAAGTCTTTGTTTCTGCAAGAACCAACAACACCACAAAAGACCTCGTGAGCATATTTTTATTAACCCCCTGTATCCTTGGTCAGTTAGTTTTCTTATGTATTTTATGTGTGGGCCTTTTGGTCACAAAGTGTACAACGTCCCCACAGGGCAAAACATTCAATACACTGTTTTTGATGAATGGAGCGCTGAAAATCGCTCATCATAACAGGAAGAAGCAAACAGAAAGGAAAACAGAGTGAGGAGCAAAATCAATTCTAATCTGCAAGAACAATCGATATGAGACTTGTCAAGACATTTATGAAGTGAAAAAGACAAAAAAAATAAATAAATCTGAGGGCACGAAAGAAAAAAACAAGACAAAGAAAACAAAAACGATAACCTTTTCTAGAAAGAAAAGGTGAAGCAGGAAGTAGACAGAGTTAAAATGAATAAACCTTTACATGCTACTTTAAAGTTAACACGTGCTGCGAGTCGTGTCGGAATAGAAAACAGGCAACTGTGGCTTTCCCTGCACTTTCACTAAATCTACTGTATAAAGCTGATACTATTCCAACCTGAACAAGTTTTAATGCACAGGGTTAATTTAATTTCATCTTAACCAAACAAAAGTTGAATCTATGTGCTGCACAACAACAATTTAATAAAACCAAAAGTAATATCCTATAAAACCACAAAGGATGGAATCGATAAAAAGTAGAAACAAACAAGTAATAAAGACATCTCATAAAACAGCTAATGGATAAAATCAATTGAGTCAAATCCCAATAAGGAAATGAGGAAAGGTGCATGTTTCATGTCTTAAATGTTTTTGTTTATTCCTTTTTGTATTTATTTTATTGAAAATGTTGAAACTTGTTTAAAGAAATATTTACTCCCAGACGTCAAAATGTGATCGATAATGTTTCTGCTCATGTCTGTCTGTCGCGCCGTCATCAAATTAAACAGAAAACAATGACGGCAGACCTTTTTTTTTTTTTTATTTAATTTTTTAATTTCACAGCAGAGTTCTTTTTTTTTTTTTTTTTTTTTATTTTACGGTGGAGTTTGGAAATCTATCACAGACCGAAAAATGCAAGTTTAGCAACGTAGCAGAAGAAAGTTTTGTTGCAATGAGATGTTAAATAAAATGCAGTTACAAATGCTGATACTGGAGCTAAACCCAAATTATTAATGCTTTTCATTTATTTATTTATTTGTAACGTTTTTGAAGCTACTAGTTGAAACACGGAACTGATCATTCTGATGTCGCCACCGCTGCTGCTGTGGCAACTGAATTTGGTGAAGTTAAACCTTGAAGTTATACCTTCACCATGGTAACAAGGCAACGCGTGATTATGCAAATATACGTCTTCCGTAGACTAGACCGTCACAGCCGTTTATGCAGCCGACATGAGCGGCCTACGGCCCATGTCGACAGTGGCCAACGTCGATCGAGGTCTGCATCGGCTGCAACCCATGAATTGAGACACAGCTTTTAACTGAAGACAGCTTTATCTAACATGGATGCCTCAACTAAGTGACCTTAAAAAACACACATAAAATGACTGTAACTCATTGATTTTTACAGTTCTTGTTAAAGAATAGATGTGCTAGTAAATAAAAGTGATTTAGATCAAGTGACAAAGAAATTCTTAGATTTTCATGCCATAACAGCTCACCAAAAACACACACAGTGCGGATTTGGGTAAAGAAACTTAACTCATGTTTGGTATTCAAGTGGTATTCAAGTTCAAGACAGCTGAGCAAAATTGCTCGTGAGAAACATAAACATGTTGAAAATTACCACAGTTTATGTATTTTTTTGCTCTGCAGTTTGCAGTCACACAACTTGACAAATTAAAATATCACAGTTTAATGTTACAGCTGCAGGCAGCACAGGAAACATTAACATGTGAGATGTTTGGAACTCAGTTTAGATCCCCTGATTTTCTTTTGTTTAATGTATATTTCAAATATTGTTTTTTATTTAAGTCAGTCTATTTACTTTCTTTCTTTCTTTCTTTCTTTCTTTCTTTCTTTCTTTCTTTCTTTCTTTCTTTCTTTCTTTCTTTCTTTCTTTCTCTTTGTAATTAATGACTTTTGCATTGCACTGCGTTGGGAGTCAGGGAATATTAAACCGAAGCAGTCAGGTGTGAAATAGCCAGAGAAAGAGGAAACTGAGGTGCATTTAACATGTTCAAAAGCTCTGCGCAACACTTCCTGCCTGCAGAAAAAACAATGCTTTAAAGTGGAGGCAAAAAAAATCAGATATTTATGCAGAAATAATGCGTTATTGGCAAGGAGAGGCAGTAATGTGGTGTATGTTGATGTAACAAAGTAGGTGAGGACGTGTAAGCAGACAAGACAAGATGATGATGATGATGATGATGATGATGACGAGGAGAAGGAGAGGGAGGTTTGACAAACAGCAGCTCTGCAGTCAAGAATGAGAGGCTAAAAGGATTAAGACTGCTGAATGACTGGAACTCTGACTGCCCTGCGTGTTTACACACAGAATGTGGATCTCCGAGGTTTTAGGTTATTTAAAACTAAATGACAACTATGAAAAAATCTTGAATGTATCATTTAAGATAGTCCAAATAAACATGCTGTTTATGGGGATTCATTTTAGTAGTTCTGCTGGTGGCCTAATTTGTGAAACAGAAACATCCAAGACATCATATTTGTATTATTGACATGCTCTAAAATGATTTATATTTTACACAGAATTTAAAACCCCAGATTGGAAAAAGGTTGTGATGCTGTATAAATTGTAAATAAAAAACAAATTGCAATAATGTGAAACTCCTATAAACTTATATTTTACTCACTATTGAACCTTGTACACACATGTAACGTTTAAACTAGAAAAATGTACCATCGATTTTTAGGGTCATGTGTTTCTCAGGCATTTAGTTAAATTCTATACCAAAATAAAGTAACCATGTCACCTTCAGTTGTTATGAAAATGCTGTCAATTTGTACAAATCAAAAACTAATTTAACTTTGCATCATAGTCGTTTCTAAACACCTTAAAATTAGCCTCTGTCTCTTTAAGAACCGCCTACCGCTTCTGTCACGCCCATTTCTGCACATCATCACAACGGCTTCATGCCGTTTACAACCTGTCTTAGGAGCACTGTGTTTTGTTGTAATAATGCAGTATGCAGTAATAATTTTTAAAAAGCAGCAACATTCTACAATATTGGTTTTGGAAAATAGCAACTCAGAATGATCTCTTGTCGGACTTAGAAAGTAGTTTTTCTGAAGAACCGTAACGAGTACAGAGATGTTTCAGCTTGGTAAGATATCTCCCAGTCATCCTCACACACATGTCAATGTTAAGCTAATTTATTTATTACTAAAATGTGGTGTAAGCCAACTATAGAACACAGATTGTAATACAAGTTAAGAATGGTAATTATAGATCCCAGATAGACCAAACAACTGAACAAAACAACGTTGTTTTCCAGACATACTTCTGAGTGTTGGAATTGCATCGTTTTTTAGTGATAATCTTATTAGTCCACTGTTAAATTCCTTTTTGTTCAGAAAGCTATCATCCATAAAGTGGCTCGCACAAATATAATTTTTTTTTTCATCAGAGGGTTACTTCCAAAATAGCCTCTATGCCACGGACTTCCGTTCTAGCACTTCCATATTTTTTGGCCACGAACGACACTTCTGGTTGGCAACACTGTGTTAGCAATGGCTTTTTACACTTGACAACGACTGTTAATGATGTCCACAGTACAAGATTTGCATATTACATGTACCAACATTAATGACTGGTGAGAGAACTTTGACGTCACCATTTATTAAAGTATCGTGTGGTAATTTGATGAATGATTTTTTTTTGTATTTAAAAATTACATTAAGACATGGACCTTAAGTCCCCTCAGAAACAACTTTAATGTTGGTGGTAACTTGTTAAGCATTTACACAGATGCTTGAAGACTACTGTCTGCCATGAAACAGTAAACTAAACGTGTATAAATAGAGCCTCACATGAAATACATAAGAAGTGACATCTAATGTTGCCTCTTTGGTGCTAGACAGTGTCCCATTTCTGTCTCACATCGTGGGCAAGGCAGAAACTTAGATCTCAGAAGGTTCCGACACTAAGGTTAACGGCAACCTTTTAAAGACTCAGATGATCGTCTGTTTACTTCCTGGAATGTCGCGGGTAAGCACCGATCTCTGAGGATGGGATTTCTAAATGTCGCATCTGTCACTAAGCTA
Organism: Cynodonichthys magdalenae; assembly: GCA_031762555.1. Lineage (NCBI taxonomy): Eukaryota > Metazoa > Chordata > Actinopteri > Cyprinodontiformes > Rivulidae > Cynodonichthys > Cynodonichthys magdalenae. Next base: position 18,077,821 of record JARVJO010000140.1, on the reverse strand, counting down.
TCCTTTTTATGTGAAGTCCGTCTGTTGATGCCAGGAAACAGAAGAGAAAATGCTAGTGCAACCAGTGACTTCTTCTCGTTGCAGTTTGGAAAACCTGTTAGTGCTGAGGGAAGCCATGAGACAAACAAACAAAAAAGTAGGACGCCAAGGAAATGTGGTCCATGTGACAACACAAGAGCAAGGCAGAGAGGAGAAACAGAATGTGTGTTTACACTCAAAGCCGCGCAATCAATAAGTCAAAGGAAGTGTGTTCATTTTCTGTTTGACTGAGCAGAAGGGAGAGAAAATATTGGTCAGTGTGGAGATTGTAATAAACAGACGGCTGAGAGAAAGTTAGCCCTCACTGAACTTTCTCTACTTTACTATGTTTCTTCTGCTCTTTTGTTCTATTTAAAGCTTGTGAACTGTTGGACACATTTTACTTAAACATTTACCATAATCTTGATTTATGCTAAAATTATTTTATTTCATTTAATTCAAAACATAATCCATAATAAACAAAACAATTCATACAACAATCAAAAGAAAATAAGCAAAAATGAATGAAAAGGAGCAGAAAGGAGTTAAAACTTATATCTGCCCAACAATCACCAGCTCTGAAGTTTGCCACCAACATACAGAGAAATACACTCCAAACACAAAGTACTTAAAACATCACCTTAATACAAAAAAAAAAGACTTAGACCGCTTCAGCTCACTGTCACAAACTAACACTCTTAACTGAAATACATCTATCAACACAATTCTGTATCTAATTGTTTTGAAAATCTCAGCTCCTATTAAATTATATTTGCTTTACTTGAAAAAAAAATCTGATTTGGATGTTGTCTGGTAACATATTTTACGAGCTTTGTACATCAATTAATAATTATTGCATTTGTTTAGCATAAGAATTTTATTAACTAACAGCTTTTAAACACTTTACTATATTCCCACTGAAAAATAAAACTTTCTGACAAACTCAGTAAACCCAGTAAACAACAAGAACAGAATATAAAGCTCTTTTAAAAACATTTACTAACAAACTTTTTTGTATAGCTCCTGTCCCAATGGAATCTCCTTAGAAATCATCTGAAAACAGCCAGATTTAGATCAAAAACAAATGATCTTTAGTCCAGTTTAATCCGTTTGCCTGGTGTTCTAATCACACATTTTCATTTGATTTGTAACATGGTCTCTGTTCAGCTTACAGCTGCCCTGATTCTACTGCAAAAAGAAAAAACAAAGAAAACAAAGGAAAAACAAAAACTGCATCCATCAGCTTCAACAACAACCAAATATGAAGTCATTTTATGGATCTCGGCAGGCTTTTTGCAGTTGCTACGGACCAGTTTCTACACAGCTATAATCAGTCATCCAGCAAGTGACATCTTTAAAATTGGGCGGCAAAAGGTCAAAAAGAAAAGATTTGTATGAAGAGAGGGCTGCCAAGAGCTAAACGTAAGAGGCATGATCAATAGAAAGAAGTTAAAAAGAGAGAAAAAAAAAACATGACACACACACACACAGAAACTGAGACCTAAAAGCAAAATGGAGCCTGAGAGAAAAAGAAAGAACATGACAAGGAGTGCAGGAAGGAGAGCAGAGAGGCGGCAGCTGGATGGAGAAGATGCATGAGGAGAATCCAAATAACCTGCTGTTCTTTTCCTCGAGACTGAGAATAATACACTGTGTACTGACCAAGGGTTCACGTGGGAGCATGCAAAACATGCTATCTGAGAGGAACACTCTGTTTGTCAGTGCTTTTCTTTCCGTTTACAACAAGTGTTAGAAGATGAAAAAGGTGTGTCTTTTCAAAACTGCATTTTTTGCGTCTTCAGGTATGTATGAGCTCATTAAGTACACTGTCTGACAATCAAAGTGCAGTGCTGGTTATGACCAAAAGAAGTCAGTCTTGTATTATAAAACTAACAACAGATTCCAATGGTCAGCCATACAAAAAGCAATGGCTAGAATCATTTTATTTTCATTGTTCAGAGTAGTTTTGAGCTTATCAATAGTTTTGCACAGCTCTTTGACAGAAATGTAACTTCTGGAGATATAAAAATAAATACCCTCCCTCATTTGATTGAGTTGGTTCTAACAAAAGGTGCACAGTTACTCCTTCACAGCAGTGATGTCCACTTTATACAGACATCGAGCGAGATATTTGCAAGATATGAGTAACGTTATTACTCACAATTACCTGCATTATAGTCCACTTCCTGCTTTTGGAGCAGTCTCCGGTCCGCTTGGTGACACATGAATTCAAACAGCACTTGAGTTCACTTCCAAGACCTAGGTTTTCAGGTGGACCAGAGTTCACCTTTTTTTGGCCCTCATCAGAGTTCGATTACACATTCACACCTCCCCAAACAAACCAGACTTTCTACACAAACAAACTAGAGTTCGATTAAAGCGGACTCAACATGGCTGGTGTGAATGCACCCTTAAAGATCATTTCTTATATTAATAGATGGTTCTAAGAACTTTATTTTGAATAGAAATAAAACCCTTGGTTTAATATGCACAAATCAGTCAGTCAGTTTCTAAAAGGAGTGCTGCTATAAACCAAACCAACAATAACTTATTCTTGGGCCACATTCATCATCTGACATTCAAGTATCTGCAAGGGCCAGTTGCACATTGTGGCAATCATATTTTATTGATCTTATTATGAAACAAGAACAATCCCAGGCCAACCTGAATCCAATTCAGGTCACTAATGCTCGTCTATAGAGTGACTTTGTAATCTGGAGCAAGACTGATAACTCAATCAAAGAGACTTGTGCTTCATCTCAACTGCTGTGCTACCGTAATGTCATATGCACTACGATCCATAAGTAAAGTGTAGTTTGAGTCCAGACTGTTGTCTTTGTGAAGCTTTGATGGTGGAACGTGACCAACTGTTAACAATGTAGAGAACCTGTCCATCTTTAAATATCTCTTAAGCATATCCTTCCATAGTGCTTCTATAATCCTAACCTGAGTCATTTCCACAACTTAAAATAGATTTAGTGCTTAATGCATTTGTTATTATGCCAAAATTAGCTTGTTCCTTTAATGTTTTTAGGGGCATATCCTAGTAGTTGTCTTGCTGGAAAGGAAAGGAAGCAATACATACATGGACAAAAAATAGGGTTTGTTTTGTCATATTCCAGTCAGGTCTAAAATGTGTGTAAAAAACAAAAGTTAAACCAGGATGTTTTGTTCTTTATCAGATCGTAGAGAGTTTTCAGTCCGTTAAGCGAGCCAACCTTGATATCTGCCACATGCTTGAGTGTTTGTCAAACTAATTATTCTCAAAGCACTTTTCCTTCTTTATGATGATGCGTGTTTCAGTTAAAACACATGCACACAAGTATGAATTCTAAATAATTTAAATATAATTATCATTTCTTTTGTCTCAAAAAAAAAAACACGCAGTGAAAGCGAATCAGTCTGTAGCTCTGGCAGACACGTGAGTCTTTTTTAAAAGATGGCACGGTTTTTCCCTTGGGGCACGGTTCAGGCGTTAAAGCTGCTGTGAGTGTCAGCTTGTCTCTAGGCTGCTGCATTTTATTCCTTAAAATGTGATAAAAGTTCAAAGCTATGTGTGCTCAATGTCATGATAAAAAATGTTTAAAAAATTGTTATTCAAACTTAATTTCAAGCCAAACAGCCTAGAATATGTCATAGCCTTGAGCAGAAAACACTGATAGATTTTGTTAAAGTGCAAAAAAATATGCATGGCATAAATGTATGCAGTCATGTTGCAGTATCAGTGAAGCAATCAGTAACAGCAAGAATAAAAGGACGGATATTTTTGTTTAATCTAAATGAAAACGTTCCTCTCATGAGCTGTGTTTTCTATATTTACATTAATCCATCTACCTTTCTGCTGACATCAGAGTAGGATGAGATGAGTATTTTGGTACTAACTTTAGCAGTAAGCTGTGTGTTTAAACATTCAAAGTTGCTTATGTATTCCTTAGCACTGAGCTTGCTTGTGTGTGTGTATATATGGGGAGCAACAATACAGAAAATTCACGATTTGGTTCTGTTTGATACTTTAGTCTCAGTTTGATATTTTTTCGATACAAAAAAAGATACATTTCCATGCCCTTCTTCACTTGTAATCTATTGAAATTAATTAAAACCATTCGTTTAACCTCAAAAGTACAGTTTTTAAATTAAATGTTGCTGAAAAGATAAGTTTCTCAGTGGATCTGCGTTTGACAATGCAGCCTAGGTGGAGTAGTCGAACACAGATACAGTGAGCCTTCAACACAGAGCATCTTCAGAAGACAAGTTGCTCAAATAAATTTAAAAAATCTGTATTGTTTGATACATAGTGTGTATTGAACCTAGAGCACTGTATTGAATGATTCGATACAGATACATGTATTGTTGCACCCCTATTTTTTTTCTGTTTGTTTTGCTTTTTCTTAACTTGGGTGCACACCCGAGCACTGTTAAACACTGTGTAGCCACACAAACCCACAGATTTTACCCTCCAACCATATTGCGTTAGAACTTCAACCCACCAATGGGAAAGTCTACTTCAGTTGCAGGAGTGTTTGGCACAGGATCTTCGATCCAAGGTGTGGCATGGACAGCCACACTCCAGTCACTCCATGTTCCAATTTCTGTGTCCTTAGCAGCCACCTGTTGAACACAGACTTACTGTAATTTGGTTTAGATGCAAAGCTTACATGTTCACAAGAAAACAGTAGAAGACCAAACTCATTCTAGAAAAAAAAATCAGGCGTGTTAATTTTGTGTGAAATGTTGGTTAAGCATATTTTCTCGTTTTAATTTGTGAGATATCCCCATCTGCTTACCTGTATGATGTATTCCTTGCCAGCATAGGCATCAGTGATGGTATGAAAGGTGCTGTCAGAAAGTTCCACCTAAATGGTCAAAAACACAAAGCAAAGGTGGTCAACATGAATCAAAATTTACAACAGGAAAAATCAGAATGATTTCTATCTTAGCCTTGCTTTTTCATAAAGCCTGTGAATGAAACTAGTGTACTTTTTCAAACCATATATACGTTTAAATGCGCTCAATGACCCTAGCCATTTGAAATGTTCCAAAACCATGAAGCATAAAAAGGGCAGTTCAGAGGTCCTAAGTCAACTTTTGATCTTGAGATCCAACCCTTTCATAGCTCTACACATAATTTTTAAGCTTAGTGCAGAAATTCTTAGCTTTTAGTGATTTATGGTGAGAAGACCTTTTCACCATTCACTTGAATAGGTCAAGTGTGTGGCTTTAACCTTCAGGTGTTTTACACTTTGTTGATGAATTGACTGAAACTTGATGCCCCTCTGCAGCCTCTGCTCTCCAGACATGCAAAAAAAAAAAAAAACCTCCTACAGAGACACATGCATAATTGACGATTATACCAGAGAGCACTGGCATCAATGCCACATCATTTTCGGACAGAAAAAATGAACTAAATGTTTGAGTTACAGAGGAGTGAATGGGAAAATAATTTGCTGCTGCCCTGTAATTTATGGTCATTGCTGTGTGTGCGCACGTTTGTTTGCCTTTGGCCTGTGTCTGAACGGGTGGGGGAAGAAAGAGCATAAGATAGTCTGCTTCACTTTTTCTTTTCCCTCCAAAATCAAATAAAATCATGAAGTTCATGATATATATGAACGGAAAAATATCAAAATCCACACAGAAAACACAGGAGACAATGGAACTGTATCTACATCTGGAAGGTTATCTAAAAAAGCAAAAAAAATATATAATAAAGAAATATAATCAAATATACTTAAAAAAACTGATTATATTCTGCACATCAACAGCAATAAATCTACTAATATTCAGCCAGCAAACATTTGTTTTGTTTTCTATTTTCCAAACAGAAAAGGAGAAATACCCAGTAAACCAAAATATATAAATTATTATTACAAACGGTTACAAATGGTTTTCGGTTCACAGTAACCTTAACCCTTAAGTTGTTCCTATGACTCATAATCTTGTCATGCCATGGATCTGAGTACAGCTAACAAACTTTCCTGCAGCAGTTCAAAAGGCCAAAGGCTCAGCTATATCAGTCAATCCTAAATAAAATTGGTTGCAATGAATGTGATCTAGTGTAACTTTGTAGAAAAGAGAGAACCTTAAAAAAGAACAACTGTCTGTTCAGCACTACACCAATCAGGTCGTTATGGAAAAAGCAGTCTAAGAGAAGTCTAAAAAGCCTTGAAACCCATCTGGGAGCTTGCCAAAGGCTCCTGAATGACTCTTAGACCATGGAATGGAATATCCTCTCATCTGATAAAACGAAGACTGTACTGTTTGGCACAGTTCCCAACTGAGGAAACCGGGCCTTGTGCACTGTCATCCCTATAAACACGATAGAAGCAGCAGGACGTGGGGAAGATTTTCTTCCATCAGTAGCTGGCAGACTACTAAAGATAGAAGAACCATTTATGCCAACAAATATTCAAAATACACCTTTTTTCTAGATAGCTTCAAACCAAAGAAATCCCTCAATGAAATGCTGAAAGCCCTGTAGTGACACAGCCAAATGTAAACACTCTGACTTGCCATTCAAACTGTTTTAGCTGCTAAGAAGATTGGAAGAATACTGGAAAAGAAATGAAAGCATGTTGAGCCCAAGGCATCATTTGTAAGAGCTGAAATTGACGTTGCTTCCAAGGATGCTTCAAAAAAACACCTAGTTAATTTTTGTGACAAAAGGCATGAAAACTTTAGACATTACAAAAGATACGTATTTGGAGGAGTGGTAGTGCAGAGGTTAAATGGTAAATGGCTTGAACCTACTGTATATAGTGCCTTATCAAGTCCACATGGACCACAAGGCGCTTTACACTTCAGACATTCACCCATTCTCACACACACATTCACACACTGATGGCAGTAAGCTACAGCCACAGCTGCCCTGGGGCACACTGACAGAGGCGGGGCTGCCATGCACCGGCGCCACCGGACCCTCTGACCACCATCAGTAGGCAAGTTGGGTGAAGTGTCTTGCCCAAGGACACAACAACTGAGGTAGCTGGAATGGGAAATCGAACTGGTGACCTTCCGGTTCCTGGACGACTCCCCTAACCACTCCGCCACAGCTGCCCCCAGGTTAAAGCAGGGTGAGCCTGAAATTGAGAAATTGCAGGTTCAAATTCCCAGACTAGGACTGAAAATTTGGTTGGGAAAAGTGAATCACCCACATTTGCACCTCTGTGGGCCCCTGAGCAAGCTCCTCCGCCTTTAATTTAGTTTATAAACATTATAAACCAGCCAAATTAAATAGCAAGTTAATTTCTCCAGCAGCCTGTCATTTCATCAAAACCCCCTCACACCCACCATGTATATATTTTTCCTTACTACCAGCAATAGTCAAACCTCAGGTTGGAGTACAGGATGTGCAAAACTACAGTCAGTCAGTCAAATAACCCACTCATACACCCCGAGCGCCTATGCACACTCTGTCTTCCTGTAATCTCTCTCTCATCGCTCACCCTCTGTGCGAAGTTGACCCCTGTATTTTCAACATAGCCTTGATGTTAACAGCCGCTCTCTATCTGCCTCTCTCTTCCTCTGTTTGGAAGGAAGCTTAGACTTTATCTGCCTAACAGAGCGCTACATTTCGAGGCTTAATTTCATTAGCGGCATGCGAGGAGGAACGTCATCTCAGCGTGTGTGTTTTTCTGCTCAGAACTGTTTGCAAGCGCGGTTACACATCAGCGTACACGCTGTGTGTGTTGCTTTTGAGGCTCCCTTTTTCTAATGTTTAGATGTAGTCCAACTAGCGTGCTCAATCGTTGCTTCCATCTGCATTCCTTGCTGCCTCTAATGTGCATCCGTGTGTACACGTGTGTGCATTGGAACACTGATGTCTATGGTGTGAAACCCTGACACGATCTGGTCACATCTGTTTGATTTTTTTTGTGTTTTTACAAATTTATACAGGCAATTGTATGTTTTCCTGTGTGTGCCTGTGAATGCTCACGTTTACTTTTCCACTATGTCTGTATGACAACCTGTATGCCCACGTTGCAATGTTTTTTACTTTGTGTGTTTAAACTACATATATGTGCACATGATGAAGAAAGCGTGTAGTAAACAGTTTACAGATAAACATTTCCAGAGAGACGAATGTGTTGTTGGAATGCCAAGTGGCTAAACAGGGAGCAGTGAGAACGGCACTTAATATCTCGTAGCGTGGGGAGGTGTGGGGAGGGCTGGTGGTGAAGAAGGGAGATGGATGGAGAACTGTTGCTTTGCTGCCAAAAAAAGCCTTTCTATTGTGGCTGTATTTGTTTCTCCCTGCTCCCTGTGCGTGAGCGTGTATTTACATTGCACATGCGTCTGGAGGGCTTATCTGTTCAGTGTTGATTAAAAGTAAAATACTGCAAATTCATTTAAACACTTTATTCAATGTACACACTCGCAGGGTAAGAAAAACCAGGAAACACACACAATACCACCTCAAACAGCAAAATATTTACCTCATCAAAATTATCTTCCATTAACTCAGACTAAATGTATTATATTACCTCACTGCAGGGGAATACAGATTCTACCAAACGGATCACCCAAAAAATGACTTGTTTTCAAAGTGATGACTGAATAATTGAATGCTTTCAAAGTTATGCTGCAGGCTCTATCTGAACAACATATGCAGACAGGAAGCATTATATATTGTATTGTAGATGTTCTTACTTTACAAAAACTAGAACAAAACTCGCAAAAAAGTTTCTCTTTTTCTTACTGCAAAATGTTGATTTAATGATGTCATATTAATTAACATATTGCTTTTCCTATGCAAAAATGAAATACAGAATAAAGAAAATGGATGGACATATGTCATGGTCAGAGTTGGGTAGTAACTAGTTACATTTACCTGAGTAATTTTTTTTGGGAAAAAATACTGTTAGGAGTATTTTTATTGCACTGTACTTTTTAAATTTTACTTGAGTAATTTTATTATGAAGTATCACTACTGTTACTTGAGTAAAATTTCTGGATACTCTACCCTCAGTGAGTAACTTCACTGAATTAAGAACGGGCTTGTTTTCACCAAAAATTCACCAGACACACCTGGAGTTTTTGTTAGTTTCATAAATGTTATAATGAAAGAAACTGATTTGGGAAAAAAATATTTTGCCAGAATTTGTTATTTTGTTATTTTGTAATTATGTTATTTATATTAATTATTTTCACTTTACTCTTTAAAATAACCAAATTTCCACATAGCTTTATATTTTGGTTTGTCTGATGATGTCATTTTAAATAGTAAATAACTGATATCTTAATCAGTTACTCAGTAATTGAGTAGCCGTTTTACCAAATACTTATTTACTCCTACTTAAGTAATTTCTTGGACTGCTACTTTTTACTTTTTACTTGAGGAAAAATACGTTGAAGTAGTGCTACTCTTACTTGAGTACAATAATTATACCACCTCAGGTCATGGTGTTGCATGCACTATCTTCCTTGTAATGCCCCTTATAGCAACAGTGCTGTTAGTTTCTCTGTAATAGACTGCTGGTTCAGTTACCTTTCTAACGTTATTTCTAATATTAAGATTAAGACGCAAAGTGACTTATCATTAAGGGTTTTAGAGGTGAGACTTTCATCACACAGGTCATGCTATTTTATAATGAGGGGTTATGTTTATATCCAACTGAGAGGGTAGTTTGAGATGTAATCTGATGTTCAATGTGTAATAACCTTTCTAACCTTCTGAGAGAAAATATTAGTGCTCATTAAGAACAAATGTGTGCACATGTGTGCATAAAACAGGTAAGTAATGAAGAGGTGAAGCTAGTATTCCTTCTCACACATTCGAGACACAGTGCTGTGCTGCAACATGCAAACACACACACACTCAAAGAGCTCCTACAGAAATCTAGACAATGTGAAGGGCAGGGAGAGGAGATGTGAACATTCCTCTGGGATTGCAAAAGGAACCGTGAGAAAAAGAAATGTTTTTTTCCCCTCTCCTTTCCTTATTCCACATTTTCTTTTCTATTTAAGTTTCCCTTTTTCTTGTCCCATTTTCTTTTATTTTTTTATCTAGATTTGGAAGCACAAGCTGACACTTGCATATAAAGTTGAGAAAAAAATCACATTATTTTTTCTAGTTGGGTCAGAAAACTTCTATCCTGTCCTATCTTCCATCCACACAGCATGGTCCCTATCTCCAGCTGTTACTGTACTAGAGGCGGGGTACATCCTGGACAGGTTGTAAGTCCATCACGGGCCACATGGAGCCAAACAAAACAGACAAACATCCATCATCATCAAATATCATTCACACTTAGAAACAATTTAGAGTTACAAATCAACGTTTCACCAAAGAAATGCATGTGTTTTGTCAGTGGGAGGAAACCAGAGTACCTAGAGGAAACCCACATGTGCAAGGAAAGAACATGCAAACTGCACCCAAAAACTGCTCTGGTAGGGAGGAGGTCCTGCAACTGTCTCTCTGTGAGGTGGTGCTTTAACCACTGCTCCACCGTGTGCTTTATATATTATATATAAACAAATTCCTCACATAGTTGTGGAGATAAAAAAAGTGTAAAATCTAGGATCTAGAAGTGGTCAGATAAATGTCATAAATAGCACTGGAATTTGGATAATACTTTAATATAAATTGTTCTCATCATGAATGGTAGAATCAGGCGTAAAAAGGCCAATATAGGTATACATTAAAAATCATACGTAAAAAAAGATATTTAAAGATAAATAAAAGGTTGTGAAAAAAAGAGAGATGCAAAAAAAAGACAGTCAGGATGCAAAGAGGGAAAAGCTCAGAAAGGGAGACAGAGAGAATTGGCGTCGGTGGTCAGATCTAATCCAGTGAGCATGTCTGTTGTCCTGGAAAGGAAACCCAATTATATGGCACTTCCAGGGGCCCAATGGCTCTCTGTGTGTTTGTGTGTGTGTGTGTGTGTGTGTGCACAGAAAAGGTTGGTCTCATTAGGCTGACTGACAGCTCCCATTTTTCCCCAGCACTTTCCACCCATTTGAAAACACACACACAAATGTTAGGTCCAGGGGTAATTTCTCAAGCAGTATTTCTCTTGTTGAAAACCTGATCGCCATAGCAGCAATTACTGTAAAAGGGAGCCAACCCCCACCACCCAATCAAAAACTCTGAACTAGACCTTTTACACTCTTATAAAGCGTGTGGTAATTTCAATAACACAGTGACAGAGGTGACTCTACATTGTCTCTGGTTTACGGTGTTGTATCAGAAAGTCAAGAATGTAAAGCAGGAACATGTCTTGAAATTTAAACCTGAAATCAGAATTCACCTCATTTATTTTTCTTTAGATGTAGAGCCGTACACAAAAGCTTGGGTTATGCTTGAACTTTTGATCTGCATGTAGTTGGTAATTGGAATAGTCAATTTACCTTAGAAAACACAAAAAACGCGTACAATTCAGTGAAGTTTACAGATCTCAAACTAAAATTTTATGTGGTAGCTGCTGACAGTCATTTGCAGCACATCTCACAATGAGATGTCAAAATGTTGCATGATATTGTGCAAAACGGCTAAAACTCCAATTTCTTAACAACATAAGAGGGCTTTAGTCCACAATAAGGGGACTGGCAATATGTGTTTCTTTAATTAATGCTAGGCCTTTATGTCCATATTTTATTTTATTTATTTATTTTTGCATTCATGCATGTTTAAGAAATCGTTGAATTTCCTGTGGTAGCCCTGTGTAGCTGCTTAAATGCTTGCTGGTACAAAGCTCCACCTATTTACACCAAGCACCTCCCTGGAGCTCAGTCTGCAGCTGAGCTCCCGCCCCCTCAGACCACCCTCACCTCGAATTATTGTTGTGAAGACATGCTAAAGTGGGAGTGTCAGAAATAATCGGGGTTTCTTAAAGAGACGGAGGCCAATTTCAAGGTGTTTAGATGCAAAGTCAAATTTATTTTTAATATATACAGCTTTGTCATAACAAGTGGATGTCACAATTATTTTAATATGGTATACAATGAACTACTGTATATGCCTGGAAAATACATTACCCCCCCATGTTTAATTTGTTAAAAGACAGATTTATTCTATAAGCCACATAGCATAAACCTAAAGATGAGGTTGTTACAATAAGTTTGTTCCATGGAGGTGTGTATCTGACAGATGGAGAACTGACATGGAGATATCAAAATCGATAGAGGGAGAAAGAGGGCAGTGGTCCAAGTAATTTTTATTCATCCTTACAGAGTGAGACATAAAAGCTCTGAAAATAGAATCTAATTATATATTCCAACCTAAACCTGGGAAACAGAGTTCTACTTCAGACAACTGATTCTGCCTTTTTTTCTACAATATAAAGCAAATAAACATTCAGTTCCTCTGCAACACTTTTTCCCCCTTATGTTTATTGATTTCAAATTATTTTACAAAACTTTGCAGATGTATACTTATTTTATTTTCAACCAACAGAACCCATCAATTTGGCAATATCCGTTAGACTCTAAGTATGTCTCCGCAAAATGTTTTTGAGTTAATGTAAAGGATTCAAACCAACTGTAACGCATTTTGACAGCAGAACTTAATGATGATGACTTTCAACCATGACAGCATTAGATCTGCTGTGTGTGAGAGAGTGTGTGTCTCTGGTATAGTTGTGTGTTGGAACGACAGGGTTTTGATAAATGATCTGTCCATGGCAGTGTCCTTTAGATGGGGATGTTTTCCCCAAACAAGGTCTAAACATTTATCATATGTGCCCATAAATGGATGGCTGGAGAGATGGATGGTTAGACAGGTGCCTTAATGCATGGGTGGAAGGATGCATGGATGGAGGGAGGAGTGGGCGATAGTAAAACACTGAATTGTTAAGAGTGGTGAAATGGCTGGCTAGTGGTAAAAAGCAGGATGAGAAGATGAAAAGGAAACGCAGAAGCAGGATTTCACTGTGCCACGGAGAGAATAGAAGGATAAGATGAAAACAAGGGGAAAGGTGGACAGAAACACAGGTAGTGTTGAGCTTTCATGATGTTTACGCAACCCTGTGTTGCATAACGTTTTATTCCGTGTGAGTCTGTTCCTTTTTTCGGCATAAATGTTTCTCCTGTCTTGTAGCATTAAAACGTGAAATTTACATACACCTTATTTTTGTCATATTGACATAAAAAAAGCATATGTATATGTATGCCTCTTTTTTGCTTTGATACCCTTTGATGGGTGGTAATTACCTTCAAAAGTTGTGTAATTAATTCAAATAACCGCTCTATGTCAGCAAACATGGTTACTGGCTGGTTTTTAATCAGTTTATAAAGTGGTGTAAGGAGTTCTGTCTCTAGAGAAATGCATCAAAGAGTAAAGATCTTCCCATTGATTGTAGGAGAAAAGCTTACAAAAAAAAAACAAAACTTTAATTTAGGGGCAAACCACTAAGTGTCTAGTCTTCTAAATACATTAGAAGACTATTATTGGTAATGAAATAAACTTTGCAGATAATTACAAAGCTGTGTACAGAAAGAGTTATCTGTGTTTGCATTGTTTAAAAAAAAACTAACGAAAACTTTTCTACTTTTTAAACACTCCTTTGGGACTCACCACCTTATCGTGGTGGAGGGGTTTGTGGAGCTATGCTGTCTGAAGCAGCTGGTATGGTCTCTCAAGGCAGATTGGTCCAGAATGCGAAGCCAGACAAAGTGATTCACAATACCTGTATGGACAGTAGATAGCAAGGAGCTTAACGTCCCTAAACCTGACACGAGTTATCAGGGCCCCACCTTGGAGAAAGGCCTGGGGGAGGGCCTAGTTGGTGTGTACCTGGTGACAGGTATCGGTCCAAGCCAATTTGGTGACCAAAAATTCAGATGGCGCAAAATGTGCAATTTTCTAAATCTCACAACCAATTTACATATATTCACATGCAAACTTAAATAGTTTTGTCTTTAGAAACCAGGTTATCTAATAAAAATAGGTAAAATATAACTCATTCGAAACAGAGTACTAGAAGTCTACCTCATACCTGCCAACATTTGCTGACAGCAATGAGGAACATCTGTTCATGTTAATGAGCAGTTGTGGAGTGAAGCAGTTCTAGGGGGTCTAGGAGTATTCTCACCCTGAAAATTCAAAACTTAAAACTATGCATTTTCCAGCTTCTTGAAGAGCATTTTACTAAAGATGGATGGACAGCACTCTGCCTGGTGACCATGCCTCAGACTGAATAACCCAGTTGAGTTCACCTTCCTGTGTTTTTCTTTTTTTGTCTCTCTTCCAGAAGAAGGTGCATCTGGACCAGTTCTTCTGTGTTTGACTGTGTCTCTTTCCTGTCCCCAAACCCAGCCGGTCGAGGCAGATGGCCGCCTG
>JARVJO010000140.1:18044913-18063431 GCA_031762555.1 Cynodonichthys magdalenae | reverse complement strand
ACTGTTTGCTCAGGATGGGAGACTGTGATGAAGTGATTCAACACAAACTGCTGGCTTCTTCTTTAGATTGTTCTTTTATCATGTACAGAGCCCTGAGACAACGTATGTTGTGACTTGGCGCTATATATAAATAAACTGATTTGAAACTGAATTGTGTGCCCACCACCTGCAGTAGGGGGCATACAGGTTGAGTATACAGTGCTATGAGTGGCAGCTGGAGGTCAGAGCTTTGGATCTTTGTCTCTAGCTTACCAAACCTGGCTCTTGAGACATGGGAAGTCACCTCTCAAGTGGGAAAGGAGCATGAGAATGTGTGTAAAGTTGAGAGGTTTTGACTAGATATTAGCCATCTTTCCATCCAATTTTGCTGCAAATTTTGATCACATTTAAAAAAAAAATAAAATGCGCATCAGACATGTTTCCACCAACAGGCTGCAAATTGTAATTACATCAGACGTTGACGTCACTCATGGCTGTAGTAAACAGGAAGTAAACTTGCAAACTTGCAAGGACAACACATCCCAGGACAATGAAGAGAAGTTATTAGAAACGTGATGCTACTATCGGGAAAGTTGTAATTATTCTATCATATCAACTAGTACTGGCGATGTTAAATGCTGTCTGGAGATGTAGAAAAAGACATGCAATTCTTTTCACGTTATGGAAAAATCAAGAAAAAACTCTAACAGTAGGAGGAGGGTCCAGCTGCAGTCGCAGCAGCCGCTACAATTGTTGGACAGCGGGAACAATTGATCGAGGTAAATGTTTGCTACGTCAGAACCTATTCGGGAAATGTGTTTCCATCTCACCTTTTGCGCATTAACTCTTTTTCAGAAAATTTAAAAAACACCTCAAGTGAGTGTAAAAATTTTTTTTGGAAGTTGAGGACATTTTTGCGAATGTTGCCATTTCCATCCAGCTGTTCTTATGTGATAGTTCAAAATGCGAATAAAAAACATTGATGGAAACATGGCTACTGTCAGGCTCAAATCCTAGGATACTTGAAAATTTACTTCACAACAATGTTTAAATGCTACAAAATAAGAAACCTTTTAAGAAAAGTGAATGTTTCCATCAGGCATTGAATGTCAGTCCACATACATACTCCCTCAGGCATCCATTAGAGAACATTATGCTACAATACATACAGTTCATTTTCTGAAGACATACTGTAATCCCTTAAATCACCTATTCCTGATCATAACTTGCTTAAGTATTGACCAGAGAGCTAACATTTCTTCTTAAAAGGACTCTTTTACTTTACTTATGAAAAAAAGTGCAAGTGCCTGTTTGTTTTTCTTTTTACTTTTTTTATAAATAGATTTATGTCTCCACAGCAAATAATGATTCATCTAAGTGCTCCTAAGATAAGAGTGACTTTTGGCAAACATGTGCAGACCATCATTACGTGGATGAGCTGGACAGAGACAGTCAGTGTTTCAACAGCAGAGAAAAAAGTAAAGCAAAAAAAAGAGCAGGATAAAAGTATAAAACACAAAAATGAAAGGAGCAAATGAAGAAGGTGAAGATAAGTGGGGTAGACAATGAAGGAAATGGATGGGAGAGTGAGGAAGCGGGATGTCAAACAGAAGGACAAAAGAGAAAATATGTGGAATAAATAAATGAAGGGAAGGTTAAGCTGTGTTGGTCAAGCGAACACAGATTAAAGGAAAAAGAATTTTAAGACCGCCTCTTTTCTCTGCTCCGACTCCCTTTCTTTTTGTGTTTCTTTGCTCCTTTGAGTGTTTGTGTATCTGGAAATTTAGGCATTTTTTTTACTGTCTGCACATTTCTGCTATATGTCTTATATTTGGAATTATTCATGAGCACAAATATTTTGTCTTTTGATTTTAGGCAATACTCAACAGAATCATAATTTCTTTTTTAAATAAAACATTATTTAACCATGTTTCATATATAAGTATTGTACTACATAGAGTGTTTGTATTTATCTGTGCTCACATTTACGTGCAAGAAAGCCTTGATGCATGCATGCATAGGTACAATAATGCCATGAATGTGAATGTGTGCAACAAGTTTATTTCTTTGCACAGCGTGTAAACTCATCTGACTGTATAATGTGCAATTTCATGAATGGAGACATGCACACAAACACAGCTGAGTGGAGTTTGGCATCATCTGCAAAAAGGCATTTAGAGCACAGCAGATACATTTACACACTGAGAATACAGGGCAATCTGAAATTATGCTTATCAGTTACTGGACCATTGCTTAAATTGCTGTTCAAGTTTGAGCTAATGAGAGGGAGAAATGCAAAGAGAAAAAAGACAATTTACAAACAAATAAATCTCTATTTTATTTTAAAACACTGTCTATGGTGCAAAGAACAATGCAAGAAACAACTTGGTTGTCTAAAAATCTAATAATAACAATATACATACATATATATAATATTAAAAATAATGCAAACAAAAAAAGAAAGAGTGGGCCAAATTACTCTTTTTAATTATTCACTTAAGTACAAAGCACCATTCCCATGGCAGGAAAGCTGAATACAGATGAATTAAACAAGCAGACGTGCCAGACAGAATGTGAATACCAAGGGAGCAGTGGTGGTGAAATGGCCACTTTTCTGGAGCACTGATGCATGGAGGAAATAACACAGGGAAGTAATAATGACGTGTTGATATTTCTTTCAACATTAATCTTGTGAAAGTATTCTATAGGACCAAGCATACATTTTGTCTACAAAAATCGGAGCTACTAATGAGCTCTACATATAAACTGTGCTTTTTTCCCCCCTCAGTCTCATTTGTAGCAGATTCAAGAGATTAAACATTCAGAAAATCTTTAGATTGTCTGTTTTAATTAATTGTGACACAGAAGGTTTTTGTAGCACTACTACAATATTGACTGGTACATAAAAGCTGGTTTTCACACTCAGAATGTGTTTACATTCTAATGAAAGACTTATTGTATAGCTGACTTTAGATTCCTGACCAGTTACAATCACAAACTCAAAACTATTTTTTTTGACTCAATACTGCCAGATAAATAAATTTTGAGTAGATTTGGCAACTTGCCATTATGTGTTATCAGCGTTGAGACATGAGAGGAAAGTTTCCGGCTCACTCAAACACTTTAACTTGGTAATAATGTTTAGAGTTATCAAAGTCATGCTTCATAGTAAACACACACACTAGTTTATGTGTATGACTCACAGTTTCAGAAAACAAGCCTTTCTTAAGCCCTATTCTGACGGGATTAGTTTTACCTTGGGACCATATGCTGTTTGTAATAATTGCGGAGATTGTCTGTGTTGTTAATCCCGTGGGAATCAGCCATGTCAGTAATTTGTAAAGTAAAAAGTCCCCTGCAAATTACCTACTATATTTTGCTGAACTCTGAGGTCCTGTGATAATACTAATCCAATGTGAATAGGCATCTCTGTGATTTGGATAGGAACAACTGAATCCGTTATGTAATTAGTCATTTTTTTGTTTCCTGGGGGCCTTTTATTGGTTTTTGGTGAAGAATGAAGGCTGGATTGGAGTGCATGGAAAACCTTTTGGGTCCCCAGGCCAGCAAAACCCTACCAGCTCGTAACGTAACAGCATAAAAAAAAAGGCTGAAGAGTAAAACCAGGTGCAAATGGTAGCTCACATCGTGCATTGCACTGTGCGATAAAAATAATTTATTTCTGTTTGTAGACTTCTGGTTGACGCCGGCAGTAACACAGTGCTGAGCTGTGGCTGTAGTGCGTTGTTATGGCTCGGTTCTAGTTGCGCTTTGGGTACTGGCGCAGGGCGCTCGCGCAACCTCCCCAGCAATGTTGCCGTTTATACTTGGCACTTAGCCTATGTTGTTGTAGTACTTTATAACTTATGAAATGTTGTAAATAGGAGAGCTAAAGCTAACGAACAAACAAACTGTGTGAATGGTACGTGGCGAACCCAACCTTTGTGGAGCACTTTTAGCATGCGCACATTTGCGGATGGGAGATGTCCATAAATTTCAGCTAAATCTCAGGCTTCAGTTATCCTGTGCGAATTCGCCACAAAAAAAACAGACATCGGGGAGTTATTTATTTATTACATGGCCCAGATAATGCTTATCCGGTGCGAATAAGGCTTTATTCTAGAAACTTCATCTACAACAGCTTAAAATATTTATTTAAAACAGCTTCTTGAGCTTTTTTTGTCTTCATGTCTCTTACATCCATTTATCTGTCTGGCACCAACATTGTTCTGTACATCTGATCACACTGATGTCCATATGCCTGACTTTTTTTTTATCTTCTCTTTTTTTTGTAGTTCTCTCACTGAACCTCCATTGTGCTCCTGTCAGTCTCAGGTAATATGATCTTAGACTTATGTGCTTATTTTGAGCACAATACCCTTTTAAATGTGGATTCCGCAGTATATAATATTTCAGTCACCTTTGTCCTTGACAAAAGTTCATCTGCATCTTTGTGCTTGTCATTGTCAGTGTCATGTATATGCTCTGCTTGTTTCGTTTAGGGCATCTATGTGAGTCTGCTATTCATTAACGCCCCTTCTGCTCGTCTGATGCGCTCCATTCATCTCCACTTCAAAACTTTTCCTCATTTTCCCGTATCCATCTGACTCTCCATCACGCTCGAGTATCTGGGCCCGTCATCTCTTCATTCCTCAAGACGATGGATGGTTTCCTCCAAAGATGACTCTGATCAGAGCGCAGCTTTCATTTCTAACTCCATACACACGCATTTCAGAATGCTACATGTGAAAGCCATTCTCAAGCAGCAATGCTGTCAAACCACATCAAAGGTAAATTCCTGAGCAATAATAACCACTTCAATTAACCTCTGAGGCAGTAGTTATTGAAAAATATATTTGGGGCCAGTGTGCTGTGTGTCTTATTATAGCTGGATCATTAAGCTTTCCCTAATGAAATATTTCATGCTTTGGCAGTTTTTAATCCAAATGATTTCGAGAACAGTATGCTAATTCAGACAAACATTACTGTCATCCACTCTAATGGCAGTAAGCAGTCATTAGCTGCCATTACCAAAACTAAATGTTTGAAATATACAGTGTTACCAGCAGGCCTGGCTGAAGTACCATTTGCAAGCAGCCATGTTCAAATACCAGGATCCTAACACTCTAAAATGATTAATACATTTTTCTTCTTGTCATTCGTTGAAATACGACTACATTGAATTTATGCCAACAGGTGGTCGCCCATCCAAGTACTAACCAGGCCTGACCCTGCTTGACTTCCAAGATCAGACAAGCTCTGGCATGTTCAGGGTGGTATGGCCGTCAATTAATGAGTTTACAAGTTGTATATACAAATGATCTCAATTTGACCTAAACAGTTTTGTACTGTTGATGGTTCTACAGAGACCAGCAACTGTTAGATTTTGAACTGAAAACATAAATTAGGGAAATCCAATCCCAATGTTTAGTCACCTTGTACATGGATTTGTGATTACTGTATTTATTCATGTATAATACTAGAAATTTCACCCTAAAAATCAACCATAAAGTGGGGGGATAGTATTATACACGGGTTATTGATAATTAGATTTTTATGCTTTTTAAGCTCAAAAAATGATGATCGTATTATAATCGAGAATGTATTATACATGTACAAGTATTAATACAAGTTTTAATACAAGTATTAAAACTAATCTCAAACTAAAAGCCTCCACAGCTGTTGGCAACATGTTCTTTATGATGACTGAATATTACAGCATGATGTCATTTTTTAACATCTTTGAACCTTTGTTTTATACCAGTTATGTGTTGATTTCTGTTTCTCCATTTAAATATACCTCCCCGCCCCTCAGCTCTGTACTGAACACACCTGCTATACGTAAATACTATTGCAAATTCCCACATAAAACCCGAGGAAACAGATTTCCCTTTTATCTTGACCCTTGGCGCTTGTTATGTATTGCATGTTCATAAACCTGGTGCTATAACTCTCACACACAGTGAATACACATGAACCCCAAATTGAATTATTAGCCAGCCTGAAGACTATCTGTGTGATTTAAAACACACCCCACACTCCTGAGCAACACTACCCTTTATGGCTGTTAAAAAAGCACAACCATAATTGGCCTTAAGAAACCGTGTTAAAACATGCAGGATTCTCCTTTCAAAATATCACGCTTACTGCAACAAAAACAAAAAAACCTTGACCACAAAGGCATTCATCAAAGCACATCACAAAAATGGAAAACCTTGCAGAGAGCAGCTGTCATCAAACGCATTTATGCAATTTCCAAATTATGCATCCTTTCCCAATCCAAATATTGACTTAAGGTTTCCCACCTTTCAGGGTATGTTTCAGTTCGCATATTGATTGATTAGTGGTAAGAGGAGAAGAAAAACTCTGTGTGTGTGTCAAGTTTAATTAGCATTTTGAGCCACAAACAGCTTAGGCCTTTTTCAACTTTATTTAAATGGTTGTATAAGGAAAGTATGTTGAGAAGGACATAATGGATACTAATATGTGAAGAAACAGAACATCTTATAGTTGATGTCTTTAGTTTATCTTAGTTTAATTCAATGGAAACAAATTATGCCAAATAATCGACTGACAGGTATGTTTTTTCACAATTTTTTTTTTACCCAAACACAGGAAGGTCTGGCAGGAAATATGCAGGCATGAAGAAAATGGAAGAAAAATGAGGCTGAAATGTATATTGGTCTGTAATCCGTGTCTGAGCGTGTGATTTTATTTGAGACTTTGTAACCAAAGCTCTTGAAACAACACCTTGGCAAAACCACTGACATGCAGGATAATAACTCTACAATGTTAGATCTTGGTAGAAGGAGCTTTCATCCTAGGAATTCTATAGTGGACACATATGCTTTTACTATATGAAGCCCTCAGGGAATTGAACCCACAGAAATTACTGGGATACTGTAACATACACCAAAGAAGCTGAGAAACAATGTCTGCCTTTCCAGGAATCCAACTAAGGGCCACTATTGGGATCATTTCACTGAAACTTTTCTCAAAGGTATCTCCTGGGACATTATTGTCTATCCATAAACATAATCGTTTTTTTTCTTAAAGATTCCCTAGTTTAATTTACTTTGAGCATGACACTTGATAAGATTGCTGGTGGCTATGATTAAAAAAAAGGGAAATCAGAAAATTCATCTGCTTATATTGTACTTGTTTCAAAGTTTACAATTTCTTTAACTGATATGATGATACGCTTAAAAATCTTAGAAGTTTGTTCCATATATTTCATCTGTACTTTTAATGATATTTGAAAATAGCTCCTATACTATCAGTTGGTTTGAGGTAATACTGTATGTTTTTCACATCCAAAGCAGTACTCACATGCTGCCACTGCTCTCGGATTAGAGGCCGATAACGAAGGAAGTACTTCAAAGGGAAGCTGTCAATATCAGGCCAGGTGGCCGGGCTTTGCCAAGACACCTCCAGCCTTCGAGGGTTGGAATGGATCGGAGTCGCTGTCACACGCTCTGGAGGGTCTGGTTTTACTGTGAGGGGTGGACAAAAAACAGCTGTGGTGTTATAAAAGTATTATAATCGCTCATTTTCTTTGTAAATTGAAAAATTCTTCATTGTTTGAACATTTTCAACACGACTGAATGGTTCACGTACTGGCTGAACCTGAAGCCATATTACAACGAAACAACAACTTCAAACATTCACCACAACTCTGTGGCCTTGAATTAAATTAAAAATGTTTTAAACTGGTGGTATGCACTTGGAGACATATAATAAAATAAAATAGATAAAAGGCTGAATATAGTGAAAACAGTATATCTCGAGCCTTTATGGTTTGTCAAAGGTCATTATTTCCCCGTCGTCTAATGCGTGGGCTTACAAAATGTTTCAATTACACACCAAAATATCAAATTAAATTAAAAGTTTGCTACAAAATTCAAACAAAAAAAAAAATGTGAGGTCAAAACTAAAAAAAAAACATTTTCAGATATTATGGCGAGGCTGCAGATGAAAAGACATTGGTCGCCAATGAGAAGGTATGTACAATGTGTTTCTGAATATTTGTCCACTGAGAACAACACAGTGATAGAGAAATTGAGAAAATTCAATTTGAAGCTCTTCAGACCATATTGAATGACCCAGTCATTGTTTGAGTGCTCCCACAAGAGAACACCCTGGCCTGCCTTTTTAGACACATAAAACCTCTTCTCAACCAAATAAGTACATGATGTTACAAAAGGAAACAGATAGCCACTATTACAGCCATTCTGCTCAATAACTTACACTTTAATGAAAGAGATTTGGGTAGAAGACATACTGTCACACATTCGTACAGGTAAACTGGAATCATTCACACGTACAAACAGAAAAAAAAAAGAAAAACACCTTTCTTAATTTATCAGTGAAATTTCCCTTTCGATCTACTTAGAAGGATTGAATGAATGTAAAAAACAAATGCAGGTAATTTGATAATGTCAGCAAATGAAACTATTAAAATGCCAAAGATATTTTTTTGTAAAAATCTCTGAGTCATATTCTAATATGAAATGGAGATAATAAACAGACTTTATGTAAGTCTATATATTATTAAAAAGGTTTTAGGAAATATGTTTTTTGTGCCATAGAAGGTGCATTTTCCCCATTGGTCCCCACAAGGCTGTCTTTTTCTGGAAAATAGTTTCCCAGATTTTATCCGGCTTTGTTCAGACAAACAAGGACAGTAGAAAATTCTCTTATGCCCACTCAGAACTCAGAAGTGCACCAGAAAGAATAAAGTAGTTTTATTTATTTAGAATCTTCCTTAGTGTCCCTGAAAATGAATGTGTCTTGCAAGTTAAAAAAGGCGAAGAAAAATGTTCCACAATGCAGGAATAGAAAGCAAATTTAGGAAATGAGCTTTCAGTTTGCTTTAATGAGAACACGTGTATTTTAAATTTTTTTTGCCACATTTATAAAATATCCAACTTGCAATGTAGTGTGACTAAAGAAAAAGAATGTTCTCTTACCCCTGACTTGTTTTTTATATTAATCAATGGTAACATCTGGACTCTGAGTAAGAATTATTCTGAAGGAGATTGAAGTGATCGTAGAGTGGACTGCAGTTCAAAGAAAGCAATGTGCTGAGATCGCCCAGAATGCTGCTGAGTCATGGATGATGCTTACTAAAAATAAATCCATTGTATATATTGAAAATATGGTTCTAGTCCACCCTTCTGTACAGAATTGTTAGCTTTATTGTTAATGTTTTTCTGTATGACCCATTTTTTCCCAATGGAATTTGTTTCTGAACAACTGGTTTGACATTTTCTTTTTTTAGATTTGTCAATACAAGTGTTGTCTTAATCAATAATAGTAATTGTGCCTGGTTTGTACCACTTCTTATTGTGATGCCACTCCGATTTACAGACTAAATAAGATGCCTGTGCAGCTTATATGTGTTTGTGCTTGCTTCAAATGTGACACTTCAAACTATATTTCAAACCTCCCAGAGTTGGACTGGTTGTGCCAGATAAATATTCCTAATCAAAAGAGATTCACAAAGTCAAAAAAATAAATACCACTCAAGTGGATTTTTATCTCACTAAGATCATTAAAGAGCAAATGCAAACAATGGAAAAAGACAAAGTGTGCCCCCCCAAAAGAATAAATAAAATAAATGAATAAATAAATGAAAGTGAGAGCAAAGCTACAAGAAGTGCATACAAGAAAGAAAGACACTGTGGATCTAATGAAAGGAGCGGTGGGGTATTTTGATATCTCTAAAAGGGATATTTCCTGAGCCAAGGTGCTAATCCGGCTACCATTAGCATTTTCATGAGTACTGTGTCCGGGGGTTGGCGGAGCATGTCACTGCCTCATTTGGTTACTTTTGAAAACACATATACACACAAAGGTTCACACACACAGACACACACAATCTCCCTCCTTTTAGAAAAACAACTCACCCCCACCCCCAGACAACACTGCACACAAATTGCTCACAGCCCCATTGGTATCTGCAACTGTTTATGTGTCATGCAAACCAATATTGCACTAAAATCAATGCAACAGAGCTGAGGAGTGCTCGCAGCACTTTTCCTTATCTATCAGAGTTCTCTTCGTTCCTTCTTTAAAATGAATTTCTCCTCTTCACTGCCTTTTCGGTCAGAGTTGCTGATGAATCCTGTAATTCCTGTTATTGTGTGGTCCTCTGAACGAATTTATTCCCATCAGAAACGCTTTTCTTCAAAAATGGTCTGACAAAATAAGCCAAAGAAAGACCTAACTTTTAGGTTTGAATTTTATATTAAAATGACAAAAAAAGGCTTGTATAGCTGTTGATAATTTGCTTTAGAGAAAATGAAGAAATTAAAAAAAAAACTGACAGGTGTTATGTGTTATTTGCAACTGGCCAAAAATTTTAGTTTAATAGTATTTTCTTTACAAAAAACAAAAGGAAACAAAAAGGGTTAGGAAATCATCTTTTACCCTATGTGGTATTATGTGGGACAAAAGATGTGAGAATAATCAGTTGGTTTCTTGCTGACAACCTCTGTGCATTCTCTTATAAGTGGGGTGACATTTGTTTGGCAACCACATTTTCAATTTTCTTTGCTTTCATTGCAACAAGCATTGCTGTGTGTGCAACAAAACTCCAAAGAGAACCAGACGGGAAGGCAGTCCGTTATCTGCGGTTAAACAAATGCATTATCTCAAGTGTTGGCATCTTCAAAGACTTGCTTTGACACTCTGCCTTTTAGTCCTTTTGTTCCTCAGCCAAGTACCCGTCAATCTCTTTGACACAAAGATCTTTGCTGTCCCCTTGAACTGAGCTGTTGATAAACTTTAATAAAACACTTTAATGGTTTGCAGATTGAGGGGACTATCTACGAGACTTTTTTTTTTTTAAAATCTGACCATGTTCTGTTTGAACCTCAAACTTTTTAATTTGAAACCAAATTCTGTGAGGAAATATTACTGACAAGTCGCCCCGGCAACAACAAGCTGGTGTTGTAAATAATTTTGTGCTCACCTTACATTTTAACAGCTTTCTGACAAACTGACTAAAGGCACAGAAAGCTTAAATGGCAGAATAAGAAAACATGACACAACACCTGTCTTACCTATATTGGACTCTTCAAAGCTGTACGTGTTAGATGTTTTCCCCAAGGCATTTACCGCCGTCACATTAACTATGTAGGGGTAGGAGGAGAAGACCTCTGGAAACCGTACATGACAGCGATTCTTATGGACCGGATCTTTCTGCACTGTCAGTGAACGCTGGTTATGCCTGAAAAGATAAATAAAATATAAGCTGAGGGGGACAGACAGGAAAGGGTATAGAAAAAGAAGAGCAGATGTGTGGGATACAGGAATAAGAAATGTGTAGTGTGTTTCCTGTTTGAACATGATCTCATACAAAATGGGAGTGCAGAACAAGAGAGCAGGAAGTGCTAAAGCAATCTTGGTTTATACCTATCAAAAACAAAACATAAATTCTATGTTTATGTTTAGGATTTAAATTCTACAGTATTTTATTCCTTCCTCTTATTTTTCCTATTGTTTATGTACATGCAAGAGGGCTGGGGTTTTCCAGTCTTTTTTCTTATGTAAGGTCAAAGGGTAGGAAATTTGTCTTTACCTAGAAGTAAAAACTGGCCTTACAAACATACACAAAAGTGTCTATCTATCAATCATTTTACTGGAAATAATAATTAAGAAAATAATAATTTGATGGTAATGTTTAGCAAAAGATCTAAGATTGTTCAATTCAAAACTGTAGAGCAGGGCTATTCAACCAAACTGTGCAGGGGGCCACAGTTAATGCAGGCCAACAGCACAGGGGCCGAACATCCAGCGATTAAAGTCATTATGTAAATAATCCAAGTATTACAAAGATCTGTTACCTTTAAAATAGTTTATTTTGCTGCATTTAATCATGAAAACAACATACAATACCCTTTGTAATAAAAGTAGTGATAATAAAGCAATATCAAAAAAACAAAAAACAAAAAAAAAGAAACACATTATGCCTCCTATTTAACAAAAATATTATTCTAACATTTCTGATTTGCCAACTTTTTAAACTAATTGTATTTTTTATTTTCATAGTTTTATCTTCAACTGCTTGGAGTTTTAAATGTTTTGGATGTTCATAGAAAAGTTTTTTAACAGCTTCTAGCCAAGATTCTGACGTTTCTGTAGATACCACACATGTCTACATTTAATTAAAATAAACTTGTAGTAATTAAAGTAGAAAACTGGAGGTTTGGGCTTAAGAGATGAATGAACCCACTGGCGGGCCAAACTTTGGTCACTTGTGGGCCAGATGTGGTCTGTGGGCCGGCTGTTAAGTAGCCCCGCTGTAGAGTTTGGATTTTAAACTCTATTGGTTTTATTTTACTTTACTTTACTTTACTTTACTTTACTTTACTTTACTTTACTTTACTTTACTTTACTTTACTTTACTTTACCAACAAGCAATGCAATGTTTAGTTTGACATACTCCCATGTATTTTTTTTGCTTTAATCAAAGACAGTTATTCTGAAGAATGGTTTTATTGACTAATTACTTTCCTCCTTTAGATTTTACTTTTAACTATATTACTTTTATGTACCTTTCTGCAGCTTTTTGCATTTGCCTGCAGGCTAAAGGACAGTTAAAGTTTGCCCATTTGAAGCCAGCAAACCTACATCCTTTCAAGATTAGCGAGTCAATAATGAATCTTAATGGAACACTTCATTTCCCACAGATAAAAGCCAGATGCCAGAAACTAGAATTAGAATTACGAGTGACAGTTAAAGTCCTGTTTTGGACTACAAAGGAGCTCTTCAGAACAATGTGGAGCTGATGGTGTGTAAAAAATGTAAAAAGGCATCCCTAGTGGTTCCATGCCTGTCTGCTTTCTGACTGACCATGGACAATAAATTTTACTGTTATTGTCTTCATCTCTCAATCTTTGTTGACCTAAATATTATTTAAACTATAATATTGGTGTTACAATATTTATGAAGGTAGCATCCAGATGCTGCTGTGTAAACAGGGAAGCTCTGTAATTGTTTAAATTAAACTTGATGAAGGTTTTTGAGCATCTGCTGCACTGTTTAAACCTGTCAAAACATTCCAAGATGCTTTGTTAAGAACAAAGCACCTCTAAAAAGGAAACCGTCATAGTGGGGTTTGACATATTTGTATAAGTATTTTAATTATATTTAATTAAAGGTTCCATCACCAACACTTTGGAGTTAGCGCGTTATCTTCCTTAATACAAATATATGAAAACTGCAACAAAGATTATGTTCTAAATAATGCATTATGGGTGAAATGATTGCACCAACTTTTATCACCTGAATCAGAAATATTCAGAAATTCAAAGCTCCATTCTAGTTATATTTTTCCACCAATTCCATGGACTTACTGTATGTCCACTTCGAAGGCTGTGGGGATGTACGTTGGATGCTGTAGGTGCCAGTTGCAGTAGAAACCTTTAGGGTACGTGTTGGACCGACATGTGATCACAGGCTCCCGGGGAAGAACTATAGTAAAAGAAGCAAAAAGAAACAAAAGTTAGCTGCAGGGTGGAAAAAATAAAATGAAATAAAATAAAAGAGAAAGAAAATATCTAAATCATAGCAACAAGCTTTACATTAATCAAATACAAAGCAGCTATGCCTAATTAAACATTGCCTTATTGCATATTACATTCTTGATCAAATTTCTCATTAAAATCGCCTCAGCTTCTCAGTTCAAATTATGTTGTGTCTCTGGTTTGTTTCATTAAATATGTTTTCAATTCATTTAGCTGTGGATGCCTGTGCATTTTTTTTGGCTAGTCTTAAATTTTTAATAACAAATGCATTAAATTTTGATGAGAAAGGAGATGAAAGGGTGAAAAAAGATCTAATCACCACCTAATGACTTTATATAACTTTTGTCTATAACTATAAGTTTTTTATGTTTTCCAGTTTCATGTCTTCAATGATTTGAAATACTTTGGGTCAACTGTCCAGGAGTGGGGAAAGGGAGAACAGATGTATTTACTCTCATGAAGTATGTAGCAGCCTTAAAATATTACAACTTTTCTCAAATTTGCAAATATCCATACCAATCACCTGAACTAAATGATGCAATCATGTTGCAGAACCTGTGTTTGATCTGTTTGCAACACTTCTGAAAACAGCACCTTCAAGATGAATCTGGCACACGTTAAAGGTTTCCTTAACGGGCTGCTGTGGGGGTCATTTGACTGTCGCAACCAATCAGCTGTGTTTAAACGGTCACCGCAGCAACTAATTACCCTGTCAATAATGGATAAGAATGGATACTAGGGGACGGTATCCAATCACACTCAGTTAATCACAGAGACTAATTGAGGCCATCTCAATCAATTGACTCCTCATCTGAGAGCTTCAGTCAAAGTCACGCAAAACAAAATGTCGCACACAAACACATTACAGCGCACAATTAGTGTCAGGATGTACTAACACACTCCCATACACAGATCCTGCAGGGGTTTGTAGAATTAGCTGTAATCAGTCAAACAGCTTATTAAGAACTTGGCTCAAAGACAACATCTTAAAAGACACATTGAAGGGGCGGGGTGGGGTGGGGGTGGTGGGAACATCAAGCGACTGGTTAAAGTAATGATGAGCTCCAGTTGGGTCGAGGAAACCAAGAGGAGGAGAAGAACTGAGCAAAGATGTGTGCTCTTGCTAGCCATGTTTGCTTTAGTTTATTTGAACTCAAAAGGTGTTTACTCCTTTAAATCAGCTCATTTCCTGCTGCAAAAGTTCCACCAAAAAAAAAGTCTGGGTCATTTGACAAAAAAAAAAAGTTTATACTTTTTGCTTTTTATGACAAATGATTTTTAAAATTTATAAAATCAGTGACTTTATAATATACAATAAAGAATATTAATATATTAATAGGTATGTAAAATACCGTTATAAAGTAGTTTATATATGTTTCAAATAGGTTATAAACACAAATGCTCATATTTTTTTACATATAGGGAACTTATTGATGAATGAATAATGAACAAAACAGGCAAACAGTGAGAAAAGAAAGGACATATAAATGTTAGCTCTTTATTTAGTAAGAAACAAGTTATTATAGCCTTTATTATCTAATATCATGGAATCGTTACTTTTAAAATAACATTATTGAAAAAGGTTTAAAAACTACTTTAGAATATATATATTTATATATATATATATATTATAGATTTATAGGCATTTTCTTTAAAATAAAACAATAAAATGGGCAGTTCAAAAACAGGGAGAAGTAGATTGTAAAACACTAAATGTCATTGTCAGACCACATCTCAGTTTGTAATTATGTTAGTAAATTTTCCTTTGTAAGTCAATAAAATCAGAGTTACAAAAAAAAAGACCATGTGGTATTTATTGCTAAACAAGAAAAAAAGATGAAAACAAGTGGTGAAATGACAAATTGAAAGAAATACAGAAAATATCTGACAGGATACAATAAATCTGATTAAAAAACAAGCTTAGGAACAGATAAAAGGAAAGTTGCAGAGTGTAGGCAAATCTCGGCTTTCACATCAGATTTGACAAATGTTACCTTAAAGGCTTCAGACAGTACAAATGCAATGCAGAAAACAAAACAAAAAACAAACAAACAAAAAAAAACATAAAAACAAAACAAAAATGTCTGCACAATTGCTTCTATTAGAATATCAAAAGCTGTCTGTACATTTAGATTCAGTGAAAATAGATTTTCAAACACAAGGGTGGAAACAACAAGAGATAACACACCTGCAGGAAAGACAAAAATCTGAGAACAAAGGCAAGATGAATATTAAAGCACATGAAAGAGTAATTCAGATTAAAAATACATTGTGCAGGTGTTCCTCCCACTACTTCTTTTTTTTTTGTGAACTACACTGACATATTACCTGAACGGCTCACAGGACACAGTTCATGAATAAATGTTATTTGAATTAGTCTGCTTTCATCAGCTGGTTAGAATTGCTAAATCAAAAGGGATTGTTAAGGTGTTTTTTTGTTAGCTACATGAAATACACACCTGCACGTTTACATAAGTGTAAGGCTGTGGTAGTGGTCAGTGCTGGGGTCTTTTGATCCTGAAGTTGCAGGTTCAAGCCCAGACTGTGTCAAGAAGGATATTATCAATAAAAACAATGACTAAATCTTTTGTGTGACTGTGCTTGTTATTGAAACTCCTGCAGAAGTGATTATCAAATGTACATACATGTACATTTTGTTATGGGGGGTTAATATGAAGTGGTAATAAGTTACAGATACAGGCTCATTTATTATAATTAAAACAAAGGAAAATAGGTTGAATGAATTGAGATGAGTAACTATCAGTTATTAAACCTTTATTATTTAAAAAATGTTTTAAAACTTAACTTCTCTGTAATTATTAGGAAATTCTTCTGCGGCACACATCAATAAGGTGAACTGAACTGATTAAAACGTATTTACGTTATACAGTTATAAATGTCTAATTGTAAAATCTGAGAAGAAGAGTGACGCATTGTGCAAATAAATACTATATGACATAACTATTACGTAAAAAAATAATAAATCAAGATTGTGCACACATGATCATTATTAGTATTTTCAAATTCTATATTATCTTCATCACTTGCTTTTTTTATTAAAAATATTAAATACTGCAACCACGTATGTTTACCATGCATGCTTAAAAGTTTCACGTTGGCTGAATCACATCCTACAGGATATGTTTTCATTGTGTACAGATATATTACGGTTTGCATAAAAGGAAACAGATTGTTGTCGAGTAAATCCCTTTCCTCATTAAGACAACATACATTTAGGATAAGCAGACATGCAGAACACATAATGAAACAAGGAGCAACAACATACTGAAGCCAGAAAATAATACAGACGTTCACTTATATATGGATTATGTTGCATGATCAAAGCTAGGATGTAATTAACCTCAGAGCAACACATCTTGTTTTTAAACATAATAACAGCAGCCAGAATCCCCCCCCCCCCCTTCTCTTTCCAAACTCTCTTCTTCTGCAGCACTAATCCAAACCTGTCACACAGAAATTCTGGGTCTTGCCATAAAGGATTTTTGTCACAGGAGAGCACGTGCAAACATACACACACACTAAAAAATGCGATGAGAGACAATGACATCCAGTAGCTCGGTTGCTAGGTTGCAGACACTGTAGTAATTGCTATTTAGCTGTGCTGGTAGCCTCCCCCGTTGCTTTGTGTTTTTAGTGTACATGTATGGATCTCTGTGTGCGCGCACAATCGTTTGTCTCTGAGCAGAGTGTGTGTTTGCAGACACTCTTGCTGCCACAAAAAAAAAAAAAAAAAAAAAATATATATATATATAATAAATAAATAAAAATCTTTCTGATTAATTTTCTTCTAGTCAACTTTATCATTTTAAAAGTAGATTTATACCCTCAACAAAATCCTAAAATCACAACCTTCGAAACCCTGCTGGGTCAAACTCCCCACTCATATTTCCCTTGATTTGATTTTTGCTTTCATGGAATCAATTTAACAGGCTACACACTTTGACTAACATAGTTAAGTATGAGGAAAAACAAGCCAGGGGTGTTCCAACAGCTCACTATGCGGCTATCCAGCTATCAGTCCATTTATCTACCGCGCACATCTTTTTAGTTTGAATTTTGTTCTCATTAGAAAGCGCACAGCGAATGACTG
Organism: Cynodonichthys magdalenae; assembly: GCA_031762555.1. Classification (NCBI taxonomy): domain Eukaryota; kingdom Metazoa; phylum Chordata; class Actinopteri; order Cyprinodontiformes; family Rivulidae; genus Cynodonichthys; species Cynodonichthys magdalenae. The sequence goes on along the minus strand of JARVJO010000140.1, from coordinate 18,045,809 downwards.
GATCCTCTCGGGAGTTTCTCCTGCTTTGAATGGCCTGTAGGTATACGGCTCCGGTCTCTGCGTGACTCGGCCTGCCAGCGCTGGGCATTCTGCGTTTTAGATTAGCTTAGTCATGAGTCATGGGAGAAAGAGGAATGTAAATAAAACTGTAGGACAAAGTCATTGAGACACTGTGGTGCCTTTTTGTCCAGACCAGCTGTCGTGGTGAACAGTAATGAAATTGTGGTGCACTATTTTTAACTGACACCCCCAAAGCTACACTAAAGCGTATGCAGATATGTGGGTTTGTTTGTGTTTATTTGGCCATTTTTTTGTGCACGCAATGGTAATATAAAACATTATATAGGTGCAATTGAAATGAAACAGAAATTATTATATATGGCATGTGTGTGTCCTTCTGTTTGCCTCTTTAAACAAAAGTCTGCCTGTGCCTGAGTGATGTCACCTTCAGACTAATAATAAAACATTTATAGCTTGATTAGTTGTATTTTTGAATAATGTGGACTGTAAAATGTAGAGAACCAAACAGACAAAAATAAAAAGAGGACTCCAGAACCACCTGACACATGTCCCTCCCCACACACACACACAGCAGAACCTGCAAACAGAAGACTTCTTGGTTCACAAATCAGCTAATGGGCCAGAAAACACATCAGTTGCCACTACCATGTCAGGGAGGTGTAATATTGAACCATAATTGTGTCCCTAAGCTTCTGCGTTAGCCAACTTGTAATTTCCCAAGTTTCATATTTCTTAAAAAATAAAATATATATATATATAGAAGACAGAAGTACTGTAGCATTTTTAACACCCCCTAACACAGTCGGGTCCATGGACTTGGTAAACAGTATATGTGACTGGGAGGTGTCCCCAGAGGAAACCATGTCAGACCATCG
>JARVJO010000140.1:18031346-18043114 GCA_031762555.1 Cynodonichthys magdalenae | reverse complement strand
GAGCAATGGGCCCACTTATGAGGCCCCCGCTCACCTGGGTTGTACCCATCCCCAATTACCATAACCATAACCATAACACCCCCTCCAGTGGTAAATCTTTGCCGAGCTTTGTGCGTGGCTTCAAGCTGCGATTATGCAGGCGCCTGACTCATGGTGTGAGCAAATGATGACGATAAGAAAGCAGAAACACAATTTAGAGCAGTGGTTCAAATGTGCACGACGGGCTAAAACAACTAACCCCCCCACCCACCCACCCCTGCATGAATGGTGCTGTCACATGATAGACACTGTTCGAAAAGCTGATGATGGCAGCTATAAATCATGAATTAGGTTCACATAAAAATTTACTAAATGATAATAATAATAAAATTAAATAATAAATAAAATTAGTTTAAAAAGTCAAGCTGTTAGCCCTCATGTTGTGCGTATGGCCAAGGCATTTTTTCTAGGTTTGTTTTCAGCATTTTCTGATTTTTTTCAAAATGCTGAGTGTTGTGCATCCATGTTCCCTTATTGCTTTGGGGGTTTTACCCCTGATATCATTAATTTGAAAATTATGGACAGAGCAATTACCCATTTGTTTGCATAGAAGTGATTTTTTATATTTACAAATCATCAAGACTAAAACACATTTTCAAACCAACCCACTTTGTTTTCATTTCTCTTCATTTACATTTTGTTTTGTTTGTGTAATTTTTCCTCATTTTCTCATCCCTCTAACATACGCTGTTCTCTAACATGAAGAAGTTAATGATGGTGGTGGTGGGGGGGTAGGTCGAGGGGAGACATGCACACATTGCACAAAACATTGATGCCCTGGCATTCCAAGAATGTCTCTAAGCCAATTGGAAACAGCCGTGTGGGAGATGAATGAATGAAAGGAGGGTGAATACTTTATGGGAGCATCAGGAGTTGATAAGAGGAAAGTAGAAAAGGCTTATGTGAGCATGTTTGAGTAGGTCAACTATGTGTTAGCTCTTTTTGAATTCAACTGCTTAATGGTTTTGACTAATTAGCTCTGCTCAAATAACAAAAGTGATCACCCAACCAATATCTGGGTAGGATTCTCATTGATATGAAGAAATGGAGGGAAATATGTTAAAAGGATTGTACTGACCTCTGCAGCTTTGCGGGAAGACAAACATTATACTTGGACACTTAAATTACCCTGCGGCCTATCTCTCAGTTTCTCTCATGCAGACAAAATTACTTAAGCGGCTAACATCATAAATCTTTCTAAAACCTTGGACCCAACAGTTTGCATTTTACAAGAAAAAAGAAAGAAAATTCTCAAGACGTTTTTCACATGGAAACTAAATCTCACCTCAAGCATTCTTGATGTAAAAGTGTATTTACTTTTCAAGTGTTTCCTGCTTTAAAAATAAAATAATAAAAGGACAACACTTGGTGATAAAAGTTGTTTATGTTAGGAGATGACCAGAGTGGTTCCATTAAGTCTACTGAAATCCTTCAAGAATGGCAATTCAACAAGAAAAAATTACTTGCAAATTTTTATTTACGATAGAAGAAAGATGTGGAAGGAAACTTTTATTCTTTCTAAAAAGTTTCCAAAATCATAGAAAGAAAAGAAAGAGAGAAAAAAACAAAAAACAAAATTGCACATTTCAGACTGTAGCAATTTGTTTTCCAAGTAAAGCTTTTACCTAACAAAAACATTAAAGTATTTGACTTTTTTCTCTGTCATCCTCCCCTATTGTTTGTTCTTTTCTACCTCGTCTTCTCATTTAATATTATTCAAATACCATAATATTTATTGGGAAAAATATAGATTGGGGTGGCGTGGTGAAGCAGTACTTAGAACTGTTGCCTCACAGCAAAAAGGTCACATTTTCGCCTTTCTGTGTGAAGTTTGCATGTTCTCCATGTGCATGCATGGATATTCTCCAGGTCCTTCAGTTTTGATCCCACAGACCAAAAACATGCATGCCTTATTAATTAGTAACTCTAAGTTCTCCCTAATTTAAGTACAAATGGTTGTTTAATTTGTTAATTTCCATGTGAGATTAAATTGCAATACGTTCAGGGTGTACTTTGCCTCTCTCAGGATGAAAGCAGAAGAAAAGGCAGCCCGAACCCTCGCCTGCCCCGCAACCCAGGACGGAAAAAGCAAGTTTAAAAATGGATAGATGGAAATACAGACTGCAAAACCCACTTTAATGCAAGTGAATCGTGCATTAAATAAGAGACCATTAAGATTATCCTGTAGTCAAAATAATTCTCATTGTGCACTCTATCACCCACAGAACAGAAGAGAGGCTTGAAATGTTTACTCATATTTCCATCCAACTCTGTCCTTGGTGTGTGCCTAAATTCCCTCAGTCCTCTGCAGAAACTAGGTGCATTGGATCCAGAGGTTTTAAAGAGGCTTGGAATACCTTTCAAGCGGCTTCATTCCAACAGTATTTCATTATAATTTATCTGGACAGAGCAGCAATAAAATTGCCAGGAAAGTTGGAAATGGCACAGTGGCACTCCTGAGTGACTTGTTCATTTAAAAGCAATCTCTCTCTTTCTCTTTTTCATTTTTCTGTGAATTTGGGATTTTAACTTTTCAAGCTCTTGCCTCACATGTTTTGACACTTCACACACTTTATTCCATTTCTTTTTATTTGCCACATAACAGCCACAGCGAGGCTCCAGCTTTTCAAGGACAAACAAAAAACATCAAGCAATTTTATAAGTCTAGATTTACATGACCCCCCAACCCCACCCCCGCACACACACACCTTCTAACTTTGTAACGTCATGTCAGCATCACCTCTCTTGATAACACAAGGCATGTGGCTCAACACGTGCTTTCTATAGCGCTTTGTTTGTCACTCTGTTACAGCTTTGGCCATACTTTCTAAATTGTGTGGAGTAAAGTGAAGAATAAAATAAAGTACATCAAAATGATGCTGAACCAGACACTTCGAGAAAAGTGCAGGCAAAGAAAACTGAGGAAGAATGAAACAGTTGTGGTCGACATGATGAAGGGACACCAATAAAACAAAACAAAATAGAAAAAGCCTGTCAGTCACCAAAAGGGGTATTACTAAGCAGTGTGCGTTTTACTGCACTAAACTGAAATTTGAGAGTATCATGGCTGTTGAGTCGGTATGGCTTTCATCTCAGTGAGAGTTATAGGTCTGTGTCGCCGTGGCAATGATCGCCTGGGGTTCTGTCACTGCACCGACAGTCGCCTCTTTAGCTGCCGGTGTCCAAGATGGTGGGATGAGTGACAGGCTGGGATTGACCAGTCAGAGGTGTCAATCTGCCAAACGCACAAACAGCTAACTGCCATCACTCACAGGAAGTAAGAGATGAGAGAGGCAGGTACCACACAAAATCCTGACATCCGAATCAGAGCAGCTGACTCTTTTAAATCCAGCTGTCAGATTCAAGGCTAGTCAGAAAAAAGAGACAGTCAAAGAAAAGTCAAAAATATATTTTCTGTAAATCTTGGAGTTGATTCTGATAGATAGCTCTGACTTCTTTTGGATATCTACTAATTTTCTCCTTATAAAAGTCATAAGATGTGTCACAATTCTGTGGAGTTCCAGAACAAAATAGAGACAGAAGTAAACTGAAGAAAATGGCAAATAGCTGTAATGTTTTAGCCTGAAAGCAAAAGTGCATGGATGCAGCACACAAGCATTAAACTACAAAAAAAAGTGGCAGCAGTTTTTGCACCTCCACCATATGGCCGTGACAGGACAGCGATGAGTCTTTGTAAAACTGTAATGCTATTGTAAAGAAATGTTTGCACAAAGACTTTAAGCTACATGTCAGGTCCTCGTCACAGTGGCTCTGCACAAGCCGATTTAACTCTGACTTCCTGTCAGCCAAGCTGCAAGATCTCAGCTCTTGGCAACATCAGCAAGAGTACAAGTGACTGCAAAACATCCACAAAGAAACCGTCTGTGCTGCCTTTATACTACATGTCTCTCTTAGCCTAACTTTGACACTAACATATTTTGGTGAAGTAAGTACTTCAAGCATAGACCAAGTTTTGAGTGCTGCTGTAAAGAATATCAAATACACACACACACACAAAGAAAAGTACTGCACAGGCAATAATTTTAGATAATAAACTTTGATCATTCAGGGATCACACTAAGATGGTATCATACTGAGCTGTGATTGTTGGAAGAATAGTATTCAATAACAAAACTAAATAAATTAACAAATAAATAAATAAATAGTGGACACATTACAATAGTTTTTAGTAATCATTGCTGTAATTTTTAGACCTGGACATTTGCCTCTGGTGTTTTCTGTGAGATGAGAGCTCCTGTGCGGCTGTCAAAATACAGCTCTGAGGCTTGGCAGATTGGTTGTAGACGCCTGCAGCAAAGTTCGTATGGGTTCAAAACGTGTTGGAGAAGCCCTCAGCAATTTTGTGAGTAGTTCGAGACAGAAGCTATCGCACAAGATGCGCAGTTTAGTATCTCAGGTGAGGAAGTTAACGACTCCGCAGAAGTTGCAAGTAGGGTGAGCAGATCCCGACAACCCAAATGTGAGACAAAAAATATGCTTATGAGGCACAATGTGGGACACATCACCAATGTGTCATAATTTTTTATTTATTATATATCTCACATTTATTCTCTACTTTGGCTGTTACAGCAATTTCTTTTAAGTTTTTTTTTTTTTTAAGTACTTTTTAAAAAAACCTTTTTTAAAGTTTAATCAGAAAAAAGTTTTTTTTAATTTATCACGATGAAACACACACAACTGAATAACACAAAACCATAACCAGGTCCATACAAGTCTACAGCTGGATGGAACACCTAAACACTTGTGATCTCAGCTGCTGTTACTGTATCTCTGTCTGGCAGTCATTTTTCGTTTTGAGCAAATTTTTTCCATAAATTGACAGACAGCTTTAAAGTGTCGTTGTGTTCACTTTATGAATACAAAAAAAATCAAAAATGGCAAAATTCTTTCTGAAAATCATCTTTCACTGACCTTACCAATTTCCTAGTCTTTGTTTGCTACATCTTCATTTCTTTGACGTAATTTCCATTACATTCTGCATGAATCAAATTCCTTTTCTTGCCCTGTTTTTATTTATTTTTTTTACACAGTGGTGACGACGCTCAAACCAACCACTTGCTGCTGTGCGTTGTGATTGACAGCAGATGCTGTGTCTCTGCCTTATGCCTTTCTTTCTTCTCTCCTCCTCCTTCTACAAATGAGGCAGAGAAGACATAAATAAAGAGGCATTATAACGGTTGCAAACTGCATGCCTCTAAATAATGATTGTTGATTTTTTATTTTTGTATTTTTTTTTTACTTTTCGTAATTCAACCAGTCAAATGCAGGACCTTATTTTAACAAGCAGGACGCTGGCAGTAAGAGGAAAAAATGCAGGACAGTCACGCACAATTTGGGACATCTGGTCACCCTAGTTGCTGGACATTCAGGGGAACTGCTGCATAAAGGCCATTTGCCAACTCAAGGCAAAATCAAATACCATTTTTAAAGTTTTATATGAGGCAGTCTTTATTTAACGCCTCAAACATTTTTTTTGTAAGGGTGGGGCTGTGAAATTATGTTTTGTTTGTACTTTTTAAAATGAACAAATGTGTCTGTTGCAACAGGACAGAAGGAAGACCTGCTGACTATATATAGGAAAATAGGACAAGCAAACTAATGTTGAAATGCTGCCAATGACTATAGATTAGTGTGACTTTTCAAAAGTCGAGCAAGAAGCTTAAGTGATGAGATGGCTTTTTTCCCCTAATGAGTTATTCAATACTGACAATTTATAGTGCGTAATTCATGCACAGTGTCATATCCCAAAGTATTTCATACTGATCTTGCACAGATAACATGATTGTTATTCAGACATTTCCCCTAACAGCTTTAGAGTTACTCTGAATCTGACAAGGGCAAACTTTTCCACTTAGTATCTTGTCGGAAAGCTTTTTCAATAGAGGCGTAGAAGTGTAAAGAATGCAAGAACTACACTAAAAAACTATCTTTCCATGAACTAACCCGCAACACAATTACCTTCCTAGATTCTTGAGAGTAAAAGTCTGAAGTTTTCCATCCACAGAGACAAGAACAGGCAAGGAGGAGAGCTAAAGTGAGGCACAAAGGAGTTGGTGTACATGCTTCAGTAGTAGAACAAACAGTGATCTCATCCCCTCAGCAGCATTTTGGCACAGGCACACCCACAACACGATGTTCTTATCTTAACTATCATCATTCCTTCGAGAGCTGTTTGGATTCAACAGCCAAAGGAATATATACGAACAGGCATATGCCTGGAGTTGAGAGTGTGAATCTGAGCGACGAGTGATGTAAACGTCTCCTAAAAAATACATTTTTCTTCCATTTAATTTGCCTTAGCCAACTTTCATTGGCTGTCCTAATGACAGAGAAAAATATAAAAATAGGATCACAGCTTTCAACATAAATTAATAAATAACTTGGAACTTTTTAAAAGACCAGTTATTCCCTTAGACTACGCTTGGTACTTGCTGTGAAAATGCCCAAGTTCCATGCAGTGAACCTAAAGTCTTTATTTATTTTTAATTGCTTATATTTTATTTATTTGTACATACAAAAAAATATATATATAACGTAAGAGATTAAAAGAAGCAGCTGTGCAGAAGCTGTTAAGAAGACCCCCCCCCCATGACATTATAGAATTAATAGCAAGCAAGAATAAAAAGTCAAATACAACACAACGGTCCTCTCTCAGATTGTTTAAGTTAAGCACTTTTTGGAGATCAGCATGACATTTGGTTGCAACTGACTCAACGTGAGATTAGCATACCTTTCCTTTTTCTGTGTGCAGGCTAAATGTACGACACGGAAAGCTGTTTTTAAGTCATATATGTGCATTCATACATTCTGAAATATAGCTTGGAATTTTCATTTCAACTGTGGCAATTTGCCAGCTCATGGTTGGAGATCACAATTCAAGAGACTTTTTTCAAAGGACCATATGCTGTGTATATGACATGAAGATCAACAGTTTTTTCTCTCCCAGAGCCAAAGAGAAAGGGTGGGGGGGACACAGTGTTTCTTTCATGCTTTCATGCTTTCATTTGGATCTTTTTTTGTCCCTTTTTATACAACTTTTTTTCCCCTTTTGCCTTTTGTCACTTTTTTCCCTCATCTTTTCCTTTTCTTGTCACTTTTTTCCCCCTCATCTTTCCTTTCATGTTTCTGCATATGTCCTCAGTTCAAATAATGGATATCAAGCAACATCAAACCTTTGATTTGCTGATTGCAAACATCTTTCTTGGCAGTCAGGTTCAGAGTTTTATTATAGGTCCTGAAAATAGCAACATGTCATTCTAGTTTTGTTAGCCAAGCTCTTTCTGTTGGATCATTATTGCTGAGCAATGAAAAATGTGTCTGTTTCTGCACGTTTCTTTTTTTTTTTTTTTGTATTTCATTCAGTTACTTTTTTAAAAATATTTTCTCATTATGGGAAGTTATAGATTAAAGTAGGGGCAGTTACAAAGTTATAAAGACGAAATGTAAGTGTGGAGCGGGGGTGAAGGTCAAAAATTAAAAGCAAGCAACAGAGGGAAAAATAGAGGACAAAGTGAACAAGAGAGAAAAAAAGAGGATAAATGACACTTATTGTTCCTTCCTCTTGCTGTCAACTCTCAGTAATGCTAATCATTAGGCTAATCTGACAGGATGGCACACACATACACACACAAACATGCACGCTATGCTTTCCCACCCTTCTCCCCCTTGTCCTGCATTCCAGTGCCCAATGTCAATGAGAGGGAACCGCCACATTACATGGCTGTTTGTTCCCTTTGTAGGCTCACTGCAATGCTGTTAGAACTATAGAGTATGTATGCATATATGTCCGCCTGAACAGTTATTCTTACTAGAACCAGTTGACTATCAGAGGAGAAATTTATTTTTTAAAACTCCTCTGTTTCTCACACCCCTTCAAAGACCCATTTGAGGTTTAAGGCTTGGTTTTTGGGATTCTGGTATGAATTAGACTAATGTTAAGGTTAGAGGAAGGCTCGTGGTTAGGCACTTAGTCATGACACTTATGGTTAGGTTTAGAGGTTAGCGGAAGCAAAATGTCAAGGAATACACCCAAAAATATAGTAAAAAGGACAACATCTGCATGAGTGTGTCTGTGGCTGTGAATCATGCCAATTAGTTTTTTTCTTTTCTTTTTTTTTTTTACTTAAAGCAGTTTTAAGATGAAACTACTCATTGGTGTGTGTGTTTGTTCATTCGTATCTACCAGTAGTGAAATATTTAATGTATGGATGGATTTTAAAGGAGACATATTCTGCAAAATCCACTTTTTTAGCCATTAAATGCATTTTGTTGTGTACTTGAAGTCTAGGAGTGCAGAAAGTTTAAATTTAGTCTCTCCTGGTGGCAGCACCAACTACTCAATCTTAGCTTACACAAAAATAGTTGATAGCTCACTGAAATTATACAAATGAGATATCTAGTATGCTTACATGGTAGCTGACATTTTTTCACAACCCATAATGTAAGTTTTAACAGATCATTTAAGATATTACAATATTACATGGGATTGCACGTGACACTATTAGTACAGTTTGACTAAAACAGTTATTATTCACTTTAGTCACTTTTCAGCATAAGATATTTTTTGTTTAAACCTCTGGTATGGAAAGCACTGATGTGTATTCATTTAAAGAATATCAGGCTTTTGGATACAACAGCTCAAGCTTCAGCATCAAGAAAAATAAAAAATCAAATAAAATCAAAGTGGAGGGACAAGAAGTACAGTTTTGTTGCTAACTTTGTTTTAATGAAGATAGTTGTTAGAAATTACTTTGGTTCACTTTTATTCTGCCAGTCTTTATTGCAATATTCTGCTTCCTAATTGTTTCCTTTACTCTCTTCATCTATATCATCACCACCATCATCATCAACACAATTATGTTTTAACTTTCTACTTTTGGTTTCATTTTTAATCAATATATTTTCTTATTCTCCTTCATCTTTTTTAAATTATGTTTTGTTTCATTGTTTTCTTCATCATTATAACATTATCTTCCTTTTCTTTGATTTATTTATTTTTTTTTTCATTGCAAATCAGTGAAATTTTCTCTGACCTTAAAGGGGCGCTATTGGTGCACAGAGTCAAATTTGAACAAATTGAATGAGGATTTGCTGTAGGAATACAAAGGCACGGATCAGTGAAGCCACTACATCTTTTTTCATCTAAACACTGTTTTTAGAATTTATTCCACAGCTTTGTAGAGAAACAACATGTATACAATTCAGTGTTAAATCTTAAGATCATTTTTTCCAAGTAAACAAGAAAAAAAAAAGTTCTCAAGTCTCCACAGTGCAAAATAATTCTCATTCTCAGTGCAAGTTGAAGAGGCCACACAGTGCTTGGTTTAAATGGGATGCAGAACTGTTAAATAAGTGTGTGTGTGTGTGTGTGAGAGAGAGGGAGTGTTTGTGCAAGACTGTGTGTCCTCAGGGGAAAGAGGGATCTTAGTTTAGAATAGGTAACAGTGGAATGTAATTGAGCTGAAAATTGAAAACCGGAGCCGTGGCAAAGCCAAGCCGGTGTGCATGTATGTGTGTTTATGTACAACTGTGTGTTGTGCATGTACGGGCTTTGGAATGTGTGTGTTTTGTGTGCATGATTTTGTACGTAGAACCTGTGTTTGTTTGTGGTTTAAAGCCAGAGTGGGATGCCAGTGTAATCCTCGCATAGCCGGACCCCCAAGGATAGCAGAACTTACTGTGAAGTGGGGGAGTCACACAAGCATACATATAAGAGCAAATACACACTGACACAACTACATGTACACACAGGTCCAAGCCAGCCACCTGAGAGAGTGAAGAGGAGTGAGGATGAGAGCTTGTTGAGTTGTTCCCAAAAAACACTCACTTGGAAAATTGGAAAGAGCTTTACCATCTTGACTGAGTCACACAGTCTGATGATTCATTTTAAATACTATATAATAAATCAGCCAGAAAAAGACTAAATACAACATAGCAGAAATCATGTTTTGTTTATCTGTTGTTTTTCTGAAACTACGTGGTTATTGTATTACTTACAGATGAATAAATGAGCTCGTCAGTCATAAAAAGCCCTCCAACAATGCAGTTGTGATTTAAAATACCTACGTTACTCTTTCAGCACATAGTGACCCATACATGTCAACCCCTTTGGATTTTTACCTCACGTTTATCTCAAAAATCTGTAATTTTCGCAGGAATTTTCAAGCAGGAGGAAATGAATATGGGAGAACTTTATTCTAGCAGCAGCGCGGGTTGGAAGGGGGTTATTTCATGTCAGTTATTGGTCTTTTTAACACCCTACAGGTTCTGACATGTTAAATAAATTAGAAACTGAGTTTTTTGAAAAAATCTGTAAAACTTGAAAAAAATCTGTGAGATTGCTCTATATGTCCGTATACCTGCAAAACGAGGGAAGATCAATGTAAATTACGGACAATCTACACAACTTGACATGTGGTGACATGTCAGCAGGGGAGGGATGTATTTTTCAAGCACATAGTTCAATTCTATACCAAAACTTTAAATACATTGGTTGGTGTTTTAACTGGGCATAATCTGCTCAACCTCCACAAAACGGTGTTGAGATTCCATGACAATGGTCTGTGTGATTCCTGTGGCATTGAATTAGAAACCTCTTTGCACTGCCTGGCCCTGAGTACCGGCAATCAAAGTAAAATTCTTCTTGGGGACCCTTTTCCTTTATGTTATTGTTACTGCATTTTATTTAACATCTCATTGAAGTTGCTAAATTGCTAAACTTACAATTCTTCGGTCTGTGATAAATAGAAACATGAAAGCAGGAACATAGATGGACAATAATGTTGAACACTCCTGTAAAATGATACTGTTTGTGATAACTACGTAACGACACTGCCATAGAAATGTTGTCACTTTGGAACAATGCACCAGCCACGTTTAATGCTTCGTGTTAGCGACAGCGCTCTGGAAATTCTCTTTTTTCTACAATGTAACATGAAAGTTTACAGCGACATATAAAGTTTCAGACACAGCGTTGTAACATTCCTGCAGTGGATGCGTGTTAGTGCGGACAACACAAAGCACACCACGTATAACAAATGGCAAAGTGGTGAATCTGACTGCAGTGTAGCAAGGATAGAATCACCTTGGTTTAATGTCCTAACTGTAAACTTGGGGCAATAAACAAGTCACTAGAGGAGTCCTGCATTATGTGAGCCTTATTTGTGTTTTTTTTGTTGTCAGCTATAAATTGTGTCATGAAAACTAATGCTAGCTTTGGTAGGAGACACATGTCTGGTTTCCTTACACCCACAAGAGGACAACAGCATCTGGTTGTATTCTAAAACAGGTATGTAATTCTCCCTTTCATAACAATGTGTTAAAAAATAGTAGTTTGTTGCTTTTAGTTGAAAACGCACTGGGAACACTGTGGTGTGGTACATGATTGGAAACAAGTCTGTTAATATAAAAAAAACATGCAGAACACATCAAGCTGAAGTGGCTGTAGTATCACAGATCATCTTTTTTTACATTTTGACTTGATTTTTTAATTTTTAATTTTTTTCTTGAATAGCCAAGTAATGTAATTTTTTTCTTTTACTTTATAATAGATTGCTTTGCTTGTATAATGAAAGTAAAACTGCTGTTCCTTTTTTTGGCACTCGGACATTAATTCTGAGCTTCACACTGCTGGACAGGACACGGTAAAAACAAAGAAAAAAACAAAACAAAAAAAAGCCCCGAAAAAAAAAAAAAAAAATATATATATA
>JARVJO010000140.1:18017429-18029224 GCA_031762555.1 Cynodonichthys magdalenae | reverse complement strand
ATATCGAACCGTGAGACAAAAGTATCGAACCGAACCGAATCGTGAATTTTCTGTATCGTTGCACCCCTAATGTTTATATATGTCTAAGTGTGTGTGTGGTCTATAGTGCAGGTTATTTGACGGCTGATAAGTAAGACACAGAGGCACTGACAGCTTCATCTATCACCATGTCTGACAGACACATCTCTGTAGGGAGGTATGCATGTGTGTGTGTGTGTGTGTGTGTGTGGTCACTCATAAACAGCACTCTGTTGGAACTTTATTTCAGTAAGAATATGACTGTAATGTCCACAATGCTACTGCCACTTCTCTGTCTATGCCGATTGTGTCTTTTTCTATTTCTCTTTATCTCTTTAGTTTTCTCATCACATTTAACTTTGTCACAGTGCTGCTCTCGCCTATTCCTTCTAACCTTGACAGCAGTTAAGGTGAGGATTATAGGAAACACAGTCAACATCAGTCATTGATTCTGTCTGGCATCTTCAAGCTGCAGTGTGCAGATTTATTCATTCAAACTGCTTGAAGACCTTGAGAAGTATACGCTCCATATTCATTCGTTAGTGCACACCAATTCCAACTTTGGTATGTGAGAACACACATCGCAGGCAGAGAAGGAAGGAATACTGCTAACACTCAGATCCCTGCAGGATCAGAATAGTTCCCAAACACACAAAAAGAAAGTTCTTTCTGGCAACGCATGCAGGGAAATGGAAGCAGAGAGGGAAATGACCTCTAAGTTCTTGATGAATTTATCCCTTCTTTTTTTAGGATAATTTACTGCGTTTTTTTTTTATTCAACAGCAAATTTATTGTGAAAACATAAATGCATTCATGGCAGTTACATCATTGTTAATGTGTGATCATGTATTTTAGGGTGAAATGACAAAAGGAACACATCCACATCTGGCCTCATGTTAACTAATGAAATTTAAAAGACTTAGGCTAATAAACAGTTGATCAAATTTATCTTCCATCTGTAACTGTGGTCTACAGTAATTTAAATATCAATCAATTTCTTCATTATTTAGATTTATAGATATAGTTATCTGAGAGACATGCAGTTATAGTGCAAACTGCAGCTTTTAAAGGTCCTTGTAACTCTATTGGATGTTGGGTACACCGTCTCCTGGAGCCCCAACTGACGACCAACTAGTTAATGGGACAAATCGACTGGTAAAAATCACAATTGACTTGTCAAAGCTTCTAGAACACCAACACGCACCTGTCCCTTTAACCTCATTCTTTCTGCCAGTCTCAACCTCTGCAACTCTCCCACGCCCTGACACTTTGAACATCTTGTTTTTTTATTTTATTTTATTTTTCAGAATCAAGTACTCCTCTAAATGTCTCAGTTTCCCTGCACTGAAGGACATGACAAATGCAAAATATTGCAAAGCGGTGATGTTTTTTGCCGTGTCTTATGTTTCATTTTAAAATGCAGATCATTTGTGTGTCTTGTGTCATTCACCGTGTTGACATTTTCATGGCTTTTAACATTCTACCCCTCAGATTCTCACTGCGTTTAACTCTTTCCCACCCATTTTGTCTCACTCAGTTGCCCTTTCAGTCAGTATCACATTCCAGGCAAGCTTGGCTTTTTTGTCCTGAATGACATCACAGACATAAGGCCGTGACAGGCAGGACAGGAGGAATGTGGTGCGAGAGAGGGCTATAAAGCATAAAAGATAAGGGGTGGGGTGGAGGAGGGGGGGGATAACTAGATGATGAAGAGAGTTGGCCAGTCAGGGAATGAGAATATGTGAAAAAGGAAAAACCAGAGAGAGGGAGAAAGAATTCCATTCAGCGGGACATGAATGGACTTCACACAGGACTTTCCAAGAAATGCACACACACACCCACACACACACACACTCACCTTCTAACACTACACTCTCCTCCCCATCAGCTTCTCTCCCTTGTGGCTTCTCTCTCATCCCTACATCTCTGCCCTCTTTCTGTGTTTGTAGTCCTTTCATTAATCTCCTTTAGAGGCATCGGACAACAGCACCCCCTCACAAACACAGACAAATCCCAAAGGGCAATGTTTTTTTTTTTTTTTTTTTTTTTTCTCTCTCTTAAGAAGGGGTGAACACAAGTTTCATGCAGCTGCACCCTTTCTTGGGGAACAACTTGTCGCAACAAAGGCTTTCCACAGCTCTTTTAGCCAAACTAAACATCTGCTTTACAATCATTTACAGTGAAAACACAACTTTGAACAAGCAATAAGTAAAAACACACACACACAAAAAAATAAATAAATCACACAAAGGGCAATGGATCTAAAAAAGAATGTGAAACACTTGCAATGTGCATTTTCTTATATATAATGTTATAAAAATAAATAAATACATAAATAAAACTGAATTCCACAAATGTTATCCAAGTTGCTGTGAGTTCACGATTTCTACACACTGATTTAGATTAATCATTAAGCATTTTAATATTTGCTGTGCATTTGCAGTACAGACAATATAAAAAGCAAAAAAATAACAAAAACGCATCTAAGAAAGAAATAATAATGAATACAGTGAATCCTCATTTTTTTTTAAATTAAAAATTTAAAACAAAATGCACAAGTTTTAAGACTTGTGATAAGTCTGCAACATATGACAAACAATCTGAATAGAACACTTTTAAATCAAGAAAGATTCACTAAGTGTTTTACAAAGTGAACTAAAATCATACCGGTCTTTCTTTATAAAATAAGGAAACCTAACTGCTTGACAGAAAAAATATTGTGCATCCAGTTTTACCTTGTAGAAATTAATTTATAATAATAAGTTTGGAAAAACTGATGTTCTTTCATCCTCTTTGTTCTTTTTTCCCCTTCCAAATGCACACATTTAACTCATTAAAAGTAAATTCCATAGTTTTCCAAACTTTTCAGTTCTGTGCTGCCTGCACTCATTTTACAAAAAATAAAACATCAACATAAGAGCAATTTATTTTGTCCTGATCTTGAATTGATTAGTCTAATACTGCATGCCAATATTTCTTACACATTTAATTAAACAAAATGTCAAACTTAATTTCACTTAATGAACTGTAAACGCTTTTTTTCTGTCTGTTTAGTTGAAAGGGTTAGCTCACTTTTAAAGGTTAGAAGACAAATGAGTGTACCTAAAAATAAAATGACATTTTCCAGTTTCTGACCAGTCTCAAAAGGGATACGAGGACTTAAAACTAATCTGAATGTAAAGGATTAAAAAAAGCATTGTACATGTACCACATAAAAAAGCTCCAAAACATTGGACCAACTTTGGATTTTTTTTTTTCAGCATGAAGACAACTTTCATGGTTTCACTTAGAAAAATGAGATCCACTCATTATTTATAGTTCCTATTACAAAGGTACTGTGGCTTTTATAAGAGATATGCACTGCATGCCGACATGAGCGTGAATCATAGAAAATCCAATAAATACTTCATCAACAAAAAGTGCAGCGTGGATACTTGCCATCAAAGGCTTGGATCCATTTATTTACACAGTGTCTTTGTCTCAAACAACTTTGTTATAAAGCACTTCATGTTATTAAAAGTGAGGCCAACGGTACCGGATGCAAGATGATCGCACATAAAATATCACACACAGCATTAAAACGCAGCAAATCAGTCCCACTAAAAGCCAACAAAACAAAATGATTTAGGCAAAGTTTAGAATGGAAATGGACTTAATTTTTCAAAGTGCATTTTTAATGTGGCTTTGCTAGCATCCTACATCACTCTGGTGTGGAGTTATTTGAAAACAGCTGCGGTGCACGGAGATGGATAAGGTGCAGGATCTGGTGGTACTCAACAGAAAGAAAAAAACAAACCAAAAAAAAAAACAAAGTGGGACAGTCACAGGATGTGGAGACTTCCTCAATGCAAATGTATGATACTTTTAGAAATCCCACATGCCAGACTGATTCCTCTTCAATGTCTCAGAACAGCCACAAATGACGAGGGGAAGTTATAAAAAATAATAATAAAAAAGAAACATCACACACTGACCAACAGATGGGCTTTCATGGTGAAAGTCATCAGATCAATAAGTCGTTATCTCAAAACAAAACTGCATTCATAGAAACACAACATAAATTTAGGAACACGTACACAACATATCACTTTCTACACACAAAGTTGGGGTTTGGAGATATTGAGTGGTTGGATGAACTTTTCGAAACCTCTATGCTGATGCGCTGAAATTATTTCACTCCATTAAAAACAGCAGAGGAGCCTCAGCCAAACTAATTATAGGGATTTCTGTCAAATGCAAGCAGAGCGTAGAGAGGTAAATAAGATCCAGTGTGCGTGTGTGTGTGTGTGTATGTGTGTTATTTAATGTTTGAATAACAACAGACTACCCTATTTTAGCATAAAGCTAAAATTTTGAGCCAATTCAGTTCAAGAAATTTAGAATCAACTGCTAAAATCGACATCAATCATTTGTTTTGTTTGTTTACTATGAACAATAATTCAGGATGCTTGATCTCCTGCTGCCTTTTATGCCCGAGTTTTAAACTAATATCACTTTGCATTGAGGAATGGTGGAGATATTATGTTTGACTCAAACTTTGAAAATGGCATTTTGCACACTTGAATGTGTTTATACAAAACAGCAAAACATTGAAAAGCATAGAATATTATATTTGATGACTATTAGGCTCCATTAAAAAAAGAAAAAAGAAACAGATTAAAGTCAGCTTCACCTGTCCTCCATGCAACAGAACACTTAGAGGTTGAGCCAGTTATTAGCAGGTGAGTGATGGTGTTCTGTGTTTGAGCTGACTTCCTGTTTACATTAAGACGGGAGTCAGCTTCTCTGCCCGACTCTGCCTCCTAAAACTTTATTTTCTCTTTGCTTTTTCTTTCATTTCATGTTAAATCTACGCAGGATTTTTTATATACCTTTCACATTCATGTCCTTTTCATTTTTTTCTTTTTGTCATACTTTGTTAATGCCCACATCACAGTTTTGTTGGGATTTGTTCATCTTTGAAAAGCCTTTTATTCTTTTATCCACACATGAAATCTGTAGGCCTTTTTTTTTTTTTTCATTTTTTTATATCCTTTTTTCATCTTCCATTCCCTTAATTCTGTCTGATACCTTTTACATTCATTGTCCTTTTTACAGCAGCAATTTCATTTCCTTATTCGCCACCTGCTTCAGTGTGACCATACATTTGTATATTTCATTTTTCAAACCACTGAAATCTGTTTTTTTCTTCTTGTATTTTTATGTAGACGACAAAGACAGAAGGGGAGATAAGGAGGATGGATAGCACTCTCAGTGGATAAAGAGCTTGTCTTTTTACTTTATTTTATGGCTTGAAATATTAAATATTTGGTTTACAATAACGTTAAGTGGCCTGGGCCTGAGTTATGGTGCCACTGAGGCTTCTTTGTTTGTTTTCTTGTTTATGGTTTTGAAATATCAATCTTTTGCTGTAGACTAATAAGACTAAGTGGTCTGGTTGAATGAATTATGGTCTGAGCATGAGCTGTTCTTTTGAATCGGGGCACGATCAGATGCTCTCACACTTATGTTCTATCAGAGGTCATATCTGAAATGGACTCTGTGTATCCACTTGCAGTCCTTGCAAAGAGTACATCAAAAATAACATTTATGCCCAGTTTATGAAACAAATACATTTAACTGAGTACTGAGCAGGATTATATTAACAGCGAAATATAACTTTTTGCATTTATTATTCTGCAACTTACTTTTTTATGATAATTTCAAAATTAGCTTTCATAACAAGATGAAGGACAATTGAAGTAAAACAGCAGTTTTAAAAAAAAACTTTTTTAAAATTATGAAAACAGCTTGACATTTTCAAAATTATTACCAGCTATTTCACAAAAATAAATAAATAAATAAAATGGCTACAATGTGCCCTTTTCTGCTGTTAACAGTTTCAAAAGGCCTCCTTGACACCTGCTTGGTATTTAAGTGATAAGTTCAGAGTGTTCTTATAGACACAAGCAGTTTTTTGTCATAACATGTTATCTTGGTGCAAGCTTATAAAGCCTTTTGTATAGGCCCTTCTGGCCCACTAACAGGCATTTCCTAAGCAGATGTTGGTGCTGCTAATATAAATTTTGACAACACGTTCTCTATTTGACCTTAGATGCTTGTTCATATCTCTTAAAAATTAACTGAACATGTGCCCCTAGGAGCAGGAGGGATTGCCATTTTCAACAGTAAACTATTATATAAAATATTTATTATTGCCTAAAAGATCATTCATATGAGCACTGAAACAGATCAAACTCCATATATGTTTAACAAAACACACATTCATATTTTCCAGTTTTTTAAACATGGGACAAAAAACGTACAGTATAAAGCAAATATACATGTGAACTCAAAATTACCACAGTTTGATTCAGTGCTATTTAATTATAGGGTTTGAAAATGTTCTAATTACCCCAGTGTATAATATTCAAATACCTAGTGCAGGTTTCACCACATGAACTGTTGTAAATCCTCATTTGCTTAAAACATAATGCGCAATATTAAAGCCATTTAGACTTTTTGGAATGGACTTTTTAAAACAAAACAACTCCAAAAACTAAAACTTTTTTTACTTGCTACGGTTGTTTCTTACATGTGGCCAAGTGAGATACAGCTCTAACAGCAAATCTTACATTCAGAAATACATATAAATATACAACTCATTCAGTGCCAGGTAATTTAAAATGTAGCAGTATATTAGGGAAATAATGGCTGGGTGATAATTAAAGGGATTAGCAGATTAGACAGAAGATTATGCTATAGCGGTCTATATCACCACTGTAAGACAGATTCACGAAAATTGGAAAAACAAAGACATAAGATTCAATAACTGAGCCAAAAATAAATGAATAAATAAAAGCTAACTAACTAACTAAATAAGTAAATAAATACTTGGAGTGTGGCAACTTTTGCTGTCAGACTGATATTTTAGAATTTGTATTTGTGCTGAAAGTTGTGAGATTTCTGCTCAAGCCACATTATTGTTTTCATTGTCAGAATCTATTTTAAGTCAATCGTTTTTTATTATTATTTTATTCTAAGACTTTCATCTTTAGGCAGCATTCTTGTGTGGGTGCTCGATTCTAACATTTACCATCTGAAAACACTTCTTGCTAAATGAAAAAAGAGGAACCATAGAAACAACATGATTATATTTCTCAAAGGCTATTTTGTACATTTGATCACTTCAGTAATACTTGCCAGTTTATTTAAAATTCAATAATAAAGGTTTTCCTTTTGTTTCCCCTAACCTTCCATCACACTGTTACGCACAGTGATGGACAGCCTTGAAGTAACGCATTCATTGACTCACACTATTTAACTTAAATAAAATACAAATAAAGGCAGAGTTAGAGTTTCACATCTGGTGAAAACCCTGGGGGATCGCACCGGAGTTTGACTGAAGTGAAGTCCAAATCACTGTTTTGAGGTAGACTTGAGACAGTTTTCCTGCAGTGAACCTGGATTTGACACCAGTCACACTTCACCAAACGTACTGGACCCCCAGTGGAAAACAGCAAAGGCCTGGGAAAAAATAGGTTTTAAACCCAAGGAGCCAAAAAGCCCCCCAGAGATTGAACAAAAGACAGACAACCTTGGCTTTTTTCCAGCCTAACAGCTAGTTCTGTCTAACCACCATCAGTAATGTTCAGTCTATAAACACCATCATGAAATTAAACTTTATTTCCTTATTTGCTCGGATCGTGAAAGATGTGTCCTCTAGTATTTGAATCATGCTAACCCCTCATTACTTTACCAGAGTTGTTTTGCATGTAGGTTTGTTGCTGTAGTGCTGAATGCCATATTTTTTGGAAACAACAATACGATAGATTCCCAAAGTCAAAACTGGATGTGGAACATCTTGAGGTTTACGTCTTCATTTCCCATTCAGCTAAATACTACCTGCTATCATTAACGGCCACTGAGGTTGACAGCACATCAATCATCTGCCCACATTGAAGCAGACTGGACAAGGCCATGGACACTCCCAGCCAAGACCACAGGTCAGCAGCTCACTTGTCATAACAACACAGTCTGCTGCTTTGCTTCACCCTGGACGTTTATAGTCAGAATGGGTTTGCTTTTTCAGACTATATAAAATGTAGTTTAGGGTTGACAATTTTTTTCACTTTTTTAAGGCCTCTCAACACTGGCTAGGGAACCCACTAAGCTTTCAACTTATGAGAATGTAGTCGAATCGTGATAAATCTGGAAACTTCCAGTGTGATATCGTGTCTGTGCTGTTTTGTTTTAATGACCTTGTCACGATCACAGTCACAGCTCAGATATGTATCAGTGTGCTGTCCAGCAATGCCAGTCCTTGTGGGCCCTGCATCATGGACACAGTTGTAGATCTATGGGGAGGGCAGTGCAGTCTTAGGCTACGTTCACACTGCAGGCAAATGCAACCCAAATCCAATTTGTTGTTCCATGTGACTCATATTAATTTTTTTTTTTTAATGACAGTCTGAGAGCGGTACTGAATCGAATACATATCTGATGTTTTTCAAAGCAACTACAGTCTGAACGCACATGTCGCATTACATCCGACTTTTTTATCAGTGAGGTTGGGGCAAGCGGATCAATAAAGACACTAACCTCCAGTCACGCTGTTTAAATCTGTAGCTCCACAAATCTCCAGCTATAAAACAGAAGTCCAGTTGCATCAATTTTTTTTCTTTTCATTGTCCATGTCCTGGTTGACCGGGAATTCACAGAAACATATGATGGTAACGTCCAACTTTTGTCATGAACCTTGTCGATCCTAAAGTTTGATACTTTGCTTCCAGCACTTTCTTCTAAAAACAAAATGCTTCACCAGAGCATGTGTGGGTTCGGACATAAGCACTGAACTAAACAAGCATGTCAGATAGTTATTTAATCAGCTCTGAATGAACAGCAACTTCAGAATCGATATGCTACATGCATGTTTAGCTAACTCTGTAAACAAATAGCGAGCTGAATGTGATGTCACGTCTACGGGTCACATCAGTGCCATGGAGCGTTCACACTGGAGTCTGGTAGAGGTCGCATTTAAAATGTAATGTAAACGTTCACACCGAAAAATCTGATATTTTTTTTAAATCAGATTTGAGCATTAAGATCTAAGTCTGAAGACTTCACCAAAACCCTGAAAAGACCATCCACCTTGTGGCTGATGTTTTGCTGTCATAGCAAACTGAAGGAAACCAAACCAACACAGAGAAGCAAACCTTAAGGGATGTATGAAACCACTCGCTAATAAGTATGAGATAAAACTGGATTTTAAACTGTTTACATAAACAAACTACCGCTTTCAAACACTGCTGGGTGTTTCCAGCTTCAGTACTTTTATGTTAGAGGAAAATCAAACATTTTCAAAGTGCCCTCAGTCAAAACATGTGAAAATGTTTACTCCGCCACGTTACAAAGACTCTTTCACAAAATGTTGTGCATTCACTGAAGCTAAAAGAAAAGGAGTGCATTAGGAGAGCAGACATCTGTGATGATTCACTTTGAAACTCATTCATTGTGACATTAGTAATAATACACTTGTTCCTCATTATAAACACATTAGTGGGCTTTTGGCAGGTTGAGCGCTGGTGTAGGTCTGCTCTCCATTATGCCGAAACTGTACTGAGCACAGCTCGTTGTTCTCATGTCCATTTAAATGTTTAATATTCAAAATGGGCTGATGCTCTAAACACGCTGTTGCAAGGCTTTAATCTTGTTTGAGTTTAGTCTAAAAAAGCAAGAAAGTTGGAAAATGGAAAACCAAATGGAAACAAAACTTTGATCCTCAAGCACATTATCAACGTTGGTTCAAGGAAATGTAACACATTAAAAAAAACAATTGGTCGTCTCTTGTGAGTCATGAATGAGGCTCTCTGCATGTACTGTAATATAATGTAATTTAGGTTATTTTGTTAAATTTATTTACTTTTTTATTATTATTATGCTCCTAATTGCCTTGCCCTGTGGCATTTTCTTGTAAACAAACACAAGTAAAACATGGTCAGATCTACTTGCTAACAGCAAGTCCTAATGTCAAGAAAACATTTTAAATGTATAATTGTATAAAACAATGAACTGGATAATCAAATAACCTAACTTTTTGAATGAGACAACTCAATACTTTTCCATTTTTCATCTCTAGTTGATTTAAAATGGAGTTACTTTTAGATACAAATCTGGCAGAGGTCATTACACTTCATGATATAATGATTCTATTGTAATGGATAATTTGAATAAAGAGCAAGTTTCTGTTTGACTGTGTGTGTGAATCTATAGTAACAGAAAAGAAAGGGTAAGCTATGACTTTGGGCACAGACTAACTGTGACATTGCTAGCCACTTGATCCAAAACGTATCATCAATGTCGACAACAATACTCTTTTCATCATCAGGCATATAAAATCATCCCCAAATTCAAATAAATCTATTCAAGCAATACAAAACGGGCTGCAACAAGATCTCACATCAAAAATAAAAAAAAATAAATAAATTAAAAAAAAAGCTGTGGTGAGTTCAGAACTGTGCTGCTGTTGATTGTGCAGTCACTTTGAAGGGCAACTTCATCTGGCTGACGGAAATATGTGTCAGAGTGTGTGAGGGAAGTGTGTATTTTTTTAGCATCAGGGGGTCAGTCACCTGGAGTGTTAGAGAATTTTCTATAAAAATATTTTTGTGTAATTGAAGAACTCTGGGTATAGACCCGATTGTGTGAATGCCGACGTGTTTGTGGTGTCTGTGTGCGTGCGTGTGTGTTTATTGTGTTGCAATAATTTGCAAGTTTTAGTCCGTGGATGGAGTCTCAGTGAGTGTGTGTGTGTGTGTGTTCTACGCTGGCGAGAAGCCAAAGTGAATGGAAGCCTTGTTAGTGTTTAAAAATGCCTTCTTGGATCTGACAGGACATGTGCAGGCATATGGGCATGCCAACAAGGTGTGTATGTATGTAGAAAGAGTTTGCATTTACTGCTGAGAGACTGAAACAGACATTCCATCACTGAAAGTCTTTTTTCTCAATTCTGTATCAGTTTAAATGTGTTTTTTCCTAAAAGAACAACAGCCATTTTATGTTCCACTGAGGGTAAAAAACAAACAAAAAATACATATTTTATTCTATATATGTTATACTTTACTCTTTATATTTCATATGTGTGCACTATATAGTACAGAGGTGGGACCGAGTCATTGTTTTTCAAGTCTCAAGTCTTTATCCTCAAGTCCTGAGTCAAGACTCAAAAGCAAAGACAGTCAAGTCAGAGTCAAGTCTCAAGTCAAGACAGGCAACTGTCAAATCAAGTCTCATGACTGAAATTTGAATTTTTAAGTCCCTTTGAGTCTTTTTTTTTTTTAAACATGTGCATTTTAAAAATGCACCTCTATATTGCACAGTTCAATTAAACTTAGCTGCAAAAATAGTATTTATTTAAACTATAATTTGAAATTTTTAAAAATCTTTTTTTTTTTTTTTCCAGTTTTTGTAAAGACAAGAATCAGTCTATAGTGCGCTGCAGCTCACGCACACATATGCACAGAGTGTGGAAAAAAGAAAACGGACAGTCTGCCTTTAATAATATGAAAAGAGAGAAATTAATTAATTATTGGATCCCACTTTATAAATAATATGTTTTAAACTTTAGATTTTAGATCAAATATAAAGTATTTTCAAGTAAACAGGGTCAAGTCCAAGTCAAGTCCCAAGTCATTGGTGTAAAATTCTAAGTCAAGTCACAACTCGTTCGTTCGTTCGTTCGTTCGTTCTCTTCCGCTTATCCGGGATCGGGTCGCGGGGGCAGCAGCCTAAGCAGAGAG
>JARVJO010000140.1:17971744-18008796 GCA_031762555.1 Cynodonichthys magdalenae | reverse complement strand
ATATTTGTGATTTGTTTTTATTGTTTTTAGCTTTTTGCTCTCTGTGAAGCACTTTGTGATGTTTGTGTCTGTGAAAGATGCTATAGAAATAAAGTTTACTTACTTACTACTTACTTAGATCAAGAATGTGATGAAGAGAATGAGTAGGTTTGTGGACATTTTGGGTAAAACTAATTGACTTGACTTTTGATTTCACTGAAATCTATGTTGGTCTTTTTTATTATTCTGACTAGCTGTTTTTTTTTTTGTTTTTTTTTCTTCTCTCTTTCTTTTCTTCTTCAGAATGACTAGTTTTCAATGTGTGTGAGTGAGCACGTCACAGAACCGCTGTGTGAAGGGTAAATGACTGGTTGTGATGCTGCTGGGGGAAAATTCCCAAGACAGATTATATACGGATCGATTTTCATGTGGCTTTAGGAACATTCAGACTTTTATGTTTATGATTGCATTCACCTAAGAATGCATTTAACCACACACAAGATAAATACCAACGCAGATGCACAGATTTGATGCTAATTTTATGATAAACAAGGATTGTAAACAAGAAATGCTATTCAAAATATTTCAACTGCAAAGAGGGATTATTTAAGTTAGCAGTTAACTGCCTCGCGTGTCCTCATGAAGGCTAATTTACAAGGAGTTCATCGTAAAGCCCAAGTAGTTTCTCCTTTAAAATAAAGGCAAGGTCGTGAGCAATCAGGAATGGGTGGTACAGATGAAGACTGTGAAGTAATTCTTCAAGAGCCACACTTCAATTAATGAGTGAAGACATGGTGTGACTGACAATCTGAAGGGAGCAAGAGGGTCCTTAACCCTCTGAAAAGGAAAGAATGATAAGAGGAATGGTGGCATGATCATTACAGGCCACACAGCAAAGCTCCGATGCATTACACTGATGGAACTCACATAGTAGAATTATTTTTTTTCTTAATTTGATACTAGAGGTTGAGCTAAAGATATTTGAGAAAAAGGAAAACTGATCATGGGGATTTTAAAGTCTAGGTGAGCTAAAACAGTAACGTCAGCCTTAAACAACTCAAACTCCAGTACTTTGGTCTATGGTCTCTGCTCCTGCATGTTGCCTTCTGCTATTCTGACCCCGTAATTGCCTTGATAGTTTTCACCTGTGTCTGGTCAGCCCCAGCATTAATTCACGTCCTTTTCTTGTCTCAGTCTGTTAGTCAATTGTTTTAGCTTTGGTTCAGCTTGTTAGTTTAGATCAGCGGTGCCCAATCCTGGTCCTCAAGGGCCACTATCTTGAAACAACTAAGATGTGCCTCCGCTTTCACAAACCTGATTTGAATAAATGAGTGATTAGCAGGATTCTGCAGACCTTGAAGACATACTGAAAAGCAGGGAAACAACTGAAACACACAGGATTGGGCATCAATGGTTTAAATCATCTGTGTTAGCTAACTGCCTGCCACTTGCCTCATTGTGTACTAGCATTTAGGACTTTTTAAATAAAAATCATTGTATTTTTTATTTCTTGGCAGGAAAAAAAATAAAAACTGCCAAATTTTAGAAGCTACAATTCATGCAGGGAATGGTTGTTACAGTAAGATCAAAACAAAAAAGTTTACCTAACTAAATAATGTAGAAACCAAAAAAAGAAACATGACGCACGTTGTCTTGACTTAATTTAACTACACTACAGATCCATGACAAAAAGTTAAACAACAATCAAGAAGGACCTTTACAATTCATAATAGTTTTGACTTACCCTGAACTGCTTTAAAAAAAAATAAAAAATACAACCAGGCTGAACAGTTACCATGTTCAAACACAGTTTTAGTAGCCATTAAACCAAGGATCAGATGAATAATGACATCCTGCTTCATTTTACCCTGCAGCTTTCAGCCTATGACACCAGTATGTAATCGAATAAATTATGTTCCATTTACCCAGGAGGCCATTAATCCCAGTTTAATGGCTTGGCTTTGCATCTGAATGCAGTTTCAATAGCCTGTAAAACCCTTTACCTCAAACTACAGAAGGGCAACAAATGTTCTATGAAAGCACAAGTCTCACCTGTGTCTTAAAAACGATGTATATACATTGCCCTTGACATTGCCGTAACCTGCATTATGCAATGGACCCCAGTCAATTGCCCAACCTCCTTTATCCAACAGACATCTACAGATATGAAACATTGTTGTCATGTCGAGACTTAAATGAATAATTCATAGATTTTTTTGTTTGTTTAAACTGAAATAGACAGCATGTCTTTTATGTGCAGGGAAACAAGTTAGACCACTCAGGCTGAATTCTGTAATGACACAAGCTGGTAAATGTAATAAGCTTTTCTAATATCTTTTCTAAAACGATATTTGATGCTGGAGGTGTCTGTTGCTGGTCCGTCATTAACCTGGAGGTTGAAGGATCAAAATGGGAAGGAGAAAGAAGGGATTTGCTGCAATTGGCAGTGCAATTTAAAATGGTCAAAGGAACAATAGATACTTTTTTTAAATCGCTGTTATTGCTTAGAAGATACTGTTGAAATACATCCAATGGTTAATAACTATCAATCCAGTTAGTTTATGATTTAGATTGCAGTTAAAGCCCTTTTATTTGTCACAATGAGTCCCCAGCAACATGCCATGCAATACACACCACATTCATATCCTCAAAACAGCTTTGAGCGAATCATAATGTCAGGGCTGTAATCATCTTCAACAAGAGATTACATTTCAAAGACACATATTGGGTTTCTTCTTCTCATTGAGTTTCAAATAAACAACAAGCCCATCTATAATTAGCTTTGATTTTATAACCATTAGACAGAACTGCAATGATACATTGATTTGTGTTTCAGTTTGTGCACCTAATCAAACTGGCTTTGCACAAACTTGTCCATCTAAGTTTGGCCCGAAAATGTCTAAAACAATCTTCACACTCGTCTGCAAAAATTGAGTCTTTGTGTTTGTGCCTCTAACCTATTCCACATGTCCTTGAGTTTCCTCAGAGTGAGTGCGTGTGTCTGTCTCACTGGGAGTGTTTTGTGTCTAATTGCTGTATCCTTTAATAATTTACGTTCCCCACTCTCTTATGCCCATCATTAAGAAATGGAGGAATTAGCCTCAGTTGCATGTGTGGGTGCCAGCGAAAGTGTATATATGTTTGTGCACACTAAATCGTGTCAGTGTTTTTGATGCCTGCTTTGATGAGCTCATGTCTAAGTGTGAGCATACTAATTGGAAAGTTTGCTAATGTACACAGTGTATGCTCATGTATGAGATCATCACTGTGTATGTGTGCTCACAAATGTGTGTGTGAGTGTGTGCATCCTTGGCTCAGGTGTGTGTGTTTTCTGACCATTACGGTAAGTGTGCATTATTCATTGTGGTCTGCCGAGATCATTATCACTAAACAGCAAAGATGGGCAGGAGGAAATGAAACGCTGGGTGAGCAACTAAAGCACCTTTAGGTCAGATAAACTTCACACCACTTCACCTTCTGTCACCAATCACAGCACCATCACTCTGCTTTTTATCTAATTTTGCAGCACTTAATGACAAATCCTCTTTGTACTCCCCGTTTATTTTACAATGTTCAAGTCCCTTCATACATTTATAGAACATGTTCCTATTAGTGAGCTGTAATGACCTTAAGTGAATGCATGACCTTTATAATACCAGCAATCAAACACCTTTTAGAGACACAAGTATGAGGCATTACTTTATTTAATTCTGGTAATTAGTTTTGCATATTTGGATTTTTTGTTAGCTTATACATATATATATAAAAAAAGAATATGAATTATATTAAAACACACAGTTTCTAATGATGTAAATAATTAGCATCATGTACTGTACCTTTCACTGTTCTATTTTACTCTTCTGAATGAAAAAGAGGCTTTGCTTATCTTTTATCAGTATTGAAGCTCTAATGTAGAGCTAAACTTGTTTCTACAAGTAATTGCTAAAAATGTTGCACTTTAAAGGACAGTTATTGATTAAAGAAAACAAGAAAGGGAAAGGTAAGTTCAGCTGGATGGATGTTTTAGGGACATCTTTCTTTTCTTTTTAACTATTCTCTTTAGGGGTCTTCACAGCATCTTAATCTCACTCAATCCCTATAATATCCTCCTCTATCACATCAACTATCTGCATGCCCTTCTTTGCTGCATCCATGAACCTTCTTTGTGGTTTTCCTAATGTCCTCCTCCATAGTAACTTTAAATTCAACATCATTTGTCTAATAAATGCACTTTTTCTCCTTTACACATACCCTAACTGTTTCAACGTCTCTAACTTTATCACCAACCTTTACAACCTGAGCTGTTGTTCTGATATTCTTATTTCTAATCCTGTTCATTTTGGTCACATGGAATGTAAATATTATCATTCTTTGCTCCGCCACTTTTAGTTCCACCATCTGTCTTTTTATTAATAGCACTGTATCCACACCATACATCACAGCAGGTCTCATTTTGATCATGTAAACAAGCTAGATATTGTCTCTTTGCTTAAAATGTTTGGTATAGGAACATTGTTGCGAGGGAACATGACTTAAACATATTACATGCCTCCTACATGCAATGCAGAGTTCAATAAATAATAATTTCAGCAGAATCAGATTGTAACAGCCCCTGGTGGCAAAAACCCGTGTATCACTTGTACGTTTTGACTTTGAAGGCAAACATTTTATGAAGTTTATTTGATATTGAATAACCCCCAAGTTCTTTGAAACTAAACAATCATTTCCCCCATTTTTCTATGTTTTTTTCATTTGCTTTGTTATTTCTAAACCTTACCTTCAAATCCCAACTGCAGTAATGAATTGCATGCCCAGTACAACAGTGCAATGTTATCGTTAATTCTGTATTCATTTCCCAAAAGCGTTTTCACGCTGTCCACTATCTCCCTTTTCATTGTAAGTCAGGAATACAAACTACCATTTGGGAAATCTGCCTAAAGCGAGATTGAAAGAGGTTAATTATTTCTTAATGAGCTTTAGAGAGATAATACAACAGAACTGCACGGGCAAGTCAGTGTTTCTCAGATAAAAAACCACATACACCATGATGGTTTGTGTGAGGCAGATAAGATGGACAGGACAAAGAAGAGTGAAAATTTCAATTTGATGTGTACAAAATAAAAAGTGAAAGAAAAACCCCATATAGGCATTCATTATCACCCTAAAAACAACAAATCCAATTAGTATTTTCAGTAGTACTAGTTTACAAATGGCCTGTGTGCGTTCGCAGGACTGTAAAAAACTTTAACTGCTAGAAAAATCTCAGTCAAACAAGCTGCGGCACAGTGTGGTTTTCAATCCATAACACTTTTATTCAAATTGCAAATTTGCTTTGATTCTGAATAGTTGTAAAAACTGAGATACTGATTTTTTTTTTTTTAATTATCTGATAAAATTAACCTCACTTTATAACAGACAAGGGCGGCTTTTGCCCAACAGTTGCAGGTATGAGGATAAAGGTCATGATTAAATTAATTATCAAGCTCATTTTTATTTTCATTTTTTTTTTTTTTAAAGAAAGGAGGAAGAAGCTTGTCAAATATACTTTCAAACCTCAACATGAAAATTGACATTGCAGTTATCTGGATGATAAAAGTGATTATTTTTTATCAAAATTGGAATCATTATTAGCTTATGAGAAAGTACTAACTGATTAATGCCACTTAGTCTTTGATTGAAGTTAGGAAAACATTATTCAAGAAAACGAATAAGATGGGCATACAATGAAAGAGAAATAATCAACAGAATGAGATAACGCAGAACTAAGGAAATGTTGGACAGAGTATAATCATAAAGGCGAATGTGTCAATATGACTGTGTTACACCTCCTGAACATCCACAACAGGTACAAACAGCTCTATGAGTGTTTTTACTTACATGTGTTGATGCTGTTGTCCTTGTGTGTAGGTGCGTGATAACTGTTCAAAGCAGAGCCTTCACAAATAACTAAGATTTCATCGCTCTCACACACACGCTCCATACGCACACAAACACACTCTCAGCACTAATTCAGCCCACATTCCTGTCTGGCCAAGACCAACATCTTGGTGTTTTTCCACAATAAAAGCGCCTCATTCGACACAGGAGCTGTATTTGTCCGAGACTCCTTTCATCCACCCACTGCAACATGTGTGCGTCTGTTAGAGCATGCGTGTGGTGCTGCCTTTGAATGTCTGAATGTTCAGAAGACAGTGTTTGTTTATCCTAAACACAAGGTTTCTTTGCTTCCCATAAACTTCTCATCAACACTGTAAGCACTGAGATTTTCTATGAACAATCTTGAGTTAGTAATCTGACTTGAAATATTGTATCTGCCGTATGAAGAAAGGGAGTTTTTCAACTATGCTATTGTGTCAACTTAGTGTATCCGTCTTTTGAGAGCATCTCATTTAGCCACAGTTATGGCTTACAGCTGCTTTGTGTCCAAATCAACTTGTGCTACTGAGGCTTCTTTATTATGACCTATTATTATTTTACTCATGATATGCAGAGTTTACTACTGCCTAATCTTTACAATTGTTATTGCTAAAGTAATACACTGGTCTTACTGATAATATACATTTAAACAGTAGAGTAGCATTGATAAAATTATTCTCAATCCCTTTTTCTCATCTGTAAAAGTATTTAGTTTTTATTTATACACTATCATCCAACACAAGTACTATTTTTTCTGAATCTAACAAAGTAGTCTTTATGACTGAACCAATTAAAACAACAAGCAGGAAAAGTCCATATCTCTTTAAATACACTCCAATGTTCCAAGAAATAGATGCAAAAACAATAATGTAACCCATGAAAAAGGCCTTTTATAAAACATGTAACCTGGATGCTTTGCACACTAAAACATAAAAATGTTTACAACATTGCCTTCACGAGGCAGAAAAAAAAGCTGATCTTTTGTAATGCAAAGTTTGACTTTTTTGTTGTGTTCAGCTTTCTCTGTAACACAAAGGTTTACCATAATGGCATTCATTGCAACCATATTTGCTTTTATTCTGGGACTCAACATGCCAGAATATCACCCTCATTCACTTTTTTTTTTCTCAGAACAGAGCCATGTGCATCAGGGTTATTTCTTAAAGCGCATCTAGAAGGTGTATCAGTCTCCCTGCATGTTATTATCAGTTTAATAAGTCTGTGAGTGAGTGAGAAACAATCTCCTTCAGGAGCCCAGATTAGTTTTCTGCATCAAATATAAATTGCCCAGATCGACTAAATGGAGAAGTCACTTTTATCCTGAAGCGTGAAATTACGTTAGGACCTAGTCCATTACCCACACGTGTTATGTTCTATGCAAGTATGTATAGAGACCATGAATATGCATGTTGCATATACAGTACAGTGATACAGGCAAACATTTTGTTCATGAATAAATTCATTTTCTGTCTTCCTGTCTCTTTTATTTTCTCTTCCTTCCATCAACAAACACACAACCTAGGTAATACACACACAAACACACACAAACACCAGTTTTATAGCACTCCCGTGTTTTCAGATGGGTTTGAAAATGTGCATCTATCTTGATTTTAGAGATTTAATTGAGAAATGTAAATCTAGAAGGACGCAGATGAATATTTATCTTTATACTATAAAAATGCACAGTGAGACTGGAGTGATGGAAACTGGGAATACCTCTGTAGAATGAAAACATTTTGCTATGAAATGTGCCATTTTTCACATGAAATTGCCTAAGGCTGTGGTGGAATATGAAAGTTAATAACGATAAATGGCATTCTGTTTTTGATTATTTCTCCTTGTCATAAAATGTCCAGAAAGTAATGGGAAAAAATGTCAGACATGCATTAAAGTTTCTCATTATTTCTGTGACTGATTTTATTGCTTCATCTCGGTGGGTTTTTTTTACATCACGTTTATGGGCAGCAAAGGTACAGTTTGTGTCTAAATTATTACACATAGATTCTCACGGTGCTATAAAAATACTCTAAACCTACATTTTCTAGGGAGGGTCCTATAAAACATGAATATTTCAAATAATGCTAATTATTCCAGAATGAGTAGAAGGGAAAGTGAAAAACAAAAATATATGAAAACGGCTAAATGTTTATGCTTTTTTGATATAAAAGATAAGGCTGAAAATTTTCACATCTTGCACGTGTTTTTGTACTGACCATTTTTTGGTTGCTTGACGTCAGTAAACCAAAACTGCTCAGACTCACGGCTGGACACTGAGCCAGGAGAAATAGTTTTTGGTCAAAATCTTTTTTTTCCTCCTCTCTGTCTCTCTCTTTTCCCACCCCATAACCACAATTTCACATGGAATCATAAAAGAGTGCAGGGAAAACATGAACCTTTTTTTTCCCACTGGACACTAGTCTAAGAAACAAAATAGTATTACATCAAGTTAGCGTATAAACTTGAGAAAAAAACATGTCGAATTCTTTGGTTTTCAAACTGGATGACAGCACAATTTAATGTGTGACCAAAGAAAAAAAATAACAAAACGAACAAACAAACAAACTAGGATTAGAGAATATTTAAATATTTTTAGATATAGAAAAAGCAAAGGAGATTGCAATGAAAGAATCAATTATGACAGCACAGAAAAGGGAAGATGTAAGATGATTTCAGTAATATTATTAAGAAGGCAGACAAAAAAAAAAAAAGAATGTGTGTCCTTATCAAAGGAGCACAGAAAATGAGAATTTTTACAGAGCACTCACACCACAGTCATTTCCCAAATATGTTTCAGGTCCTCTTGTTACCTCTGTGAAGCATTTCAGCCAAATCAAGCTGGAGCATTGAAAATTTAATTGGAGCAACAAGTGGCATTTTAGGACACTAGAAGTGATGCTCCAGCTGTTCAAGTTTGCGCCGATTGGTTGTGACGCCTCTGAAAAGAAAACAATGGGCCTAATTTCTTGTGGCACAGATGTGCCGACTCTAGACCGAGCAAGTCTTAACGTCAGCTTTGTCACACAACAACAGTGCCATCCAAACACCAGAATCTGCATTTCAATGGACTGCTGTGCAGTGTTTTTGTATTTCTCTTCAGAAAACTCTTAACTGCATTTATAACCTGGAATATCTTTATTCTATCACCACGCTTATCTAACCCCAAAACAAAAATTTATGGTGCAGTAGGGTACTATGGTAGCAGGTCAAGCAAAGTCAGTTTTAAGCTGAAATAGCAGTAGTTTCTCATCATTATTTCTGTAAGATATCCTTACTGAGATCCCAAAGTTTGCTGTCTGCATGCACTATTTCTTGAGCTAGGTCCCTGTTCTTCAAACTAAGCTCCTCTATCTGTCTCTGATCTTTACTCAACTTCACTTCTACCACTGCTTCATCTTCCTCCCAGCAAGACTTTTTTTTTTTTCTCGACTTAGCCGACTTGATCACGTCCCAGCTTCAAACAGCTTTATATGGGAAGTACTGTATTCTTTCTCAAACATGTCTCTGTTTTACTTTCTATATCTAAATTTAGTGAAGCCTGCTGCTACATTAACTTTTCTCTATTTTCACTAATGAAATTACAGCTTTTCTTATCTTCCTCTTATAGTGTCTAGCTGTCTCGTCGATTATAATTACCAGTTACACAATTCCCAAAACCATCTATTTTATACAGCTAGGGAAGAAGCAGAATTTGAGATAGACTCCACGTTGACCATTTTGTTCAAGCCAAACTAAAGGGACAAGGGTGACCAAAAAGGCAAAAAATAAATAGATGGGACACACAGGGGTGGGTATAAGAGGATTAGAGAAGGAGAAAATAGAATGAGAAACATACTGAAACATTTCGGCAAACTTTTAAAGACATGAGAAGGAAGAAACTACACAAAAATGACATAAAAATGTGTTAAAGTAAAGTTCTGAATAAACTGAATGCGCAGTAGTAATCAAGTAAAACACATTGCTGAGCGTAAGTCTTATGGAATACTGGCAAAGCAGCACAGTCTTTTAAGTAGTACTCATGTCCTTTACTCTGACTTTGCACAACACAAAGTCAAATCTAAGTCAGAGTCAAGAGGAATAAATGGTTTCGGACAGCCTTAAAGCTGCTAATATTTTTTGCCATGCCGTTTCTTCATGAAAGAACAGCTTTAAAGAAGGCTTGAAGGAGAAACAATCTGTCTCACCAGATTATTTTTGAAACCCAACAAATGCAAAAAAAAGAGCCTAGGTTTCTTAAATTGCCAAACATAACTTAATCTTAAAGGCTGTCTAAATCTTCCACATTTTTCTGATACCAATAAAGACTGGAAACTGGAGCAAGCAAGAAGAGCAATAAGTAAACAGCTCAATCGTTCCACTGGTACATGTGGGGCCAAATACGTCCAAGTTTAAAGAGGAGGTCCCAGAGGAGCTCTATGGGTCCATCCTCTCCCCGAGTGATTTGTCTGCAAAGAGACAAAACAATTTCATTACCCAGCAATGTAGCTCAGGTCCCATGAGCGTGAGTGTATGTGTGCAGGGATGACACACCACAACAAGCTGCCCAGGGAAAGGAAATAGACATCAATTGGCGTGTCTGTGTGGAAATAAGTTGCCTGCACATCAATTTAACCAGTCAATTCACACCACCTTGAACTCATCCTCTGAAGTCATGGGTGACCAATCTGTGTGAAGAGTTTTGAGTTGGCAACATTTGAGAAAAACGGTTTAATTTAATCATTACATAAAAGAGTAACCCTAACTATCCAGCTTTGCCCAATGGACTTTACATAAAATACATTCAATTCCCAGATTGAAATACCACTGATGAATAATATGTGCTTAAATAGTCTTGCATAATGTGCTGTTTGGAATCCATTAGAAAATGTATGCCTTGCAAGTTAATTGAAACATATAAAATTATAAAATGCCATGTTGCCTGCTAACAAATTAAAACATTTGATGTATTTATTTATTTCAGGAGTGG
The DNA here is from genome assembly GCA_031762555.1 of Cynodonichthys magdalenae. NCBI lineage: Eukaryota > Metazoa > Chordata > Actinopteri > Cyprinodontiformes > Rivulidae > Cynodonichthys > Cynodonichthys magdalenae. The sequence goes on along the minus strand of JARVJO010000140.1, from coordinate 17,997,938 downwards.
CTAAGTAGAAATAAAGTAAAAAGTAAAGTCAAAAAAGTAAAGTAAAAATAAATAAATAAAAAACTTTAGGATTTGCAATCCCCAAGTGCCATCAGAGTTTCACCACTCTACACCAGACCACACATTTTAATTTTATGAATTTTCAGCTGTTGTATTGCAAATATTCTATATTAAGGTTTGTTTATTTTATAGAAACAAACAAAAACAAAACAAAAATATGTGTGTGTGTGTGTGTAGATGGGTATGTCTCAAAATGTGGGGACAAAAAGACCAACTGCTACTTATGGGACATCCACATGAGGGGAAATGCCATTGGTGGATTAGGGGTTAGGTTTAGGACTAAGATTAAGGTTAGGGTAGGCTACTGAAATTATTAGAAGTCAATGCAAAGTCCCCAGAAAGATAGTAGTACTGGACTGTGCATGTGTCTGTGTTTGGGGTGGGATGAGGACGGGCACCTTGTTGCAGACAGTCTGACAGGTCACCAAGTAAATGGTTCAATATATGACCCCCTGCACTGATGTTTTGTTCGCCGTGAGGCTAAATAACCGGGTGGTTGCAGCCCACGTTGCTCAGCTATAAATTGTTTAGGTGACAGGAAGTTGAAATGGCAATAGATAGAAAATGGCACAAAAGGGCATGAAGCACAAAGTAAAGAAAGTCGTATTTTACAAAAAAAAGGTTGCATGTCTGTTGACCTATTGATTTATACTATTTGTTTTTTTTTTCAATTTTGTCATTGTGTTACTTTTCATATCTCTATGTGAACATTCCTTATTTATAGTATCTAAAGATGTCACTGAGTGTGCTCAGCCTGATAAGTGCTTGGGTGAACACCAATGCATTCACGGTTTGATCAGACAGAAGTTCTTCTAACCATTTTGTGGGACAATACCATCTTGTTACGTCTTTCAGTTTAAGACACAAACGCACTAACATCTTTTTTATTAGTTCTCAGCTGTGCCCCTGCAAAACTTGTCATTCCTGCTTATCTTTGTTCATTCATTACGTTCATTCTATTTTTTTGGGTAACTCAAGCTTTTTATGTAACCAAGCTGTCTGAGATAATGTAAGCATCCAACGGTTTTATATAGTGGTGAAATAACGCAAAGAGGAAGCAAAACAAACATAGCAGCAACACTAAAACTTTGCAGATACAACATGCTGTCTTCCTGCACTGACACTTTGTTGACACACTTCATAAATTTAGCTGACATACACATGGATTGGGGCTGGAGCATGACTTCCCCCCTGTTCCTAATGAGAACCAGCGTAAACACAAAACCAACCACTGCAACCGCAAAACTGCAAGTCAGAGGAGAACCGGAAAGTGAGGATGCATCAGAAAGCAACTTAAAAAAAAGAAATAAAAAGAAATGCACAGACAGATGGCTCTGTGTTTCTCTCCTGATCACACTTCTGCTTGTGTAAAACATAACAAGCCCCGGGTGTGAGCTATAAACACTGCGTAAAAATCAAACTATCATCAATATGGTAATCACAACAAATGTAACCTGTCATGACTGTACAACACTTTTCAGCTTTGTAGGTGACAGCTAATATAATGAAAAACAAAATGTATGAAGTGTGGAGAGGTGAATTCACAGAAAGGATCACAAAGTAGCGAACTGAAATGAGTGTCACTAGTTTGGAAATGCACAGGTAAAGTAGCTCAAGTGTGTGTCTAGAATATGTCACAAAACCACCAACTGTTAACAAGGCAATTATGCTCACTGCTGGTGTAGACCACAAAGGTATTGTTCTCACAAAGTTGTAATTGACCCCTGATGAATGGTTACATAATGAAAGTCTGTCTCACATGCACAGTTTGAGACCACCAAAGTGTCATTACCATGCAGAAACACCACCATTCCTGAAAGGAAACACACTCGAGCTTGCACACAGACACACATCGCTGATTCAGTCTTTCTCTGTCTTTCACACACGTCCACACAAATTCAGCCCTGTTTATGTATTGAATCATTCACCCTGCTGACACAATCTACCATAACATAAAGCTCTCATTAATTCAGTATTGTTTTAGGATTCGGTAATTTATCATTGCCAATATGATTAACCAAACTGTCACACTCCCATATAGTCTCATTCATCAAACATTTGCATGAAAACGTTACATTTCACAGTAGTACCGCAATGCAATCCTGATGGGTGGTTTGCATATATATATATATATATATATATATATATATATATAAATATATATATATACACTTTTTTAAATTTGCCTCTGTTGATGAGCAGATCAAAAAAAAAATAATACACTAATACAGCATTTACAAATTAGCTCAAGGCAAATTAGCTGAACATCCATTCTAAAATGTTAATGTATGTACTGCTTTATTTTAAGTTTTACTTATTTATTCACAAATGCACTGTAGTGAATAAAAAAACCTCCAATTTGTTTATTTAAGCCATTTCATGGTAAAAGTATTTCCTAACCCATGCATGGCATAGGATTATCGATATACCTACACCTTTTATTTGTGTTTTTTGTTGCCATGCTGAAAATTATATTTCTTTACAATTAATCAAAATTTGTCACTTTAGGAAAACGCACATACAAAGAACAATTTGGGCACATATTCTACCAACCTGAATCAATGAAAACTGGATGTTTTATTTTTCTTTTTGAATGTTTTGTCTTTCACCCAAGGACATTTCATTCATTTTTCTTTTTTTTGACATAATTGAAAAATATTCTTTGATGAAGAGCAGAATCAAAAACAAAATCTAGTTGTCTTTGATACACTTGCTAGGATGTCCAGAGTGACTCAGATTTACAATGACAATCTAAACAATAAAGAGACAAAAAAAAGTATAAAACTATTTGTTAACATCATCCATGGTAATACTTCCAATAATTGTTTTTATTATTAATAATATATTGAAGCCATGTGGAAAAAAAAGTCAACCATGACAAAGTTTGTATTAAAATAGATTTCTCCACGTTCTCCTCCCTGACATGCAGTGCAAAGAGTCTGAATTGAGACTTTTGCTTTCACAAGTTAAAGCCATTTGCCCATCATCCTCAGGGGCTCTTCACATTCACAAGTCCATCCCATCTCAACCCCATTATTATGCACAATCTCCAGTGTATGAATCCATTCCCTTCAGAATAATGGATCTCAAGGGAGGCAAATGCCATCTCACAGGCCACTAGGGAATGATCCTAAATTGACACTTAAATTGCTTTTGTATGATTGTTAAAATGTCCAGTCATAACTGCAAATAGCCAACATGTAATTTTAACAACTAATCATTAAAACTTTGTCATCTGTCAGCGGGTCAGACAATTCAAGTTTTCAAAATAAAATGAGACAGCTTTCAAATGTTGAAACAATGTCATTAGCTTAAAGGGTTTCATCAGAAAAAGAAGAAAATTAAAAAGCTGGGCAGCTGACGTGGGGCTGGGTGAAGTGTTCGCATATGTTGCCTAAATAAAAAAAAAGTCAAATGGTTTTCTACTTACGACCAACGTGAAGGTAGATGGTATCACGCCTCTCTCCATCTGGGTTCTGAAAGCAGCTGTAGAGTCCGTTATGTCTGAGGTCCACCTCAGTCAGAATCAGTTTGGGACCTTCTAGATGGTGCGGAGATATTACATCTGTCCCGTTCACCTTCCATGAGACTGACGCATCACTGTTCAGGGAGCCACACTGCATGGTGACATCACTGCCCATTCGCTCATATTGGTTCCTTGCAACTGAAAGCACAGAAAAGGTCAAGATTAATAATAAACAATTTATAATACAAATATAGTCTAACTTTTTGTATATTGCTTATTTAGGCAAACAGTAAAAAAAAAAAAAAAGTTTTTGTAATTGTGCTGGACACGCTATAGACAAAGTATATTTGCTTACTGTTTCCCTAGCAACAAGAAACCAGGAAAGGCTACTGAGACTTCCTTATCAGGCAAGTTGTTTTTTCAGCTGGTAAAAATACGAACGGAAGGATTTTTATCAGGATTATTGCAAAATTCAACCAGTTTCACTCTCCAGCAATGCACATTATGTATCAACTGTTGCAGTAAGCATGCAAAATGTGAAACAAATACAATATTCCAGAGTAAGTAAATAGTATTGAGACTATTTCCCCTTTTATAGTCAGAGTCTATATTTTCTTCCACAAAGAAATCCTTACCAAAAGCAGAGGAAGGTTTTTTGTGTGTGTTCTGAGTTGTCTTTTGCCTTGAATCAAGTAGCTTGTTATTGATGCCAACAATGCCTTGTCAGAAAAGTTGGAGTGTGACCTGCAGTGTGAAGGGATTTATGTGATCCTAATGGGAGTTTTAGTCAGGACACTGGGGTTAGTAGCCCCAGCTCTGCTGATAAGTCTCAAGGGTCTTGTCGTAACCGCGAGAAGTTAAGACCTTAAATTAACACTCAAACACTGCAGGATCAACAGCACAAGCAGAAACTATAAAATATTGATCTCTATCTCAAGAAAACTCTTGTGTGCATGGAAAAAAGTGTGTGGTGGTGGTGGTGGGGTAAATGGTTCCCACTGGCTTGGGATCAAATGCTGTTATAGTCCTTGTTTTGCTCAGACGTCTTTTGTCTTGTTTGTCTGTCCCTTTCTTCCTTTGTTTCTCTCCACAATACCTTTCATTTCCTTGTTTTCACTTGAGCTACCTTCCTTTTCTCAATCTCCCCAGACATGCCTCTTAACACAGCTGATATAGATGTCAACCCAGTGTTTCATGTATATTTCATGTCCCCTAACAGAGGCATCTATATTTAATAGGACAAGATCCTTGCCCTCATAACATTAATCTGACACTGTTTGTTCTTCCATTCCATCTTTCATTATCTAATAGTAGGCCTAATTCACATGTTCTATTCTTCTTTTTTGTAATTTGTAATGCCATTCATCTTTCCACTTTTCAGATTTTACTCTGTTCATTCTAGTTACCTGCATGCTTGGCCTCCATGTTATTTTTTTCAATATAACGAGAGCTTGCATGCACATTAGTGTCAAGAAATGGCCAATTTTCTTTGATCTGTTTTTCTGTCAAGTCACTTTGAAAGAGCCTGTGTGACTTTATTTACATAAAAAGCTATTTGCATCTGAGGAAAAACCATAAGGTTTCACTTTGATGTTAGCTTTGATGATGATGCTTGTGCCCAAAGGCTTTATACAACCAGTAAAAAAAGGATGAACTTGAGAAAAGTTGTACTAAATCGACTAATTCATCTAAGTGATATAAGCTGTTCTTTAGAACTTGTACAATGTAGAAGATTTCTTGTCTAAAACACCCAGAACCACCTCAGTTAAAGCGTTATCCAAGTGCAAGTGTAATATTATAGTCCTATTCCAGATAAGAATATTTATTAGCAAGTTTTGAATAAAAAAAGTGTGTTCGTTATCTCTTATATATTTTTTTTTAACCTTGCCCCCCTCATTAACACACCCCATAATCTACTGTCTTTCTCTGTCTCTGTTCTGCCAGGTATCTATCCATCTCCCAACAGACTTTTAATTTTTATTATCTCCCTGTGACTTTTTCCAGTTTTTTCTCATATCGTGTTGACATTTGCACCCACCTCTTCCTCGTCTCACAATGAATCAGTCTTTATCCTAATCTTCAGTTTACTCATCTTTTTTATTGGTTCTCTGTCAGCCTATTGCTTCTTTATTTGTGTTATATAAATATGTGTGTATATATATTTTTTTTTTTCTGCTTTTAAGTTATTTGAAATATGGTATAAAAAACACTAAACACCAAATTTTAATTTCTTTCTTTTCTGCAAAAAATCTTCAACCAAAAAAATTTTAACCAACAAACTAAAAACAGTTCAGTCAAATGTTGGTGTTTCATATTAACTTTGGTGTTTTTGGTATCTTGGAGAATTGGTTTAAGCTCAATTAAATTACTGTTTGTTTCCATCTGTTTGACTATACCAGTGTCTGCAAAAGACCGATACTTTTCAGAGGTGTTTAAACACACAGTACGAAGTGGGATTGAACTGATTTTTATAAAACAGCTATTTCTGAAAAGAAAAACATCAAAAACAAAAAAAATGCTCTAGTATTTGTAGACTGGACAACATTTAAAGCACTGAAGATTATTTGAGGAACACAGATGGGCCAGTCGATAGGGGTTACAGCATGGGTTCATGTTAGTGAAGGAAAGTTGTGCTCTGAGCGTTCTCGCATAGATTTTTTTTCTTAACAATATTGGCTCTTTACACAACAGCACTATTTACAGGTTTTAGGTCAACAGTGATATGTTCCTATTTTATCCTTCAACCTACAAACTCTGGTCTCACTACAATCTACTTTGTGTGTGAAACATCAGCAAACCAAGATTCTGTAAAGAATAGACTGGAAATATCTGCAAATGATCGTGTTAGTTTTAACTTTATGAGGCTTTATGTTTTGCATTTTTTCTATAAATCAAAAATCATAGGAACTAGATCTAGAAATTAGGTAAATTATTTGTTCTTTCTTTAAATTAGATATTTTGTTAACATTTTAATGTATGAGATACGATTCAAGAGCCAAAAGTTGGTGAAAGTTCTTATACATAATAATCAAATTATTTCAGTATATTTCAGTTCTATTTATTTATTTGTTTCCTGCCTTCACTTTTCATTTTGAAGCTTGTTCCAGCTGATTTGTGCTGAAACTTTAGCATTCTTCGGTAGTATTTTTCTGGTCTTCAGTAGCCTGCAGACATGCCACTCAAGCATAATAAACATTACAGCCACAGTGGAAACACAAGCAGATACTTATGATTACACTCATGAACTCACTCACACATAAGGACGCTCCCCTGCATAATGCCCTCATTTCTCATGACCATGCAGACAAGCAGGCCTAATAACCATAATGACATTCAACTCAAGTGCTATTGATCTCTTGGTAATGGACTAGGCAATGTGAGCAGCAGCAGAGTACTGTTATCCTCCACCAAAATGCAAATGAAAATCAACAATGACCTGTTTTTACACATTGTGCTCCCCATCTATGTTGACGCCAGCTGACACAGCTATAATAGCTAAACAGTTTATGACCCTCAAAGAGGCAAAGCAGATGAGATAACTCAAGCCCAATCAGATAAGTTTTGTCAGACAAAAAAGTCATTTGTGATGTACCAATGATAAAAAATGTCCTGCAGATGTTTTCTTTTTTACACTGTCACTAAGCTTATAGGTAAAACTGGTGCAAGTAATGTTCATATGATTGATACCAGGGCTATTCAACTAAATCGCTTCGGGGGCCGGGGTTACTTGAAGCCTACAGCTCGAGGGCCTGACATCCACCTCCCCCTGTGGGGTTGGGGGGTGTTGTCCATTAATTGTAGGTGAAACACAGCAGCATGTAAATATATTTTAACATTTGCAAATTATTTTAAATCAAATTATGTATTACATTAAGGAAAAAAAAGAAAGAAAATACAAATAACAGTAAAAAATATATATGTTTTTCTTTTTGGCAGGAAGTCACCGGTGGGCAGGATGTGGCCCGCAGGCCGCCAGTTGAATAGCCCTGATTTATACAAACACATTTCAGTGAAGAATAAAGTGTGTCTGTAAAATCTTAATTTGACTCAATAGTCTTGAACATCTTATCACTAAGTGAGTAAAGTTTAGATATTTTAAAGTGAGTTTTTGTGGAGTTGGTATGAGAAGTATCTTACCTGCAGTGGAGCCAAATCAGAACCTTCTCTTTTTGGAAATTTATGAAGACTTGTCATAAAGGATTTAAGATGCTAACCAAACTTGGCCATATTCCAGAATGGATTTCAGTGTCTAAAATGATCCGAACTTCACAAATTCCATTGCAGCCTAAGCAAATGCTTCACTACATACCAATTTTTATTTATTTTTTTTATCACAACAGTTTTGCATTAGACAGTCAATTACATAGACATCTATTATTAAAAACACTTAAGACCAGCGATGATAAAACACATTCTGCGGCTCATTGAAATCTGTTCCACAGGAAATGCAAATTGGACAATGCACCTTGTTAAACATAGCCAGTCCACATAACTACCTGATGTAAAAGTAATGTGGTCTAAAAAGCCATAACATTCAGGTGAATTAAAAATAAAAAAGAAAAGAAAGTTGTTTTATATGGCTGTAATCTGGTCTGGTCTTTTCTGTAATCTTACTATGCTAGTTTGACTCTTCAACGTAATTGTTGTAGTTCTTCAAACTGAAAGCGTTCTAATTGATTAAATACTTACTATTGATAATGAATCCACATAACTCTATTAAAAAAGCTAAATCTATTTACAATTTAGCACAAATTATTTTTCATTACTCTTCATGGGTTTTGTTTATTTTACTTTTGTTTCCACCATTGTCTTGGAACAAGAAGGTCCTGGTTTTAAAGCTCATTTAAGACCTTTAAAATTGTCCTGCGTGGATTTGCTTGGATGATTGTTTTTATAAGGCCTGTTAGAGGACTGGTGATACTTTTCATGTTGTTTCCACTTCTCACCTGTTGAAGGCTGAAAGTAGGCACCAACTCCCTGTTACCCTGAACAGGATCAAATAGGTATAAGAAATGAATTGAATGGTGGATATTCTTCATTGTCAGTTGGATAAATCTGGACATCTTTCACTCAGTTGATGCTAGTATCTCCCCCAGGCAGGTTTTTTCTACTGGTTCATATTTTCTTCATTACAGGAAATCTGAACTTTGTATCCATCATGGGATTCCACAGGCCACCAAGGGCATTGTTGTTCTCAGGCAGATCTGTGATGTTCTCCCAGAGAAGTGCATTACCATAAAGAGTCAACATCATATTATGTCTTGAGGTCACCGGTGCTGTACCTGCAGGATAGCACAGCATCCCTGCCCAGAGGCAACTCAAAGAGGAATAAAATGCAAACCAAAACCTCACACAAACCCATGGGTAATAAACTGCATTTCAAGGTTCATGGACTACCTAAAGTGTCATGAGGGAAGAGCCAAACATGTGCAACACACATGCCTCTTCACTTCACAAATGTGTACATCCACTAAAGTACACATTCAGGTGAACGTATGCAATCTTGTTCTGGGACATGTTTTGAATGATACATACAGATTTGCATGCATACACCATTTTTTAAAAGTTACTTTCTGACCCTGAAATAAATATATACATTGTTTTACATCCAAATAAACTATAATAAAATGTAATAGTGACATCTTAGCAGTTAATGCTGCTGAGTCAGATTATGTTTTTGGTAGATCAGTGACTGTTAGAATAAGCAAAAAAGTGCTGAAGACAATTAGGTGTTTGATTTTTTGGCAATACCATTTAAGAAATAGAAGTAACATAAAAGAAAAAAAAGTAAAACTAAAACGAAGATTAAATTAAGCACATATGAAACATGGAAGTATGAGTAAACCAGAGCCAAGGCAGATGAAAATACAAGGAATCAGAATCCAACTGTTCTTTATTTAAACAAAACTCCAGATGAAATAATGTTTTAATTTATCCCTAATTGACAAACTGTTATTAAACCAAAAAAAAAAGAATAATAGGTCAGATCATAATGAAGAATGAGAGAAGAGGGCATTTATAACACAGAAGCCTTGATGCTTGATTAGTTGATTAAACACAGCCAAGATTCTTTGTTAAACAAAAACAAAGCATCACTGGGCCCGAGACTGGTTTTGGCCTCACTATTAGCATCGGTTGTTTTTGTCTTACTCAGAGGATAAGCTTCACTTATCCATTTGATTTCTGGGTCTGCTTAAACTTTTTCACGTTGACTGGTGCAGTTCATCAAAGGGCCAACTTTGCAACAAACAACCATGCAAGCTCACACTCACTCGTCAGCCAATTGAGAATCACCAATTGGCCAGAGTATCCCAACAAAATCACTTGCTTAAACAGAACATGCAAACTCCACAAGGAAAGGCCTCAGCCTGTGAGGCAACAATGCAAAACCACACAATCAGTAAGAGAACACTAAAGCTTATGATACAAGTAATGCACACAAAAAAGACCTAATTTCACCAAAAGCGATGACGCAGCAGCATGGTATAAAATGACTCTTACAGCAGCAGTGCAAGTTCACACAGAGACATAAGGCAAAGCTAACAATCGCAGAGACTTATGCAGAGATGAAACGAGCAAGCACACAAGCCATTAAACAAACATGTACACCCTCTTGAGTTGATTAGATTACTGATGAAGTTTGATTATGGAGTACCAGCTGTGAAAGCTCGTGTGTGGATGTTTGCATTTCAATTTGCACAATATCTACCCCCTCACATGGCTGAAAATGTGGCTCTATCATTCTGCATCTATGACTTTGCTAATGCATGCACGGGTGTGTTTTAAAGTGTGTCTGTGAGAGTAACCATCTGTAAGTTATGATCCGACTGCACGGCAGCAGCGTGAAATGAAATTGAAGTTCAATGCTGGCATTCTGCTTTGCCATCTCAAAGTGTTGCACTCCCATCGCTTGTGTGTCTGTGACAGAGCACTCTTGTGTGTGAGCAGGTAACAATGTCAGGCTCTCTCTGTGTATGCAGGCCTGCTTTTGGATTCACGAGCATAAACACATCAAACCGAGTGAGGAGGCGCTTTCCAGCCGTACTGTAACTCACTAGAACATTTATCAGTGAATCACATTTGTATGCCTAAGGGGAGCCATGCCTTTTCAAAGTTCAACAGTGAAATGGTGGATTTGCTGACATATAGATATAAAGTCCTGGAGATTTATCAGTTTAGGTTAAGAAGATCAATTTTTTTGCACTTCTTGAGCGCAAAAAGTGATGATGCATGAGCCGATCATACGACAGGTCAAGCGATGGCTCTGGGAATTATTTTCTGGATCTAATTTTTTCATTTGTTTTATTTTTTCTGTTTGTTCGGAAGAGGAAGTTAAATATACAGAGACTGAGTCAAATTGGAAAAACTGTTCCTGATTCCAAATGTCAGATTTTGACGTTCAATTATATTTTTCTTAGACACTTGTTGATCTTTAGTATTTCTTAAAAACTAAGATTTCTTTTCAAGTAAAAAATATAATTCATCTTAATTTATACTCTTTGAATTAGATGTGAGTGAAAATAAACTAAATAATTTTGAGCTAACCAGGTTGCTCAGCTTGGCGAGCTACAGTATGCAATCTTGAGAATGGATGCTTCCACGTTTAGCTATTCTTTCTTGTCACAAAAGAAGAAGCAGCTCATACTGAATCCTGTTAAAATGATTTTTCACCATCAGTTTCCAGTTCTTTGTATATGCTGTCTAGTCTTACTGGAACATGTGGACAGAATAGAAGAAGTGGTTGAGTGTTGTCATTGTTGTCAGTGTGTCTTTGAATTGCTGATTGCTGGGTGAGCAAAAAAAGGCTGATTTATTTTCAAATGTTTTTTTTTTTAGCTTTAAAAAAACATGGAAGCTCTTGAAATTTTTTTAAGGAATCCATTCATCACATAATGCATAAACTAACCAAAACAGCTGTTAAAACAAGTCCACATACACACATCTATAAAACATTATAGACAGCAACTAAATATAGTTGAGATTTTTGTCTTCTTGTTTTTCAGGTACATCCCAATTACCTTAAAACAACATCACTATCGGTAATGTTTTGTTCTAAAACAACCTTTACTCTTCTTTTCCATACGTTTGTGTGGCCCCATATCACCAACTGTGAACATCTCGCAGAGGCTGACACTTATTTCATTTCAACAACCAATGGACAGCACTTGATCTTTTACTTTAACTGTTCTCTAACTGTCAAATGAAAAAAGTCTTTCGTCTTCATCACAGTTACTCATAGGACATTTATGTATGTAAAACAGCTCTGTGGAACAATAGCTCGACATCTCCTTGTTTATTAAGCAAATGGTTAAGTAAGTTTTGATTTATTCCTCAATAAATGGAGCTAAGATCTGCTGGTCTATTGGGGAGTAAAAAAAAAAAAAACACTCCAACTATAAGGTCGATTTCACACCGGATAGTCCGGTAGACTCGGTTCAATCGGGGACCAAAATTGCAAACTGGACTTTCTAGGCAAACAAAATAGAATTTGATTAAAGCAGACTAAACAGGGCTGGTGTGAATACACTTAATGATAGGTTTAATCAACTCAGATAGCTGACACAAGCATGAGTGTCAATTTGGTTGTCTAATGTGAGGTATAGTCTTTTGAAAAAAAAAAATGAATGCAATCAGCTTGGCTTAATGGGTTATAGGTCCTTTTTAATCGCAGTCATTTAAATCAGGTTACATACCATATATCTATCAAATATTTGGATGATTAAAAAATTAAAAGAGAATAATGAATGTGTAAAATTATCTTTGCTAGAATACTTATTAATGCGTTTAATTCAACAACTCCTTTTGGTTGTTTCTTTTCCTAATCATGTGGCACAGCTGGTTTGGTGGGATTACCAGATGTTCAAGAGATATGAAGCAACAGATTGGTATCCTACAATTTAAAGGCTAGATATCTGATTAACTCTGGCTTGGCACAAGTTTCACCAATAAACTCCTGATGACACTTTCACAACCATTCACTGTACTGATAAAGATGCATTCAGCTCACATACAGAACAATTTATGCTTGCACTCTCACATGGGGTATGCTGTTGTAGAACAAGTGAACGTCTTGGTAAGAAGTACACATGAACATGTTCGCACACACTCACTTCCTCTCCAAACATCTTGGAATGAAGTTATCACTTTATCCTCTCCTGCCTCTTTCCCACAGAGAGATTAACATTCACTCTCTCCCCCTCTTTCTGCATTCGCCTCTCCTTTCATGTGAACACTGAGGCAGCTGCAGCTGTGCGAGTGTTTGTGTGTGAGTGTGTTTGTGTGTTTTCTCTGCATGTCTGTGCACGGAGCCAGGGCACTGATGCTCAAATATATCCACTTCCTGTTTCCTGCCATCTTATCTTGGCCCCACGGCGCATGTAAAACGTACAGCGTCGGAGTGTTTGTGCGCTTTGGTCTGATCACTGCCTCCCGTCTCCTGGCTTGCCGATGCTACCGGAGGAGACAGAAAGATTTGCAGGCGACGAGGTTAATTGATACTTCATTTTAGATGTCTGTGTTCTGGAGACGAGCACGGAAGCCAGAGAGATAAGAGGCGGTGTGAAGGGAAGAGAGATGGAGTGAAAAGATGAAGAGACTGCAAATGAAAAGGAGGGGGTATGGTGAAGGAAGGAGGATAAATGGTGGAGAGCGAGCATAGGGCAGTTAATATTTTACAAGCCTGGATTAGAGAGGTCGTGAAATGAAGAATGGGAGATAGATTCCTGAGAGTCAGTTACAGCAAGAAAGAGAGAGCAGGATTGGGACAGCTGGGTAGCTTTGATCAGAAACATCTGTATGTTACAAAAGGAAAAAAAAAATATTAAAAAAAGAGTTGTGGGAGAGAAATGACAGCATCCCGCTTCATCTTTTTGGACAGATATTTGTCTACATTGGCCTTCTTCTGTCTCGTTGTATTTGAGCATGCTCTTCAAGAAGCATTATTGTGGTGTGATGTTGGAATTCAGCTTGAAATCACATTTATTTAGTTAGCATGGCAATTTGTAAAGGCGAAAACAGTTTAAAATGTCCCGCTGACAATAAATACCACAAATAAAGTACAATATTATACATTTAGTGTGATGTAATGGACTGCTGAACTTAAGCAGTGCTGCTGACCTTTTCCCAAATAGCACCATTATTTTTTTTTGAATTGATTTCCCATCCATGCAGCCTTTGCTTCTGAGTTTGAGTCAACTCACAGAGACATATCTTTCAGGAAAAAGGTGATCCATCATGGTGAGTTTTCAACTTTTTTTTTGTTAAATCAGCAAGGAACAAACCCTGACATCTAATTTACATTCAGTCCAGTCCTTCTTATGAGAGATATGCTGTTTCAACTTACAGCAGTCTGCAATATTTGATCTTCAGTACTAAGACACAAATCTGTTTTCCTGCCAAAAATTTGTTCTGGTTTATTTCGAAAGTCCAAAACACGGTATCTACTCTGGCTTAAGCAAATCTTTAGAAACAACAACATCAATAGCAGTGTTTAAACCTCAGAAAAAGTAGATCTAATACTTAGAGTTTCTATAAAAGTGTTATCTTGTTTCCCCCCACTGGCAAGACAGCAATGGTAATCAAGAGAAAAGGCTTGCAGCACAAACCTCCCTCACAGTCCTAATCTGTTGGTTAATAATGTGGCAAACATCTCCTAAAGCCTTTCCAAGAGCCAAACTCAGAAGGTCAGTGCTGATATTAAACCTCTCATTTCTTAAACATGGATGTATGCAGACAGAAAGAAAGGAGAGAAAGAAAGAAAAAAAAATAATAATAAAGATGAGCTGGACAGGGAAGAAGAAGTGCTTATTGAGAGTTACGGAGTCAGATGTCAAGGGTGTAACAGAGGAGAGAAAGAAATATGAAATGAGATGAGATGATGGGTGACAGAGGGGAGAAGAAGGAAAAGAAAAAAAAATGTTTCAAAGGAAGGTGAGAGGAGGGGTTTGGGGTGAGGGAAATGATCACCTTAATTAATAGACTGTAATAAATGACAATATTCCTGGGTTCCAAGATAATATCAGGAAAAATTATTGCCTTCATCAAGGAATAAACCACATGACCTTGACAGGGGAGCTAAAGGCAAAAAGAAACTTCTAACAGGAGCTAAAATAAATTTTCTTTATGAACAGGTATATTGATTTCAGGTATATATACACTGTATATATAAAGAGGGACACAGTGAGGTTTTATTCACACAGTTCATTTGCTTACAGTACAATATGTACAGTGGTCATGCTTACATTGGGTTTCCACCTTAAGGAAGGGGTCAATTAAACAGTTTGATTATCTAATACATTAAGCAGGATCATTCTGTTGGAAAAAACTAAACGTAAAATGTTAGAAGTTAAAGTAAATGAGAACTTCTAATATTTTAATTCAATATTTAGGCTAAGACGTGATCTGATTCCTTATTTTCTGACATGGACATGTTTAAAAGATTAGGTCAGATAAAGTTTGATTTGGAAGAAACAATAAGACATGATAACAGACTAGCTGCAAAAATAAAAATAAATATGTTCTATTTTTTTAAACGTCTTTTTTTGCATGTTTTTTTTTTTTTCCTGTACTGCTGCTGAACCTTGGTAGGCATTAGACGGCATTCAACTGTCAATCAGCCAATCTTAGAACAGCAATCAGCCTGGTGTGTCAGGCTGGAGCTGCAGCAGCTAAACAGCACTGTGTGCTGCAAGCATTATTTTTATTGTTACGTGAGTGAGCAATCACAGAGCTAGCAATTCAAATGGAACCGGGCACTTTTTCCTTGTCACAAAAGCGGTTCCATGAAACTCTAAAAAGATTTTTTTATTTACTTATTTTACTTTTTTTTTTTTTTTTTTTTACAGTCTGTCTCCAGCTTTGGCTGTGAAACTTGCTTCCAAGAACTGGTAGGTTTAGTGTCATAGGACCTGGCCACAAGTAATTCTGAAGCTGGAATCAATCGAGTGTCTGTATAGCTGTACGAAATAGCCTTGGATGGTCATACACCTAAAGTACCTATACAAACTGATGTGCAGAGAATCCTGCTAAATCCTGCATACTCAAATATGAGTGTCCACCCATTCGTGGTGGGCCTGATTCCTTACTTAAGTGCACTCAGACGCACTAGCGGCAAGGTGTGATGGGAAACGAGCTGCTGTCAGGTTCAGCGGCTGCAAAACGCATTGCCACATCTGTAATTCGAGGCAGCCGAGAAGGTACAGATCACTACTCAGTCTCCTGAGCTTCAGCTGGCATGTTATGAAGGACTGAAAAAGAAGGTGTGAAACAAATAACTTTAGAGGAGCCCAGCAGTACGCACTCATACACACACACACACACACACGCTTATTTGAATTGCAGCACTATGGTGTTGCTGCTTGTTTCTTGATCCTGAAGTTCACTACCAGTTCCACACCTATCATTTGTCAGAAGAACACTAATGGCACACAACATAACATTTGCTACAATACAAATCATTACTAGCAGATAATTTTCTCTGACAGCACCGCCCCTGTTTCCTCATGAATACTCTTGACTTCAAAGACAGACTCGACATAGAGTGTGCACGTGTGTACTCTCCACTGTGTTGTGTTATTAAGAGTTCAAAAGAATTTAGGTTAATTAATGCAGTAGGTTCTAATGATGATTAGGAATAATGTCCATGGTTATATGAAGATCAAAGCCAGACTCTTAAACAATGCAAAATAACATTTTGTTAATCTAATCGCATCATTTATGAAAATCTGCATGAAATCTCAGTGACAGATTATTCAATAATCAAACCCCTTTGGGAATCAGTGTTCTGCTGGTGTAGACCTCAGTCATCTAAGACATGGTAAATCCATTTTTTTTTTTTTGTACTAGTGTATCTTTTTTGAGCATGTGTTGTAGAAAAACCTGTTGGTTGGCCTCTCTCTAACACATACAAAGTCAGCACAAGAAGTAAGCACATGGCCCACACGCTCACTTAGAGAAAGATATATTATGACCAAAACACTGTCTGCTAAAATTTGTGAAAGTCATAAAATGACTTTACAAAGTTTGCAAATGTGTTTGCAATTCCGTTGTTCCGACCAACAGGCAAAAGACACATTAAATTCTGTTTTTTTTTCCACCAAACACGGAGTGTGACTTCATGCAAGGACCATAACAGATAAAGAGCACTTAAACAAAAACATGCCTTCTCGATAGAAATAAATAAAAACTGATGTTAAATTACCTCAATTCCAGTGGAACTGATTCAATGGGTGTATATTTTCTCATCCAACCAGAAATGACTTTTTTTTCATTTTTACAAGTGTTGAAAAAAATAAAAACAGGAAGCATGCATACCTTTCCTGCTATGCATCATTGCATTACATTCTTTATGCACTTCAAATAGCCGCTACTGCACATAAAGCAGCACAAGCTTAGGCACTATCAAAAATATAAAGAAGAAAGAAAGAAGTGCCAGTCAGTCAATAACAAGTGGAAAGCACCAGCCAGAGCAGACATGGTCAGAATCGATGGTCTATAATGCCCCAAATGTCAGTCGTTTCCTACTTCTTTTATTTCTGTATCATTTTCTTTATTATGTTCTCTATGGCACGGGTGCTTTGAAACTGAACATGGGTCACAGCAAGTACACAGCTGTCTTTTTTTTGTGGGGGGGGTGGGGGGGGGGGTGGAATAATGCTCAGGCAGTTAAAACTCAATGAGCAGAGAAAGATGAGTGACATCATTATCATTGTTGTCATAATCATCATTAGAACTGACCTGGAACCACACAAATATAAACACACTTTTAAACTGTTCCTCAAATTAACCCTCATTTGAATATTCATTGTTTCATTGTGTGGAAATGTGCACACGTACATGCGCTTTGACACATTTGTGGCTACAGTCATGCTTTTTGCTTTAGATTGTGAAACAAAATGTCAGAGCTGTAACAATAGGACAACCAAAATGGGAGAACTTAAAAGGCTTTGTTTTTGTTTAGGACTGCCAAAACACACGTCATACATGACGGTGTGTGTCGTGAAGACTCTTTGAAAAGAGGAAAATAAAGAAAATTTAAAATACAACAGGGAATCTAAGGTAAATAAACGAGAGAATAAGAAAAAAAGAGAAAAAAAAAACATTCATTTTGGTGTCACATTCTCCATCATGCAGAACAAGCAACATGACAATCTGCCATTTCCATGCTACAATCACCAAAACAACAGCACACTCGTTTATTGGCATGCAAAGGAGGAAATGTCATGTGTGAGTACTTGTACAAATAAAAAGGCATATGTACACACGCACATGCACGCACACTCGCGGACACACAAGTGTAGCTACAGGACCCTCTGTAAGCTGGTCTACAGACGCGCCATAATGACATCCAGGTATGTTTGCTCTTCATTTTACACGGCTCATCGCAGCTCCAAACAGGGTATCAACACAGGAGGAGAGTCTGTCTTTGTGTTTGTGTGTGTGTGTGATTCACAATGTGTATTTCCCTACAGCGTCCTTGTGCACATCTGCACTGTAGCTTGTACTTGCACATTGCTTCCTCCGTGTTTGCATTGATTTTACGGTGCGTTTATGTATTTTTGTCAGTTCTTGAGCTCATTTAATCAAATTCATGTACACACACACACACACACACGCAGACACACACACAGACATGCACTGAACCCTCTCCCTGGCTTGTTGACATTCCAGTAGCTTGGCCTCTTTGTCTTCTCCAGACTCTTCTCATTCAAAACAGACCTCTGCTTTTATTTTCTCTTGCTCTTTGCTCTCTCTCTCTCTCTCTCTCTCTCTCTCTCTCTCTCTCTCTTTCAAACACACACACACACACACTTTACACCATTTTTACCTAGTATCCTGTAAAACCAAGTCTTTGGATATTGTTTAACTCTAATCATTTAAATGACATTTTTTTTATTTATTTTTTATAGTTTGCTTAAATTGTTAAAAATGTATATTGTTATTGTTAAAATGAACATTACTATCATCACTGTCTGCACACTTTACTGGCTTTTGCACTTGCTTAACTTAACATGAATGTACACCCCTAACATTAAAGATTATTTCTCAGAAACTCTGAAGATATGCTGTGACATTTGATGAATAAAAACGTCAGTATTGTTTTTGACAAACTGTGGATCAATGTACACAACATATTTCCAATTTAGTACACATACTGTATCTCAATCAAGTAATCAAAACATGGCCATACGTATTTTCTCGTTGAAAGATACAGTAACTCTGCATCCCAACGCTGAAGACATAGTGTTCATGTGCAGCACAGCTGCAGACAGGAGCAGTCATGTCTCACGTGCTTGTTAAAGACAGGTGTATACAATGGGTCCACTCCTATGAGTTTTTCTCTTCCACTAGGCTGGACTACATCTGACAAGTAATGAGGCCTGACTGAAAATAAGGGGGTCTCTAACAAAAAAAAAAGAAAACTACCACATCAAAATCTGCGAAAAAGACAAGTACCAATTTTAGTGTTGTGTTTTCTTTTACAGCAATATGCTACGAATATAATCAACATTTTTATTTTGTTGTATCTGGAAAGTAATAAATGAAATGAAAAACACATTTTATCTTAAAAATTTGACCTAGTTGTTCATTTAAACATTTGACTTTGATGAAGTGCCAAATTATATAAAAAAAAAGCTTGAACTTTACAGTTAAATAGGTCTGCTGCATTTTTTTCCACCAAGAGCAGCATGCTTAAATGTGCTTTTAAAATATATTGTGTATCCACAATGTAAATGGCTACAATCACTGCTGTCAGTGTTGTGATCCATGAAAACTGAAGATTTGCTTTTAAATGTCATGTCATCCAAAAATAAGAGTGCTGTTTTCAGATATATATTGTATCTGTAATAATATTATATTTCAAATGGGCGTGAGGGTGCATAAAATTCAGGGATTAAACTCAAGACCTTTCCTCTAAATGACCCCATGCCCTATTCAAATAAATATGATGGGAGGAAAAGGAAAAGATGAAGGGAACAGCAAAGGTGGAAGCAGATGTCGTGCTATGCTGCTACATGGAAGGAAGAAGAGAAAAGCTTTCACAGCAAAATTTGCATATCAAAAAGGTAGAAATGTTACTATCTTTTACCACATGATGCTGTCAACTGCTGTTTAAATCAAGAAAAGCTACACTAAAATTATGGTTTTTAAAATAAAATAACTATTATTGACAAAAAAAATGTGCATATAAATTTTAAAAAATATATGTTCTTTGATGAGTGGATTTTTTTCCAAATTAAAACTACTATTTCATAATTAATGTGGAAAAACACTAGAATCATGCTGACTTCAAAATGGTGTTTTGGAAATCGTGGTTTATGTTCTCAACACCAAATAATCTAGTGACATACTCAAACAACAATTTTAAGACTTTACGAGATATTACCGCACAAATATTGTTTTGAAATGACAAACTTAAAAGAAATCACTATGTAAAAAAAAAAAAATGGATTATGTAAAATATTGGCTCAGAAAACAAACAGGAAGTGATGGTTTTAAGGTTGTTTTTTAAAATCCAAGTTGCAGAACACACAAGGAACTTCGGAAATCAAAAATAATACATGTTTTAATCAAAATAAATTAATGACATGTCAGCAAAAACAAAAAAAAAAAAACTTGGAAAACCAAGACTGGTACTCACAGTACTCAATGCAGAACTGCCCTACTGGCACAAACACATAATATATAGAGACACTAATGAACTGAAATGTCAAACAGCTGTGAGGAGGAGAAGCAGGAGTGGGAGGAACTCAGACACATAGGGAACATGAACACAGAAAGAGAAATAATAGAACCCAAATCCTCATAGTCAGAGGTCAAAGGGACAAAACCCAAAACAACTGATTGAAATGGATAAACCTTATCCTAGTTGATTATCTAGTTTCCTTTTCCTTCAGCAAGAATTGTCTTTCTACATTAACTCAACTCACACTGATAAAAACACTATTTTGCTATTAAAACAGGTACCACTGAGGTGAAAATCAACCAATTAAAAAATAAGGGGATTTCCCCAATTACCAAGGCAATCAGACTATTTCCATAGATGAGGCTAGATGTGAGCGTACAGAATGATTTCTAAAATGTGTATGTGGATAATGTAGGTTTGAATTGCTTGCCAGCAGTGATACAAAGCTTAAATTCCCAACAAATTATCAAATGAACCAGTGCAATAGACTTTGCCTATATAATTTACAGCTTCAAATAAAGGGCACTGATAGTTATTGTGGAAAGAATAAGAATACTCATTATAAAATGAAACCATTCTATTTGATGCAAAGACATCAAATAACCAATAGTTTGTATGCATGTTAACACCCTTCACAAAAACCCTGCATCAACTCGAGTTGAGATCATTGTTTTTTGCTTGTACATGGATGCTAGAATTATTTTCTATATAATTTAAAACAAGCCATTCTAAAAAGGATATGAAGCAGGAACTGTAATAGTTCAGCATACATTGCACTTGTTAACATACAGACAGTTTTATGATTTAAAAACAATCGTTATGTTGTAGATAGGGAAGTGAGCAGGTTTGCTTCATTTCCTTGCAGTTTGTGTGTATTTACACCAGATACATTTGGTACAGTTTAAAAAAAAACAGAGTTAGTTTCCCCCCAATGGTTTGGACCTTTTTATGCAGATGTGAATACACTCGTGGGAACCCTGGTGTGGACCAAACAACCAGACCGAGATCCCCTTTTTGAGCTTGTCTGCTCCCAAACAAACTCTGGTGCAGTTCACTTCAGGTGTGAATAAAGATCGACCTCGACCCAAACCAACTACAGGAAACATATGCCTTTTTTTTTTTCCAAAAGCCACTGTTGGTAAGCATCATGGTAAAAATTTACCCTTCAGTGTTGCTAATGCTACAACTACACAGACCCTAGAAACAATGAGCTGTGGACAAACCTGGAGCAATGAGCAGACACCGCCTCCTTGATATTTGGACAGATGCAGATGAAATTCTAAATGGTAATGGTTTCCAGTTGTACTAACAGCACAAATGTGCACATCAGAATTGCAGCATGCAGGACTTCTTTCTTTCCGGGTCTGTGCTCTGTCCCGCCTCTGTCATTTCTGTCCAATGGGAGCAACAATCGTTAGCTGTGTGGCTTTGTTTACAAATTATAGTCTGCATGCAAAAAAGCACAATGTGAATGCAAACTGCACCAGACTAACAAACATAAAGTCCACTTTTGGTCCCAACCAAGCGACTGGACCAAATAACTTTCTTGGTGTGAATACACCCTGAGTGTGCTTGTCATACATGTGCACAAAGTGGTGGAAAAGGGTACAGAGTCCAGGTTCAAGCAGAATGTTAATGGTACCTCTGCTAGATTACCTGTGCTGTGTGTGTGTGTGTGTCAACCTGTATGTGTGTCAACCTGTATGTGTGAGAGTTTGTGTAAACCGCTGTGATGAATATAGTGCGTTATCAAGCTGACAGATCATCTTCCTTGTTATGGTGCTGAAGAAATATGACAGATGTACACTTGAGATATAGGTAATATTGTGTGGGTGTGTGTGTGTGTGTATATACTGGCAGGCCTGAGTATAGATTTTTTTGTATGTGTACTTTCAAAACACTGTCTTATTATTTCATAAACTGTGCCAGTCTAAATATATAAATCAAACACGGGTATATTTGAATTAAACTTTCATTATTTTTGAACAGTATTTAATAAATGATAAGAACCTATTCTTCATTAACACAACTTTTAGACAGCTTTTTTGGAACTTCATAGTTTACATGGATTTACAATTAAACCTCTTACATTAAGTTATTGCATAGTAGTAGTTGTTGATTCTGTAAATTAAAACAAAATAAATCCAAATAATTTTGCAAACCAAATGTAGCCAATGATAGTAGCTTTAACCATTGATAATGTGATAAAGTGCTGCGTTGTAGGTGTTGGAACACTTTTTTCTTAATGATACAAAATACACTCAAAATGTTCCCTGAAAGTGGAGTAATAGTAATATTGAAATGTTTCCAGGCAATATAGACACTTTGTCTTTCTATTTTAGTATTTTCTTGTCTGCATGCCTTCCTTTTAGTTGCTCTTTTTTTCTTCTTACCAGCATTTTCTTTTTCTTTTACACTTTTTTGATACGGAGTGGTCAGCTGGGAAACAACACTCCTGACAAACTACTCACACTTTGCTCTGTTGAGTAATTTGTGGCACTTTATCTGAAGCTGATATTACCCCTCTGCTGGCGCGTGTGTGGGGGGTGGGTAATGAGATACCTCATCATAATCCCATGACTGCTCACCTAGACTTTGACAGGACATTACACTGCATAATGACCTGTTAGTCCTGGTGGATTATGCAACGCAGAGTCCCAAGGCAACAGCAATGCTGCTTGTCTGACAATGATGGAGGAACCTGTGCTTCTGTGTCTTCCTTAAGGGCATGTGCATATTGTACAGAGTCAGCCTGTTATCTATTAATAATGGGACAATCTCTTAAACTTTAGACCATGCTACTGTAAGCTCAGTCCAAAATCTCACTTGAGACTTATTACACAATTTCTTTTTATTTTAATTTATTTTAATTAGTTAGCTTGTTTAATGCATGTGTAATTCCAAAATGTTCCAAATAATAATTGTCCAAAATAAGCATATGTATTTAAATATTGTTTTTTCACTATTAAAATTTTTTTCTATGAATAACAAAGACCTATTCTACTTAGACACTACACTTTTAGCCAGCTTTTTAGGACTTGATCATGTCCATGACTTTAATCTTTGCAACTGCATATTAGTTGTTGTTTATTCTGTAAATTTAGAAAAAAGAAAGAAAGAGAAAAAAATTCCAATGATGCTGCAAACCTGACACATCCTCTGATAGAAATTTTATATATGTGTGTATAATATCTAAGCTTAGATATACCACCAGTATATATATATATATATATACTGTATATATATATATAAAAACAAGTTACAAACAACAAACAAAATTAAAAAAAAAATGTCTTGGCCTTAAACAATTATGCCTTTTTGTTAACATCTTGTAATTTATTTAGACATTCTTCAAACATAATGTTTCTGGATGCCTATGAATGACACGGCTAGTCTAGACAAATCAACATTACATAATGTTAGTCTGACCACCAAAACTGTCACATTCACACGGTCTATCACACAATAATGCAGTGAGTTATGCATCCTGCAATAGAAATACTAAAGGGGCTTCCTTGTGGTGTGTTTTCGGTGCACATTTTTTGATAAAATCCTTGCTTGAATGGAAAATGTGCATGTGTTAGTGTGACTTTCTATGATTCTTTTGGCATTTATTTGTGCTGTCTCCTAAGAGGTTTAAGCGTCTCACCACCACATTACTTCAGGACTGTTGATTTTCATTTACTCTAAACTGTTTCAAGAACTCTTTGCTAATTTGAATTCAGAATGAGTGGAGGGAGGCTAATATCCCCTGACAATAAAATTTAAGATTTATGAAGTGAATGGGTTTGTGTATGACTGTGAAGGAAGTCGTAATTGAACAAAAACAGATAGGACTGCCCTTGCACAATGTCATGGACAATAAAAAAATAAAATGAATAAAAAAAAAACACCTAAAACAACCATTAATGCTCACACACACACATTTGAGGACTAACAAGCTCTCTCCATCTGCCTTTGTTGCCTCTCGTCTACAAGGACATGGAGTTTTCTCAGAAAAGCTGTAGTGTTTTGTTGTTGTTGGTCTGGTTTCTTTTTTTCTTCTTTTTTTTTTCCTGAAGTTCAGTCAGTGTTGCTTCCTCTCTCTGCTACTTACAGAAATATTGGCGCAGAGCCATGTACCGAGACATTCTCTTTTCAACAAGTTTTCTAAAGAAATGCAAAATGACAAAGACACAAGTTTAAAGTGACAGGACACGACAAACTTATTATTTTTTTTTTTTTTCGTCTCCCATTCCAGACAGCATTAAAGGAAAATAGGAAATCTTGAGGCAGACAACAAACACTCAAAGCAATCAGAGACAGAATTCACTTTAGGTGCTTTTTTTTTTTTGATGCTGTCATTCTACTGATGCTTATATTCCAAGATGCAGCCTGTTAAGGTTTTATTGCCTTTCTGAAAGTAATGAGTGGAGCTTTGAAAGACACATGAATATAAAGTGTCAGTCTAGTACGGAAGGCAGAAAAGCGACATAGCCAGCTTGAACATAATAAATAAAAAATGTCAAGAGGTCCTAAATTAATTTGAGTTTGTGTAAAATTACAGAAATAGCGTGCCATTGTCAGTTTTGTCTTAAAAAAAGTTGTGTTTATATTTTACCAAACATTAGAATCCCACAAATACCACAGTTAACTGGGGCACCAATCACTTTCACAGAGGCTGTGAATTGTTTTCATTGTGTCTTTTCTGGTTTTGTTATGGCTTTCAATAAAATCTTGCACTGAATATGTTTTTTTTTCTTTTTTTGTCTTGCTTCTTTGTGAATTTGAGTAAAATAGGAGAAGAATGACAATTATGTTGAGCTAACCTGGATTATACTGCAGTTCAGTGAATTCAATAACCACTTTATATTTCTCTCCCTCCTCAGTTTTGTCATATTTGAGGTATTTTGTTCACAATAAATCAGTTCAAATCTGTATTTGGGTGTACTGTGGAGTTCAAGATTCCTGTTTCAAGTGTTTGGTCATTTTGTTCCAAAATCTTGGAATAATATTTTACTGCAAAACAACATTAACCAAAACTCTTGTCTGGCTGGATTAGGCTCCTAGCAGCATTAACTTATTGAACAGTCTATTAGATGGAATCGGGGCTAACCAGAGGAGGGTGTGTGATTGTAATAGCACTGAACTACACAACTTGAGATTTAATAGGTTGGAATCAGCAAAATGGCTTTGAAAACAGAAAATCTATCAAGTAAATGGTCTCTCAATTCAATAAAAAAGACCCTTTGTTAATCTATGAATGAAATACTCTCTTTTAATGACTAGGTAAATTGATTTGCTAAGATGATGTCTTTGAAATTGCAGCTCACTCTTTTATTTCCAGTATTGATGTTGAAACACTCTCCTCATTCGAATACAGAAATTGCACACATTTTTCCTGGCTTTAGATACAAAAAAAAAATTACAACCTGTTAAAACTGTACATTTACGTAGTTTTTAAGCAATAAGCAGACTTTTATTTGATACACTCCAGAAAGCAAAATGGCTTTCTGGTCTTTTTTCTTTTGTTTTTCTAATTATTTCTTACACAATACAGTGTTTTCTTTTTCCAGAATTAGCAAAACCGTATGTTCCAATCTGCAAGCGGTATTCTAGACTTCCACAATACACACAATGTCAACCTTAAGCGTTTTACAAAATATTGAACATGCTATCTGTTGTACTTTAGACACAAATATATTATAATGTTATCTAAAAACAGTTTTTTCCAATGACAACTCATATAAAAGTTGATTAAACGCATCCACCAGGTGTTATTGAAAACACACCTATCAGGAAAATGCACAGAACCCACAACGAGCAGAGATAGAATTGGTACATAGAAGTTTGTTAGGCTTACAATATGAAGAAGACTAGACCTTTTGCACGATGACGTCACGACGCATGCGCACACATGGTTTTCGTGCATTTTCAGGAAGTGGGGGGTCAGCCGCTGAACGAGTAGAGTGTTTACATTACTTCCAACGGTAGCTATGGGGAAA
>JARVJO010000140.1:17958355-17971349 GCA_031762555.1 Cynodonichthys magdalenae | reverse complement strand
TCAGGGATTTTGTCCATTTGTTGTCTACAATTTTATGAAACCACGCATCAATATCACAACTCGCCATCATCAACAGTGTCTTTAGAAATACTTTACCCCTCACTTTCGTTTTTTGAAGGAGGCGACATTTCGCCAACCAATCAGAACGTTCGTTTCATGCGTGCTTTGCATCATGACGTCAATGTGCAAAAGGTCTTGATTTAATTTTTCTAAAGATCTTAGGTTTCACTGCTAATTGGGTCTCTGACAGTGCTAATTGTGTGATGTGTTTCTATAAAAAATGGGACTCTCTTCTTAACACTGTACAAAAGCATTTATAGAAAAAAAATCCAACAGTTTCTAAATATACAGAGTCATATGTATTTCTGGTATTTAGAATATAAAGACTCAATAGAAACATTGTTTTTTTTCTATTTAGAAAACCCATCACTCAAGCTTAAATCAAGATTTACTGCAACGTAAAAGAGAAAGAACAGGATAATAAATTACATATAAATAAAGCATTAACAACATATATCACTGGGTATATTCAGGAGCCCTTTCAAATTGTATGATGTATAGCATGGGTAGCAAAAGTGCTTAGGTTTCTTTTTGTATTGCACTGTGGTTGGGAATACATTAATACACTCTTATAACCCCCACACGACAGTTTGCAATAACTACCACTTTCTTCAAAGTCAAAGCAATAAATAAAACTTTAAAAATTAATATAACTTTTACTTTACTATTTTTATTTCACTTATCAAAATATACAAGTTTTAGCCACATGACATGGGTTAATTAGAAAATAAAGTATACAGTGACATTATGAAATGACTGTATACATGAACACAATTTACAGGTTGCAGAAATTCACTTAGTCAGGAAAGCACTGATTGCAAAAATCTTAATGGGATAAAGAAACATTTGTCAAATATATTGTAGAGGAACACACACACAGACATGTTTGTTCTTCTTCTATGGGGATTTTGCATTGACTTTCATTCATTCTCTGGCCATTTCTATAGCAGAACCCTGACCCCTTACCCTAAACCTAACCTAAACTTGATTCACACCTTAGTCCTAAACCAACCCCTGACCCACCAACAGTGTCCCACAATGGGAACCAGGCTTTTGTCCCCATATGGAACAGTGGGTCCTCACCAGGCTGTGTGTACCAGGGAAATGGTCAAAAAGTGTCCTCACCAGGTAAGAAAAACCTGTATGCACATCTGCAAAGCTAGAGAGAGAGAGAAGATTGTGCGCATCTGTACTCAGTGTTCTGTGTATATGTGTGTTCATTGCTCAGAACAAAATGCTTTGAAGCTAAATTTATTGCTCCAGCTCCAAAATGCTAAACACTGCCTGACCCTTAAACCATCACGTCACACTGCTCAATTGTTATTTGTCATCAAACGCTGGCTGACTGTGACCCACTGTAAGCCTCATTAGACGTCGCTTTCCACTAATGACTCACTTTCTGCAACACTCACACACAAACACGCTCACGCAAACATTAACCTCCTTGTGTTATTTAGCTGTTTGAAAATTGGGTGAGATACGGTGAGAGCGTGTATGCTGCCTGCTGAAGTACAATGCAGCTCAAGGACAGTTTCACCTGAGCCTCCTTCTTCCACTTTCATCTTAAGTGTGTTTGAAAAAAAAAAAAAGATGCACTCGCAGAGGAAGATAAAAAAAAAGGCTAGTAAAAGTATAGCTTAGCAAGTTCTACTTTCATGTGTTGACTGTCAAAGATCAAGGAACTTGTCTTTGTCGAATGTGGTAAATGAAAGCAATACTAAGAGGTGTGTGTGGGGGGAGGTAGGAGGACAAAAACACCAATAACGCACACTGTGGCAGGGTAGTGGGAAGCTGGAGCAATGAAAGTTGTTGCTCATTTGTGCTCGAGTGGATTTGCGACGCTGGTTTCATTTTTAAGGGCCACGTGAAGGAGCAGTCAGATAAAATGTGAATAGTGGTACGTGGGAGGGTATTTTGAGTCAACAGACCCAGGAGGAGCCGACGCCATGTGAATTTGGATCAGAGGTTCAAGTTAGATATATGGAAGTGCTGCTATAGATGTCTTGCTTAAGATTACTCAGCTTTACACAGTGATTGAGTAAGGACTTTACATCTATAAATAATTATAGTACAAAAAAAATGTACAGCATAGTTCATTTTCTTCAAATGAACATTGCTGTTTAACTGCTTCTGACTTTTTAGAAGATGTTACAGAAAGCGAGAGAAAGAGACTCTTGATCGAAGCTTTACTGGGAATTCTATCTAAAAGATTAATGAGTTAAAAGAGTTCTACAGGAAAACACACACACATACAGTATGCACACACTTTAAAAAAAAAGCTCAAACAGACACAAACACTCTGACTCAGACACTGAGATTCCGAGATTCCATATCTTAGCATAAAACCCAGCGATTGGTTGGAAATTGTCCATTACCCAACAGATTTTATCAGACAGTCGAGAATCTGGAATCTATAGTGTACAATTTATAGAACTCTCACTACAGAACAATAATGGATTATACAACAAATTGGTTCTCCTATATGCATGTTTTTATTTCATTTATGCTATGATATTGGTTTTATTTCTGTAGTTCCAGGTAAAAGTTAGAAGTCTAACAATTACCAAGGAAAGTGAAAAGTAAAATAGTAGATTGTCTAAGTTATTTACTCCTTTCTATACAGTACATACTGTAGTGTTTCAATTGCTGGGCTGCAGATGACATAGTATTGATGTCACAAAATGCAGACAGGGGGAATGATGTAAAATGCAGCCCTGTTTCCTTCTGTTAATTCAGCGTCAAAATGCCTAAATCCTGTGCCGTATGTTTTTTGCAACCACTTCAATCAGGAGAAATATAAAAGTTTTTTTTTGTGTTCCAAAAGTAGTGTGTCAGAAAAAAGACAACGAAAGACGATCAACAATCTACATCTATAAACAGGAGGTGCGGAAACAGACAACAATGCCAGAGTTTGCAGCAACCACTTTCTAACAGGTCGTTTAAATGTTTTTTTCAGAATTTGGGTTTACAGAAGCTATATAAATTATTTACAAGTAGATCCAAGCACATAGAAATAACAGTTTAACTCGTTGTTAGCATTAGCGATAGCATTGTTATCATAGGCTAATTACTGAAAATAGCACAACTCACTAATCACCTGGGCAAAAAGAAGTTGAAAACAATTTAAAGTTTCTTTGGATCCTAAATGTTTGACCCAACCTGAAACAAAATAATTGTAGCTTCAAGGCTTTTGAAAGCTTCCATCTGGCTCGTCGTATAATACGAGGTCTGCAGCACCAGAACAACGCCAGGTAAATCCTCCAAGTCTTTTTTATTATGACAATATGGATCATATCCTAAATGTATGCATATTTTTATGTGATATCTTGTCTGCACCAGCACCTTTTGGGCATTAGCGTACTTGATGATCAACTTTGCTGTTTTTTGAACCACAGCAAATCACTTCCTGCCCCACATCTGAATTTTGTGTGTCATCTAAGTCACGTGACTGCAACCCAGCATTTGAAAGTTTAACTTTGGGTCCTGTTTTAAGTTAAAGCTGTTTTTATTTGTTTATTTTTGAATTCCTGAAGACCCTTTTTAGAAGTTTCAGAAAGAATGTCTCAAGTTAAAATACCATTTACTGTATCAAGTGGAAGATTTAAGAAGTTGTGCTTGGTTCAAATCATCATATACATGCAAGTTGAAGAATGATCGTATGACAAAACCTCAACTTTTTCACTGGTGGATTGATATTGCTCACATTATCTGACACTGGTTTTAATTCTACTTGGGTATTTTTTTTATTTACAGTGTCAACCTGAAGACTCCCCAGTCTTAACTAAATGGAGGTCTTGGCACCAGCTCTATATGTCAATCTATGAAGACATGATCTGGCAAA
Organism: Cynodonichthys magdalenae; assembly: GCA_031762555.1. Lineage (NCBI taxonomy): Eukaryota > Metazoa > Chordata > Actinopteri > Cyprinodontiformes > Rivulidae > Cynodonichthys > Cynodonichthys magdalenae. The sequence continues at coordinate 17,967,448 of JARVJO010000140.1, read as the reverse complement.
ACATATCATTAGTGACACAACACTGTCAGACTCCACTAAAAAACAAAATTACTGAAGTTGAGCAAATTACGACTGTAAGGCACAGAGCCAGTAAACCATTTAAAGGAATGACAGCTTGTAGTGAGTAGATTGTAGGAGAGACTCAAGCTAACACTTATTCAGAGCTGGAAACAAAATAAAATGATTTTCTGCCATCTAAAGCAACTCTAGTAAAACAAGCAAGCTGAGTAAACAATTAATAGCATAACATCTTGTTGTTTAAATGACAGTGGTTTGCATTGTCACTATTTTCTTGACTGAACAATATCAATGTTGTTAGACATTACTGCATGCTCAGAGGCTGAAAAACACTCCTTTCCACTGATCAGCTGAGGCATCACAAGTTGTTTTGTCTCTTTAACAAACAGTTCGTTTTCTGTACAGTCTGAATCATGCACTTTTTAAAAATCGATCTCAAAACAAACAAGCCATCTTTATTTGTAATAATAAAATAATTTGATATTGATCATATTTTATTGTCTTATAGCTGTTATTCTGAAATCAAACGTGGAATAAATCAACCAGATAATGTGATAATGCAGAGTGACCTGAACTTCAGTTGAAAAATACAAAAAACAAAGGAAAAGAATAGAAATCCAATGAGACACTGCTTTGAAAAGTTTATCAGTGGTGTTAAGATATCTTGGCACAATGTTAATTGTGTCTATTGTTAATATTAGTCAAACTTACACCCTGTTTTAAAACAATACTAATGGATAATTTAAAACAATAATTTGTAATCAAAACAGGGCATTCAAATGTGAAAAAAAAGAATTCTATGAAACAATGAAATTTGTAAAAAAAACACTGCAATATGACAAATGTTATAAAAATAAGTATATATATATATATAACATAACTTGTACAATAGGTTGTCTTCAGGTTCAGGCCTCCCTTGAAAAAGAGATCTGCGATCTCAATGGGACTTGCCTGGAAAAATAATGGTAAATAAAATAAAAAATAAAAAATATATATATATGCATTGTATTTTATTTTATCCTTTCAAAACTCACAACCAAATGGGATTAGCGTCACTTTGTGGACTGTCTGCCACTCATTGAGTCAGTCAAACTACAGCATCTGCCAATGCGGCTGTCAATCAATCAACTTTCAGACGTCTATCATGAATTTAATGCAAGCAGCCTGCCAAACTGAGCTCTGATTAGACTGAGTGCTACTCAGGATAATGAGAGTGACAGAGGTTCCCTTACGGCACAGACGGTACACAGCTTAAACATACAAGACAAACAAACAAACAGCACACACCCTCATCAGTTTTTGTGCTTCTTCGCTTGTTTCCTGCCTCTGTCTGTTTCCTCTAATGACACATCAGAGACAAGTTAAATCTCATGAATAAATGATTACATTTAGTTGACTGGATTTGTCGTTTGTTGGGATTTGTGCAGAGATGCACAAATAATTTGTGCAGAGATGCTTTGTTTGAGCCCCATGCTCTGTCATCTCGTTGTGTTTGGCTTTGTGCTGTTTTCATCGACATAAATGACCGTTTTTCCAAGCAAAAAAAATAAGTTAAAGTGCGAAAAATAGCTCAACAAACAAGATTTATGACATCAGTAAACCTCACACAGCAATAAACAAGATGTCTATTCATGATTAATACCTTTACAAAATCTGTCTAAAAAAAACATGACATCTTATAGGTTTAATTAAAAAACAACAGATATAAGTATCTGAAAAGTCTATAGAGTACATCTGTGACTGTATTTTTACTTTATTTTGGTCTGACATCTCGCTGACAGAGTGTTATGCATTACTGGTAAGTTTATCTGTCTATATGAGCCTCGGCACATGGATTAGATTAGACTTGGCTGTCATGCATGACATAGGTCGGTTACAAGATTGCATGGATTAATTTGATTTAAACAATTTACGTGATTTCATTCACAAGGCCGGATAAATAGGCCTGCGCAGCAAAGAATACGCCCAGGCATGTTGAGGAGTCATAGCAGCATGTGTCAAATGCTCAAGAAATAAATACAGCTTTGACAGCTGTAATACCATGGAATTAGTTGGGGAGTTAACCTCTTAGTCTCCAGCTGTCTTTCTTTTGCTCCCGTTCCCTCTGCCTTTCTGTTTCCTGAGCTCCGTGTCTCTTTTCCCCATCTCCCTTTTGTTTGTAGCAATTAAGCAGAGTGTGTAGAACAGAGGCGGAACAAAGGGCAGAGATACAGCCCACCAAAGCCTTCAGTGACAGTGGTGTAAAGGGCAAATGATACCATGGGTGGTAAATCTTCTGTTGATCACTCGGTTGGCCTAACGTGTAAATAAAATTGGGACAGCAAAAAAAAGCCCAAAGCAAAGGATTTAAAGGGGTTAATTTAACATCTGTACAAGTAAGTAAGAGACAGAGGGTTAAAAAGAGGGCGACAAAAGATGATGATATTAGTGACAAAGAAGGGGTAAAAAGAAGCAGTGCCATCAGTAAGAGTGGGGGAGGAAAGGAGGGGGAATAAAGAGGCATAAAGAGACGAAAGAAGCCAGAGAGATTGAGGGAATGATTATAAGTGGAAATGTTCCTCTCTCAATCTGGATATGGACTCCCATAAATAACATGCTCTCTCAGTCAACAGCATGACATCACCAGTGTCACATATTTTCCCTCTCCCTACAGAGAGAACCACTCACTCGCTCACACACAATATAAAGCTCCTTTCAGACAGGAAACACTGAGCACGGTGCTCTGTATCACAAACCATTCATGTCTATGTATTGTGTAGCTTATTTCACTCTGCTGAGCTGAGTGTTGTACTGAATGGAGAGCAAAATCAGGACTGTTGCACTAAAGTTAAAATATTTATACTGTCTATTCAAAGTAGAATGTACCTCAATACATTCAATCAGAAATAATCTTGACCACATCTAAGTGAGGACTTTAATATAAAGTGAGGACCTCTTTAATGTCCTCACTTTGTTTGCAGCTCTACTGTGCTTGTATGGTGTGGATTAAGTTTTGGTTCAGGTTGGTTAGGAATAGACCAGTAATGGTTAGTTTTAGGGAAAATGTCTGGGTTAGGCATAAATGCAGCTACAAAAATGGATGAAAGTCAATACAAAGTCCTCATTTTAAAGCCAGTACAAGGATGTGTGTGTGCGTGTGTGAGTGTGTACACTAACTACTTTGAAGTTCTGTAGCTTGAAGTTGCTTTTTGTTGGGATGAGTTTTGATGCTATTCCAATGACACTCCAACAGACTGTCACTATGCCTTTTATTCAGTCTAACTGGAAGTGGTTGGTGTACAGGTGAATAATACACATTTTTAGCTGCTGTTTTTCATTCCGATTAAAACAACAAGGAATGCCAAGGATTTACTTTTAGAGCTTGACAGATAAACACTGCATTCAAGCTGCAAGAGAAAATCTGAATCATTTTCCTAATCGTCCTTCCAGCAACCTGCACACAACTTGAAGCTGATCTGTGAGTGATAATTCTTCTGTCTGGGTTTGAGCCCTATCACTACTTGTAAAAAAAAAAATCAAAAACAAAAACCAAAAAAACAATGTGGTTGAAAAGCAGATACAACAGAAACAGTACCTCATACAGTTTTTTTGTTTGTTTGTTTGTTTGTTTGTTTGTTTTTAAAGTTAAAGTTTGTTCTTCCTTATACTCCACTGTTAATTCCCTCTACATTCTATCAATTGTTGATGCACACTTTAAGTGCTTTCTGCATTAGTTGCCATGTAAACTTCCAATTACCCTAATGCTAATGCCTTAGCAGATGTTTCTGGAACGCTTCAGGATTTCAACAAAACAGAAAGACAGTCGAGATACTGCTGTGCACTTTCACAAAGCAACTTTGAGCCCAACATTCCACTGCAGTAATTAAACAAAAGCACGATCCTCCAGGTTATTTTCTTGTCTATTACCTGTAATAAAAAAAAAGAATGCAAATCACCTCTTGCAAATTTAAGCACATTAAATCTTCTTCACAATGTGATACAAAATCCTGTGATTTTTGTAATTACCCATCGCCTGAAAAGTAAAAAAAAGTCCCACTATTGTTCTCTGTCCACATAAATCCAAACTGCTTGCAAAGTCTTATATATTTTTTATAAACTGCTGCTTGACTTGCAGAACATTCTGCTTTCTCTCTAATGCTTATGAATAAAAAAGACGTTCCTGATCCTAGAAGGGACTTTTTATTCATTCCCCTCAGCTCCAGCCAGGATGTTGTGAGGTCAGGGTCAGTAGAAAAAGACAACATGTCTGAAACTAAGACTTACGGGATCTTGTTTACAAGCAGGAAAGACAGCATACACATAAACAAAAAACAATAAAATATGACTATGAAAAAAAAAAAGAAAATTTATGAGGATGATGATAATCAAGGCTTAAGGAACTGGGGGAGCAGAAGATGCAACATAATCTTCTAGTGAAATAACAGGAAATAAGTAAAAAAAAAAAAGGAATGAATGAGTAAACAGATTATGAGGAAATGTCTATTAGTGTTGTGTAATTTTATACACAAATAACATGTATATGATGATTTACATCACTGGGAGAAATTAACTTCCTCTTTGGTTGCATCTCAGTTTGGAATAGTAGTTTTCTTCACTTTTATTTTAATTTCACATGTTCTTATTATTTCCCCCTTGTTGTTTCAAGTGATATTTTAAGAAGGACCTTTAATCGTATTGTCAGGTTTTATATCCAAGACTTTTCATGACATTCATTTTATTTATTTATTTTTTAATATGCGTAACTAACAAAAGCTGCCTTTAGCTGAAAAAAAAGGTTGCAAAATGTAGGAAGAATTTCACCACACAAAAACTATTTTTTGCAAAACCTTTTGGTTGTTTTGCATTTTGTTAACTAATATTAAACATGTGTTGTTTTATTGTTTAGAAAAAGAAACCTTACTCCTAAAAAAACAGTTATATTCTTTTAGTTTCCTTTTTTTAAAGTCTATGCTCTTTAAATAGACTTTAGTGCATTTGTTTTATTCTGTTTATAATTTTATTTTTTTTGTACTGCAAAACATTCCTGACAATAAGTTTATTGTCTCAGATGTATTTCCTAACACACACACACACACACACACACACACAACTTTACAGAGACTAACAGTGTGCAAGTTCTTTTGTTTTATAATTTACTACAAATTGAGTCCAGACTACAACCTCATTGCCTCTTGAGCTGACAATGTGCGAGTGTTAGCACACATGGATGTTACATTGTTTGTGATTCAGTGTGGTTATGCACAAGTGAAACATGCCCTGGAGAATCTTGTCAATCACACAAGCTGGTAATTTATCACAGAAACTAATCACTTTGCAAGACATTCTGTCTGTCAAAGTATGTAATCCTGTCTATGCATTAGAATTTAGATGGAAACAACCAATAATCTTATTTTTTTTTTGCTCATACATTTAATGTTTTGTGCATTTATCTGCCATTTGTATTGATTTGTTGCAAAACTCAAAGTTTAGTGACAAAGTAACTAAACAGAACTAACAAAAGTTCAACTTTTTTTTTTCTTTCAAAGAAAGCGTCACTTGTCCACAATCCATACCTAGTTTATGTCAACAGATAATTTAGATTTTTATCTGTTACGAGAACAAGGCTCTTTCTGCTTTGTTTATTTATTTATTTATGTATTTTTTTTTAATAAGACAAATATGAGCAAAATATTGTAATACCATACTAAACCTAATAATTGCTTATGTTAAAACAAACAAAAATCTTTGTTGGCCACTCTCAGCTACTCTTGGCGCAGTATTCACGATCTTTTGCTTTTAAGAAATAATTAGTTCCATTTTGTGACTTTTTTTCTGATCTGACAAGTTTCTGTTTGTGTTACCATTCTTCTGCACATACATGTACATTTACGGGTGTTCTCATAAAACTTCAAACAAGTCAACATGTTTCTATTTGTACTTTGTTAGTTTGTGTGTGTGTGTGTTGGTGTGAGACCCTCGTGACACCACGATGTGCGTCACTGTGGACTCATTGACCTCGACTGCCTCTTTCTTTAGGTCAGCTGAATAAAACAGCCCATTCTCATACGCTAATGAGCCAAAGTCACTCTTCTCTAGGAGTCAAGTGACAATCTGAGTCTAGAATTTAGTACACAACTTTTAAAAAGTTGGCAACATTAGTTTGCTTGTTGTGGAAATTTCAGCATAGTCATTTCTTCCCATCTATTTTTTTCCCACCAATGGCATAGTTAAAAAAATAAGCAAAATAAAACTTAATTCCTACATCTTCTCTCAACATGCATGTGCACAAAGAGTGCATATCTGCAAAATCACAAAACATCTGTACACTAGTCACATAATCTAAACTACTTTGTTTTTATTTATTTTTTATGTTTTGTTATTCTTGTATTTGTAGCATGTGTGGCTCATTATTTATTCCCACATAAACAGATGCACAATGTTTCCATTGCTCTGTGCCTTGAACATTTTAAAGGTAAATCTGCTTCTGAAATTATAACACGTTCTACTATCAGACATTTATTTTTGTAAAGTTCCTTGCAGCTGGTTATATATAAAACATGTGTTTGTTCTAGAAATCCAATCTGAATAATGATTCCTCTCTTTGCTCCACACCTCTACATGTTCAGAACTGCCACTTGATCTGACTAGCAACTTAGTTTACCCTGTGTTTTTTTTTTTTTTTTTTTATAAAGAGTACAGGTTAGTTAGCTACACAAAACTGATTTACCTATATTTCTTTTTTGGTAGGAGAAAGTGAAAAATAAATAAATAAATAAATAAACTTGGACCCTCCTGCAGGTACAGTTTTCTACAGCAAGTTCAAATCAAATTTCTTCAGTGGTTCATGACATATTTTGATAACAGTACTGGCCAATGAACATACAGACACAAGCAAAATCACCTTCAGTATGGGCAACAATAGAGTTAAAAACTATAGTGATAACAAGAACCAGAACTAAGTTGATATGAAAAGTAAAGCACAATAAAATACCTACAGGTCAAACTATCTACTGTTGGAGGATAGCGAAAAGTCCACCAGGGCTGACCACTAGACTAAAATGAACTAGACTTGAAGTAGGCCTCAGCAGAGAAATGAAACGGTGTAATAAAGAAGATGAAATGCATACTCACCGAGCTGAATGCGTCTCTGAGCGTATGCTACAACCGCCGCAGCCAGAACTACACAGCACAACGATGTCACAAGGTTGGCCATCTGTAGACACACACACAGCAAAGTCATCAGTGCATGTGAGAGCCAGAGAGAGTTCATGTGTCTGCCTGTCGTCCTGATTGACTGACAGACCCATAGACGCCTATAACACCATGAGAGATGGAGAGATAGCTACTTCCTGTCCTCTCTATATCTCTAAGTGTCCATCTTCCTTCACATTATTACAATCTCTTAACAACTCTAATTTTTTTTTCTGCTTAAGTTTTCTTATTATTGTCCTCTTCTTGTCCCACTTGTGTTATCCTGGTCACCGTGAACGCAGTTTTCTTTGTTTTATGTTCTTTTTCCCTCTTCTTGTTTTCTCTCTCTCTCTCTCTTCATCAGTCTAATGGGTCCATCCTCTTTGGAATGGGCAGAGCCAGGAGCTCTTAAAGGTACGGCACATCATAAACAAATGCAGCTTTCATAATACAGTATAAAACAACTTGACAATAGCCTTGTTTTGCTTATTGGTGCCGTAGGTTGCACATTTTGAGAGTGTTAGATTTACATCAGTGTCCACATGGATTAATTTAAAACTGAACAAGAATCAATGATCTTTTTTGGTTTAAATAAATCAATCAAATGGTCCACCTGTACTGAAGCTACAGACATGGTCAATTCAGTTCCCCAAACATTTGTGTAGCTTAGGCTCTTAGCAATTGATCAGCCTTAAGTTAGGCCTACTGTTTTTGTTTTTTGGGAAAGTCCATAGTTAAACAAGGGTGGCCTCAGTTTACTATTCTTGGACAATAAGCAATGGCAACTTTCACTGGAGAAATTAAATCTAATTTTAAAACACAGCTTTAGGGAACATATCTCCAAAGACAATTTTGATGCATGTCCTATCCTTATTTTAAGTTGAAAGGTAATAAATCAGGGTTATACAACAGAAGTGCAGCACTGAAGCGTTTCTGAATTCAGCTGCAATGAGTAAAGTTCTGCCAACAAGTGGGTTTCAACCAATATCTCCCTTTTAAAATGTGTCCTTTCCCTTGTTTCTCCATCTCCCCTACCGTCTCTTGGTTGTGTGTCTTCTTTTCTCTGCACGGATTGAAGAAAGAGTTGGCTTTCACACATAGAAAGGTTGTCTACAGGTCTGCTTGCTGCTGAGAGTTGCACTGAGAAAAGTGTGTGTATCTGCGTGTGAAGAACAGAGTGAGCACTCTAAATGGAGCCAAGAAAAAGGGGGAAGTGGATTTCCTTGTTCTTTTGAGGTGAGACTCCAACTGATACAAAATTCTGTCATATTCTATTACCTCTTACTCTTTGTTTAGCTACTTTATGCTTAAAAAAAGAATGTACAAAAAAAACCAATTCTTTCCATTTTACTCTTGGGCTCTTTCATGCTCAGTCTCTCTCTCATTTTGAATTCCCTCTTTCATATTATATCATATCCCTCACTGTTTCTGTCTCATCATGTTAAGGCCGAAGGTGAACACCACAACATGTTAAAAGGGGGGAAAACACATAACTGCAAGCTCTGTGGATTGATTCTTAGGAACATGAAAAAGCTTTTATACTTGGTATATATACAATGTCAAAAGCAAAAGATTACTTTAAGACAACATGCTCAGGGGAGACTTTTCATCAACTTCAATCTAAATGATATTTGAAATAAAAAAATTTTAAGCTCAAACTAAATTGGAGCAAAGAAAAGTTTTATGAAAAAAACAAACAAAAAAAATACATTTCAACATTCTGACAGCAGCCTCAAAGGGCAGGTGTATACTCAAAATGAACTATTAGGATGATGGCCGACACTTTCTGAAATGCATGGTTTATAAGAAAACTGAAGAAAGTAAGTACTGGGTATGTACAGTTGTGGTCAAAAGTTTACATACACTTGTAAAAAACATAATGTCATGGCTGTCTTGAGTTTCCAA
>JARVJO010000140.1:17944287-17954942 GCA_031762555.1 Cynodonichthys magdalenae | reverse complement strand
GGTGGTCAGGGTTAGGCTGTAAAAAATAATAGAAGTCAATGCAAGGTCCCCATAAAGATAGCTGTACCAGACTGTGCATGTGTGTGTGTGTGTGTGTGTGTGTGTGAGGGGGGGGAGGGGGCATTTAGCCTGTCTATCAGAAAACAATACATTTTTTGAAATCTGACAGCTTCAGATCGCTCACATAATGACAGCCAACAGGCGGTTAGTGCTGCAATCACACTAACTCAATACAACCCCTCCTGCCTTCTTCCTCCCATCATTTCTCCTCAACTCACCTATTCATCCTCTTTTTCTACTTCTTTATTCCATATTTATTTATTCGTTCCTCATTGGAGGGGAAAGGGCTGAATAGGCATGATTCTTTTGAGTGGTTAATTAAAATATATAATTTATTTCTAATAAATGATTTTGTAGTTTTGTGGGGTCCGATTTGGGAACATTTGCATTTAAATTGAAAAGCTACGAGGAAAATACTCAAGGCAGGCTGAGGCGTCGGAGTTGAGATAGAAAGAATTCTCCTTTTAAAAACTAAGTCTCCACAAACTCATTTTTTTCTGTTTTTCATTTTGGGAAAAGGTGTTCAAAATAAAACTCTACTGGCTGCTTAGAAATGCCATTAGAAATGCAACAACAATTCATGTCATAGTGTGTCAGTAGGGTTCAACAAGAAGTCCATACTTATTATGCATTTGTAATAACTGATTGACATATAGACAATGATATTATCTCTTGATCTATCCTTCAAAAACAAAACAGTCAAATTCTTTATGTCAGCAAGCTGTCAGAAATAGAAAGAGTTCATTACAAATGTGTCTGCTGTGAAAATAAAAAGAACTGCTCCCCTGGGTAATAAATAAGCTCTTTGGTTTATAGCAAGAGTAGCAAGTAACAGCCCTAAGGAACATCATCCATAGCTATCAAATGCGGAAGAGAAGCTAACAATAGCTGTCTCAAATTGTTGTCTGCGAGGTCTTCAGCGGGAAACTGCAGGAGTGCAGGAGAGGAGTTTTGTCTCCAAGTAAGACATCCATCATGTGCGAGAATGTTTTCTGCTTCCCTGACAAAATAAAATCAAAACAAATGATTCAACTCTTAAGGTTGTAAGTAGCTATTTTATTAAGTAATTCCAAAGGGTGTGCAGAGGATTGAGATTTATGGATTGTACAGAAAATTACTGAATATATGACACTGAGACTGTGGTGATTTATCCAGCTGGGTCCCAGGTGGAGATCAGTTGTTTAGTCAAAAACCCTGCTGTCTGGCACAACAGAACATGTTGAAACGCTATAAAAATTGTACCTTCGCTCACTATATTTCGTGTATATAATAACTCACAGTAACAGAATCCACCAGCAGTCGATATACCCTTTGCTTGGGGCTTAAACATAAAGTCTTCAAGAGGTGCAGTTCCATTGAAACCAACACTTCTTAGAATCTTAATAAAGTCTAAAACAATGATGGCGATTAAACAGGAAATCTTGTCTGAGGCAAGGACAGAGGGTGGAGATTGCCATATCTTTTTAAGTAGATCCTTCTATCAGCATCATATGAAGTGAAACCTTGAATCTTTAAAGTAAAGCACAAGTGCAAATACTTAAAATGTAGAAACTTCTCCTGAAGACAACCATCTTTTCCTGGGGCAATGACAAACTTCCTTGTCGTACTCCATGCACAGGTATCTGAAACACTCCCCACCCCGGTTATTTTGCTTACTAATAGTGAAAAGAAGTTGGAAGTTTTCTTTTGGCCCTTTTTCAACATTTTTTTTTTATCCTTAACGGTTCTGTAACTCTCTGACAGGTGTTTATCTACACAGGCTTCTAACATTAATTAGCTCAAATGTTAATGAGTTTACTCTGCCTGTGACCCAGATGGCTGTAATAACAGAAAATGAGCATCTCTGGCACGTTCATCCATCAATAACTGTCCTGAATGAACACACATTTACTCGCAAACACATAACTAATCACATATAAGTAGCACCACTGTAACCTTTAATGTCAAGTTCCATATCCAGTAATACAACTTCCTCATTCCCATAATGCATTGCTTTGCTCGGTAACGCTAATTCCCTCATCAATCACGCTGGGTTGCGGCAGATTAACTACAAGCACTGAGGGACAAGGTGGGAGGGGGCTGGGTCGAGCCTGATAGTGTCTGTTGGCATTTTGGGAGCACTGCACACATTCGTACACACACAGCTGGCATTTAGTGCAAAGTGTTGATAGCTGGATGGCTGTGACCTTTTTCACAGTGGTGCTGGCTCTAATTGCTCGCTAAAGACGTCAGTCGGGCCTCGAGAGGTAGCAGACTTCGAGCACGCAAACGCACGTAGGCGCGGACATGCAAACCCCTGTACATGTGGTTGGCGGCGTTTGGCTCATGGTGATAAATTCAGCCATTGATTACATATGACTGCTTTCAGCTGGCTGAGATTTAGGGGACCTGAACACGTCAGCCTCTGTGTATCATGTATCGTAAAGAACCTCTGCCGCTGGAGGTCCCACATCGCAGAGCGGCCGTGCCTAACCTGCTATGAATTCTACAAGAAAACTGTACACCTCATAAGTCAGTAGCACAGACTCTTCCTAAATTGTTATGAGTTCTATCCATTTATAAGTATGAGGTAAAACTTTTTTTTTTATTAAACATGGCAGCTCCAGTCATACACATAAACTAAGTTTAAACAAACAGCTCATTCTTCATAAATCTGTGAAGTTGATCTTGCTCATTTCCTCAAATAGAATTTTGATCTAGTTGTATTACACGTTGTTCAGATTATTATTATTATTATTTTTAAATGAATATGAGAGTGTGCATATGAGAGAAGTATATTTGTCTCTAGCCAGCCATCTGGACCTCCTTGTGTGTGTAGAAGCAGATTTAGGTGGTTAGAGAGCTCTGGAAAAACACACTGTTACCTCCAGCCCTCTCACCTCTGAACTCTATAAGTGTATCAAAGCTAAGAAAACAGAGCACTTTGTGTGTCTCTGCATGTCCGTCTGAGTGTGTGTGTGTGAATGTGTGTGTGTGCATGTGAGGGAGCATTCTTAAGTCCTATGAGGCTTTGAATGATGGGTGTAGACTCCCCTTTGTGAACAGGGAGCCTCCAGGAGCTGCGCAGCATGTGTGTGTTAGTGTGAGTGTGTGTGATGTACAGGCTGTGATGTTCTGAACGGAGGTGTTTTTACTGGGAGTTAATCAGAACCAGAGCTCAGCCCTGCCCACAGTGGGTCAAACACTTGCAGTCTCCATTCCACTTTTTTTTTTCCAAATTCAATAGCGCTGACCTGCAGCTACCAGCATCAGTTTCTCCTTCCTATATAAAGAATTCATAGTAGAATAAATAGGTTTGTTGCTAAAATAAACAAATAAATAAATAAATGCATCAACTGATGTTTAACACCCATTGATGATACAGTACATATGAATAGCAACAAAAAGGTATAAAGCTAGGTTTATAGTTGACACGTTGCTCCGGGCGTGAAGGGGCACACGCCAGTAGTGACACAATCGAGCCGTCCCGGTGTGTGGTCGTGCACCTCCGAATTTTTGTAACTCTGCAAAGGCCGCTCGCACTGTGCACCATTCAAATAGTTTGTTTGTCTGTCAAGTTTTTGCTCTCCTACTTACATTTTCACAAGCTATAAAGTGTGCTGCCACATGTTCTTTTGGAGAATACTACAACATATAGTCAAGCAGAAACACAGCGCTGGCGAGGGGCACGCACGCCCTGCACGTGTACCCAAAGCGTGACTATTACCCAGCCTTTAAGCCTACCTTTTTTTTTTTTTTTTCAGTTGATTTATTCATGGATACAAATACAAAATCAGAAAATGTTTCTGAAGAGCTGAGCATTGAAGCCAAATTCAAACATTCCTCGTGGCCAGCGTGATGAAGGGTTTTACTCTTCATCAAACCAGTTGATGTTATTTAGGGAATAATTGCCTGCTTTTCTGACCTGGTCACAGGCCAAAGTCATGTGGATATTTCCACTAATAAGAGAGAGAAGGAAATGCAAAATGATGTTTATTACAGGCAGGTTAAGACTATATTTTCGGAAACAACACTGATTCATCAAAAAAAAAATGGCTCATGTGAGAAAAAAGTAACATAAAATAAATGTATGTATCTATGAAAGCTGAAGAGTTTTTTTTGTTTTGTTTTTTCTGTCTCACTTCAGCACTGTGTATGATTGTGTGCGCGTGTTTACCTAAAATGTTTGCCAAGCCGCCTTAGTAAACAGCGGAAACAGTTCCAGCTTAGACAGGGCTTAAACACACTTAGAGACCCTCTTACACACAGTCAGGCTCACATACGCTTCACAGACACTATCTGTTTAACTGTCCACTGAATTTGACCACAGGAGGCTATTTGTAGACTTGATTCCTGCAATTTGACCTGGATCTAGCTCCAGCCATTGGTTGGGTGGCCTCATCTGGGTGGTACAAACTGGCTTTTTTACAAACTGGTGTGTGGAACACACACACATGAGAACATAAGATAGAGCCAAATGTTATTAGTGAATAAAAAAAAAAAAATCAAAGATAGGAAGAAACCTTAAACACACTTTTGTGGCAAAAACAAAACACACAAATAATAGTAATAAAAATACATAACAACACCAATGAATATACAAAATAAATATTCTAAGTAAACAATAAAAGATACATAAAATAAAAATAAAAAATGGAGCTAGTTGCATTGTTTACCATGCATTCACACACTGATGGTGGTAAGCTACCTGGGGTACACAGACAGAGGTGGGGGCTGCCATGCACTGGCACCACCGGACCCTCTGACCACCATCAGTGGGCAAGGTGAAGTGTCTTGCCCAAGGACACAACGACTGAGACGGCTGGAACAGGGGATCAAACCGGTGACCTACCGGTTCCAGGATGACACCCCTAACCCCTCTGCTACAGCCACAAATAAATGCATATATTCATTTATTTTAAATTTCTTTTTTTTTATTTTCAGTTTCTATTTTTTTTCCCATTCTTTAGATGTAATGCACTTCCTATAGGCTTTATTTAGTTATTATAACACTGCACCCAGCTTCTTAAGTGCACAAGTAACATCTATAGCAAGCTAACATGCTGGAATTTATGAGATCTTTTCAAGTTACTTTGAACTGCAATTTTAGATACTGGAATCAAATGACACAAAATACAAATAATAATAAATCTAACACAAAAGTCACATAAGAGACTTTCAGCCTGAAATATAATGGTGAGTATTGATGCTGAGCTATGTCATATTACATCACAATCACATGCTTAGTCACCCCAGAACGAGTCATCTACTACTGAACACCACAGTTCTAGACTACATTTAGTCATCACCGACTTAACACAGGTGTCATTATCTGAGCTCACTTTGTGTCTGCATGTGTGCGTATACCTGTGTGCGTTTTACAGAGCAAGAGACTCATTCATTATCTCGGTCAACTCCCTCTGTTCTCCACAAGCCCTAAAGGCACTCAGTCTGCCAGCCATTCTCTTACTTTCTGTCTCTCCCTGTGAAGCTATAATTCAACATTTAAACTGGGGCTGTCTGTCTCACTCAATTCACGTCTCATTCTGGGTTTTCTCTTTTCACCTGCTGGCCCCTCGTCTGTCATCCTCTCCACCTTGTTTCTGCCTTCCTCTATACACCGTTCTCATCTGGTAGGCTACACCCTCTGCAACATCCTATTTCTTCCACATTGCTCATCTTTTCTTCCTCTATGATTCCCTCTAGATAGTCTCTCTCTATCCTCTGGTAAACGCTGATGACAGCATATCACACTTTGACACAGTGGAGAGTCCTGATCTCCTCCCAGGAGAATTGCTGTGATGGTGTTACACCAATGAGTAAGCAGGAACAGCAACAACTTCAGAATACAAATACTTTTTTGTATAATGCAATATTGAATAGTCAGTCATAAACATAGACTTTAAAAAATGGTAGATTTAGTTAAAACACACTTTTAATTGTCATTTGTTTCACATCTTTACCTCTAAAGTTCTTGGAAACAAGTTAAATCTAAAGAATGCATGTTTACCAAAACCCTTTTCACAATCTTCTCAAGTTGGGTCTGACACATCTTTTTTTAAGCCTCAGTGTGCTGGTGTCATGTAATCACCAGGGCAGGTTGTAGTCAACCAGCTGCTGTTACACCTCTGAAATGCCAAGGCAGGTAATCACAGGATTGACTTAGCAATAACGTGTGAAGATGTGGATGGGAAAAGCAGTACTTTGTTTTAGACAACGGGCATGCTGTTGCTCACTGGTTCCATGATGCTGCTTCACTTCTGTACATGAATTTGACAATCCAAGCCCTCAGATGTGGGTGGAAAACATAAATCGGTAATAACCTCTTCTCTTATAGCAAACTACATTCCTTTGATACAGCCACTGAACCCCCTTTAGCTACTATAGAGCTACCCCCGTGGCTAACAACAGAGAATTGTATTCATAATGTTGCTCCAAGTCATTAACATGCACGGCGGCATGAGTGTGACTCAAAGCATTGCTGAGTGAAACATCCAGGCTAAGTTAAAATTACCTGAATAAATAAAAGGTTAAAATATATACTTTAATTTCCTTCAGCCTGAGGTAGTTTCAGGGTAATCACATGAATTCTTATTATATTGTTCCAATTGGCACTGCCCACTCAGCCCATGATTATGGAGTGTATTAAATATATTTATTCATTGTGATTGTTTTGTAAGTGGCTGGGTCATTTTGAATGAGAGGCTATTTTCATCCTGGTTGTTATTCATGAAAAAAAGTTGGAAAAAATAACTATAATAATAATAAAACTATGAAGTCAAAGTCAAAATATACAACTACCATATTGCATCACAACCCTAATGTACAGATCTAAAGAACAGTAAGTGTTTACATACACTATGTACTGTTTCAAGGAAGCACTTCACTTATGAAGGTCTTGACAGAAGTATTAGCATTCTCTTCAAGCCACCTTCACTTCAGCACACATACACAAACATACAGAGTCGCATGCCCCTACCACTTTACTCCTGGCCTTTCATAGTTTATTAGTGAAGCAATCTGTTACAAAGGTTTGGCCAAGAATCGGCTGCGCTCGGTCCGTTTGTTGCACATCTCGTGTTCACCCTAGCTGCATCTAAATGACCTGATGGGAAATATCTCATCAAGGTTGCAGTCACACTCCCCAGAACAATATAAATTTTCAAGTGTGGAAGGGCAGGGAGAACTAGCAAACAGAAAGGTAGTTTTGTGAAAGAAAATTGAAGACAAAGATTAGGTTAGACAACAATGAGATGAAAACGAAAACATGACAACAATCTAAGAGGGTATGAAACATTTTTAAGACAACACAAACAAGAAGAGAAATAGTGGTGCATAGTTCCTAAGATGGATGTGTACAACCACCCAAGCTAAAAACATTATTTTTTTAGTATTTTCTTTCTGTAAAGCTTTTTGGTTGCTCTTATGCCACTTTCTTTACCATGCCATACACTTGGGGTTCTTGACTGATCACATTTCCTCATCTGCTCTGTAGTTTATTTTGTTTGTTTGTTTTAATGTATCCATCACCTGCTGCTTTGGTGAATGTTTGTCCTGCATTTCTGTCTCACACAGACACTGGTTTTCTGGAAGTCTTCTGCAGTTACCTCTGCTTAAGACATAGGACTGAAGCAAAGACTTTTGATGCATTATGCTGGCTTAGATTGTAACGTGCATATCTGGCATTTACTTAACTGGAATAAATTTGGATTGACGACTTTATGTAACATTATATATATACAGTATATATAGTATTAGTATATACAGTGGTGGACAGTAATGTAGTACATGTACTTGAGTATTGTCCTTAAGTACATTTTTTGAGTATCTTTAGTTGAGTAAGTATTTTTTGGGAACTTGTGACTTTCACTCCACTACATTTCAAAGACAAATATTGTACTTTTGACTCCACTAAATTTCTAGGAAGCTTGTAGTTACTTTTTTCCTTTTGACTCAGCATAATTTTGTAATCAGCTGTTGCTGTTTTCCTTTCTTGAAATGCAATTGGCCACATGCTATCTTCTTTACAAGGGGAACCAATCACAGTTGTAGCTCACACCTGGGGTGGATTTGGAATTACATCATCTTCGTTAACGGTGGCGAGCTGAGCCTGAGCTCCACCTTCATTTCAAACAGAACCCAGCAATGAAGACGGTTGAGGAAAGCCGAGAAACCAGCGCACTCATGGCCATAGCTCGGTGAGATGTTTGAGATTTTAGGACTGAAAAATAGTTTGTATCAGTTTAATCGTATTATGTGTTCACCCCGGATAAACTACATTTCTGCATTTAAAAACTCACTGTTCACTGTATTGCATTTTTATGCTGAAGTCTTTACAAGTGGTGTAGAATTTGTAGCAGAGTGGTTCTATGTGTCAATACATCAGGCGGTTTCTGAGAGTAACAAGGTTCTGGAAAATCACTCTGAAAACATCACAGCGGTAAACTGATATTTGAAAATTGAATTTGTACTTTTGAATACTTGAGTATTTTCAAATGCATGTACTTTTGAATACTTGAGTATTTTCAAAAGTAAGTACTTCAGTACTTTAACTTGAGTAGATTTCTGACGGAGTAACTTTTATTTGTAGTTGAGTAGATTTGACTTTGAGTTTCAATACGTTTACTCAAGTACTACAGTTGAGTACTTTGTCCACCACTGAGTATATATGTCTTTTTTTTGCTTTACAGCTGTGCTACAAAAATTCAAAGAATACAATTTTTTTATTTAGATTTTGAACAAAAAAAAAGTAAGGTGAAAATAAAAGGCTAAACAAACAAACAGCACAAAAATCAACTACCATGGAACAAAACATCCCTGAAAAAATTCACCTCATCACTTTGGACTTCATAATTGACCCTGAGAGAATCCTCACACTAGACAAAACATACTTTGTGGCTCATTCTAATATTCTTGAAAAAACAAGCACACACAGACGCACACCAAAAAAAACAAACAAAAAAAAAAACACACAGATGGAATCATTTAAGAGTGTTATATAACAGCACTTAAAAAATTTATCCAAACTTTCAAAGTAATTTTTTGCACATGGAATTTGTAAACTCTATTCCCCTGAAGCCTGCAAAGAAACCAGTCTGGCTGAAAAACATTCTTAAACTTATTGAATGAATAAAATCAACAACAAAAAAAGAAATATTCAAAACCCTAGTAGTGATCATATACGAGCATTTTCTTTTCACAGAGTTTTAACATTGCTGTGTCATCTAAAGACAACTACAAATTTCATAAATTTTTTTATTTGCATATGACAAAACAGCTGTATGTAGGCTAAAATGTACATACATACAAAGAATATGACAATAGTAACTTTTGGTGGAAAGTAAAGTTAAATTGGCTCTCTGACCAGGTAAGAAATGCCTGAGAGCTAAATCAGCTTTTTTGAGCTTTATATCATGTTTTATTATTTCATTCAAAGGTTTTTTCTGAAGACAATGAACCCCTTTATTATTTTCCTTATTCAACTCTTTGCATGCAAAAATAGCTAAAATCAAGGTTTTCCATATTCACAAAGCTGCACCTCAACATTATACCACACAAACTAAAGAAGAAAAATATGCAAACTAGGATTATAAAAATCAATCAAATAAACACCAATAAAATCTAGTTTTTGTCAGCTGAGCTATGAGGCAATCCTAAAACAACAGAAAACATAAAAGAATGAAAAAATGAATGTATTCTTTCAGTCTTGTTAAGCTCCATAATGCTATGACAAATGTTTGCTGGCAAAGAACTGTAATGGTTTTTAATGTTGGGAGGTGACTCAGAAAAAGGCGATGCAGATATGGGTGTTAATCAAAGGCTTTCAAACCACCTTATCCATACATTTCAATGAACAGAGGCACACTTACAGCTTTTTGCTGCTTTATTTTAGATTATATTCCGTGGGCCATGTGAGATGACTGACAATTGCTGTCAGAGCCCACTCCATTACTCTCGCACACTCTCGCACACACGCGTATATATTGATTTTGAAAGTCTGCAGGCTGTGGAGTGGAGCCAGTGTGGAGTGAGATACAAGAGGGAAGTACATATGCAAAGAGAATAGCCTGAACAGCTGTGGAAGGGCAGATTTTCCTGGTTGAACACGCCAAAGTTTCCACATGTACAACATGATTAAACTTGAGAAACAATCCATTTTGATTAACATTGTTTAGCTAAGCTATACTTTGTGGGGCTTAATGTAAGAGGAGTTTGAAAGCATTAGTTTAGTGCTTTGTAAGTGGGGTTCTGTGAAAAGGTTATCAATATCTTACCTGCTACTGCTTTGAGTCTCCTCAATTTGGAGCAATAGAGTTTAATTCTCTGAGCTAATTGATAGTTTGTGCAAAAGTGAAGCCGGGTGGACTTTCTTATAAGAACTTCTATTTCAAATATTTAATTGCAATTTTTGCAACTGTTAGTTTGAAAAACCTTTACAACACCAATTTTACATTACACAATTACTCTGGCAGACATATTATGATGTATGACAGAAAGTGACCTGGGGTCGGATTTATAAAGCTTGCGTTGCACAAAACGAGCCCAGAAATTTGCGTACGCCACTTTTCACGCAAAGGTTGTGATTTATAAAATCCAAACTTGACGTGAAAATGTGC
>JARVJO010000140.1:17898162-17917769 GCA_031762555.1 Cynodonichthys magdalenae | reverse complement strand
GGGGCGGGGGGGGGGGGCGGGAGAGGAAAGTAAAACTCGTTAGCCAGGGTTTGTTCGTAAAGTATCAAGAAGCAACACAATGCTGACCGTGTTCTTTTTTGTAATTTACAACAGTTCAATTTTTTTTGCACACATTTCTTCTGTTGTGCATCCTCTACCAGGGTAATGTAGCACCTCCACTACTGTTTGGCTGATGCATCAAATGAACCACCAGATGTTGTCTTTGTCATAATGTGTTTTTAATTACCATTCTTGAAGTCAGATGCCAGCAGGCAGTTTCCAATCCGATTTGCATCGCTTGCTCTCCCTCATCTCTCCTCAACAGCTGAGAGGGCTGCAAGCATCAATCACTCTTAACTAGCCATGCCGTCGAATAGGTCCTACACCAGCGTTTAGGCCCCAGCACTGCTGACGCAATGAAGAGTCCTAGGATTTAAGCTCCATTTCATTTTATTTACTGTATCTGTTTAGTTTTAGATCTGCATCAATACAAACATCAGTGGAGACAAAAGACATTAGCCTAAAATCTAGACAAATGTTCGGTGGTATGTGCCCATTTGTAAGAATCTTCACTAAATGTATTAACACAGAAATTACTTGAGGGTTATTGTGTTAGAATTCAATACCAATTGTTTCTACCTCAAGCAGAGTTTGGGAAAAAAAAGGAATACTGAATCACATAATCCATCAGAGGCAATTCAGTAAATTGCAGTTTTATTGTAAATTATGTTGATCTCCTCGACAATTTAATGGGTTCTTGTTTTGCTAATAATCCTTTCACAATGTCACACTATATTTGACTTGGTAAAATGTAATTAATCATTTAAGATTTTTACCCTGGTGAATGGTTAAGTGCTACCAATAAATGTTTGGAAACCATATTTCTAAAAGTTAAGTATACATAAAATCCTTGATGCATTTTTTTTGTTTAATAAAATCATGATACAATTAAAATTTAATAGACATATGCAAGATATATATCTATAACTACGCTTTTATTTCCCTTCCTTTAACCCAAACCCACTTCGTGCAGATAGCTTGTCCTTGATCAGTGTTGAGTGTTCGCAAACTCTCTATTGTATTTTGCTTTCGAGGCTTCTGTTACAATACATCA
This sequence comes from Cynodonichthys magdalenae, assembly GCA_031762555.1. NCBI lineage: Eukaryota > Metazoa > Chordata > Actinopteri > Cyprinodontiformes > Rivulidae > Cynodonichthys > Cynodonichthys magdalenae. The sequence goes on along the minus strand of JARVJO010000140.1, from coordinate 17,916,655 downwards.
CTGGTCTCTTGAATTCTTTCCTTTTATCTTGCAAACATTTTTATAGAACATCAAAGACATTCTGCGCTTCAGAGATTGCTTCAAGACCACTGGGGGAGTGCTAGTTTCACAGAAATGCACAATTGTGCAAAGGCAAAATCCATCTCAGACATACCTATTTTTTGTATTCTACAAGAACACGGGTACAGAACATGTATCCTTTTTACCAACTTTAAATACTTTTTTTTGCATTTTTCTTTTTCAAGTAAGGCTGCAGCTGTCAGTTATGAAATGCAAGGTGTCATTTCTACAATGTGTGCTGCACTGATTAAATAAAGCCTGATGTTGGAAACTACTATATGTATGGGAGGAATCTATAGGAAATTACACTACTGAGGCCAGAGTGCACATATCAGCAATCTCAATGGAAATTAAGATTCCTCACTTGCTCTGCATAAATTAAAAGGCTAAAGATGGAAACAAAAAGTCACTGTATTCGTACTATAATCTTCTTGTTTGTTTTTTTATAGTTATGTTTAAAATTTCTCCAACATTCAATAAAGAAAACAAATGAAAAACTGAATACCATAGAAGAGTAGTTTAACATTTTTGTTGCATTCATCCTCTTCTAAACAGGAAATAGTATTAAGTAAAGAGTTGGAGAGCATTCTTAATATCCAACTGTGTAGAAATTTTTATTTTAGATTTAAATGTTCTACAATCTGGGCTAAAAAATGAAAATGACCCCCCAAAAAAAAGTATTGTATGAGCCACTTTAAGAAAATGTCCTCTTACCTTTGGACAGGAGGTGGGTACTTTTTCAGTTAAGGAGAGTCCTTAAGGCAACACTTGAAGCCCCCAATCAGTGCTCTTTAAAGCTTGTTATCTCCCAAGAAAGCCCATATCTCTGTGTCATACCCCCACTTCTCTTCTGTCTCTATCAAGCTTAGTGTCCTCACATCTCTGTACCACCTTGAAAAGCTGAAACATGATATTTCAACCACTTTGTTTATGCCAAGGGGTCCTCCCCTCTTTGTCTTTTCTTTCATTTCCTCCTTTGTCCTCATCATCTCTGCCACATCCCATTCTTTCTGTCTGCCTCTCTGCAACTAACCTGCTCCTACAATTCAAAGTGCAGCTCAGTGCCTCTGCTTTCGAGCACACAGCCACATAGATAACAGGAGATACACAAAATGCATTCCTTTCACTTTTCAACATTCTGATCCTCTGTGCCTCCCTCCCTCAGCAAAGCCCCCTTCTTTTCTCTCCTTCCCTCTTCTGGTCCAAGACGTATTCTATTTTGTTATTTATTTATTTTTGTTCTCCCTCTATTTCCCCACTAGTGGCCTCTACAAAGGTAAAAGGCTGTCGACACAACTTCTGCATGAGAACCTCACCGCGATCAGACACGTCAGCACCTCCATCAAACGCCGGGCGCGTCAGCACTTCGACTACACGCACACAAACACACATGCACATGTCAGCACCTTCAGCAAAACACACGCAGGTCCACATGTCATTAGGGAGGTCCACATGGCCCTTATAAAAAGTCTGTCCAGCAGGAACTCAACAGAGGCACAGACGGAAGGGGGGGGTTGTGGGGGAAGTGGCAGACGTGAAAAAAAAGGAGGAATGAGGTGATGGAAGGAGGCGAGGAGTAGATTTTGAAAGCACAGAAAGGGATGAAGTGAAGGGAATGAGAAGAATGTTGAGACGAGAAGAGATTTGAGGATTACCAGTCACTTGAGGGTTGTGAAGTGGATGAGTGTTCACTGCATCACTTTCTCCTGTTCAGCTGTGTTTGCTTTATCCCACCTACAACTCATTCTGACATGCGACCTACCTGTCACTTCTTTCTGTCAGTGTGCTCAGTTTTTTTATGCTTACCTATTTCCATCACATTTGCTTATATTTTCTGTTTTTCTCCATCTTTTCTATACACACTTTCTTGTATTTTATTTTTCTTCCATAGGTTTCATCTTGCATGTCTTTCTTTAATAAAATTTTTTTCTGCTTCTTTCTACATTGTCTTGACCTTCTGTTGCTCTTTATCTTCATCTTATTTTCTTTCAGTACTTCACAAATAATATTCCTTGTCAAAATAATATCCTAAATAACAGGAGACAGTAAGAATCAGAAGGTAAAATAAAAATAGTCATTCGATGAGAAGGACAGGATGCTGAAGCGGTGTGGAGGGAATAACAAAGACAGAAGAAGAAGAATGGGTTATTTTTGGCAGACACGAATAATACACAGAGATATGGCACCTGAAACGCAGCCACACGAGAGGAGAGAGCGTGGTTACCAGATACAAAGATGCACAGAGAGAGAGAGAGGTAATAGAAATGACTAAAGGAGAGGAAGTTGCGATATAATGAAAGAGGGGGTGGTAGATCTGAGGATTACAGAACTACATGAAGGTGAGAGGGATGGAGATTAGAGGAAAAAAAAGCAAGAGGTTGAGATTGAAAAAAAAAAAAAAAAGTAGAAACAGTGTGGGATAGCAACAAGAGGAAAGAGCGCCGAGAAGGAGAGTGTCTATACCCAGATCAATGGATGGCCTGTCCTCTGCTGTGTCTGCATTTCCTCTGGGCTCTCACAATAAGACCCTCTCACTACACATGGGAATAAGAGAGAGAGTGTATGTGTGTGCGAGAGTGTGTCTGCGTGGGAGAGTGGGTTTATTTGTGTTTGTACACGCATGTGTGCAGGGGTGAGGAAAGACCCCTCTGACACTTTGGGCTTTCCTTAAAACTAGAGGTCAGTTGTTGGTCTTCCAGTGTAGAATTTAGATGAATATGGACCCTTTTAGAGGAGAATCTGTTTCCTCATTTAGCCGAATATCACTGTAACAACTAGTATTACTTTTAACTATTAACTAAAAGTGAGTGTTTTGTTTAATGCTTGAAAAAAATAGTTGAATAAAAACTGCTAATCAAAAAGTAGTGTCGCAATTGGTACCTTTACTCAGGCTGTTTTTAGAACACTAGTCATGTGACTATGTCCGCTTGACACTGATGCGTGTACAAACTCTCGTATCAGCACCATTGATTTCAATGGAGCTGCACCGGTCTAGCTGTGTTTAAACTTAAATAAATTCGGGAAAACAGTATCAAACTCCACCTGTAGCACCACAAAAACATTGTATTACGGTTTTTGTAACAGTGACTCAGGATACAACCATCATCCTAATGCGGAAGGAGTATTTTGGATCACTTTTTCCCCAAGTTTAAATGCTAACAGCTGAATTTGACAGCAAAAAAGTCCAACCAATGACTTAATGTCTGCTTCAAACATTTTATCAGAGCACTTTCTGTCGATAAACAGATACAGTAAACTTTTTTTTTGCAGCCTACTAACTTCACTCCTAGCATTCATACTAGCCTCATACAGCGTTCTACTGCAGTCAGTCATAAATGCGGTGATATTGTTATGCTAACACAAATTTCTAAGCATCACCATTAAGTTTCTTTAAACGATGCAGAAACACACACAGACACACACGATGGATGCAACAGGCTAAGCTAGAAAACACAGGTAAAAACACCAACCTTTTTAACAATTCCACTCGCTTTCCAAGTCTGCCGAAGACCTCCACCCTCCAGCCAACCTTTCAAATAAACTTTCCTGTGATTCCTGATGTCAGATGTGTCAAAATTTACTCTAGTAATGTTTTTTCTATGGTATTAACACTGAAAGAGTGGTAGATAATGTATGCAAATGATATGTGTGACGGTCCCCATTGCATATCCACAACTACAGATAAATGTTTAAATTGTCAAATACACAATAACTTCGTCTTGACAAACCAACAAGATGACTGAATAATAACAATTTAAGATATGATTAATGAAGGAGGTTATCCAGGCTTTTGCTCTTTAGAGAGTGGGTGTATGCAGCACAAGTGCATGTTTGAGGAGTGCTAAATGACCTACTGAGTATATATATATATATATATATATATATGATATCTGCACATTATGATTAACACAGAGAAAAAAATAAATAAACCATCCAACATTGTCGGAACAAATGCATCCTCCAGTCCCATCTGATTATAATGATGTGTAGAATGTGAATTTTATGCTGACCTGAAATAATGCCAACTGAACTTTTATTCTCTGGTTTTGTTTAAATGCTAATATTATTTGCGTGGATGGACACATATAATGGGTTTCAAAAGCAAAGCCAAAAGCTTAAAAGAGCAGCATGCTTATAAAAACCACAAAAGCATCCACAATATAATTTTAGTGCTACCAATCAGTTCGGTCATAGTCCAGGGTTGGACATCCCGTTTGTTCAATTTGAAATAAAAGGGCCGTTTCACTGAAAAAAATCAATTTTACTACAATTTATTTGTGGAGATATTTTATTTTTTCAGAAACAAAAAAGGCATTGTTGTTTTTTTTTAATCTTCTTTAGTTTTTTAAAGTAGCGAAATCACTACAACAGAAGGTCTTAAACGTGTTTTTGACCTGCACAAGGGTATCAGCTCACAAGGGTGTGTGTGAGAGAAAGAGAGATGGGGTGAGACTGTGTGACGAGGTGTGTGCGTCCTCCAGCAGCCATGATGCATTAGTGTAACCTGATGCCTGTCCTCCCTTGTGAGCCCTAACCTTGAGACAGGCAGACAGTGATGCAGGTTGCAAAGGCATATTCCGTTATAAATGAAGCTGTTGGTCTTCAGCATTGAATATGTCTAATATACTATAACACTGATCTCTACATTTAATAGCAACACAATTAAAAACCTTTAAGCTTTGGGGCAATTTTGGATTGTTTATTAGGCTACTAAAAAAGGTAATAAAATCACTAATCACAGGTAAATATGTTGGGAAATGTATTTTTTTTTTCCATTTGAAGGTGAATACATGAGGGGTTCCTTTTTTTTAATCTCACATTTGTTAACCTGCTGTTTTTATGAGGGATCCACTATTTAATAATTCAAAAGTTACACATAAATGACTAAACTCCAGATATTTATTTAAATCAACATTTTACCCATCTTTTAAAAAAGAGATAATACATACAGACAGCAATGTTTTAGGTGAAATAAAGATTATCAATCAAAATTTGTATAACTGTGGTAAACTAATTAACATTTGATCATTAAACTATTTTTTGTAATAAATTATAAAAGGCTAATTTTATGGTCCTGCTTCAAACTAGAAAAAAGAAAGTTTTACAAAGGAGGAGACACTTCATTATATCATTTTTTGTTTCACTTTGAGAAACTGTGTTATGCCTGAAGTCATTTCTTTCATTAAGAAACCTGGGTCATTATTGGCCCAAGTAAAATGAAACTCAAAGTTCAAATTTCTCATCTTGAACACATTTAATAATAATAGGGTATCATTCCCCATTTTATTCTCTTACATTAAATAATACTGTTCTCAGGGCCCATTAGGACATTTAATCATCACCCAGTGAAATATACTATGGAAAGATAATTACACTCAATGACATTCACAGATAATTCACAGATAAGATCATTTCTTCTTCTCTTTCTTTCAACTTTACTTTCAGCAATTTTCTATGCTGCTACAAGACCCAAACCCCAATGATATCTGTCTAGGTTTAAAAAAAAAGGCGACTACTGAAACAAATGTGTCAGAAAAAGAGAGATCCAGATAAAAAGAGGTCATCTTTGAGAGAGGAAAAAAAATACAAAGGGTATAAAAATAGGCATGAAGGAAGAAGAATAAATCATTCACGGAGATATGCGAGGTGAGGTCAGAGTTTAAATATTCATTATAGGTGACAAGTCAAAGCTTTTAGCTGTTGTGGGAAACAGTTTCACTGTTTCCCCCCTCATCTGATGTTTATGTTCACTGAATTATGCATCAACATGAATGTTATAAATACTCTTTGTGATTTGTCTTTGTTTCTGTAAAAAAGTGCTCTTTGGTGACAGTGGGATTGTCGGAGTTAATTTCAGGAGAGTTGAGGGTGGTATGCTGGGCATTCTGAGATACAGTGATGAGCTTAAACGATTATTAGCAGACTTGAACACAAAATGAAAATGCACTTCCTGATTTAAATACCAAACCTGTGACAGTTTGATAGAAATAATTAGATTTTTCTATGTAAAAGTTTTTTGTTCAATGAACCATATTTCAGCATCAAGACAAATTAACTATTGACCAGGGCTATTCAACTGGCAGCCCGTGGGCCACATCCTGCCCGCGAGTGACCAAAGTTCGGCAAACCGATTGGTTCATTCATCTCTTACGCCAAAACCCCCGGCTTTCTACTTCAATTCCTATAAGTTATGTTAGTTAAACATAGACATATGTGAAATCTACAGAAACGTCAGAATCTTGACTAGAAAAAAATATTCTATGAACATCGAAGACAGTTAAAACTACAAGCAGTTGACGATAAAACTATGAAAGTGAAAATAAAATTGGTTTAAAAATTTGGCAAGTCAGAGATGTCAAAATAAGTGTGTTAAATAGGAGGCATAATGTGTTTATTTTGTTTTTGATATTGTTTTATCACTACTTTTATTACATAGGGTTCTATATGTTGTAGTCAAGATTAAATGCAGCAAAATAAACAATTTCAAAGGTAAAATATCTTTGTAATACTTGGTTTATTTACATAATGACTTTCATTGCTGGATGTTTGGCCCCTGTGCTGTTGGCCTGCATTAACTGTGGCCTCTGGAGCAATTTAGTTAAATAGCCCTGCTATGGACAGACAACAACTTAAAATAAATATTTAAAAAAAATAGAAGGCAGTGGTGTTTGGGAATTAAATATGATTAAGTGTTGTTTTGGTTATTGTCTAAATTTCACCTGTTGCCATTGTATCACAACTATCCCGACTTCGCTCACAATTTCTTTCCCTTCATTATTCTTGTTCTGTTTTTCCATTGCCCAGTTAATCTATCACTCCCCACATCTATCCTTTTTCTCTTCCCCATCCCTTTTCTCATATTAGTTTTCTGATCGTCATCCATCTCTCCGCATTTTTTCCCTCGGCCTCTTCCTTACCTACTTCTTCCCTCCCTTCCTCCTTTTTTTCCTCACTTTGTCTCCCTTCCCACTCTCTGCTGGGTGTCCTGTTCCCTCTCTCTCTGGGACTGGCAGACCTCCTGACGGCTTAGTATTGATCCTCTTTTCTCCTTACTGGCTTTCTCTCGCTCTTGCTCTCTGTCTTTCTGCCTCACACACAAATACACACATACATTAGGGTGACAAGATAAAAGGGTCTGTTATGCCCCAAAGGCAAAGCCAGCTAAACAAGAGACCAGAGGCTCTCAGTGTCTAGTGTATGTATCAAGAACAGAAACACTTAACAAACCCAAGGCTACAGACACATGGCCGTATCTCTGACAAGAGCCATCCAAATTACCAGTTGGTTTATTTACAAGCCTATTTTTATCTGCGAGTCAAGCGCTGCATGAAATGACATGAATCTTGTAGAATCGAGGCGTTTGAAACATTCTTTTGCTGTTGCCTCAGAAAGCTGAAGGCAACCAGCACGCTGTCTTTTCTGTGAAAGAAATTTTCTGGAAAATAATGCTTTTTATAAGCTTCGCCTTGGGTGGGAATACTTGACAAACTGCAAGCTCCTTGTTTTTCTAAAATAAATAAAATAAAAACTGTTCACCCAGAAATGTCTTGGAGACAGTGGTCAGATCTGAGTTTGTAGTCAGAAAAGGCAGAAGATGAGTTTGGGGCTTTTGTTTGATTATTAACTTTATGTTCTAGTTTTTATTTTTTTGTTATTTTGTTTGCTGTGTTTTATACTTTATTTATTTGACAAGTTTAAAAATACTATCAGGCATCTAAAATATCACCATGTTTGGAAACAGTTTATTATCTGTCTTCAGTGATTTCTTCAGGATGGACATGTTATGTCTTTTTTATGTATTTTAACATTTTCTAAGGTGGAAGAAGGCAAGAAAGGGAAAAGGAATACATACTAATTCGTGTTTGCAAATTGTTTTGTTTCAGTCTTTTGAAAAGACTTGAGTTGTACAGTTCACAAATGTGTTTGATAGATAAAATATTTCTGTGGTTGGATCTGGTTGGTTTCAGTGCCTATATAAACAGGAAGTGAGGATGAACCATTACACAAAGCTAGTTGTAAAATCAATCACTTATCATAATAGAGTTCTTATATGTTTTTTGTTTCTTTTTTTTTAATTATGCTGATAATCCTCTAAACACCTTTCTATCAGAACTATTTATGTTTTAGTAACTTTTCTCCCCCGTAAAATTTTTTTACAACTATTTCTTATTGTTCAGCTGACATGATGATAATTCAAATTGTAATGCTTTTGTACAAAGTATCATTTAGTACAAATGCAGCAGTACACAATTTAAATTAGGTTTGCAACTCTACCATGTTGGTGTTTGAGCCATGCTGAATTCAATGCCCCCAAAGTTAACAAGAGACTGTCAGGAATCAATACATGACATGAAAAATGATGTTACTTTCAGCTGCTGTGGCTGCATCCATCATGCGATTACCATTAGCTCATCTCTCAACACCAACTTGGAATCATCGCTCGTGCCCCTCCCAGGTCCTACACTCCTGCTATAACATGCCCCCCCCCCCCGTCCTCCTCTACTTCTCTTTTTCTGAGTCTTCTTTCTTTTCTCTCTCCCTCCATGCCAGCTCAGCGGATACCCCTTGTCACAGCTCCTATTTCAGCCTTCTGAAGTTTCCTAATTGATCTCAATTAGAGCTGCTATAGAGCAACAAGATAAAGGGGAGGGGGGGTGGGGGAGCCCAGAAATGGAGACGTGGACACAATTTGAGAATGCATGGGCATATGAGTGTTTTAAAGGACTGCCCCAAAAAAAGAAGAGGGAGAGAGAGAGAGAGAGAGAGAGAGAGAGAGAGAGAGAGAGAGAATGATCCTGTTTTATACTGTGAGGTTTTTCTCAACTGTGTTAGACCATTTTGTTTGTTTGTTTCACCAAGAATAAAAACTGCACATTAGGCATGAAGTTTATATCATTTGTTAGGTTTTGTCCTAGATATTTTTTTTTCTTATAAATACAATATAAAAGATGGAGGTGCCCAAAATAAGATGCAAAGAAATGCTGTCCCACAAAGGACATAAACAAAAACAGGCAACAGCAATAAAACAAACAAAAAAACATTATGAATCGTTACAAAGAGGGCGTGGCTGTAATGGGGCGGTAGGGGAGCCGACTTGAGTTCAGAAAGTCATAGGTTTGATTCCCCAGCATGTCCACATATTGTAGTGGGCTTTAGCAAGACACCTAATCCCCAACTGCTCCCCGGTGCTTAAATAGCTGCTCACTGCTCCACTTGCATGCGTCTCATGTGATGGGTCAAATGCAGACCACAAAACTCATCATTGTATGGAACATGCACTGATGACATGCGAAGCACATGTACATTTTTAACACAAATGGTTAGGGCTACTTTTGTTTCCCACTTTTGCTTAAAACACAAGCAGGGAAATGTGTTTAGTTCATATGCAGAGATTCAAATGTTTTCACATGCAAAAATATGTTTTGTGCAGGTTTATTGTGTGATTAGGGATAATTGTTGACATTTTATCACGTGGTTATTTGACTTTCAATGTGTAATAACATTTAAATAAACATAAAAGCATGCTGTATTTTGTAGTAGATCTAATACAGTCCACTTTGCAACACATTGCTTCTCTCAGTGGTTACTCACTGAGTTGATTTATGGTTGCTCCTCATTTAAAATAACCATGTGAAGAAAAATTGAGCAGGTGCAAATTTTATAATATTTTTTTTCCCTCCCCCCCAAAAAATAAGCAAAATCTTTTGGGTATTTAGGGTGTTAGGCATTTGTTTATGGCCAAAACATGCTTTTCTGGTGTTCCAGTTTTATGCATCTGTTGGCTTGGGTCATCCATCACAAATCCTCCATGCTTCTCCAAACTGTGAGCCTGCTGACCACTGTACGCCATAGATAAGTAGTTCACACAATCCCAATTTTAAACACACCAAAAACATATTTTGGTGCACATAAGAAGACTACTGTGAAGGTACATTTTGGAATCTAATTGGGTATTTGGCTGATAGTTAAATTAAGAATCACGTTTATTAGTTGTGATGGTGTTAAAAAGGTAAGTGCTCAGGAGAGGGATGGTAAAACTGTGGACAAACATAAAAATATGATCAAAATAAGTTTGGAAAAAAGTAAAATAGCTGACAGTGATATAAAAAAAATGTGACAGCCAGGTGAAAGACACAGAAAGAGTCAAGGATTTGTAATAAATAGATGAACAGATAGAGAGGCAGAATGACAAAGAAGAGGAATAACAATGGTGCCAAAGCCTTTTCCATCCTCTTGGCAAACGTCGCTGATCCCCTTTTTTCTCTCATTTAAATTCCTCTCTATTGTCATTTCAATCCAGGGCTAACCCCCACCGCCTGGCAAATACACACTCACACAATCACTTGCTAACACTCGTGGACATTAGAGCGCACATGTATTGACCTCCAACAGCAAGCAGGACAATCCCAGGGTGTAGAGCTCACACATCTCCGATAATCCTTATCAGTGAGCACACGCTGACAGTGTCTGCTGGAAAGAGAGGCTCAAGTTTCACCAGACTGCAGATGTCGGAGACCCAACCCATGCTAACATGGGCGAGAAATAGCAAGCCGCTTGTCATCAAACATTCACGGTCTTGTCAGCCCCACAATGGCATGCTGACTGGCACAATGCTCAGCTGTGCCTTGTCAACATGTATTGTTGACATAACTAACTTCAGTCTATTCCTCTTTTTTTTAAAGCCCACAGGCTTGTCAGCAGACACGCTGATCTTGATAGTGGCCGCTTAAAACACTCTCAGAGGTTTCTAACAGCCCCAAGAAGGCTTGAGAAGAATCTCTTCTCGGCATAGTTGGAACATGGCTGATTAATGTAATCCCTGGGCTCATCATTGGCCTGTCAGCACCTTTAGGTCAGGAACAGCAACTGTCCATGATCTAAATGTTGCTTTGTCAAAGAGCAAAAGGCATTCAACAGTATCAGTAAACCCAAACAGTACTATGCCACATTTTTTGTTCCAAAGACAACCAGTGCTCAATAAAAAACAGCAAACTAGAATATAAGGTTGAAAATTGAAAATAATTTTCAAAGTTATTTTTACAGCAAAATGCACTTGAAAAAAAAACAGGATGTCTAACAGACAAATCAATGCCAATATGATCTGAAAATAACAAGGTGGATTAGTTTGTACACCATCAACACACACAAAAAAACTGATTGAATGTGTCTGAGTGTGTGAAGAGGCTAGATATTTAAAGGTGATTCATGCAACCCAGAGGGACACATTCTCACATTACTGCTGGCCCCCTCTCCTCCAACACCTCATCACCACAGACACACACACTCACACATGAATAAAAGTCTTTGCAAGGATGCGTGTGAACGGTAGGATGTGAAATGGTCAAAAACAAAAGGAGACAAACCTAAGAGGCAGGGTTAGATCTCTGTGGGCTGTCTCACATGTACACCAGTTCATTCTCTGAACGCTTAGTGAATAATTATGAGTTTAAATCTGTGCACTTCTATCAGTTATTCACTTTGATCTCCAACTGTCCTATAAAAAAATGAAGCATAAGGTGTCAGCACTTGCACTGCTGAACTTCTTAGAAGTGGGACCAGCTTAAACATGATTCAATCAAATATGCAGATTGTTCGTTTTTTGAAAATACATGACATTTTTAAACCAAACGTATGGATTTTATTCTTTCTGATGCATTAAATACATAAACAGTCTAGAACAGTTCCCCACATTTTTTCCTCAAAGCACCCGTTTCTTATTTCCAAGCCAAGTTGAGCCCCCATCCCCCAATCGCTCGCTACTCCCGTTACAAATAACAAGGATATTTGACAACACGTAAAAAAACTAAACAGTAACACAACGGTTTACTATTGCAAAAACAAACAACTTACCACATTTGGCAATGTATTTAACTGTAAATGTACATTTATATTTTTTAAGTTTTTATTTTTTTATGCTTTTTTAGATGTTTGCTTTGTTTAAAATCACTTCTGGTTTATGCATTTTTTACTATTTTACTTCCTGTTTCACATGAACCCCTTCAGAACAAAACCACTAGAGCCCCCTAGTGGAATGGAGGTAATCAACCCAACATCCCACCTCTACCAAAGATGCATTGAATCAAAATATATCAAACTTTATCAAAATAATACAATAACAATTACAAACATTTACTTGCAAATTAATAATAAAAAAAATACATAACTGTGTTCTACAGAGTTTTAATGATTTAATTATAATTTGTTTTGTTGATTTTTATATACAATCAATAATTTGATATTTTCACTCCTCTAAACAGAAAAGCCCCCCTCCCAGGAAAAACATGTCCTCAAAATTCTACCAGTTGACATCAATATAACCACAACCACAGAATCAAGTTTCACTGAGCCCCGTGGTTTCATTTTACTTTTCATCATCATCTGAATAAAATAAAAAAAAAATTAAAAATTAAAAAAACATGTTCTTGACTTTCACACTCATATAACACCTTTTTGTTGTAAGTTTTGTTCTTGGTACTCTGAATGAACATGCTGGAAATGTGTGTGTGTGTTGTTTACAATTCCAGCAAAATAAATATATATATAACAAGCAAGTTATAGAAATGATTACTGTCAAAACTTCTTGATTAAATCAGTTATACTGACATGTACAAAAGAAAAGACTAAAATAAAGCAAACTAAAATGTCAAATTCTGCTCACCATACATTGGAATACTTTAAAAATGGATGAATAAATATGTGGACCTTCCTAATACATCCTCCAAAAATCCAATAAAATTTAGCTTCAGGCAAAATAAAATAGGAAAAGCAAAAGACGTTCATATCTGATGAAAAAAAAAAAAACTGAAAGACTGAGGTTTGACTTTTTAAATCACCAAATCCATTAAAACCTTTAGCTGTGAGAGACCAGCAGACCTTTCTCAGTCTCATGAGTCTACTTTTTTATTTATTAATGTATATACAGTAAATATATATATTTTTTTCAAATGATTTATCATGTTTTCTGTTTTTGCGACTTGCCTTTTTGTTTGTTATGAATGTGCACTTATACATGCGCCGAGAAGTGAGGCGAAAGTCCCCAAGGGAGGGAATGAATTCTCAAAGTTGAACTCAATTATGACAATGGTGGAAAGCGAATGGCAGTGTAATTGCATTGCATTACACCTGTTTTTTAGCAGTAGCCTAAAGCTGCTGCAGGCTTGCATTTTAATCCTTTCAACTTGCACAAGGGAAATCTGGATGGGGAAAGCAAATGAGCGATGCCGCCCCCCCCTCATTCTCTGTCATCAGCTGAAGTCAAGCTGCCTAAAAGCGAGGCCCTTAACCCCCAGTTTCTCTTCGGCTGCAGTCAAGTGAAAAACAATTTGCATTTGATAATTTTTTATGCAAATACCATCTGTCATTTATGTATAAATCTATCAAAAATGACTGCAGGCACTTCTTTGTAATTTAAAATAAGTGTTAATAAATGTTAGCTTCAGGTGAGTGAATAAAACCATGTACTGTTCAAAGCAGTGTGGCAGTAACGGACTTTCCTGTATGTAACCTTATAGTGAGATGCCTGAATGCATTGCAGTGGCCTGCATGGAATGTAGATATCTGTCTACGTGTGTGTCCATGCCGTATGCACATTTTGTGTGTGTGTGTGTGTGTGCGTGCCAGTGAGTGCCTGGGTGACGGTGTGTAATGTCTGCATTCCTACTTTTTCCGTATCTGACCGTCGACATGTGTGTCGCTGGCATTTCTGGACGGGGGAACTCTATATGCTTACACAGAGCTCTTTCAATGCACACTATTTTTTACACACACACACACATCCTTCTGCTGACGTACACATGTCACCACGGCAACCAGAAACAGCCAAAGACCTGGTATTGACAGAAGAGCAGAGACCACCATACTGGCAGGCCAGAGGTTGTAGATTGGGGGGTTATTGGGAGCACTGAATCATAGTTTCTTTTTGTTTTTTATTTATTTATTTTTTTGAATTGACAATTTTATTTATGAAATTTAAGACAGAACCTAAAAAAAGTCTATTAGGAATCCAAAAACACAAAGCATCTGCAATTTTCTTATTATCTTCAGTCTTTCTTTTTACTCACATGTGCCAAACAGATTCACAGTATTTCTGTGGTTCTTCACACATGTGGCTCATGTTGTTGACTTGAATTTGAGTGATCGCTGCGGAAACCATACTCTTCAAAGTGGTGCGAGGAAAGTTTTATGTTATGGTAAGACAAATTTATAAAATCACACTGCACCTCTGCTGATTTGCTTAGCCAAAAACAGAAGAGGGAGATCCAACTGTGTTTGTTTACAATTTAAATATAATAAGTTTCAGAAGCAGAAATTCTTGGATAAAAAAGGAAACATCGGTGAAAAAAAGAGAAGTATTCCTACAATGTCTAAAAGAAATTTAAAGACAAGAACTGAACTTACCATAAAGTGGGGGAAATGTAAACGCCGTCCTCCTCTTCACCCTGTCAAATACAACACAGGTTTTAATGCACTCATAAAAATACACTGGAATAAATCAAAATTTAATCTTATATTTTAGGTAATAGTTCAGCAGTTATTAATAAAACAAATAAATGGTACTTAGGTGTACCAAAGCATCTCTCTGAGACTTACTGACATATTCAGAATCTTTAAAAAGATAGTTCAGTTTGGATTGACTTGGCAAGCTATTGGCTGCTGTCATCTGAAAACAACTTCAATCTAAAACAACAAAAAAATGCAAAAAAAAAAACAAAAAATCTCCTCTATACTGTTAAAGTTTTTCACAAGTTGTTTTAATAGAATACTGCTTGAGGCTGCCCTGGACATGCTACAGCTAGCTGTAGCTGCTGATCATTAGACCTGAAAACAAACATCTTTCTGTAAACAACAGTGTAATGCAAAAGTAATGGTGTATATTTATTAAACAGCATTCACATAAAAAACCCTAAAAGATTTGAAATGGACATAGTTTCAGGATGACAGCAATCCACTTTGGCCTAAGCCCTGTTTAAACTAGTCATTAACTTGTCACTCCAGTCAAAATTAAACTTTAATTCTCCAATATGAGGTCTTTTAAAGAGTCATTTATAACTAATAAAATGCTAATTTTTCATAACTATTTTACAGAAAATCAATTTCAAAAGATCTGAACTATAGCTTTAGGCACAGCATTTGTCACTCCTTTTTGATTGCAGCGTGAAGAGTTTAATTATGAACTTCATATTTAAAATCAATCTGAAATGCTGCTGAAGGATAAATGGTTCATGTTAACAATGTGAACAGGTATTCACAAAAATAACTTTTATATACTAATCTATATACTTGTTCATTTTATTTTTAATTATTTAGTGGTATTGCAAAATAAAATGACATTTCAAAAAATGAAAAGTTGTATTTTAGTTTTGCTAAAGCAGAGATATTTACACTATGTGTTTTTTTTTCTTTCTTTCCTCTTTACTATTGCTCTGTCTTTCCATCTGGTTTCCATTCGCTCCACCTGCCCATCAGTCTGCAGCCGGGGACAGGTGAACCTATTACATGCTTCTCACACTGCTTGCTAGACACACTCACACACACAAACACACACACAGACACGTTTACTTCATGGCTATTCAACTTGTCATGCACATCAGCCAGATCTGCTGCTCTGTAAAATGGCTGTTAGTGAAGCCACATAATGCTCCTGATGAAGTGGTCCAGCGTGCAGTGCAAAAGCTGCAAAAAGCCCTGCTTTTAGGAACTACGACTAAGTAAAAGTTAGCACAGAAATTATTATTTTCTTCAAAATATCAATTACTGTAAAAAACCACTCTTTGAATGAAAAAAAAATAACTTTTTTTTTCATTACAAAAAGGACAAAAATATGTTTTATTAAAGCCCTGTAAATAAAACTGCTAATTTTGACTGAGTTGTAGCGGTTTACTCTGTTGGGACAAAATATTTGTACTTCTCAATAGCCATTTAATCACTGACAAACACACACAGTACATTTAGAAGATTGAACATTAATGTAAAGTCAGAAAGTTTGCAGAAAACCTACAGTAAATAGCACATAAAAGTTTTGTAAGCTCCATCTTACTGTTGTCTAGTTAAATTATTTTATTTTATATATTAATTTATTCACACTGCAAAAACTGTCCATCTAAGTCTTGCAATCTTATATCCAGTCAAAAAGTATTTTTGATCATGTTTTGAGACTGATAAACTGAGAGCAGAACTTGTTAAATTATTAATCTTGTTAGCCTGGAATTTTTATGAATTTTTTCTTATTACAAGAACTCTTACCAAGTGCAATTGTTTTTCTATGCACTGGCAGACTATTTCACTTAATTAGAGAAGATTCAGACTGTAATATATTTTTTTTACTTAATTTTAGATCACTCTTTTCTGCAGCGTATTCATTTACTTTTTATCAAAAGTTAAAACAGCTACTTTCAATTGCTCAAGAAGTCTCTGTGTCTAAAAGACTCTTTATTTGCTTCCTGAAATCTTGTCCCTGAGCAACCCTTCTCATCTGGATAGTATACAGAAGAAAAACAAATAAATAACTAAATAAAGGAGAGGGGAATTTGCTGTTTCTGCTGTGCTGCAACATTGCACAATGTGCTATCATGTGAAACATCACCTTTTGGACAACTACACACTTTCTGCCCAGCATTTTATTTCCAGCTCTTTTTCTTTCTGCTTTTCTTTTTTTTTTACTTTATCTCTGTCTGCCTTGCTCCCATTGTCTCTTTGCCCTCCTATGAATTTCCATACACACCCAAACACTTTGTGTATGTGTGTGTGCAGTGTTAATGCTTTTCCAGACATTGATACCAGCTGTACTTTTCCAGTTCAGCAGCTCCTGAACTCTCAAGCCAACATATTAGGCTTTACACCAGCTGAGAACACAAATAATAGCAGTGCTGAATAAATAAAAAATGCAACAAAAATAAACCAAAAACCACAAATCTCAGCAAAAAAACAAATCCCACAGGCCTCTTTGCAACTCCAGACAGAGAACTTGTTTTAGCAGGCTAGGCTAAAACCATTTGAGTGAATCCTGACTGTGCAAGCGAAAAAAAGAAAACCAAAAAATGGCAGTAGGAGAAAATATAATTACAAAAAAACAAACAACTAAACATACAGTAGCTACTAAACGGGCATTAGATTGGTTGTATGGAGTGAAAAGAGTGAGAGACGGCTGTCAGAGATAATTACACACTCAGCATGTGTCTTTTCAACACCCTGATAACAGATTGCCTGGTTTCACAGAAACACATATCAAAACTCCATAGCTCTTAAGTTTTAGTAATGTTCAATCACAACACTGTGATATTTCACTGAGAATGTGGATGATAAATTATATTATGGTATGACAGGTTAAAAAGAACATTTTATATGTGTCGAGGAATAGGATTATTATGACTACTTGCACAATAAAGACATTTCATTTTGACTGTTTAATCATAAGTTCTTCATGTTCTGACTTCTAACACTGGGAAGCCGTGGGTTGTGAAGTTTCTCTTTCTGAGATATCTGCACGTTCTGATCACACGCACTTCCTGAATACTGATTGGCCCATGGGTTTAATTCTGCACTAATCCAAAGCCTTTCAAAGTTTTGCATGCTCCCTGACTCTTGCACCAACATCTGCAAGAAACTTGTATTTGGTGGATTATTTATTTGTAGTAACAAAGCATCTTGGCAATAAATCTTTTACTGGGCACCTAAGCTCAAAACAAGTGTCAATAGCAACAGCAAAATAAGACGATTTGGCAAATATTTCATGTGCGCAATCCACATACTCTGCTGCTCATCCATCAAATGCATGTTCCTTACAAATATGGCATCAATTAAAATTTAATTTAACAAGCTCTCCAGTAACACAGTAACACCTGCCAAGAAGCAAATATGTTTCTTTACTTTACAGAGTTTATATAATATTAACATTTTATACGTTTACCATGACCGACACCTATGGATTTTTAACTTTACCGAAACTCTACAAGACTTTTTGTGTCTTTTTATAATAAAAACTGTTGTCTATAAAATGGAAAAAAATGTCAAAAGTTATTTTAAACAGAGAATCGTCTCCCTGACAGCAGTACAAATGATGATAGAAAATTATAAGGTTACTCTCGCACGGCTACAAATTTAAATCAATGGGCAGAAAGAAGTTCTCAAAGCAACCGAGCTGTGCATTGTATAAAAATCCAATATGAAATCAGCCAGCAGTCCACTCATTCTCCCTTTCCGCTCCACTTCAGGAGTAACGGCTATTTTTAGAAGGTAGGAGGATAAAGTTAAGAGGATGAAGACTAAAAAAAGCACGGCTAGACACAGATTTTACCTGTACGCATAGTAAAAGTTAAGCCTACTAAAAAGGGCTGCCCATTTTTTTTAGAATGCACAATAAGCAGAGGTGTCAAAAGTATTCACATTCATTACTCAAGTAAAAGTATAGATACTAAGGTTTAAAAATACTTTTTTA
>JARVJO010000140.1:17864012-17887646 GCA_031762555.1 Cynodonichthys magdalenae | reverse complement strand
ATAATACTACCCCCCAACTTTGTGGATGATTTTATGGATTAAATTTTTCATATTGTACTTGAATAAATACGGTAATATTTAATACACAAACACACACACACACACACACCAAACAAAATAACCATTGATTAAATATTTCTATTGTTTTCAACTTCAAAAGGTTTTGTGTGCAGCTTCAAAACAAAAGTATTCATTTCAAGCGATCTTTAATTCCATTTTTTAAACACCAGCCTGAACACTACAATAAATCTGTCAGTGTCTCAAGCAGGGAGTCTGTTGCTTTTAAAGGAAATTAGAGGAGCTTATTTGATTGGCCATGATTGATGCCAGTCTCTAACACCCCCACTGATAATGCATTTCACCTAAACGTGCCCTGTTTCCAAATGTGCCACAGGTGTGCTCTGTTCCTTTAATAATTTAAAGAGTTGTCGAAGTCTCACATTTGTTTTAGCATTATAGGATTAGAGTGGAAGCTTGAAGTCAATAAACATGAAAAACGTCACCCTGTAGCCCATTATGCCTTCAGAATCTATTAAAACCAACTTTATGTATTGTAGCACAGTAGTAGAACTGAAAAGCCTAAACTATCTCAGTTCATTTTAATTTATGTAAGTAGAAAGCAAAGTACTGCTTTTGCATTTAAATTGGGATTTATTTGACTACCAAATGGATACTACTTGGATTCTCTTCTTAAAAACAAAGAGGGTAAATAATTCAGTTTAAGTTCACAAAATAATCTTTAGGCAGAGCTCCAAAACATATTATGATACAATTTAAGTACAATTTGTTTAAATTGCTGCAGGCAGGAACAACTTAGCTACTGTGTGTTTTTGGGTATGTGTGTGCTATTCTGTGGGGATCGTATTCCTAATGGATAAGTCACAACCTTATGGGAATTCCTTATGCAGTCTTTTAAAAACAAAAGCTATTAAAAAGCTTCTTGCATAAGAGATCCGGGTAGAACAGTTCTACCTTTCTTTATCCATTTGCTTGTTACAAAAAAAAAAAAAAAAAGATCCTAAATTTGGGGTGCAGATCGGCTTGTACCATATTCAACCTGTCATCGTGAACTGAGGTTGTATTCACACCTTGAAAGTCCTTTAGTCCACTTGTTTGGTCCAGAACAAGTAGCAGACTTTATTTTTTTTCCTTTGGTGCGATTTGCGTTCACATTGTGTTTTTTGCAAGTGGACTATAGGTAATGATCATTGCTCCTATTGGACAGAAATGACAGGGGCAGGACAGAGCACAGACTCTGTAAAAAAAGATGGTGCTGTTAATACAACTGACTTTTAAGGATATCAAGAGCAATTATATACTTGTAATTTTGGGACAACGTTGTCAAATGCATGCCGCAACCTAAAGGAGACAAGATGCTCCGTGTTCCCTGACCCACAATGGCTCATTTTTTTGTAGCACAGTGTTAGCGTTAGCAACACTGAAGGGCTAATGCTGCTTAGCTACGGTGACCCGTGAAGTCCAAAAAGGCATATGTTTCCTGTAGTTGATTTGGTTCGAGGCCAGTCTGTATTCACACCAGAAGCGAACCGCACCAGAGTTTGTTTGCAAGCGGACCGAGACCACCTTAAAAATGGGTCTCGGGCCAGTTGTTTGATCAGCACCGGGTTCGCATTAATATATTCAGACCTGCATAAAAGGTCCGGACCAACGGACACATTTGAGTCAATGGAAATGGATATTATTGTCAGAAATTGTGTGATGTGGTAATCTTTTAAAGATTTTCAAACTCGTGCTAAATCAAGCCGATTGACCCCCCCCCCCCCACCAAAAAAAAGAAAAAGCCTCAATTGCAGCCATTTATTGGTGGAATTAGGTTGGAATAAAAGCTATTCATGAACTCTGACTCAGCAGAATGTATGCACTGTGCACATATTTTGATACTGAATCCAATGTAATGACAGAGTGAGTTTAATTCTTCAGAAATAGCACCCCTTCAGCAGGATAAAATGAAAGCTGAGGCCGCAGAGCTATTTTTGAAAACTTTGCAGGGAGATGTGATGTACAGCAGTCGTGGACCAAATTGATTTAGTCGCAGCTTCTTAACCCCATTTTTTGCTTGTTTTGTCATCTAAAAAGTACCAGTTTGTTGACACAGTACAAAAAGAGTCATTTATGATTTGTTCCTAAGAACAAGTGTTACATTTTAATTTAATGTTTTGTGTCTTGAGAGTCAGTCAGATCCACACAGCCTGACTGTCTCAACACAAATCTTGGCACATTCGCAGGCACACAGTACGTGCTGTGTAGCTATCATTACAAATGAGGCTTTTCAGTCTTGACAACTCAATTTTCTGATTATTATAATATAATTGTGGCAGTTAATGGGCATTCTCATATTTCATTTAAATTTTATGGAAAAAAAGCCAGTTTGAAGCCATATTACTTCTAAGTAGGCAATTAAAACAAATTGCTTCTAGTAATAGAGAAATATGGCTGCTCGTGATAAGTTCCATATGGAAATGTATTTTCTTTTTACTTTCTGTCAATTAGAGCTACCACCAAGAGGACTGTGAATTATATCATAGTCAAACATATATTTACATGGAAATACCAGTGCATATTTCTCTCTCTCTCTCTCTTTCTCACTTGTTCACGCTCTCTCTCATACTAATGCTCAAAGCTATACATTGTATAACATTAAACCTATAAACTTGACAAAAACACAATGTCCATACATTGACAAACAAATGAACATTCTACCAGACAAATGCAAATTGTTAAGTCAATTCATATTCAAGACAAAATCATTTTTCTTCATTAAGAATGTGGTTATAAAAGACTTTGGTAATCTAAATTAAAAGGGCGTTTTTTATTGAATTATCAGGTATATGTTTCAAAAAATGCCAACAAGACAAACACTGACCATGTTTAAGTTTCCTAAACAATGACCATGTCTTAAACAATGATTATCTGCAGTTACAATTCTATAAACTGGTCCTAAAACCAATACTTTTTCTTCTCAATGTATATCGAGTTATCCTAAAATTAAATTTTTTTGTTCCCATTCTTCCTCTCGTTCTCACATTAGAACTGCAGCAACCTGATACTTCTCAGACTCCGACAGTCCGAGCATGCGAGGCCACATAATGTCCGTGACCAATAATGCATCAGGAATGTGTTGTGAGGAAATCTAGGAATTTGTCATGGGGAGGGAAAAGTGAACATGGGGTAGAAAATTGATGGACTGCTCAACATGCCTTTTCAGTGAAATCAAATCCTCCTCGTGAATGCAAATTCACACACAAAATCCATTTCTTCTTCTTTTTTTTTCCAGCACACTTATGTTTTCAAGTGCACAGCAACATAAACGGTTTGTAGTTCTAGTCAGAAAAGTGCATTGTGTGAAAGCAATATGTTTGATAAAATTGAACTTTTAAAAACTTTAAAATGTCAACTGAACTTTACAATTGTCTTATGGCACAACTGTAGATTAGTTAAAGAAAAATACCAAAAAAAAATAAATACATAGGTAAAATGAACCTTCTCACACAATAATACCCAAACTCAAATCAAAAATAATGTTGCTAAATTAGGGTCAGCAAGCTAGTTCTGGTTGTGCCTGTCAGCACTGGCGCCACTGCAGGTGGCCGTAGAACACAATCCGAGCCACAGATGGAACATTTAAAGGATGCATCTGGAAAAAGAGGGAAATAAACGGCAGATGATAGCATGACTTCAGCCCCTAGGCTCTGTGATGATGGGTCCATTGGTTCTCAAATATGGTTTCTCCAGGAGGGAAAGAATGAAAACAGCAGTTGGCGATAATCACCTGAGGTTTCAACATATTATTCTGCAATTTGCATGAAGTGACGTTTATGAAAATTGAGATATTGCACAGCTTACAATTACTTTCTTCCAAGCAGATTGGGTGGAAATATTTATTTGCTTTCTCAATAACGGCTACTTTAATTACAGCAATATAACAAATGTAGGACAAAACAAAAACAAAACAACAGAGGAAGCACTTCCCCCACTCTGAAAGAGCTAAAAAAAAGCATGAGGTATTTTAAATTGAATCACAATGAAAGAGGCAACAATGACCAAACTACAGGACATCAAGCTCTTTTAAAACGGCACAAAAAAACAACAAAATGAACATAATGACAGAAAATGGTATGATGCCTATGAAATGACAAGGGAAATAAAATAAATTAAAATGTGTATTCCTCTAAAGAGTGGAATTACAGAGAAACAGATGGTGTGTTCAGCTGGTGTTTGGACCCACGTTTTTATCCACTACACATCAATTTGTTGGCTGGAGAACTGTAGAGCTTTGGGATAACCATTCCACAATCTCAATCCAGTTTTTTTTTTTTTTTTTGCTGCTACAGTGATGACAATATTTATTGGCTTTTAGACATCGATGTGAGGCAAATTAATTTCTGAAAATTTGTTTTTGTTTGCTTTAATATAAAAAGCATTTGAATTTAACATTTTAGCTGTCGTTAATATAAGCGTATAATTTTTGGTGAAATAATTATCACTATGAGGGGCAGGCAATAAAGTCTATGGGCTGTTTTTTTTTTTATCTGCATATCTCACATAAAATGCTCATGGAGCTTTTTATTTGTATATTTGTACTTTCACCAGTCAGCTACACACGTGTGAAGGTGTGATTGCAGGCTGGATGTTTTATGTTTCTGTATCTACAGGCACAAAGAAATTCTGACACTGCTTCCAAGAAAAGTGCACGAGAATGAGTTTATTTGAGTCTGTCTTGTCCTAACACATAGACAACACGCACACTCAGGA
Organism: Cynodonichthys magdalenae; assembly: GCA_031762555.1. Taxonomy (NCBI): domain Eukaryota; kingdom Metazoa; phylum Chordata; class Actinopteri; order Cyprinodontiformes; family Rivulidae; genus Cynodonichthys; species Cynodonichthys magdalenae. The sequence continues at coordinate 17,882,873 of JARVJO010000140.1, read as the reverse complement.
ACTCAGACAGTCAAAATATAGCTGCACACCTGTTTAGAGACTGGCACACCCACAAACACACAAATGCACACACCTTCGTGCATTTTTGCTAACAACTGAGAAAAGGTATGGGATCTCATACATTAAAAATAATCAACAAAACATTTTTGTCACTGATTTGGATTTTTCCTTTGATGCAAAGTAGAGGAGCACGTAAAACTTTCACATGTAAATATAGAGGCATGGCTGACTGAACAGAGATTATTCATCTGTCCCAATTTAATTTTGTTTATTTTTACACCTGGCTTCTTCTCCATTTTCACCAAACTTCAAAGACAAAGTAAATGCCTTTCTTTCAACTCACTACTCCTTTGATTTACTCTACAATTTATCTCCACATTTATTTTTTTTCTTCAAACTTTCTACTCTTTTTATCCCCCAGCTCCAAAGTCCTCTCCCTCTTCCTTTACTACTTTCCCTTCCTCTGCCTGCAGTAGCTGCCCAATAAAGGATGTTGTTAATATCATTAGGCAGACTTCCTCTCCGGCCAAATACCCAGCCCACTCCCTTTCAGCCATAATCAAGCGTGCACACTAACTATCAAAGTAGACATTGCTAATAAACTACCACAGTGAAGCGGAAAAAACACACACGTATGCTCCTGCAGAGAAAATACTGTCAGCTAAGAGCAGCTAAGTGAGTCTGTGTGTGTGTGTGTGTGAGGTAGGGTGAGGGGTGTTGAAGTTGGCGAGGGTTTGTCCAGACAACGCTAATAAAGTATACTCCAAAGGCAGGCCCAGTCCGAAACAAATCTGCTGCTTAAGTACACCAAATTAATTGAGGTTGAGAGACATGCATATAAGCCGACATGGCTAATAATGTGGACTCAGAGAAAAGACAAATACTGTCAAATTAGGTTTAAATTAGAAAAGGGAGGTCTGGGCAGTTGTGTCTTCCAGTTGCACTGCGGTCATTTGCTGTAAATCATCTTTAAAACGGTCGAGCACATCGTCAGCTACAAAGTCTGAAAGCATTTTTTCCTGACAGCTGGAAACTACAATGAATATATCACCAGTTAAATATGACGTAAAGTGGATATATGAACCAATGCAGTAAGCAGGGAGTGCTATGTTTAAAGACAAAAATATATATATATAGAGATGGGAGGTCAATGACATCAGGCTGTGTAATACAAGCTGTAAAAAAGAGGGATTGTTTTGCACTGAATGTGTAGGCTATTATATGTCCAATTGGAAATACATTTTCCACACATGCAATATAAATCAGTTTAATTGTACAGACATATGAGACAATTCACATTTTGTTCAGCACTACATCTTTCAATGCGTGAATGACTGAAATAGGAGTTTTGTGACACTGAAAAAAAGAAAAGCAGTACATGAACTAGTTTTCTTAGCAATAATTTAGCTAGAGATTTGCTTTTATGACACCCTTTTTCAGCTTGCAACATCTCAGGATGCTCTCAGGGCACTGTGCCAAACCTTTGGTTTGCAGACAGTTGTTTTTATTTCTTTTTCTTCATTACGTAAATTTTGTAAACTTTGTAAGCAGTGCACAGGTGACTGTAATGATTTTATAAAGCCAGAAGAAGACAGATAAAAAATAAATTGTGCCTGCATGGACAGAAGTGTATAACAATGTTACACCTAGCTGTTGTGTGTTGTTTTCACAAACTCTGCTCCTGGTCCATGCGTAAGTTTACAAATATTTTAAAAGTCTGTAAATTTCGTTAGCGGCATGGGGGTGACCAAAGCCAGAGGAAGACACATACAGAATAAATTGCGCCGGCTTGGATAGAGGAGGTGGGTAGCAGTGTTACAGCTTTAGTTGTGTGTTTTCACAATCTCCGATCCCAGTCAGTTTGTAGCTTTTTCTACATAAGTAAATTTTGTAAACTTACACATGAGCACAGGTGGGGCTTAACGGTTTGATGCCCTCTTTTAAAATCCTATCTATAAACCTGTTTCTGAGAAACAATTATTATTGAACGTTTTCTGTTAATTCCACTATAAAATAAAAATATATAGTATTTATTTATTTTATTTTTATTTAGTTTACCTAGAAATAAAACAATGGCTCTGTTTATGATATTACAAAAGTTTTTTTTCTTTAGATCTGAACAACATTTTAAGAAATGGAGCAGTTCTAAAAAACTAAATCAACTAAATACTTTTTTTGCTTTTTCATATAGATTTGAGCAACCTTTTTCTGTATTATGTGGGCACTCCTAAATGCTTTTTATCATTCTTTATTATTTATCTCCTTTCTTGTGCACAGTAATGGAAATATAAAAGGCCACATTGATAAGAAGTTAAGGTTGGGCCATTAATAGATTAAAAGGTCCCAGCTCTGTGATACATACTGATTCTCATATAAGGTTGCAAAGAAATCAAGCTCCTATACACAGTTGTGGGCAATTCCTTTGAAAGAACAGGGACAAATATAGACATAAAACATTACACACGTTAAAAAAAAGCTATTTTTGTGGAGTGGACAAAGACATTGGGTGGACTTGCGTATATCTGCATAAATAGACACACAAATACTATGCAGCCAGTATTGCCAGAGGCGAAGACCTAAGTCTTTCAACAACTCATTAATAATACAGTGCAAAGATAAATAAATTTATCAGAAATATCCTTAAACCAAGAATGAAGTTATGATTGCTAACATAAAGTAGGTGCCCCCATGCTGATTTTTATTTATTTTTTGTTTTGTTTTGTTTTCAGTTGATGAAAAATTAATGGATTTTAATGTATTGCATTATTAATATTGTGCCATAGTCCCAGACTGGTGATGGCAGGTTTCTATTTGAATAAAAACAACTAAACATTGAAATAAAGGAGGAAGGCAGTGTTTAGTTATTTACAAGGAAAACAGGCTAACACATAAAGAACTGCTAAACATAAAGAAAACAACGAAATAATTGTTTATCTAAACTTATTCCATAAACTTTAAAACTACCATAAAAATAAACAAAGAAATTACACTGTTCAAAAGTTTATTTTTGCAAGAATTACCCAAAATCTTTATTTTGTTTTTTTTACCATGTTGCTTTTAATTTTCCATCTGCAGAAGTCATCACAGCTTGCACAAAATATTTCCTAATTGTTTTACACCAAATTCCCATTTTGACACTGTAGTGGCAGAAAGAACCCATGCAGAAGTCTTGGTTAGTTGCCAACTTTCAAGGGACTTTATTGAAATTGTGGTTCTCAGACAGTCAGAACTCAAAAGAACAAGAACCCGCTTCCCGAATCGGGGAGCTCTGAGTCTTATACCTTCTTTCTGCGTCAATTTACAAAACCTTAGCCAAGATTTGTGAGAGCTTCTCAAATACACACACATTTAACAACTCTTTCCTGCAAAACATCATACTTCCTGCTAATCTGTATGCCACCCTACTTTGTTGAAAACAAACACATAATTTGTGATACACACTATTGACAGAAAACTCTTGACCTTCTGTATCTGTACTAAAGAACAGCCAACTATTTGTACTTTCATACTGATATGGAGTATTTGTAAACACAGAGAATCTGGCACTCTTCTGGACTGAAAGACCTCAATGAACCTTGCCACTTCAACACAAGTTGGTCCCAAACCCACAATCTCAGGATTTCAAGACTGCTGCACTGGTCATTGAGCTACTGCTGCCCAAATGTATGGTGCTGGTTTTCGTTTTCCAAGTTTGTGCTCATCAAAGTCATATCTGTCCGTATACTTTAAACAAATAGCATACGTTGTTAGCTATGCCTTGGCCAGCATCTACACAAACTGGTCTTCTTCTGTACTATTCTGCCTTAACATGAACATCTTTTTTCCCCCTGACACTTTCCTTGACCTCGCATTTCCCTCAAGAAGTGACCACAGTCTGATGTTAGCCACAGCTGACCTCTCCTTGTCACACATCATGAGTTATCAGTTTCCCTCTCAAACCCAAGGTGACAGAGGGACATTTATTCTCCCTCCTCATTTGCCACATTGTGTTTGGAAGCAGAAAACAGGCAACATGCCATTTATTTTCTTACCTTTGTGTTGCCCTTGATGCTGACATTTTGATATGATTTATGTGCACATTGTACAGTAAAGGCCCTGATCTGCAAAGACTGAAAATTTCCTTCATAGCTGGTAACAAATCATAGACTAGCTTTATTAATGACTAGAAGTAAATGTCACTGGTGAACTGAAAAATAATGCCAACACAAAGAAAAATACAGTAAAACAGCCATGGTTAAGTAATTACTTTAAAGCCACTTTAAATTTGGACCATGGTCTGTTTTGCTAATTTCTTTTAAAGCACTTGGGAAATAATTATTGGAATAAAAGCATATCTGCTTAGTTTTTTTTAATGAAACCCTCATTTTAATTGTTTTCTGTATTGGTGAACCAGTTTGTTTCCACTCTACTACTATCACATTTTCTTTCCACCTTTAGCATCAGTTGTGAGTACAACAGGTACATCTTGTGACAATACGTAGAGCAATTTAAACAAAACCATTAAGGTTTGTCTAAACCTAATCTAACTGTTCTGATGCCCTAAAGTTAGGCAACATAAAAGGAAACCAAAGCCTTTCTACTTTAGTCTTATGTTATTCACAGGAAATCACTCTAGATTGACATCTGCATCATTTGCTCTCCGGTTCTTATATTTCCAGCCAGTATGTCAGAGCGCTAACACCATTCTGAGTGGTTGGCTAACTTACAATGCAGACACATTAGTAAATGGCTAGAAGAAGGATTACACATCACAAAGCCACTACCCCTGGAGTGGCTAATGATTTTCCTCCATAATATACTTCTAAATTGCATGCTTACTGTACTGTACTGCACCACTGCCTCGAGGCGATTTTGTTTGATCTGCTTATCTTCTAGATGTATGGACATGTGTTGTGTACATCTATCAAAGAAAATAATTATATTACATTGAATGCAATGCAGTGGTCAGACAGAATGTAAATAAAACTGAATAGATGCCTTTATTATATGGAAAGTTAGGTGTGAAGTTGTTTCAAGTAGCATATTGTTCATATGCCCAAACATTCTGAATAAATATTTGGCAAAAATCAACTTGAATTTGGGTTTTAGTATCTGTGGATGTGTGTATGGTGAATTTATGTAAGATCATAAGTATTGTCTCTTTTTCTTTTGTTTATCATTTTACCATTCTCATACAATTCTTTTCCCCCCTCTTTTTTTCACTTTGATCATAAAAGAGGTAAAAATCTATTTTGCTTTGGAAGCTAGAATGCCAAAAGTCTGAACTAAGTCAAAATATAGAATCCTAATGAGCCAGAAATAATTTCAAAATTAGGTACACACTAAGCTGATAGTGACATTGTTCTTTACAAGACAAAAAGTGTTTTTTCAAAGGCACACAATATGTCAAGTAGACAATAAGAATTAGGAGTGCACCCCCAATTTCCTTACTTTTGGGAGATCAGAGATCAGTCGATCCTTAGATAAGATTGGTGGAAAAGATCAGCTTTTCTACCTCCACAAAGGTCTGAAAATAACAGTCCTCTTTTGCTCTGTCCAGGTAAAACAAGTTTGTATTGTTTCAATGGTATTGTTTGATGTATTTCAATAAAATAACATTGAAACATTGAAGTTGCATTGTAACTTTATAACATCTGACAGTGTCCGTTATTTAAAAAAATTGGTATTGGCCAAAATCAGTATCAGCAGGTCAGACTCTTTTAAAGATTAGTGATCGGAGATCGGCCAGAAAACTGGAATTGGTGCAACCCTAATAAGAACTAAAGCATGGAGGATAAAAAATTGAAGGAAAACGCCATCAAAATGTGTCTGACACACAAAAAAAAATTAAATACCTCAAATTGCATACACCATTCTTTAATGAACATATCCCAGTTTTTCATTATTTTAAATTCTGGTCCACAGTTTGAGGGCAAGCTGAGTTATGCCATTAGAGCAAAGCTTAATATTCACATGTCCACTCCACATTAAAAATGTACTAAGCAGGAAAGAAGAAAAAAAATTGCTCTTGCAGATTACCAAAATAATTACACACTGAGTTCTCCTTCTGAGCCACATCTTCCAGCCAAGGGTGCAGCGAGGAAACAGTCGTAAAATGCATATCTTGGAAATGCATGTAAGGCGGCTTAATTGGGGCCAAATTTTAACAAATCTTGTCATGTTTTCTACACCTTCAGGTGCAGTTAGATAAAAGCACACAGCAAGTGGCATATCTAACTAAAAGAGAAAGCGGATAGACACAGAAAGCGTGGGAGCTGAGCATTGCCAGAGAAGCGCTGGCTTTTTAGTGTCTTCCGTAGTGTTTGGAGGTTTGTTGCATACAAAGCTCTCTCTTGCATTTGTTTTCCACAGAGGCATGCAGAATAACTGTTGAGTGTTTGTACACACAAATACGCTCATCAAAATATCTTGGCTTAGTCTGACTTCTTCAGGTGCTGCTAGATAAAAGCACACAGCAGAGATAAGCGGCAAAAAGGAAAATCATTTTATCCAAACAGATTGACATAAATTGTGCATGTTTTGACACCTCACTCTACCTTTTTTTAATAATAAAATTGGTGTTGTGTAATCCAGTAACAGAAAAAAGAGCAAAAAAGGTAAACTTTTGACATGAAGCAGATGTCAGAAAGTCTATTTATAGGCAAGCTGGGATGATTTTTTAATCCTAACAATGTTGCTTTAAATGCAATATTTAAGTGGTGCCATGTTAATATATCTAACCAAACAAGAAAAAAATAAACATTAGGGTAAACTGTTACTGACAATGGGAAGTTCTTAAAACTAAATAAATGAAATGTAGTGGTCTTATGTTGTTCAGAAAGCGTTTAGTTCTTAACGGCAAAAAAGTTCTTTAACTTTCATCCCAGTCCATTTTTCCCTCCCCTGACCCCTCCAGCTTCAAATTAGTTGGCTTTGTGTTCATAACAGCAATGAATCACAGCCCTTCTTGTCCTGCTCTGATCAGACCTGTGCTCGGACATCTGTTAGAGCATGTTTACCCTGGCAGTAAGTATGTTAGGGGAAATATTATCCTAGTTTTATCTTACCTTTCTTCTGTATGAAGCATAAACATCAACATTAAAACATGAGGTTGGATGATTAGACGTTAAAAAGGATAAAACATGCAGAAAAGTGGATTAAAAGAAAAGTGCGATGGGGAGCAAAAAAATGTAAGGAATCAGTTTTGGTGAATGATGATCAGCTGAGCAGGGGAAAAATAAATAAATGGAAAAATATTCAAGGAAATACAGAGAGGAAAAAAGAAGGAGAAAAACACAAAAGAAAAGTTTAGAAGCATGTAAAAAACAGTTGACAATTAATCCAACCTGCTTCATTTCTCAAATATCATCATTCAGTTCCACGAGGCATCCTTCAAAATGCCAAAGCAGTCATTTTACCACAAGGTTGCTAATACAGTCAGACTGCACTTTATCGATTTTTTCACAAATACAATGTCAATTTGACTATCTTTTTTCTTTACCAAAAACAAAAAAAATGGGGGTAAGTGGTCAGAAAAATAAATAAATAATTTAGGTTGCTTTAGGAGCCAAAGCGGTCCTCTGCCTATTAGAAGCTTGATACTTTTAAATATGTGGGATGGAGATGCCAAGATCAGAGTCTGTGGGCAACTCACTAAACTCCAGGTTGCCAATTATGTATGAATTGGTGTGTGTACTTATATTTGTTACTTTTTTAGGACCGTTTCTGATATACACACCTACCTTGTCAGGACCAGTGGTCCTTATAGAAACCAAAGACTGATCCTATGGTGGAACTCCCTTTTTGGGTTGGGGGTTAGGTTTAGGACTAAGGTGTGACATGAGTTTAGATTAGGTTTAGGGATATGTATGTACGGTGGGGGTTAGGTTTAGTGTAAGAGGTCAGCGTTAGGCTATAAAAATGACTGGAAGTCAATGAACAGTCCTAATAAGGATAGACATGCAAATATCTGTGTGTGTGTGAGAGAGTGGGTGAATGTGGCTACTTCTGCACTTTGTATGGTCAATAAAACAAGGAAAGTGTAATAAAGCAGTCCATTTACCATTTGCAAAAAAAATCTCTATATAAAGAAATAAAACATCCAATTTCAAAATAAAAGTCAACCCGTCTAGACAGCTTTTTGTGGTCTGTAAACAATCAATATACAGTTTACAGCCATATCTGTGTGGTGTTTGGCATATAAGCATATGGGCACAGAGATGCTCAGCATGCACCCACAAGCAGATCTCTCTCTCTCTCTTTTATCTCTCTCTCTCTCTTTCTCTTTCTCAGTGTCATACACACAAATACACACACCTTTCTCTTCCTGTTTGGTGTTGTGTCCAGTTGAAAACCAAATGCGGAGGCTGTGTTGACCTGAAATGCATCAATTCTCGGTTTTCACTAGAAAAAAATAACAAAAGGGACACTTACAATCTGTCTTCCTGATGGTCACAGAGCCTGTTTTTTATTATTTACCTCTTTGTGTACTTGCTTTTTAAAAATAATTTCAGCATTTTTATAATGTTCTAACCTGTATCATCATTAGCTGTCCTCTTCCTCAGCCTGTCTAGCTGTCTGTCCGTTTGTCTAAGTGCCTCCCCAAAACTCTTTCTAGCAGTCTTTTTATTTGCACACCCTTCTTTTCTTTTCCCCCACCCACCTATCAATCCCTCCCACTCCACCACCAACTAGGCATGAAAACGGTGCTCCATTAGGAGTGCCTGAGCTAAGCCCAGTCTGACACACACTGCTTTGATCAGCCATGAGCTGGGCTAAACACCCCACTAAACTCCGAGTCTGAAGACGAGGAGGAAGAGGAGGGGGTGGAGGTCGTGTTGAGGGAGAGCAAAAGGGGTGAGAGTTAGGGGATGGAGCAGCAAAGATCAAAATGGGTAAAAGTGATGAAGATGGGAACACAATAAAAGAGAAGCACTAAAACTGAGCAGGGGAGATGTTTTACTCCAATCCGTTTTGTAAAATTTGTGTCCCTAACATTTTTTGCCTTCATTCCATTTTCTTGCACATCTTTTTTTCTTTAAATTACTTAGTTTCCTGTGTTGTTTTGGCTGCATTTTCATCCTCATAACCTCCATAGCCTGTAAACACAACACTGGAAAATCTCTGCAGGTGCGCAGCTCGAAGAAAGCTCAAAGAACGGAATGAAGCAACTAATGTAAAAACACAACCAGATCAGGCAGCTGAATATCAGGAAATCCCAAAGCAGCACTGTCGAGAGAGAAAAGAAGTATAAATTGTCCATAAAGATCAGGTTTTCTATAGATGACAGTTGCTAAAAAAGAAAACTTTCAACTTTTGTACAGATACTAAACCAGCAGCAGCAAAAAGACAAAACCATCCCGTCTTTTGCTCCCAAGGAGTGAAGTGAAAAGGGATTTCCGCTCACTGCTAATCAATCAGGCTGTGATAATGGCTCCCATGCCTAGCTGTCGACTGTAAGGGTCAAGGCATCCCGTGACCCAGCGCCCAGGGCCCAGGGGCCAAAGCTCCTCTCAGAATAGCACCCCAGGACGGACTCCCGGGCTAATTGTCCTAGCCAGTGTCAGCCTTTTCAATGCCCCCCACCCTAACCCTCCCCTCTTTCCACTTTCTCTGTCATTCCTCTCTCTTTCTTCTCCCTTTTTACCCCCTTCCCCTCTTGCCCTCCTCACAACGCTGCGATCTTTTCTGCTTAACTGAAGAATCTACCGACCTTATCAGCATGGAACAGCATGGGGTTGACAGAAAGCGAGAAATTGGAAATGGGCAAGAGGTACTGAGAAATGGGACTACATGTCAGAAAAAGATTAGTGACAACAACAGAAACAGCCGTAAGTGATGTGAGAATGAAAGAAAAAAATATGAAAGAGCCATGTGACAACTCTGGACAGAAAACAACAAACAGACAGAAGAGTAATATTGAAGAAAGAAAGAGGGAAAAACTGTGAGACTGTCTCCTTTTCCACAAAATATCATTCATAGCACTAGAGTGCAGTGACAGGTCTGTCCACATCAATTTGCATATCAATAGGTTTTTATTAAGCACAGCAAGAGCGACATGTGTCTCAGCATATCCTCTCAACATCATTATGACTGACTGCCACACTGCAGCCGGCATCCAAAGACAAAAAAAAAAGACAAAGAGGACAAGCACAAGGAAGCACAAGAGTCCGAAGCAACCCCTACTCCAGCTCCATGCAATGGCATTCTTCTCATTCCAAGCACACGCTGCTAATTAACATCATTAGATCCCACGGACTCAGGGACAAACTGATGAAGCGGTAGTCCGATGTTGCACTAGTAGGCTACGCTCTCTTCTGTCAGTTTCTGTCTGTTTTTGGTCATCAGTCTCTCTTGATTCTGCCCGCACTCCCTTCCATCCAACTCTCTTTCCCTGTCATAGTCTCTGTCAGGTTGTGGTCAGAGAGTGCTGAAGAGGAGCAAAGTGAAAGAATAAAAAAAAAAAAAAGTAAATGCAAAATAGGACAATAAAAATCAGCTACTCACTGGGGAGTTTTTTTTTTTTTTTCCTTTTCTTTTTTTGTTTTTCTTTATCCTGATCTGCCACTCCGTATCCTCTTCTCCAAGGTGGAATGGGAGTGTTTCTTTCCCGGCGTGTGTGTCAGTCCGATGGAGGAAAGTTGCCTTCTGCGTGCATGAGCATGAGTGAGTGTGCGCGTGGAGCAGAAGAAAGAACGTGTGTGTCTGTCTCTGTGACTTGCAATGCTCTGACTGAGGGAGCCGAGGCTGTTTTAAACAGGCTGCTCTCCCCATGTGACCAACCCAGCCACAGGCAGGAATACATTACAGACACACACACTCTCTCTATCTCCCCCCTTTTCTCTCTCAACCATACACACACTGTGTCCACAGTGCACCCCCTAGCCACAGCTCAGGGTATTGGAGGGGAGCAGCCCTCAGAAACAGCATGCATTTATGCACAAAACGCAAATACACTAAAGCCAGTGGAAAGGAAAATGCATAAATGCGTGCTTGATTAGCAGCAGGTTTAAAAAAAGGATTGTGTTTTGACCCTGTGTTGATGGCCTTTACAAATCAAAAATATGCAAGTGAGCAATAATTATCACACATGCACACACAAAGAAAAATCATAAAACACAATAATAGGCTTTTTAAATTTTAATTATTAGAATTCTGACTTTTCCTTCTTTGCTGTGGTGGTGTTTCACACCTGAAAGCACCGACCTTTTCACTAATAAAAACCTTTTAAAGCTGACCTTCTGTTTCAAGAAATACAGTTGCATAACAGCTACCTTATAAAAAACAAAAAACAAAAAAAATTATAGATGTAATGTTCAATGTCCAAGTTTGTATGTGACAGAGTGAATTGAGAATATATAGATTGTTGCAGACTGTCTCATCAAGATATAAAATGCTGGACATATGGTACTTTCCTAAATACCATTCATGTTGTTTTCACACTGCATTGCAAACAACTGTACATTTATTATGGCATGTTAAAGAAATACCCAGACTGCATTATTGTTTTAGAGAAACTCAGTGATAAAAAAAAAACAAAAAAAAAACAACATCTACTAATAGTCATGTAGAGTCACAATAATACCAATCATCTTATCTGCAGGATTCCTCATATCAGTCCTTTGTCAAATAAAGATGTTCACACTGCAGGTGCTCAAATCAGATTTATTTATTTTGTGTGTGTTTGTGTGGATGTTTACATTCAATTTTAAATGCGACCTCCATCAGACTCCAGTATGAACTTCTGGCCCGCATGCACAAAAACAATATGTGACGTCACATCCAGTATGCTGTTCACAGAAGTACAATTTAAGGATGCTACATGCTAGCGTATGTGGATCAGTTCTGAGGCTGTTGTGGAATCAGAGAAGATTAAATAATTATCTGCCTCTGGTATTTATGGAACGGGAGCATTGTGCCGAAAGCCAACCTGACCAAAGTAACGATCAAATTTTTTTGTGAATTCACAGTCATCCAGGACATAGAAAATAAAAAAAAATGACAATGCAACTGGTGTGTGATTGATGTGTGGAGTTCCAGGTTTTAAACATCCTCACTTGAGGTCAGTATCATAATTATTACCTGGATGGATTTGCTCACTCCACATCATAGATGTAAAAGTTGGATGAAATGCAACATGAGTGTTTAGACTGCCGTCGCTTTGAAAAACCATCAGATGTGTATCGTATACTGAAAAGAATTGGGTTTTATAAAAAAACAAAAACGGGTCGCATCGGAGCATAAAAACTGTACTTGGGTCGCATACGCCTGCAGTGTTAACTAAGGCTATGTTCACACTACGTCCAGTGTGAACATAGCCTTAGTGAACTGATTTAACAAGTCTATCAGAGCCAACTGAAAGCACAAATACACACAAGAAAAGAAACGTTTCTAAGAATACGTATGTAATTGTCACCTCAATGAATGCATCTTTAAATAGTAACTGCCCTTAAGAGAAATAAATAAAGTTTTGTTTTAGCCCTGTGTTCTGTGCATGGTTCATCATAACTTTAGGCCAATATGTCAATGAGCTGCTTTTGTAGACTACTTGGCAGAACAAAAACAAGTCTCTATAATGTCTCAAAACATCTGTAGAGTTCTTCGATTTCTTGCAGGAGTCATAGAGAGCAGACTTGTCCTTTGACTTTTGAGATGTTGGAAAAAAATAATAAAAAATCATAAAGCAATTGTACTGTTTTTGACCTACAGTTTGTATGCTCATGACATTATGTGTAGGATTAATTCCCATCAAATCTATTACAGATTTTATTTTATTCTCTTCCACAGGATAATACAAATATGAATACATTTTAGTGTAATGCCAATGCAGCAGCCAACTTGGAGCCTTACTAAACTTAAAAAAAATTACAAAAAAAAACATTTTAAAATTTAACATTTCTCTTGATGCTGACTAAAACACAGTCACCTTACTCTGTTTCTTTGGTAACATTGCTTCATTCCTCATACTCTTCTATAGCCTAGAAATACTCTCTTACTCTTCCTCAAAATTTGTCAGCTTCTTTCTGTCCATTAAATTATTTATTTTTTTATTTTTTGTGCGAGTCATCCTTTCCCTTTTAGCTCTCTATTGGTCATCCTTCAAATTTAACCTGTCAAACTCGAAAGATCTGAAGAGGGGAAAGGAGGGGGCAGGTTGAAAGATGTGCCTGGGCCAGCTTGATGTCAGAAAAGGATGAGATGAGCCACTGCTCGTTATTCATGAGCTATTTGGTTTGGGAAAAAAAAGAAAAAAAAGTTTCATCAGCCTAAAAGCACACCAGCCCACCGGGCAAATGCCCAGTATGCCCAATTACAAGTCCAACCCTAGTTGTGGCTTTCCAACAATTATTTCCAAGTTTTTCCTCATAAAACCACTGGTGTAAGAGGGCGCAATATTTTGCTTTAGATCTAAAGTATAAACACAAGGCTTGGTGAAGACTGGCAAATGATTGATTATATTAAAAAAAAAGTACAGTATCGGTATTATGTAGTTTTGATAAATAGTACCGATGCCTTGAAAATCTTTATTTAAATAACAGAATTATGGGGGTGCAGTAGCTCTGTGGTCAGAGCTGTGGTCTTGTAATCCTGAGGCTGCAAGCTCAAGCTCAGGTTGCATCAGGAGGGGCATCCGGCATTAAACACTTGCCAATTCTTTCATGCCAGTTTGCTCGCTGAGGCGACCCCTGGGGCAGCCAAAAATAAATAAATAAACACAATAACAAATCTAACAAAATTCTATTTGCCTGTGATCTTGATGGTTCACTTCTGTTACAGGCCTTTTACGGTTACTGTGTCGATCCAAAATCCTGTCTCGAACCCTGTCAGAATTGAAACGCAGTAATAAAAAGGCACAGCTGTACACCACTGTGAGATTTTTGTTACTTTGAGACAAACAGCACAGCCTTCAGGCCGAGCCTAAGAGGATTGACTCATTTCAAATGCTCCCTTCAGTGAATTTCAACAAATTACAGTCTGACAGACAAGCACCTCCAATCAATTTTGAAAATATCTACAGCTCAGCTCAGTGATTCAAGGACTCATTGAAGGCATCGAATACCAGCTGCTGGAATCAGGGTCCATTTAGAGAAAGTAGGTCGTACACTCTCTGCAGACACATTTCTAAATACCAGATTGCCACCCCTGTGTTATAAATGGGGCTGTAAAGCAGGTTGAATGTTAGTTACATGGCCCTCCTGAAAGCACAATCAAAACCATTTGTTTAAAGTCTTGATAAACCGCGCCTTACAGACAGCAACATGTGGATTTATTCCAAGGGTAAGTTATATGTATGTATACCAATTCCCAAATGTTTTATTTTACTGACTAATTTGACACTATTACACCACTCTTGTGGTTTGGGGAGAAATCCAAACCATAGGAAAAGCAATTGCAGTTCAAACATTAACAAATAAATCGTATATTACGTTTTTCTAAATGTAATGGAATGTACCTGGTGAAATGTTTGTCGTTCTGAAAAAGAAAAGTGAATAACAGGCTTTTTACTCAATCATTTTTTCTGAAGATTGTATTCTGTATTGCACTTCTAAGTATATGTGTAATTACACACAATAATAAAAATCAATAGTTTGTCAAAATTACTGTTTTAAATTTAGTGTAAAGATGTTTTAAAGGTAACACCAAATAAATCACCGTATCATCCAAATGAATAAACAATCACCAAGCCAGCACCAATATCCAAAGAACCAGTAAGGAACACCTCTTGGTAAATTGAGCAATTTTAGAAAAATACACAGGTGTTCCGCTACAAATGCAAAAATAAATTCATAAATTAAAAAAAAAAACTGTTTTACATATTTCAGTGTTAAATAAGGTAAGATGTCAAGCTACAAAATGGTCCATTCTCTGTTCATGTCAGTTTTGAGTGTATTATAAACATATTCTATCTGATCAAAGGGGAATCTACATGGAGTTAAACCGTGGCAGTTTAATGAACCAAATAGTTACAGAGGGCTTTACAATTTCCCACTGTGTGATTGTGTTTGCTGAGAGGTTTCAGAAATGCCATATCTGATTTGTCAGACACAACCACCAAAAATTGAGTCAAAAGCAAAAAATGTGTAGACTTAATCTGATTAGCTGGGTGTCATGTGACGTGCACATGAATGCCCAGACTCATGGTTCCACAGAATAATGCTGCATTGTAACAAGACAATTAATGTAATTTACCACCTGTCTTTGGTAATAATTTAAACAAGAATTTGCTGAGTGAAAGGACTCAGGTTTTAAGGTTGCTATTAATGAGAGGTTTTATGATAGACAAGAACACTGACCAGGATGAACCACATCTCCAACAGACTACAGGGAAATGGATCTTTTACTATTCACTAAGAACAGTTATCTGTTAATCCATAGAACAAAGCATGAATGTAAGATACATATGTCTTTACGCTTTAAAAACCTGGCCTACATTAAAGGTAGAATTCTGTTTTACAGTCTAAAACCACATGTTAAGTTTTCAGAACTGAACCAGGGTCTAAACTTAGATTTTCATAAAAAATTGGCTTAAATTTAATTTCAAGTCACAATATAAATAAACTTGAGGTTTACACATTAGTAGAATGGTCCTTGCCTTCCTACACAGTTTTGCTCAATTTTAGTTTCCCTTCTCTGCTCCATCTGGGATTTCTCCCTTAGACAAGAATTTTCTCAGGAGTTGTGAACGACAACAATTTTCTGTGCCATTTTAAACTGCCTGTAGTTTAGCAATGGCAGAAGAGGAAGTGAATGAAGTCAGTCCGTGTTGACAAGGATTCCAAAATAAATTAAATTTGTCTCACAAAGCTGTTTGGCTCGATACTTCTCTCGGATGGTTTTTTACAGCACATGCAATTTCCGGTTAGCTTCTTAGCTTAGCTTCCCTCATGGTCGAGCTGGCGCACTTGTCAAGGCCAAACATTATCGAATGTGTAAGATAAGATCCAATTGTTTTAAACTTCAACCGAGTCCACACCTCCAGCAATAAATCACTTTCCAATAGCTGAGGTTCCTGACCCTCTGAACAAAGCAAGGTGTAGAACAAGGGGCTGGTTTTTACAACGCTAACACATAAGCAACATTTATTTATATTATTTGACCCTTGGGACTCTGAAAGGAAAAAACGGGTATAGATAATGGATGGATGTATATATATATATATATATATATATATATATATATATATATATATATATAAAAATGTCTCAGAATATCCTGTTTAGTGAACCATCTTCATTATGTTGAAAATTCTAAGCTGAACCTGATGTTACCTCATCTATGGCACTAATCCTGCTACGGCTTCATATGTGCAGCCAGGTTAGGAAGTAATTAACTTGTTAAGGAATTATATTAAAAAGGCTAAAAGGTTTAGAGAGATATTAACTTAACTTTTGAACTTTTGGAAGTTTATTTATTTCTTTAGTATTTTTTACTATAATCTTCACACATTATATATATCTGGTCGTCAGAGCAGTCAGACAACTAGGTTCTAATGAATGTTTTTTTTTCCCTACTTTATTGTGGGAGTACCATACTCAGCTCTACAGTAATCAAGCTTTTTATCAAGTAATGGGAATAAAATACTTTCTTCCCTCCAAAACTGATTTATTAAAACAAACAATACAAATATGACTTTGAAAGAAAAATATTTTAAATTGTGTTGATTATTTTGAGGATATTCCTATTGTTTTCAATTTCATTAAAGCTTTATCAACTGCTTTTTTTGTTGAGGCATTGGAAGCATTTTTTTCAAGTAATTGAGTCCATGCATACGCAAACACCACATCGTTGCACGTTTAACCAAACCTCTGGCTAGAATGTTTCTAATTGTGGCTGTAACAGTTACACATGCACTGGAAAGAAGAGTTTTTTTTTAGGTAGAGATGTGTGATTGTGCACCTCCATGTGTGCTGTGATATCACAGTTTGAGCTGTTATCTTCTTTGTTGACACAGCAATGACATGATTCTGACTATAGTTCAGTTGAATCGGTGCATTTTCATGAGGAGAGAGCTTTTGTTTATAAGTGCAGATGTGAATACACTTTGTGTTTTAGAAAACAAATGAGAAAAGCAATCATATCCATGTACCTTGTTAGACTTGAAGCTACATACTAAGACAAAGTATACCATTGGATAACTTTGTAAAACCACAGCAGAAGACATCTTGAAACATACTTTTTTAAAAGTTTTACAACAGAATGAAAAATGTAAAAAAAAAAATCTATCTTTTGTTGTAGTCCCTTACAAAACTTGCGTCATCTTTTTGCTCAATATTAAATTGTTCTGGTTTGTTTGGTGGGTGTTAGTGAATTTGTCTTGGGGTGCTAGAGTGCATGTGTGTGTCAATAAAAATATTTCTGTCTGGGTGAAATGTAGGTGAAACAAAAAGCTTGTAAAACAGTAGAGGTTGAGTGCACACATGCTCATGAATTTTCTTGTACGGGTACACCGCAAATGTGTGTTTGTGTATATCTGATAAACACAGTGTGTATGATAAATATTCAGTGTTTATCAGCATGTCTGGAGCTGTAAGCAGAGGTCAGGAGATATACCCTTATTCACTAGATGATTGTCTATGGAAAGCAACAATATGCCTTTGAGCCCAACGGTACTTGAATCTGGGAATCACAAACAGTTTTCCACCAAAACTGCTCAGTTAATGCTAAATCAATATTTATTTGTTGATTAGACAAAAAATATAACAATAAAATAAAAATAAACACTGTTTGCCATTCAGGAAATGTTTACCTTTATAAATCATTTTTCAGTGATAACAGGCTGGGGTCATTACATCAACTGTCATCAAACCTTTTATGTTTTTTTATTTTATTCTCTCATTAACCCAGCACCATTTTATTAATTCTTTTGTTGTTTTTTTGTCTACACAGATACTCAAAAAGTATGCAAAGTAATGTAGTTACTATTTATGATCTATGATTTAGAAAAAATACATTGTCACTTTCAAAGCTGCTATGCTCCTTTGTTTTAAACATTTATATATTTTAGTATTTTAGCCTATATAATTTAGTTCTGATTGAGACATGTTTTAAAGTAAAGTATTTGTAAAATGCAATGATACAATTTCTTGTTTGTTTGTTCCTGTGTGTTTTTAATTCACAGAAACTGAGAGTCCAACTTCGTCATTTTCATAGAAAATGAAAACGTGAGACTATGCTGAACAAATCAAACAAAAAGAGTGCATTAAAAAAATAAATGCAAGAAGCCAAATCAAAGGTAATCTTATAAAGCGAGCATGTTTGCCTTGAGGTGATGTAACATATCTCTTGATGTTCCAAGTTTTGTCTACACCCATCTCCCACAAAGCGTTGCCTTTTTTAAGTCATCTTGTGTTTGAGATGTTGTGATGGCTCCACGCTGTGTGATGTTCCGACTTTGACAGCGGTTTGCTCATCAGTCGCTTGAATACTAACCAGATTAAGGACGGCTTTTGATTGGTTCTACTCTATGCCTTCAAACAAACAAATGTAAAATGTTCTGATCTATTTTAATTTATTCAAAGTAAAATAAAAATAAAATTCATGAGCTGAGTTGATCAACAAGAGGTACCATTTGTAGTCGAGTTGTTTTTACTTGTTATTAATCATCATGTCTCCAGATCAATGCACCAAATTGAATATATAACACTGCTGTACACATATCAAAGTGATGAAATGCCCATTGAAGGCACGGGTAGTTTAATTCTGAATGACACTGCTGAAAACACCTACTGTGTTGTTTAAAATGCGAAAGGACAAAACATGGCTGACAGCTTTGACTTAAGCAAAAACATTTGCAAACTTGTTGAGGGACATACAGGTAAAAGCCAGTAAATTAGAATATTTTGAAAAACTTGATTTATTTCAGTAATTGCATTCAAAAGGTGT
>JARVJO010000140.1:17818786-17854219 GCA_031762555.1 Cynodonichthys magdalenae | reverse complement strand
TCTGGGTCTCTCTGCTTAGGCTGCTGCCCCCGCGACCCGACCCCGGATAAGCGGAAGAAAACGGACGGACGGACGGAATTTAGGTTTTAACTAATCTGCTAGAATCTATGAAGCCTTAACACTAACAAGGCCATTTATTGTGTTTTTTTTTTTTTGTATTTTTCTTTCCTTTCATGGCTCAAAAAGAAGAAATAACAGTTTAAATGATCTATCAGCCCACCCAGTGTCTGAATCAAAACCTAATTCAAATAACTCAAAAACACATATTCATGTTTTTCCAGACCATATTGATCAAAACATTTTTAGTTTCACATATTATGTTTTTGTGACTAGTTACGAAGCTTAAAACCACATCAAAAAATTAGTGTGTGTTTCAGCTCAGCTTGACTCTGCTTCTCTCTTCTCTTCTCGTTCGACTCCTGCTGAGCACCAACTGTCTGGGTGGACCGTTGTATCGTCTGTATAGCCTCAAATATAAGCTTAAATATTTACACGCTTTTTAAAAAATAATATGAATAAACAAACCCTAATAGAATGGCATTTAAATAAAACAGGGGAGCTTGTTTGAAATTCCCGTTGTTCAATCCCCAGTGTTGCCAACCTCTGAACAAACTCCATAGAATAATTAGTGAGATACAGTTATAAAACCTTGTCGGTTCATATGTCAATTACAAGATCTGCCTCAGATGTTGGGGAACCAGAATATTTGGATGAGAAATGGGCTACTACTACTGGAACAAGACAGTCATGACCCAGTGTTCCAAAATTTGGGAAAGAAATCTGCTTTCACACCTAGAGATTGATGAAATACAACAACGGCAGGCAGGGACGATATATTATCACCCCCCATCATCAGAGTATGGGTACTAAGCCCCATTGAAAAGCCCTGAGGAAATAAATACAAGGGCAGCTGACCTGAGAATGAAGATTGCAAATAGGCTAGACACCAGGACAAGTTTGAATTTGTTGTAATGGTGTTTTTTCCACTGCAAGAATATTTTTTTTGATTACCGTCCCACTCATTTGGGCATAGACCTACATTCATGAGTTTCAGCACTTAACAAGGGTTCACCTTGACTGTTTAACACACTGGCCTACTTTGTAAAATTTACATACCTTGTTCCTTGTCTGGGGATTTGCCTGTTTCAACCAAAAACAAAGATAAAGAGACAAAGTCACAAACAGATTTACTCTCACAGCATGCCAGAAATATTTAAGTTACAGTATAAAGGGAACATTCATATTTTAGGATTGTTTTGTATGTTCTTATTACGATTAAACCTTATATGATATCCAAACTCCTTTTAGGACTTTTATGTGGCTATGTATGCATATTTTCGAACGGTAGTTTAAAAAAATATATGTATATATACATATTTGTTTTTTCAACTTATTGACCTGGGTTGTAGGATTTTTTAGAGGATTTTTTTTACTGGTTATTCTATTTAAACAGCTCAAAATGTTCAATTACACTGGGTCTCAAAGTTAATCAGTGCTTGATGTGCCAGAGGCCCTGTTGTAGTGAGCAGATGGCAATACAATTCTTTTGAATTGCAAATGTGTTATTTTTGGAAACAAAACTTAAAAAGTGTCATCTGATATTTATTACCCTTCTTGATGTTTTCATCAGATGGTTACAATATAAGGCTGCAGAATGTTAGCTAAGCAAAATGACTTAATTCAGTTAACTAGTTTAAGCCATTACTGTTTAAATAAAATAGTTTCTTCAAAGTGCACCCACACACACCAAGGTTAAAACATCATTCATCATCTGCTTCTGTGCATTTTGACCCAGGTAGAGCAAAAAAGCAACTCCTGGTTGCCATCATACAAGCAGGTTGATTACATGTGTGTGTGTGTGTGTGTGTGTATGTGAATACTTGTATCCCTCATGTAGTGAAGACATGATGATGCTAAAATGTTACTTACTAAAACAAATATTACAATGTGACAACTTCAGTCTGGGAGGATTAAGCAATATCTTGTAAATGATAAATAATCTAATTGTGTCTGTTGGTGTGTATTTTCATTTTGTCTTTTTTTGTTTTTTCACTTTACACCAAGTTAAATTTGAAATTAATTCAATGTCAGATGTATGGATAAAATTGTGTGAGAAAAAGAGCTAATCAAACTGCATGGCCTCAGAGGTTTGACTTGTTATCAATTAAACACATCTTAGCAAAAATTATTTTCAGTAATGTGGTATTCGGATAAAAAATCTGTAATAATTTACTGCAATCTGTGAGTTGGTTTGCTTTGCAACTGAACTATTAAAATTTTAAAAATCTATACAAAAACAGGTTGCATAATAATATGAAATAATGAAAATGCAATGTTCAAATACTTCTCTCCCACAAACCACTTTGTACCTCAATGCCTCCACTTTCCAGAAAACCCTGCTGGGTTTACTTAATGTGGCCCTGATTTTCTATAAAAAATAACTACTGCTGATACCAAACTTCAGCATTTTATAATTGAAAATTTGTTAATGAAATAAATAAATAAATAAATGAATAAATGAATAAATGAATAAATGAATAAATAAATAAATAAATAAATAAATAAATAAATAAATAAAATGACACATGGTACTTCCACTTTCAGCATCTTCATTGTCAAAGACCTTTTTTTTTCTCCACAACTTCTTCAATTGATTTTCTCTGCAGTTAAGAGAAGACTGGGCAGCTTCCAAGTGTCATTCTGAGTGTGAAATGAGGCTATGATTAAAAAGCACACATGTGCTCACTCAGCTTCCTGTGATTAAATTAAAACTTTAAAAGAAAATCTTCTAGGTATTTTTTTTCTAGAATAGTGACTTCTGTAAATGACAGGAGGTACAGCAGTTTCCACTCAGAAGCCCTTCATTAGAGGTAGCTCTCTCACACCAATTTTTGGTCTGGTTCAGAGGTCAAGCCACCTAAAGCTTGCTTGTTTAGCTCCCCATGGTTAGATCTGGCCTTTCACACATGTGCGTCATTACTCATAGCTTGGCCCCAAAACACATTCCTGGCCACATGTTAGCTGGATTAGATTTAGAGCTGTGAAGTGGCCGTTTTATGAAAAAGAAAAAAAAAAAAAACAAACAAAAAGAAAGTTTTAAAATGTTGGTGGTGTCACACTTGGAAACCAATGCCATATGTTTATGGCTCCACTTTTAGCCTCTAATATTCAGTTGTGTTGCTAGGAGGAGTTGGGAGGAACCAAAATAGAATTAACAAACAACAACAAAGCTGTCATTTATGTGTTTGTGATTTAGTGTGAGAATGCTAGAAACAAAAAAGTGACTTTAAGGGAAAAATCTAACTAAATAACTTATATTGTAAGGGTAAAACAAAAACGTTTGTTTTATTTTCAACTAAATTTGACACTCAGGAATGCACAATTTGAATTTAGCTGCAATTTAGAAGGAAAAAGGAAACGATAGTTTAAACATATGCATACTATACAAATAATATATACGGTGTGTAAAGGGGAAAAGCATAGCTTTTCTGCATTACAGAGGGTTTGACCTTGAGAAGAACACTTGCAAATATAAAGCACAAAGCCTTAAATTTGCACAAAGTCTGGTAATTTGCCTCAAGTGAAATCAGTTGTCAGCTCAAAGTGAAAACAGTTCAAGTTGGTGAAAAAAGTAAAAGGATTTTAGTTTAGTATTAGAAAGCTTATCAAACTGGCAAATGATTCTTATGTCAGCTTGAAGCTTTTGGCTCAAGGCTACATTGGCTTTTCTAACCAGAACATCCAAATTCCTTATTCAATTTTCGTTTGACAAGCTGAAATATGCAAAGTGCAGGCAAAAGTTGTTGTTTTTACAAAAGAAGGTATTAAGGCATAATAATATATTAATATACAGTATATATATTAGATACCGTAGATTGTTTTTTTTTTTTTTTGCTACCATCACACATCCTTCTTCCAGACCTAAATAAGCCAAACACATAGTCTACGACGTGGATACTTTGTATTTGATGTTCTTGTTTTAATCTATGGGTTTTCAATACTTTTACCTTGCACCTTTGTTACATTTATCTGAGTCCAATCATAGACTTGTGCTGTAAATCTGACCTTAACATTTGAAACATTTTTTTGATGGAAATAAAAACTGAATGGAATTACACATAAGAATGTAATGGAAAATCTATTTCGTATATTGGCTTTATGAGAAGGCAGAATCACTGTATAAAGTGCATAAGAAATAATGGCCCCTGGTTGGAGGTGAACAAATGTCTTATATTAGAATGTACGCTGATGCAAACCTCCAGCACCCTGCTTTCGTACGAGCACTTGTTTCCTGGGGCTGATAAGGTTTGTGCAAGACAAGATATGCTCCTGTACATGTTGCAGGAACAGTTACAAGAAATGTTAAGTGATAACTTGAAACAAAACATTAAAAATAGATATATGTGTCTGGCGATGGGGTTAGATGCCAGAAGCGAAACTAAAGAGTGAACTTGTCTCTGCATTGTACGTGCTGAAAAATGTATTACAGTACGTCATTCTTGTGCAGTTCATCTAATGTCAGGTAACATCAGCATGAGCATTTCATAAGTCATGAAATTTGGAAACTGTAGAAAAGAAGCTGCACTGTGATTAGAATGGTTGACCCAACATGCCCTTATTCCAGCTCTCCCTTCAGTCTGGGTGCCTGCAGTTTATGTCACAGTTGTACGAGGCTGGAGCAATGAAGACACTGAGAAACAGAACCAAAGACACATAAGACATAAAGTCATATAATTACAACTTTTGAAGAAAATATATAAAGCAAACACTATAATAAATAAACATAAACAACTGACAACAGAAACTCAAACACTAAAAAAATGATAGTTGGTGCGAAATGTTATAGCTCACAAATCCATTTGGTGAGGCCTCAAAATTGATTTTAGTTGTGTTGCTGTTGAGTCAGGAGAAGTGTTGTTAGATACAGTAGATTGTTTCATTTTCATTAGAATTACGGAACAAACCAACTCAGTAAGTTATTCCTAAATGTATATTTGTACATTTAAACAGAGTAATGGAAATGAGTTTTAAATCTTCTGACAGGATGCTGGAAGGTGCTTTTAAAAATTATTTTTAGCTCCACCAAAACTGTGCACTGAACTGTCATATTGTGTATTACCCTCTGGTATAAAAGCTGTATTTTACAGGATTAAACTGAGACTCATTCATGGAATAAAGTAAGTCTAATAGGAGGATTAGAGGAGGAATAAAATGAAGTTTTAATATGTTCTGTGGGTTTAAAACAACAAATAAACATGTTTCTATAACTAAATAGTAAGCTGAGAAGTAAATTTTTGTAAACTTTTATTGATATGTGATGTTGCAGACAAGTCGCAATGTAGATACAGAAATTAATTATTTCTAAAAAAAAATCTAGCTTTACCCTTTAAAAAAAGGCAACACCAATATGATTTCTGTCTAGAATAGCTAAAACAAAATTTTTTTCAACATAATTTTGAACTGTTTTTAGATTTTACTTGATACTCCTGATTACCAAGAGCAACCTTTGATTTTGATATAGCAACACAATTTATTTTGTTATAGTCATAAAAGGGCAGGACTCAGTTGGTAGAGCTAATGCATCTCAACATAATGACTGTTAGGTTGATTGGTAACTCTAAACTCTCCCTAGGTGTGAGTATAGCCCCTCGCACTGTGACTGTTGGATAAGGGCACCAGTGACCCCCGCAACCCTGAAAATAAATTATCTGGTATAGATAATGGATGGATGGATAGACACAATGACTCAAGCTGAATGCATGAGCAAATGCCATAGAAACAGAGTTTAAAGTACTAGAGCCCAATTAAATATTACACAGGGTTTTACTAGGTTATCTAACATTGATGCTTAGAACTTGTCAGTATGGTTAAAGACTTAGAAACAGGGCAGCTAAACTGGTTACTGCCATTCAGTGTAGTTTGCCATCATCAGTGTGTGAATGTGTGTGTGACTGGGTGAGTGACTGTAGTGTAAAGCGCTTTGGGGGTCCGGAAGGACTTATAAAGCGCTATATAAGTTCAGGCCATTTACCATTTACCATTCTGAAACATCCTTGGTTTTCCAATTTTTTACTCAAACTTTGTTGAGGTCAAAATGTTTGTAGGGACTTTAGTTTTAACAAGACAGATTGCATATGCTGATGCCCACCTATACTACACAAACCAACTGACGCATTTCTACCCTCTGTTTTTCTCACTGTCACAACGGATTCCACCATCCCACCGTTTTCCCCCTCTCACCACCCAGCAAACCCAGCAAATGTTTAAATTTCACGACCAAGTAAGCAAGATTAATTAAAATGATAATCTACAGGCTGAATATATTTCACAGTTAGCTAGGCGTCTGTTTAAAATTGCTGTGTGGAGTTTTAAAGTCAAAGTAGAGACTTGACCTATTCGTCTGCATCACTGCCAGTCATTAGTCCAATTAAGAACACGCAGACAGGAAAATTCCTGTTGCATGCAAAACACTTAACATTATATTATACTTCATTAATGTAATGTATGGTCATGATAGAAAAGCTCTTCATTAGATTTATGTAGGTTTGGCATGTTTAATGTGCATTTAATGTTACAGTTTGGATCTTTGACTAATCAAAGGCTGATCAAAAAGCCTGTCTGAATAAAAATATTTCTCATTGCAGCTGAAAAAGTAGACAATATGTTTCGTGTTTTTACTCACAAAACTTCCAAACTTTTAAAAATGAAAACAAGAAAAAAGTGACCTTTTTTTGTGTGAAAATAAAACTATCATAGCATTGCATAGAACAAATGTTCTACAAAGCTTCTCATTCTTGCATTTTTATGAACTGCATTTTTTTTTTTATTTTTGGATCAAGTGGATAGATTCTGCCTTGATTTAAAAACTAGAATTCTCCACAAACTCAAATAGTTGGCTGACAACAAGATCCTCTGAAACAGAAACTATTATTGTGCCAATTTGTCTCTGTCGCTGAGTCTGACTTTCCTTCTTTGGCTTCAAAATTAAACTAAACAAAGTCCAAACTTTTTATTTTTATTTTTTGAAAATATTCAATAAGTAACTTGTATTTTGGTAGAAATGGACTGAGACAGGAAGAATGTACAAAGGTAACATTCTTAAATATTGATGGATCAGTACAAGTTATTGAGGTTATGGTTAATTAGATATATAAAAATGTGGGTGAGAGACAACATAGAAAAATACTATCAAATGAACCAAAAACACACACATATCCATATTTGAAAATTGCTTTTTCTGTCAATCACTATTTTTCCCCTAAACTTAGTTTAGAAGTTTACTTTCTTGAACTTCTACCAAAATTTGCAGCAGATTCGTTAGATTTGCTGCAACACAACAACGCTTGTTATGTCACTGCTGCTGTCTGTCTTCTACCAAGCCTGATCAAAACATTGGTGCCATTTGCCGTTCCCCGGATGTCACATAATCCTCTTAAGAAAAAAACAGTAAACCCAAAGTTGGAAATGTCTCTCATCAGTCACTCACTGACAACATACACCAGCAGCCTACAGTGTGGTGGATAAGCCTCACTGTAATGCTGGTGAGATGAATAAGATTTTCCAAAATAGTCTTCACTCAGTGTCAATTAGTGGTAAGAAGAGCATGATCTCAATTTAGGTTTGTTCTTGTAAGCACATTTTGTGTGTGCATATCTGTGCTTAGTGTGCAATATTGTGTGTGTATGCATGTACAAAGCTCTGCACTAGCCTCCATATCTCCATGCTTCATTTATCTGCCATTAGCAGAATAAATGACTGTGGGTTTCTGCCAGGGAGAGAATATGGCGCCTTTCCAAAACACTGGTAAACAGCTCTGGAAGAAACTTAAAAGTTGCTGAGAGTGGTGACTGCTGGAAGGATGGTGGAGAAGGACGGGGATGTAAATGAGGATTAGAGTTAGAAACAGAATAAAAAAAGACAGACAAGATATGCAGATGGGACAACACAGGGTTAGAAGACAAAGCTTGAAAGAAGAAAACTAATTGGTATCACTGACAGGAAGAAACATTGGGTGAGGGATTCTGAAAATGGATAGAGAGACTTATGTAACTAAAATTGAAAAATGTGAAATTTTTATAGGCATACCCGTTATTAAACCAAATGTGGTTTGTAAAAATGACTTGTGTTCTTTAATAAATAGCAAAGTATTTAATACAGTTTTCTTTTTTACTTCTCAAAATGCTGCATTTTTTCCCCCAACAATAAATAATAGAGGCTTTTGAATTCCTAAAGTAAAAAAGGAAAACAATTCAAATAAAATCTCTCACTTTTAAATGCTCTTTATTTTCTTAGTAATATATGGCTGTTGGTGAATCTTTGTTCCTTTTGGTTGCCTGTAGGTTACATTTTCAAAATTCAGTTCATTACAAAGAACACAATCGTTTACCAGTGTTTGTTTGCCAGTGTTTGTTGGAGATTTGTGTGCAATAAAGGAAACCAGCTTGTTTTTTTTGGTGAGGGGCTTGAAAAAATAACTTTAATCCCTACAGGGGGTAACACTTGCTCTCTAACAAGAATGTTCTGGTATGGCTTACTGTCATGTTGAAAACACTTTTCACTCTAACAATGTTTTGCAGGTCACTATTTTCAACGTCCTGGGTGTATCACTTATTGCTTATTGACAGTTGAGATAAACCCTGTGACCACAGACAGAAGGAAGGGGAACAGAAATTGGATGGATGGATGGATAGGTAGATGGAAGGATGGATGAATGGGTGGGTGGGTGGATCGATGGATGGATAGGTGGGTGGATGGATGGAAGGATGGATAGGTGGATGGATGGATGGATGGATGAATGGGTGGGTGGGTGGATCGATGGATGGATAGGTGGGTGGATGGATGGAAGGATGGATAGGTGGATGGATGGATGGATGGATAGGTGGATGGATGGATGGATGGATGGATGAATGGATAGGTGGGTGGATGGATGAATGGGTGGGTGGGAGGATCGATGGATGGACAGTTGGGTGGGTGGATGGATGGATGGAAAAACAACCCATTCTCAGACCAACTTGCTAGTAACTGACAAATAAATTAAATGTTATAATCTGCACTAAAATAAAATAAAATAAAATAATAGATTTTAAACATGGCTGCCCAATACAACAAAGTCCTATTTATCCTCTGAGTATTATTCCCAATGAAAGATAATCATAAATGTAGTGAATAAAACCAAGTTTGTTTGCATTAATTCACATAAAATTCCTATATTTCCACATTATCATTTTACCTCAATAATTATACAAGTTCAGCAATTTTGAGATCTCCATGAAGAAATGAAAAAAGTAAAATGCTGTCTTTTACCAATACCAGAACACTCAGGGAAGAAGCTATCCCAACGTTAGTTTTATATCCCTCAGGGAATCGTCTCATAACACTGTAGTAACAAAAAGAAATCATTGCATGCAACTTACTTTCTTTTTCTTTCCACTGCATGAAGTAATGGATTGAGGTCAACATTCAAATACCAGTTAGAGAACTTAGAACAAATTTGGATCTATTTGTGTATTCAGTGTAATGACTTTTCTAACTTGGATACATGCCACAGATTTATTGATATTCATGTATACAAAATGAAAAATCCAAATTACCACATCATGCTCATTTGGATATTTTGCAAAATCTGAAAGAACATAAGAGGTAAAAAGAAATAAGTCAAAAGAGAACAAGGAAATAATGGTATCTGATTTAATTAGAATCAACACAGTGCCTTAGTATTGTAGGATGAATACATGGTTGATGTGATTTGTCTGCTGCACATAATGTGACCCATTAGACTGTGCTGAAAAGAAAATTAAATACTTTGGCACTGTAGAGATAAAGACTTTAGTATATCACAAGGTCTATTTCCTAATAAGATGTCAAAGACCTAAAAATATGGCAGTAACATAGAATGAGTATTACACGGAAAGTTCAGTAAAAATAATGAATAAATAAAAGTAAGTAAATGAGGGGTCCTATTTGTGCTCATGTTGGCAGGATAAGACAATGCATAAAGTGCTTTGGAGGAAGAAAAAAAACTTTGACCCATGCACACTTTCTTAGTTTGTTGCCCACTGATCCATACACGTATAAGTCAGCAGTGTTCCATCGCTTCTTCTAATGCAGCAATAGCAGTTTTTAATTTGCGAAGCTTAGTAGGATATGTAGGATTATGTAAAAATTGATTTTCTATACTTTATGTACGACTCTTAATATTTGTAATGGATGCACTGTTTTTTATCTCTTGCTGAAGATTCTTAGTTGCAAATACAGTGTAAAGTAAAGTGCTTTGTGCTGTTTTATATGTTGGCCTTTTTACCACTATAACACTTGATTTAAAAGCCAGTTATAGTCTCAACAAATACTCCAGTATTTCAACAAAGAACTTTAACATTACCACTTTTAGATAATCAAACACACATTTAATGTTTGATTATACACTGCCTGGCCAAAAAAAAAAAAAATGGTCACACACCCTTGGATCGCCTTCCTAGACCTTCCTAGACCTGACCAACTGCAGCAACCCCAGATCATAGCACTACCCCCGCAGAGACACAGGCACTAGGCATGATGGGTGCATCCTTGAAGACGATAGGTCCCCACTATCCTTCCAGTTTTTAATAATGCATTGAACAGTTCTTTACCCCATTTTAGTAGTTTTTGCAATCTCCTCAGATGTTTACTCTGCTTGATGCCAATGATTTGACCCTTCTCAAACAGACTGACATCTTTTCCACAACCACGGGATGTATCTTTAACATGGTTGTTTAAGAAATAAAAAGGAACTCATTGCACCAGTGGTGGTTAAATAACTTGTTGCCAGCTGAAAGATAATTGCCCATGCAATAATTATCCAATACGTGGCTTACACTTATTTGCTTAGTTAAATCCAGGTGGCAATATATATATATATATATATATATATATATATATATGTATTTTTTTTTTTTGGCAAGGCAGACAGCATTTTATATAAACCACCAACAAGTAAAAACCATAAGACTAACACATTATGAAAATAAAATCTGACCCTCTAATAAATATCACTTACTCTATGCATATTTTTTAGATCTGTGAATGAGACTACAATTAGATGTGTGAGTATCTAATATTTTATTGAGTTAATAAGCAATTGATTTTAGTGGCCCGACACTACAAAACCCTTCAGTTCTTTATCATGCAGTTCACAGTGTTTGGTATTCTCTTCTTCATATGCCACGCAGCATTGATCGATTCTCTGTGTAGGACAAGGCGAGGTTATGTTGTCAATAATTACATGGAGCAAATTACTAAGCTGTAAATACTACCAGCCTCATTAGTATGCATTTCAGCAAATAGAAAAATAATTAAATAAAAATCTGTCTTTTTGTATCACAGGTTGAAAATGCACAATTGGCCAATGGGAAATGGGAAATATATATATATATATATATATATATATATATATATTTGCAGGGTATGATTTCATGCATTCAAGCTAGATCATCTGATTTATTTTTATTTTTTTGCATGAATTATTTTGAAATGTAAACAACAGACACTGCCTAATTTTTTGTATTTTTTTTAATGCAAAGTAAGAGTGTCACAGCATAGAGTGACACTCTTACGGTATTTAGTGTATGTTACCCACAAATATTGGAGTATTTGTTTCCTGTAAACAAATACTCCACAAATATTGGAGTATAAAACTGTACAAATATTGGAGTATTTGTTTACAGAAAACTGTACAAAATCAAAGTTTCAAGCAAGCATGACAAAAAAGTACAAACAAATGAAGGCATATTACATACATAATAACATCATAATCAAGCAAACAAACAAACAAAAACTTTCAACACTGTGTTTTAACATTAAATATATTTATATTAGGGTTGTACGATATACCGGCATGGCATAAATATCGGTATTAGCTGATATTGGTCATTTTTTAGAATATTGGTATCGGTCCAATATGTAAAACTGGGCCAATATGAATGTCCGATACTGATTTCACACTTTTTAGCTTTGTCTTTTTGTTTTGGGAGGGGAGATGGTTGGTTGAGCGGCATCTGTTTGATCATGATAGTGATATTGACACTGCGTAGCCAAGAATAACTGAAGTAGGGAGCCATGTCAGTGGTCTGGTCCTTTTATTTATGGTATCAAAAGAAGACCCAAGTGTGTTTGTGCGTATATGCATAATATAATTTGTGTGCTTGTGCAATATCGGTAAATATCAGTTATCAGCCATAACAGCAATGATTATATTGGATATCGATATCGGCTGAAATTTTCATATTGGTGCAGCCCTAATTTATATGTGTGTGTGTATATATGCATGCATGTGTGTGATTATAATAATCATATTCAATTGTACTTGTCTGAGGGTTACTGTTGTAGCATAGAACCAAGTGTAATAAGTTCATTGCTGCAGAATAACGAGATCTGAATAAAACATAATTGAACTCACTTCATTCATAATGCATTAACTTTGGGTATCATACTTTAAAACTACAGGGTAGAAACAGTGTTTTGCATAAGTTATAAAAACATGTGTATTATTAAAGTACAAAATAATTAGGATTGTCTGCCAACATCATATATGTTACGTTTACAAATTTATCTAAGCTGAATCAAGATGTATGTTCCGTTCATGACTCCACTTAAAGTCATTTACATCTAAGCATGTTTGCATACGCACTACCTATACTGTTTAGTGCATTATTTTGCATACACTATAGTTTGTTAGTTACAAGCTAAATATAAGATGTTTTAAGTTATATATATATATATATATATATATATATATATATATATATATATATATATACTGTACATAGTTTATTTCTTGACAATATTAACATTTTTTTCAAAGGCAATGAACTAAGCTTGTATTCATTAGGAACACAATAACTTTGTGCTAATTTCATGAGATTTTGAAGGAAATGCATAAATTGCTCAATAAACTGTTTTTTTCCCTCTCTTTTGTTTGCTTTCTTCTAAAACTTGAATTTTAAAAGTAGCTCACATGACGTCCAGATAAACTAATGCTGAAGAGTGAAATATTTTAACTGAAAGGAAGTAAAATTATAGTAAATCACATGTGCATCAGCATTTTGTAGTTCAGTACAGGCCCTGTCACACTATAACATCTTAGACAACTTATGCCATCTTATGAAAAGTTTGTTCAACACTAAAATAGAATTAAAAAAAAAAAAAAATCTACTGGAAGTCTCCTTTGGACCTACACCTAATGTAATGCTAACAATTTACTGAAATATATAACCAATATGAGTAAAATAGTTATAACAACATTTTCACAAGTTGTCTAAAACGTGTGAAAGGGCCTTACTAAAAAAAGCATTATGTCCGTATAACTCATATAAAAAGGACATGAGGTTTAGTGATAGTGTTGCAACATGAACAGAGAACAGGAAGGTAAAACATGCTGTATGCTCACAGCTTTCCTGGTGATAAATCTGTTGAGGACCCAACATACTGTTTCTCTGACAGATATTGAGGGCGGACAGATGGCCAGAACTGAGGTGGGAAGTGACTGTTTGAGATGGCCTCAGTCAGAAGAGGATATCAGGTTGTCAATCAGTTGGTGGTCTAATCAGCTGGTGGGTGATTTTTTGATCAGGGAAGACATCTACAAGTAGTTGATATGAAGCCCAGTCTCTCTTCAAGCCACAAAAATTTCATAAGGTTTGTTGTGATGCTGTATTCATTTTTGATAAAAGATAAAGACAAAAAAGATGTGAATGTGTTTGCAAATCATAAAAGGATGTGACAAGAAAGGTAGCGACAGCAAAAGCTAAAATGTAAAAACAGACAAAAAATTAACTATAATAGGCTTAACAGCAACACTAACAAAATAGATTTTAAACTAACCTGAACTTAAAGAACCTGCTTGTTTGACACATTGTTTTTTCATTGAGTCTGTGTTTTTAACCAACTGCATCCTCACACCTACATTAAAGAGGATCTGCTGTATACACGCCAAGCATTTTTTGATTTTTTATCAACCTTTGGGAAAAATGTTAAGTGCACTTCACATGAAATTCTGTCACTAGGTTATTTATTGTAAGCATTTTTTCTAATACAAACTAAAATTGAATGTAAAAGGACATACTCCTGCTAAATTACCGTGATTTAAAAAAAAATGTTTGTGACAGAGAAATTGAAATGCACTCTAACACCAAGTTTATATTTTCTGTTTGCCTCACCTTAACAAGCTTTAATAAGTACTAAAACCTCTGGCAGTGTTTGCTTTGGGGAAGTGACTAGTTTCAGGGACTCTCTCTATCTCAGCATTTAGACTGGAGCAAAATGGCTGTCTGGGTATTAATGCTTATACTTATATGCTTGCCAAAAACAACAGATGCTGCAGGGGCATTCATTTTCCCAAAGTAAGAGTGATGTGGTGAATCATGCCATTTTATAAAGCAAAGAGACAACAGAACAGAAATTAAAAAACAGTAGAAATATTATATGAGTGGCGAGGTAATTACCAACTCCCAAGATTTCCCAGTGTCATTATGAAATAATGAATATATCAATCAGAACACTATAACAGAAATATTAAATTTTCATTACACAACCCCAGAGCTAGGGTGTGCCATTCTTTTATCACTTTTTACAACTCAGGACACTAGTTTTATTCTGTTACTATTTAATGTCTGATGGAATTATTAGTTAAACTGCTGAACATTCAGCTTTAGGGACATGAATGAATTCAAATGGAAAGCGATAAAACTGGTGTGTGTAATAAAAGGCAGAACTAAGTGGGGGTTAGTGTGAGGAGTAAAAACATTGAATTTACAAAGCAGAGATTTAAAAAAAAAAAATCACAACTGTGAAGTTGCAGCAGAATGATGCATAAAACCAATGATCACAAATACATTTTTAAAGCAGAATGAAACAATTCAGCAGAGACAAATTAGAGGGAAGAAGTCCCATTGTAGAGGATTTTAGTTTCTTATTTTCATTTTTTATTATTGGAAACAAGGCACCATTTGTATAAACGTCCTTATCCTATTAGAATCTGAATTTGGGGTTTTCAAAAGTCTTTACAATGACCCAGGTTTTGTTTTATTTTATTTTATTTATTTATTTTATGTATTTAATATGATTTCATTGCAAATTAAAAAAGGGAAAATAAAAAATAAGAGAAATTCTGGTTCACTCCTCTGTACATATTTTGAATTAATAAGCTGTAAAAAGGTGCAAGCTACACAAATACAGTGAACTATCTGGCATTGCTGGCACTGGTTAAGACGTAAAACTAAAACATCTGTCAATATGATGAGTTATTACCACAGCTGTAGACACTCTCCGTGTTGTGCTACTGAGAAAAGCTAATTAGCCACTCGGGCCACAGCTGCTCTGCTTTACAGTGCCAATAAATTCATTCCAAAAAAGGGACTGGTACTGTCAGCGTGACAGGTTATTATCAGTAATTTTTTGTTGTTGATGTTATTTTTTTATTGAAGTATTTGTCAACTAATAATGCTACTTGTGGAAACTTACCTGCAATCAGGTTAGCTTTAAACACTGTCAAACTTAAGGATGATATCTGAATTTGTCACTAATATGAACAACACCATAATAATAATAATAATTGTGCTACTGTATGGACTTTAGTATAAGTGAAACATTGTGCACATATATTAGCAATTTTTAATTGTAAATTAAGCTTTGGTAAATACTGAAATAAAGTTATGTAGAAATTTTATGAACGTGTAAAAAAAATCTACAATTTTGAATTTAACACACATTTCCAACTTTAAAGTCATGTTAACAGATTCTGAAAACCCTTTTTCACCTCAGCCCCAAACACACAACAAGACTGCAGAAATTAACTTTTCATTACCCATCAGGCTAATTGGCTGGTTGATGTGACAGCTCAAGACTCAAGGGTGTAGGACAGCATGAAGACTTTATTCTCTACTTCATGTTTTATCTCTCTCCCTCTCTGCCTCACACACAGAGTCACACAAACTCACACCTATTTCATCCCTGTGACAGCTAAATTGGGATTAACGAGCTTTTTGGCAAAAGCTGCAAGAGCAGCTCCTTTTGTCTTTGTTTCCCTTCCACTGACACCCACATGCATGCCTAGCAGGCTGACTGTCTGACTGGCTTCTGCTTGATCTTGCATCAAACAGAAAGGTTTTAAGGGGGAAAAGAATGTATGGTACACCTGCTGCATAAACACAAACT
Organism: Cynodonichthys magdalenae; assembly: GCA_031762555.1. Taxonomy (NCBI): domain Eukaryota; kingdom Metazoa; phylum Chordata; class Actinopteri; order Cyprinodontiformes; family Rivulidae; genus Cynodonichthys; species Cynodonichthys magdalenae. The sequence goes on along the minus strand of JARVJO010000140.1, from coordinate 17,838,034 downwards.
GAAGGCCTAATCCCCAATTCTACAGCAGTCAAAATGCCTGGACACTAAAACCATAAAAATATATATTTAGATAGATAAATAAAATATGTGCAGATTTATCATGAATTTCTTAAAAAATAAAAAAATAGAAAATACTACAATAGCAGAAGTTAATAGCCCCTAATATTAGTGACATAATGTGGCAGATGGTTAGGCTTCCAGTTGGCCAAGCTCAGCAAACCAAGCTCAGCATGATCCGGTTGTACCAGTTTCACACCAAGCCATATATTATGTTGAATTGAAGCTGCACAACAGGCACAAATATTGTTGATTTCACTTTTGAATATATCATTACTGCCAGCAGACTTTTATTCTTTTTTTTTTGTTTTATTTGTTTTTATATTTGACTTATTTCAGTATTTAGTTTTCTTTTGCAAAATCTGTCAAAAATAACAATTTGTCTATAAGTAAACTCGTGTGCACACAAACAAATTTGATTCAAATGTTTCTGAGTGGGGTTATTTGCAATTGGATTAAATTCCACAAACACACTAATGCCTAATGAGTTTTGCCCAGATGTCCAATAAGTGATAATTAGCTTTTAAGCAGTCATTTATTATCTGTCTGAAAATTGTTACATTCCAACAAGAAGTGTTTATACACGATCAATACCATCCAATTCTAAGCTCTAAACAAGTGAGATTTTTTCAGAAAAAAAAATAACCCATCAATGACCAGAGGATAAAAAAAGTGGCCAAGAAACTGACAGGAATAAAAATAAATAAATAAACTAGATACCGCATAATGGAAGCGTAAATGGCCCCCGCATGTACGCAAAGCACCAATACATTAGAACTCAGAACTCAGAACTCACCAGAACAGATTTATTGTTTTGGGGGTCAGGGGGTCCAGGGGGCTAGGGGTCTCATTGGTGAGCCTGATGAATAGCCCTTCATCAGAGCTAAACAACAAAAGCAAATATGAAGCTTCTATGTTAAATAGTTTTGGAGTTATAGGAAATTTTGTTAGTCCAGACACCCTCTTTTCAGATAGGGTGGGGGCCTGGGGGGTGGGCTCATTTGTGGGCTCGATGGATAGCCCTTCATCAGAGCTAAATAGTTTTTGAGTTATAAGAAATTTTTTGTCCAAACACCCCCTCTTCAGATAGGGTTGGTGGGTAGGGGTTTTCATTGGTGGGCCCAATGGATAGCCCTTCATCAGAACTAAAAAACAAATATAAAAAAAAAAAAGAAAAGAAAATGAAATACTTTTTGAGTTATAAGAATTTTTGTAGGTCAAGACACCACAGTTTCAGATAGATCCCCCCCTCTTCAAATATGAGGTCTATCGTAAAACTGTTGGCTGGCGCAGTGTAGGTCAGACTCATTCCAGCCAAATTTCATGTTGATCGGTGGAGCCGTTTTCGTGATACAGTTGACCAAAATTCACTGAGTTAAAAAAAACATTTAAATGAAATCAAAATGACCGCCTCTTTACATCCGGGTGTCATAATAATCTAGGTAGATAACTGCATTACAGACAGATTGTCATAAACTTCTACTGACCGATTGTCTGTTTTGATAATATCTCAAATGCATACTGTCATCACTTTTTACACAAACCCTAAAAGTTGCATTTTCATCACACACTGGAGTGTGAAAGGGAGGATTTGAAGCTATGGGCTCAATGGCTTTACTACCTTAACAGCTGGTCCATCGTTTTTCATATTTATCACAAGGCTATGAGCATGCTCTTGTCCTTTGTCACAGAATGATGGCTCCTCCAACTGTAAAGGGAATTCCTTAGTCACAATATTGTGTGAGCTCAAGCTCTCCTTGGGGATGGTAGAGCTTATTCACATGCTTTTCACAATCTCACCACGACACATTTACCTTCACTGTACATGCACCAAATTTGTAAGAGATTACACTCATGTAAACACAATATAGGCACAAACAATATAAGCCCAACGGCCCAGGTGGATGGGCTTAGGGCTGGGGGGTGGGGTGCTGGGGCTGGCATTCCGACCCCCATGGGGCTGTTTGGATTCCTGGACCATGGCTCCTGGTTTTCGTGGTTGGCCCACTGGCCGGGGTTGCCGCTGGAGTCCGGCGGGTGGTCGGCTGGGGGTGTGTGCTTGGCCGTTGGCAGTGCTTGGCTTTGCTGGGGCAGGGGGGCGGGGCCAGTTGGCCTGGTGCATCCTGATTTGTTGTGTCTCTTTCAATCTTTTCTTTCACTTTCACTTTTCTAATTTTTTCTTCTATTGGGGGGAAAAAAAAGTCACTAATGATGAAGAAACTAACATTTACTTATGTTTTTTTTGTTTTCTACTGAAGTGGAAAAAAAACGAAACTTTTTTTTTAAGGTAATAGCCATTTATTTGTCTGAGATGTGAAGCTTGTGTGACTTTATAAGCAAAGCATGCACCCTTTTATTTTGTCTGGTGAAGGCCTCTCTAAAAGGCACAAGGTATAGTTTTCACCTGAACTGTATTTTAATCACACAAATATTTTAATCACACAAATCTCAAAAAATGAAACTTTTTTTTTCATTTTTTAAAATCACAAACCAATAATGTTAAAAAAAAAACATAAGTTATACATATGCATGCTTCTGAAAGTTATACATACATTGTATGGTTTGTGTACCAGCTCTGTTAGTAGAAAGTAGAAACAGATGGACTTTTCAACACTTCCAGAGGATGCTTGTGTAGACAGTTTTACCAGTTTGTATTCTGTGAGTTTCTAATGGCACCAGGCAGTATAATTAAAAAGTGTGACCAAAGATGAAAGGGCACCTCTTTGGTCATATTTAAAACTTTAGAAAAAATGCACTGGACCCCTTCCACTTAATAAGCTCAGTAATAAATCAGCTGTCTTCATAAAGCAGGTTTGGTGTGTTTTTGTCTTTTTACTTGAGTAGAACTCATTATGAGTAAAGTAACTTAGTGTTTCTCCTAATGGCTTTCACCTGCATCTTCACATTAACTAAAATTTTTAGAAAAAAAAAATACACACAATAGCATACTTTTGTAGCAAAAAACAAATAAATAAGAAATTAAAATCAGTTCAAGTGAAACATCAAGGGAAGACTTTGAAGTGGTGCGTGAACAAAAACAGTAAATCAAGCGGATTTTTTCCTCTTTTTTATTAAAGATTATTTAGAGCAACTTATTTTTTAGGAGCTGGTTAATCGGATGAATAAATGTTTGTCTTCTGTGTGCAGCTCGAACAGCATTTTAGTTAAGTGCTTTCTTAATAATAGCCAAGTGTCTACTTAATATTCTGTACAAGTAGTACTACTCATCAAAACAAAAATAAAGAGCAGGGAGAGGGAAACAAAAGATTTATTGGGAAATAAATGAACAACCCCAGAGAGTAATGATATATTTTACTTAAATGCAGAACACCCCAACTTGTTTAAACATTCACATAGAAGCACTGTTTTAGTTCCACCATCTCTTTCTTTTACTAAAAGCCCTGCTCCTCTTAGGAAAAGTAATGAGCAAACATTCAAAAGGTCATAATTCATTAGCTGGAAAAATTGTTTGTTGAAACACAATTGCCTTGCCTTGCTCCCTTTTTCCCCCATTTTCCATCTCTCTTCAAAGCATCGCAGAAATAATGAGGTGATAAAGTGTCGACTTCACACCTGCTGAAACTCACTAAAAACTTTATCTTGTCTGACCGATTTCTTTAGAAAAAGGTTTTGTAAAAAAAAGAATATATATAAATGTTAGTTTTTTTTTAAATGTCAGTTGACAATATCAGCAAAGGTAAATAAGTCGTTATGGAGCTGTTCAGTGATAAACTGATGTGGATGTCATTTTATGTTTGAATAAAATGTGCTACATGAAGCAGACTGACACAAATACAAATACACATGCTTCTTTTTTCTCCTGAGGTTTCCTCTTTGCAGTTATTTTTTGTGTAACCTTCAGTGTAGGGCAAGCCCACAAACATGTTCTAATGACTACCAAGGACTACAGTAGCATCAATGAAGTAACATCTGCTGACAAATAAGCCCCACCTGTTTCCTCTGTTGTTCGTCTGATGTATTGACTATAAAGAACTGAGATAGAAAAGAGCTTCCATATGAACTTCTACAAGTACTTTAGAATAATAATGCATTAATTCAAATCAGAAGATGAAATTTCCACCCAAAACTACTACGTACAAATTATTTTGAAAATGTCAGTGTTGCATTTACTGCTTGACTGTTATTTCTTGACATTTATACTCTTCTCTGTGTAAAGAATGCAAAGCATTTTAGCAAAAAAATAAAAAGGGCATAAACATATTTGTTTACCGTTTGCACCACCTGTTATTATAAGATGAAGATATAAAACATCAGTCGTAAGGATTGGATTTTCTTGTTTAATTACTTTTTAACTGTGAAAATGTTACGTTAATATCTCACTGGGCTGTGACTGTTGCAGAATAGTTGGCAATTTATACTTAATACTGCTAAAATAAACACCAGTTGCAGCTTCATTGGTTTCTGGATGTTTACAAATAATAAGTTTGTCCATGTTTTACACACAAAGAATTTGAAAATCACAGTTCAATTGTGTGTGCACAGTTAGTCACTTCCACCCTCATACCACATCTGCCTCATGTTCTGTATCACAACTTTTTAAACAAAAATAAACTTTTTTTTTAATTTAATTTTATGTATGGGCTTTTCATAAGCAGACATGATTTCTGTCAGGGATAGGGTCTGATTTGAAAATGTACTGAACCAACTGTCAAACACCTGCTGTACAAATGTAAGTTTTTTTTAGTTTCAGCATGCAACAATATGGTAGTGTTTACAATTAATCTTTTACCTTTAATGCAAATTTGCAGCTATGCTGTCTTGTGTTATTATGAACAAACTCAGAGTGATTACATACATCACGGGGAAGGTATAATCCTTTTTTTGGCAGCTTTCATTTTAGAGTGCTGACCATATGTCCAAGTGATGTCTGTGCCCATGTCCTTCTGTCTAGGTGATAGACTCAGTCCAATTAACACTAACAAGATCCAGTCTGTCTACTCTTCTGCTTTGCTGTTTGGAAGCTGTATTTATTAATTTTTTTTCAGTCTATAATTCTGACTTTATGTACTTTACGTATTTGCCTTGGAGTGTTGTTCACTTTCAGCCACCTTCGATTGATTATTTCTTTCATTATTATTTTTAATGCAGAACCCCACTACACATCTTTGTTAGCATTTTCTTTTCCTTTTAATTAAATTTAAAACCTGTTGAAAAGACACTTTTTTAATAGACATTGGTGGAGAAAGACATACAATGAATGTAAAACACCTCTTATTGCTGTAAATTAACCTTTATTATAATATTCTGAAAGTGATTTTGGGAAGTAAGAGAGAATAGAAGCAGAAGTGAAAGATGGACATTTTTTTCAGCTTATCAAAACAGTTTTTAAACTACATGGGACTGAAGGAGCATGTCTCATTGACAAAGATCAGTGCTACTTGGGTTTATTATGACTGCGGCAATGATGTAGGAAGTTCATATTCTGATGTGTTTTGTGTATTTATAAAGCTTCAAGCAAAGTGTATTCTTTTATTGTGTGTTTTCTGTGCTCTGTACTGTTTTGAGCGGCTGATTCTTCTGGCCAAGACACTAAGATTTTAAAACTCCTGACCCTTATCTCCTGCTTAAAGATGTGTTTAAACAAAACCATATTTTCCCTTTAAAGTTTCTTCTAAAAGGTCTTTTTATTGCTCATGATTTGAAACCTTTTCTATTGCTGTGGCTGCTCATTACTGTTGAAGGGATGCAGAGTTCAAACAGGTGACCTCAAAGTTACCAACTGACGTTTGGGTGGGAGCTTGTGGGAGGTCTATCAATGTCTTAGCTCTAATTCCTAATTATGCCTATACAACTTTGGTTTCTTTCATCTTTTTTTTTTTACAGATAGGCACACCAAACCAGATCCTGTCATTTATTCCCACGTGAACCAAGAGTTTTCTGCAGCCTGTGACCACAGAGACACATGCAGATCCACGCAGCTGCTTTTAAAGGACACCCAAAACAAAGTAATTTTCAGGGTTTTTTTTTTCTTTGTAGGAACATTAAGAAAAAACAGAAAGCACAAACACTGACCTTAAATAAAGTGTCTTACAAAAATAAAGCCCATACAGTGAATTGTACGTTGGTATTTGTGTCCATTTAAACAATAGACTGGATGTGAAGTGGGTATATTTACTCTAAACACAATTAAAGAAAATATATTATTTCCACAAACAGTTGGTTATAACATATGTAGAGTACCAACAAAAGACAAACATCTTCAGGAGTTTAAATTATTCATCTGCCGATTTTAAAAATGAAATTTAATTAAATTAGGAAGAAAATCAATAGCACTATTTGGTTTAAATTTTAACTAAATAGAATTTATAACACTGTTTCGACTATTTATTACAGTTTCCAATTACATTATAGAATGCTGCTGGATAATCAATGGCTCATTTACATTTTTTTTTTTTTTTTTTGCACTTTCTGTTACTGGAAGCATTTTCTACACAAGTCAAGGGAACCTTATTTACTGTAAACTGTGCTTATTAATTTCCACTTGCAGCATAATATTTAATCTTGTAAGTGCCTTAGCAGTTATTAACTAGATTCAATTGAAAAAAAAGAGTATATATATGTAAATATACTGTATGCTGTGATTCTCCTAAGTTAGATATTTTATCATCTAATGTTCAAGATGTCAGTTTGTCTTAAAATCAATGAATGTCTTCACGGAGTTGAACCTTTTGCAAAGTTTCTGGAGTATATTGTAATTGCAGTGTTACCATAGTTACGATTGCTATTATTGATTGCAAGACAAATGATGGGCTACTAGTTTGTGTTCTTTGTTGTTTTATATCAAGGGTTATGTTTTTTTTTTATTTTTATTTATTTTTTATTTAGTACCTTAAACGTTTTTGTAATTTAATATAAATGTGCACATTTTGGCTGCAAATTAATTGTGTTTGTGTTCAATAAAACCACTGCCAGCTATTTTATCACGGCAGAACTTCTTCCTTTTCTTCTTTTCTTTTTAATGCTCTCATGTGCATAATCATAACACACATAAAAGGAAAAAAAATCTAATTACCCCAGTTACAGCATTATGACTAGTGTGGAGAAACACAAATAACACTTTCTTCATAGTGGCAGTGCATTTTTGTGCATAAAATATCTCCATCCTGGTATTTACATATTTTCAGTTATAGCTGCTATTGTAATATAATTTTATATTAACATGACTTCTCCACACTATTGCTGCCTTCCCTTAAAAGTGCCTTGAAATGATTCAACAAAACATTAACATGTCTAAGGTGTTCATCAAGTCTTAGAGCTACTGATAGCATCAATGAGGTGCAAGCCCAAAGCACATCCCCACAACAATATGTGCAACACAACAGTTTTGTTGCTACATACCCAAGACATCAGATGGTTTTTGCAAGTTTTGACTTGTCAGAGCTGTTTCAGTAACTTAAAGAAGACTTATACAAACCAAGACAAGCTGTCATACGTTTATGAATTTTCATATAAAAAAAAATCTGAAACTTATTCATTTGAATGCAAGTAGTACAAGATAAACACCACCTTCCCATGAAACTGCATTGCATTTGTAGGCTGCTTGTTGATAAGCAAGTCCTATACAAAAATCACTTAAAAAAATACCATATAGATTTTTGTATTTTTTTTATATAGAAGCAAATTTTATAAATGTATTTTTTTTCCTTTTATAATTTAAGAGTTGCACAACTGTCACCTTTGACTCTTTCACTTTCAATTTTAGACACAAAAGAAGTTTAGATAATAAAATCAACTCAATTTAAACTCAATCCATTTGTTGTGATTTTATTTTTCCACTTTGCTTCATTGTTTTTTTTAACAATAGACACGGTGTGATGACCAGGATAATCCTTTAACTTTTGTTAAAGAAAGAAAGAAAGAAAAAAAGCAACAACTTAGTTTTAAATTACAAAAACAGCCAGAAGGCAGAGTGCACAATTCATTATTTTGGAGACAGCATCTAAAATGTAAAAACCAGCAGAGCAGCACTGCAAACACTTTTGTGTCAAATTTGAATAAATCACTTCCTTTTGTTTTTTGGTTTACAAACTTTGTATCTTTAGGAAAATGATAAATGCATAGTTTTTTATTCTATGCTAAAACAAAGAAGAAAAAAACATTGTTAGTGTAGCAGCTCACTGTTTGCACCAACTTCAATTATCGGATGTTTCCTTGCTTTGTCAATTGCACATTCACACACATGCACCCTTGACTGTAGCCCTGACATTTATCAGATGTCCATCAAGAGACTTCACCACTCTGGCTTCACTTTCAGCACTCTTTTCACAAGTTGGACATCTTTGACTTCAGTCACTAATTTTTATTGTGGGTTTTTTCTTCTCAGCTTTCTTCTCTTTGTACATCAAAACTGCAGAAGAAACTTGGAGATGTCGCATTGAGAAACAAATGCTGATAGAACCAGAAGAGATTTTCAAAAGCATTTAAAGTTTGGAGGAGACGAGCAAGCTTTTGACCTTGACTGATGAGTCACATACTTTAAGTCTTGCTTTGGCTCCGACTCTTCAAGTCTGCTTCTACACTTTGTTTCGTCTGTTGTTCATTTCACTCATCTTCCCACTTCCCTTCTTTTGTTAGATGTTGTATCTCTGCCTCTCTTCCACTGCAGTTTAGTAATGTTTTCACATCAGCTATCAGGGGTTAGAAATTACCAAGAAGCCATCCTGAGCCCAATTAAATGACAAACCAGTTTCTACTGAGATGTTGTTATGAGATTTATTGCTGTTAGAGGTAAATCTTCTATCTTGGGTGTTCTATCACTGGCCCGTTAAGGACATTTCAATTTGTCTCTTCTCTCCAGTAGCTCCAAACTCAAACACATTGAATCCACTGATCCAAAAGATGAATCATTTCTGTTTGACATTTGCCTATAGGTCACAGTATAGTATTGCTAATACCCATTGGGGTGGACAGAACGATTCAGCGGTGCCTGACAATTGAGTTCATGCCAGGTTTTGCATTAAATGGGAAGCTGCAGTTAATAGTAGCGATAAGAAAATAACAAGGGAAAACACAGACAACGGCTAAGGAAGAATCTGTCAATTGATGTAAGCCTGACAGAAGAAAAGAAAGAGGCTGCTCTGCTTGTTAACAGAATGGGAAGGAGCAGCAGAAGCCACAAAAAGATTAGCATACTAATCAGCTCATAGTGCTAGCCCATAGAAGGTTCTTATTGCTTAGGTGTGAAATAGTGCAAGGAAACCACCCCATCCTTTGATTTAGCTTTTAAAATAGATAATGATAATGGAAATTCTTCATGACAAGTTTTGATGTAGAACTGTTCTACTGTGGTAAAAGTCTAGCAAAGTAAAATCAAAATGTACGTATAATCTTGTCATCTCATGCAGTCTGCAGTCTGGAATTATGGGCTTTAATAAAAACGGTGGTATTATGTGCCCTCAAAATGAAAATTAAGTCTGGTAAAATTACTATTACTAATACTATTATCATTAGTGTTATTATTGTGCATTTTAATTCAACTGTAATGGGGTTGTACAATTTAAGGCATTTCCCTTTTGTCTTCATTTCACCTTAAAGATCAAGAACAAAATAATTAAAATTTAAACAGGTTTACAGTAAGTAATGAGGCCAAATGAATCATTGATCTACAGTTACATGTTTCAAGGTGAAATGAGGAAAATACAGATAACGTCAGGTGCATTAGAATGGTTATGACTGGGTAAATGTTCAATGATTGTGGGTGTGTGGACATGTTTTTGCTACATCGTGGGGACCATTTTCCAGAAAAACACAGCCTCGTGGGGACCAAAGTCTTGTCCCAAGAGGGGGTTAAGTTTAGGACCAAGGTGTGAATTGAGTTTAGGCTAGATTTAGGGTCAGACATGTACTGGGGTGGTTAGTTTTAGGCCCTGTTTACACAACTGGTCTCAGAAAATGCTTAATATTTACTGGAGTGAATACACAAAAAAATTACCCGTTTACATGGAACCATCTGCAGTAATGTACCAGGTAGGGTTGCCAAATGGGACATAGTAAAGTGTCTTATTGTTCCTTTAAAATTAAGACCACTGGCCCACTAGGGTGCTCCTAATGAACAAACACACCCAATGTATAGGACAGCTGTCACAGGGGGATAGCAGCGGGGGAGCAGACGGAAGTTGCGCAATTTTTTGTCACTCAGCAGGGGGGAAAAGACGTGCGACTTGAAGTATAAACCAGGCTTAACATTCCTTCTGACCTAGGATGCTCTTTGTATTTTGCGCCTACAAGCTGCAAAAGGTGAGTAAGAAAAAAAAACACTCTGCTGCCTGTAATTTATTGTAATTATTGTTAGTTTAAAAGAAACTTTGCTGTGTGCCGGTTGTTTGCACGTGCGCTTTCACAGCTGCGGAGTGCTTCTCATCTCCGCAGGGGGGTGCACCTGAAAATCTCCACTCCGTAACTAGGATTCAGAAACCTCCGGTTTCAGAGAGAATGATGGCTGGTGTCATGTACACAGCAAAAACCTGCGGTTTCCCTATGTAAACGGGGCCTTAGAGTAAAGGGTCAGGTTAGGCGAGTATTTACTCAGAGGGTCCCACCTGCCGTCAGATGGCTCTGCAGAGTTGGTAAATTCCTTAGGAAGTGCACGTTCGCTCAAGATCAGGTCAAGTTCTGGGCCACAGGGTCCTATCTTAATGGGAAGTGCCTGGTGGAGTTGGCTGTTGCAGTTGGAGCCAGCCTATTGATTTGTATGTGCTGTGTAAGATGTAGTGGAATATGGCATATGACATAATCAGCCCCAAGCCTGGGGCTGATTAATCAAAATAAATGTTTAGATTATTTACAAAAAATTATTCTAGTGACCGTTTACAGTTCACTGAGGTTAGGCTTAGTATTATTTTCTGGTTTAGCTGCATATTTTGGATTTATTAACATAATGTTGATCAGTCAATTGGGGGGGACTAGTCTAACTGTGGTAGTACTCTCTTTCGTGGTGCTGTGTTATGTGGGTGACCCATAATGCTTTGCAGTTAGGTAGGGGGCTTTGTTTATTGTGGTGGAGGGTTAGGATGGTGGATTGTTTTGGGGTTTGCTGGGGATAGGTTTTAATGTTGGAGCCCTGTTTTTGTAGTAGTTATTTAGAAATGACTGGAAAATGAATGGAAGTCAAAGCAAGGTCCCCACGGGGATAGAAAAACAAATGTCTGTGTGTGTGTGTGTGTGTGTGTGGGTGGGTGTGTGTGTGTGTGTGTACACATTTTTGCTACCTGGTGGGGATGATTTTTGACCATTTCCCGGGTATACACGGTGTGAGGACCCACTGTTCCTTATGGGGACAAAAGCCTAGTCTCCATCAGAGGAAATGCCGTTGGTTGGGTCAGGGGTTAGGGTTAAGACTAATGTGTGAAATGAGTTTAGGTTAGGTTTAAGTTAAGTACCTGTGAGGTTAGGTTTAGGGTAAGTAGTCAAGGTAGGCTTTATAAAAGACGGTAAATGAATGGAAGTAAATGCAAAGTCCCCATGAAGATAGAAAAACAAACATGTGTATGTGTGTGATGAAGGAATCATTTTGTTATTTTGTTTTGTTAATCTCTGGTGCTGAGGTCACAGTGATTAAAAGCTCCTTGGTGGTGGGGTGTTGTGTGGTTATTCACAATTATTTAACCAGGGAAATCCCATTGAGATCACAGATCTGTTTTGCAAGAGTGGCCTGGGAGTCTGAAGGCAACCTATTAATAGTTCATAATTTTGTGTCATTTTTGTATCATTACAGCTGAAATTGTGATTTGTTTGTCTTGTACAGATAACTTTCATATCAGCCCTCATCATCTAAGGAGACGGCTGGCCCGACTGGAGATCAGCAGGTGTTTACACAGTGATCTTGGTGATATAATAAACTTTATCGGTCACCAGCTGAGGGGATCGGGCCATCTCCATGGTTACAGAATGATGCACAAGGAAAACCATAACTCGTTATCTCGAGAAAATGCTCGTTATTTTGTGATAACGACATAATTAACTTGTTATCTCGAGAAAACGCTCGTTAACCATGGAAAATAATTATAAGCAGGAAATGGCCGCTCTCAGCTTCCGTAAGTTGATGAGTTTGATTAGACAAAAAAATAAAAATAAATAAAGACAAACAAACAAATAAACAAAATAAAAACGAACCCAAAAAACAGAATAAAGATAATTTTATTCTGTGTCGTGTGAGAAGGTGTGTGTTTGGGGGATATGTGATTAGCAGGGAAGATTTGAGAAGCCAAGTAGTGTGATGGGAGAAGCTGTAAGATTTTACTTACCCCTGCTATTTGCTTTAATCATATTGAACAGTGTAGGCTAAATCCTGATTTTTTTTTCTATTTTGATGAATCTACAACTTGAATTTGAACCACTCCACCAACTGTCTCAGAAACTAGTCTAAGATTGCACCTGATAGCATCACATATATTTGCAATAACACCTTTGATTAGTGCTGACATTTACTAAAGTAGATACTGACAATGTCCACTGAAAACTCTAATTTATTTTACAGTGAAAAGGAAGTTTGGACACAAACTACAATGAGCTGTAGAAAATATTAGTGACCATGAAAATGGATTTTTGAAAAGTCAACAATATATTGTTGAACCAACTTGTGAAGTGACTCATCCCACCTTAACATCAGTTCTTCAAGTAATCACAGTAATTTAGAATGTGCCTGAAGTAAACACACAATTTGAACTGCCTGAAATGGATACAAAATAACCAACAACACCGGAATATAAATGAGTCACAAACGTTGGCTATGTATAATAAATACAAAATAATGAAGTCATTAACGTTTAAACGGTGTGCTCAGCATGGTGAAAGCTAAATATCTGCCCCAGCAAAAGTTTCAAAGTTCTGTTGTCTACAACAAAAATAGATCAGAGGCCTATTGCACGAAACTAAGATAAGGGATTTAGCTGGGATTTTGGTGTAAACCTGAATTAATTAAACTCTGAATTGGTTGCATGAGGAAGTGCTTATGTTTCCATGGTACAAAGTGGTGTGAAACTAGCTTAATGTTTCTGAGCGGTAGGCAGTCCCTTCACTGCAATAATTGTTCATCTAACTAAGACTTATATCAGGAAAATCTGTGATCCATTTGATGGGTCTAGTAAGCAAACTGTGAACGTGCATTAAATGATTTACAGCTGGCTTGAATGAGTCGTCCCGTTTAAGCGTGGCCTGACATTAGAGGAACCGATCACAGCTGTTTACAAGTTGAAGGCTTGTTCAAGTTCAGCTTACAGTTGATATCCTGGATTTATAAGTCTGACTTTAGAGAAATGAGCTCATAGTTTGTTAAAAAGTATCACTTCATTGTGCACCTCCCAGAAGTAAACAAAACAAGGATTTACCCAAGTTCAAAACCTACATGGTCTTACAGTCAGACAGCCGCTGTATGTATCCAACGTGTCTGTGACCTCACTTTGTCCTGAACCATCTGTTCTCTGAAGAACACTAATATCTGCCAGTTTGTAAACAAATCTGGATATTAACCTTGCTGTCTTTCCTCAAGTGGCTCATTTGAAGCGATAAGTGTTGAACTTCTTTCCCATATGATTTACGATATTTATCAGATCGCTTTTATTTACAGTATATATGAAGTCATTTGCAAACACTGCTCCAGAGATTATTATTTTTTTGAATAATTTTCCAGAAAACATAAAGCTACCTTATCAGACTCACAGGTCAAACTGCTGCACACATCAAGTCTTCATAAATCTCACCTGCTGATCTCCTCACAGCACTTATCGGATTTGAACTCTATATTAAAACACATCAGGCTCGCCATTTTCATATAACAGCAACCTTTCTTTGCAATGGCAATCTAAAGAGAAGCATAGAATCAAAGGGCATTTTATTTCATTTTCAAGCCGGCCTGTGGCATTTTGCCAAGTCGATTCTTTTAAAATGTCATTGCTTATTTTACTGTAGAGCTGTATGCACCTCTAGTTCACAGTCAATGCTCTTCTCCAATAAACACAGAAGATCTAACTGCGTCCAACAATTGAGTCAAGAAATCAATTGTTTGTATGCTTCACAACACAAAAACCCCGTAATGCAATGAAAGGCCTGCCAACGCCAGACTTCAGATGTCCAATAATGCAACTACCTAAAACAGTTACAAGCATAGAAAAGATGCTGCTTTAACTTTACCCAAATCACTTACTGAACATATGAGCTGATTACCACAAATACAGCAGAAATGTGACAGTGAACTTGTCATGCTGTTTATTATTTTTATTAAAACATTTTCCAGTACCATTTTACAATAACATTACCCACAATAGATGGCTTATAAATAGTTTATAGATATCATCTGTAAAAAACTTTATAAATCAATAATAAGTACTTATTATGCATTAATTAAGGACAAGAAAGAGACAAAACTGTTGCCAAATAGTAAGCCAAATCTGTTCATCAATCAATAAATCAAATGGTATTTATATGGAATTTACAACAGTGACTACTGTTCCAAAGTGCTTACCATTAGTTCAGTAATAATATTAATAAAAAAAAAAAGAATAAAAATAAACAACATTGGTTAACAGTGTGTAACAGCCTATCTATTTATTGAACTATTTATAAGCCATCTATAAGGGGAGCCTACTGTAAAGTGGTACCCATTTCCCTTTGTATGATACACTCGTGTAACTTGGGGAACAATTTTGTGGATACACACTGTAGCATGATGCTGACTGTTTTAGTTTCACTTCAGTCCTGCTTTACATGCTTACTACTGATGGAGCGTTTCTCTACTTTCCAGCTTTCTGCTGCCTCATCATTCTAGGGATGCAGTTCTTAGGATCCTGTCAACAGTACTTTGGTGCTAGAACTGATGGACGCTTGGTGCTTTCTACTGTTCTGAGCATCAGTCATCTGAACAGTTCGCCTTAGGAAGAAAATCGATCTTCTGCCAAGTTCAGGCTAGAGCAGGAGAAGCGGTAAAGATGGGGAGTAAGGAAGGGAAATGCGCTCCCACACCTGCAGCTCTTCCCAGGTAGAAATCCCCCATGATGGATTTTCTGTCAAAACTGAGTGTCAGTTAAACATTGTAAAAGATGGGACTTTGGAAAGCTAAAACAAGGGGTTTATATATTATGCTTATTGCTGATTACAGCAATAAGCACAAGAGGAAAACCCATTCATGCACAGCTATAACAACAGTAAATAGATGTGGGAAAAAATAGAATAAAAAGGCCTTGTACAACATTAATGTTGCTTTTGCATATAAACATATATATAAACAAATAAATGAAAAAGCTGCTGTGTATACACATTTTTCTTTTTTTTAGCAAAAAGCACTAAATAATTCTCCGAGGGATGTGTCTTATTTTGACCGCACACGTGAATTGGGGGTCATATTGTTTTTGTACTGTTTATTTATTTATCCATCCATCCCTTATCTATACCCGTTTTTTCCTTTTTAGGGTCACGGGGGTCACTGGTGCCCATATCCAGCCATCACAGTGCAAGGGGCGGGGTACACCCTGGACAGGTCGCAAGTCCATCACAGGGCCACATATAGAGACAAACAACCATTCACTCTCACTCACACCTAGGGACAATTTAGAGTTATCAATTAACCTGACAGTCATGTTTTTGGTGTGTGGGAGGAAGCCAGAGTACCCGGAGAGAACCCACGCATGCACGGAGAGAACATGCAAACTCTACCCAGAAAGATCCCCGGGTTGGGATTTGATCCGGCGACCTTCTTGCTGAGAGGCAACAGCTCTACCAACTGAGCCACCGTGCCGCCTAATTTATTATTATTATTTATTATTTATTTATTTGTTTATTTATTTTCAGTGATTTTTGGTAACTGATCAACATGAAATTTGGCAGGAATGTAGATGTGTCCAATTTACATTGTGCCAGCCAACGGTTTTACGATAGATCCCATTTTTGAAGAGGGGGCTTCATCTAAAAAGGGGGTGTCTGGACATATAAAAATGCTTAAAACTCAAAGACTATTCAATATAGGAACTTCAGATTTATTTATTTGTTTAGCTCTGATGAAGGGCTATCCATCAGGTCCACCAATGAGCCTCCCCTCAGACTCCACTCAAAACGATAAAGCTGTTCTGGTGCGTTCAGAGTTCTGGTGCATTGGTGCTTTGCGTACGTGTGGGGGACATGTATGCTACTTATTTGAAAATAAAGCAAACATATAAATTAAACAAAATCATTTGTTGCAGAGACTTTTCTCCTGATTTATGACATTTATTTCATAATCCCACACTAACTGCAAAATGAAATTAGCAGTCTGTTTGGAAAAGCTGTACCAAGCAGATGCTGTTTAAGAGATGTTGAAAATAAGCTTTTGTTCTACTTCCCCATGCTGATCTGAAATTCCAGTATGAAAATCCAATGTAATTTTATCATTTTTGTTTTCTTGCTCATAGGTTTCAATATGCTCAAAAGCAAGCAAAGGTTCCAATGTTGCTTTTATCCATGCTTTGTCAGCCGGTAACCCACAAAACCTTCCATGACATTGTTTGAGCTGAGCAAATATTTTGCATACTGCCTTTTTGCCATTTTGGATTTTTCTGTTTTTTTTTGTCAAAGCCTGTCCCTGACACTCAATGAAAAAAATTTATTTTTCTTTTTTTTTTTTTTAAACCTTTTTCTTCTTTAGGACTTCACTTCATGATTTGGATGTGCACGTTTGTCAAATTCAAAGCTGTTTGTGCCCGAGTGTGAAAGAAAAAAAAGTGAGCAGGTTTGTGGGAAGCTGAAATGAAATAATAAATATGTAAATTTATTGCCATCAGTTGCTGGGTTTTCACAAAGATATGCTGGCAGCCATCCAGCTGTGTTTCCATTCCAAATTTCATATGACAGCATGTGTTGCCAGTATGAGATTGTGTGGTATTTTTATGCGTGCACATGCAGGCAGTGTCAAGTTTGAGTACTTTTTTTAGTATGAATTTATATGAGCTCATATGTTTGGGGTGAGTGAACTCATTAATAAGAGGTTGAGGGATAGACTCTGTTTGGTCATAGAAGGAGATACAGTGTTTCATGTTCCCTCCATTGTCATCTGGTGGAACCCTAGAGCTGTATGTTAAGTAGAACAGAAAAGACATGTCTGTGTGTGTGACAGTAACAGTGTCTTTTTCCCTTTTAATACTCAGCTGGAAAGGCACACACAGACACATAACCGTTTGACAAGGCAACTACATCTTGCCATTCAACGAAAAGTGTCAAGACAATAAATCTAAATTATTTTACTCTTCAGTTTTTTTTTCAAAACTTTGTTTTCTTAATTGCTACATCAGTGCATGTGCTTAGGCTTCTTTTGAGTCCCATTTCATTCAAAAACTGCTTCTGTCTTCATCACCCTTATTTCTCAAACCGAAAGGCCATTCAAATACTGCCAACTGATTCCCCACCAGGACAGGTTTCAACATTTTCCTTGCAGAACATTTTACTTGCAACAACCCCAGTTGTGTTCTCCAAGGAATTCTTAGTATGTGCCAAAATTTTCAATACAATGTGGCTTTTCAAACTTGTGGCATGAAATTCCTTGTGATTAGGTTAGTATTAGAAACTATAGGCAGCACTCCTTGCTGTTTTGTTGTAATTAATCAAGAGGTATTATTGAAGATATATGAATTAAGTTTTACTAAATCAAATTTAGTAAAAGAAAAAAAAGTGTTACAAGTTGTCATTTTTTTGTTAATTTGAAGCTTATCAGCTTCACTGATCGCATTATTTTGTTTTTATTCATGAAATGATATACAGTAGTTAAGAATCTACTCTTTACTATGACTTTATTGATGCATTGTGTGTGCTTTAAATCTTCAGTACCCTAATATTTGAGTTTTCACTTTGTAAGTATTTCTGTACATTTTCTCACCAAGATAGAGTAGCACAAAATGCTAATCCTTAAATCCTTACAGTGACATTAAAGACTCGCTATGTTCAATAGTAATAACAACTATGCATAACCAAGCAGAAATTGTTTGAAAAAGATATACCTCTGTTGTCTTAAAAACACTTTAACTTCAGTAAATAGCCCTGATTCACAGTAATTAGGAGTTGCAGTACCTGCAGAAATAGCAGACTGTCAGCATCATTTGTGTTATCTTGGCACAATTTTTATCAAGCTTTATATAAAGATTTTTTTTTTTTTATGGTTTCTCTACAAATGTACTCTTTGTGATTGACATACTGGATCAGAATTGTTTGCATGTGTTCAAGGAATGGTTACTTTAAAAATCCAATTTAATTGTTTTTGTCATAACGGAGTATTATATTGGCATTTTCGTTCAAGCGATCCTGTTTAAATCATTTAGGGTTTGTGAATGTTGTAAATAATATTCTTGAAATCCATTTTAGTGTTCCAGTCCCTCAATATTGTTCTGTGATTTTTTTTTTCTACCACAGTGTTTCTTATGATGTAAAACTCTTTCATTTGTTGTTTCTTAAAGTCTTATTTTGTTTTTAAAGCACCATGTTAATTGGTAATATTTTGATAAATAGCTCTTCTATTTGACAGATTTATCCACCAATGGACATTTAGAGGGTTTTGCATTTTAAAAAGGTAGTATTGTGCATTTAGTTCAGTTGTACACCACAATCAAATAAATATGCACAATGTGAAATTATTTCACATTGTGCATATTTATTTGATTCATCTTATTTGATTATTTCACTGAAATACTTTATTCATTAACACAAATCAGTGAACAGGGAGGTACCAGAGTCGTCAGCTATTCCACAACAACTGCACCCTCACTAATTGTTTTCAGGTTTGCCTTTAGTGAATAAAATTATTGAATTACAACAGATCACCTTGAATAATGACAGAACAAGAATAAGTTTATTTATGCTGTCATGTGTGCTGCTTTTACAAAATGTCAAGATAATATACAATTTTGTAAGGGAATGGAAAAGAAAAAAAAAATACCCATGATCCCTCACAAGCTCTGCACCAATCAAATGAGGCGGTTAGAAAAAAAGAAACAAATTGAACAAACTAACACAGCTGAACTACCAGGCAAAAATCATGGCCAGTAATCATTGTAATGCAACAGAACCAATGCAGTCAGCAGCCATGCAGCCAGCACACTCAGAAGAAACATGCACTGGCTGTGTCTCAATTCAGGGGTTGGGTCCTCATGAGCACATAGCCCAGCTGGACCGGGTGGGCCACGTCCTCGCTGGGCCGGGTAGGCTGCTCAAATCTGCTGT